>CM060691.1:80525602-81174977 GCA_030686995.1 Artemisia argyi | reverse complement strand
TAATGAAATTTTCTAAGTGTTGAACATAATACTTCCAAGTAACAACAATGAGAGTCGATTTTCTCATTGATCAAAACCCGTATAGCCAAAAGTTAAATGACACGACTTCAAGATATTGTTACAAGGTTTTCAAAAACGCCGAGTTTCATCACTAACCATTAACGTACAACATTTCGCGACTTGTTTTGCGAGGCCATTTTGGGCATATTTTCAAGTAATGAAAATGTTATTTTTGCGACGAAAACACTATATTTGCCGATAGAACACCAAACAAGGATCGTGGAGTACCTTTTCAACATATTTACATAAAAAGTGGTTATTAACCTAACGAGACGTCAAAAATGTATTTTTTGACGATAAACGTTATTTTCAAAACTAACGAGTGGTATTGATAACATACGTATTTGCATGTGTGGCATTATTTCATTTCTTACATTAGATCATATCATTCATGTTAGGTTACGGTTAGAGATCGTGCCTCATTTCAGTATATCTACTTTTGTCATCGTAGCTATCGCACCAGGTGAGTCATAGCCCCACTTTTACTGTTTGATTACTTTAAAATCTCTTTGGGGGAGATACATGCTTACAATACTTGCTTTATACTCTTATACGATTTGAACTACTTTTGGGAGAGAATATACCGCTTTAATTATTTTTGTACAATGCCAAAGTATTACAAATTCCATACATTGCTTAAGTTTCCTTAGTACTACCAAGTTAAGTCCCCTTTATTATCATGGACCGTTAATTATATTGCCAAGCGAGAGTGAGTGAATAGATCTATTGAGGGTGACGCCTCCATTCGCGTTTGGGTTGCTCGAATGGGACGAATGCATTTCATGTCTTAACAATTTGAGTGTCTGGTAAACACTCTGGTGGGGCCAATTCTATGTCCAGCTTCGGTTTCATGAGCTTATGAGACAATGTAGTTTTTACGACTGAAATCTTACTACTTTACTTTATACTTGGGCTATTGTACATACGATTAAAGCTACATACTGATGGTTTTTATAAACCTTATTACTGATCTATTACTGAATTACGATGCTTTGCATCAACCTTACTACGGACTTACGATGCTTTTACTGGGAAATTCTTCTCTCCAAATGGTTTTACATTACTTACTTGTTTACTAAACTCTATGAACTCACCAACCTCGTGTTGACACTTTAGCATGTATTTTCAGGTATTAAGCAATGGCACACTACAGGAGGTTTTGGCAGGGCATGGCATGGTCATAGAAGACTCTGATATTCATTTGGAGACCATTTTTGACTGATTTAAAGGCCTACTTCCGCACTACTTTTAAAAATGTAAATTCAACATTTTTGATTAAGCTATTTTATTCTAAATGATTCAAGTGAAAACCAGTTTTTGAACTTGTGTTGTAATACCAATTGAGTTACACCCCAGCTACATGTATGCTTCCATTGGACCCGATTCTGGGGGTGTGACACAGTGTTAACTACTTCAGCCCAAAAAGTCACTGGAAGCTTGGAATCAGCTAACATGGTTCTAGCAGCCTCAATTAGTGTTCTATTTCTTCTTTCTGCAACTCCATTTTGTTGAGGAGTTCTTGCAACACTAAATTCTCTTTTAATACCTTTGTCTCTGCAGAAATCATCCATAACTTTATTCTTGAACTCTGTCCCATTGTCACACCTGATGATCTTGATTTTCTTTTCAAATTGATTTTCAACTTGAGTGATGAATGTCTTAAGGATGCTTGTGGTTTCATCTTTGGTATTTAAAAAGAAAACCCATGTGAATCTACTGAAATCATCAGTTATAACTAGACAATACTTCTTCAAATTGATGCTGCTCACAGAGGTAGGACCAAACAAGTCCATATGCAGCATAAAGAGTGGATGATTGATTGAATTGAATGCCTTGGTCTTGCATGAAGCTCTGTGTTGCTTTCCTTTGAGACAGGCAACACAAGTTTGGTCATTTTCAAATCTTTTCTCTGGTAGTCCTCTAACAAGTCCATCTTTCACAATCTTGTTGATGGTCTTGAAGTTAACATGACCAAGTCCTCTATGCCAAAGCATTGATTCATCCAAAGTGGCTTTAGCAAGCAAGCAAGTAACATCATTATTAGCCACAATATTCTGCATGTCAATGCTATACAGATTTCCTTTTCTAGGGATTTTAAGAAAAATGTCACTTTCATCAGGAAGCTTATAATCCTTAGATAAGATATAGCATTCATCTTCTGTGAATAGAACTCTATGCTTTTTGTCACACATCTGTGACACACTAAAGAGGTTGTACTTGAGTTCTTTCACATATTGCACATCTTCAAAGTCAATGTTTCCAGCCTTGATTGTTCCTTTGCCAGAAACTTTGCCACCAATTCCTCCTCCAAAGCTGACAAATTGTCCATCATAAGGTTGAAAGTCTGAAAGATTGGACTTATTGCCAGTCATGTGCCTAGAACATCCACTGTCTGAGTATCCTTGATCATTATTAGTCTTTGAATGTCCCTGCACACAAAATAAAGGAATTAGTTCCTTTTGGGGACCCAAGCCACAAATGACTTGGATCTGCCTCGTGTATCAATATAATTATATCTATCAAAGGTCATTGATACACCATTGGGATTGTTTGAGGTGATGGTTCCTTTTGGTTTCCATTTCCAATGTGCTGAGGCCTTAACAACATTTCCCACATTTACCCTTTTCTTGTTAACAGACCTACCAGTGGTAACCTTTGGCCTTGCAGTGGTAACTGCTGCCTTAGTAGTGGAAACTGCTGGCTTAGAAATTTTAGGTACCCACTTCTGAGTATTGTTAACTTTCTTTTCAAAATTGGTCTTTTTCCCTGTTTGAGTAGATTTACCAAAAGTAGTAACAGGGGGCTTAGGGTAAACTCTGTTTTTATTTCTGGCAGTGGCAACTACTGGTCTAGCAGTGGTAACTGCTGGTCTAGCAGTGAAAATTGGTTTAATGCCAGAATGAAGCAAAACAGACCTGGGAATCATCTTACTAAGTGGATTTGGGTGAGTTAAGTTATTAGCATTTTGTCCATTCACCCTAGTATTCCCAAACACTTCCCTTCTTCCCAAGTGGTAGGTACAGCTATAAGACAAATGGTCAAAGCTACCACATATATGACAGGGTTTGTTATTGAACACAAAGTCACTACCAAATTGTCTGGATTTAACATGATTCCAACTCCTCATATTACCCCTAGGAGTTGGTGACCTACTTCTGTACATCTCTGCATATCTAGTAGTGAGCCTAGTGAAATTAGGTTGTAACCTAGGCTTCTCTTTGACTACATCAGGAATACTTCTCTTAACCTCCACTTTAACATTCTCAAGAACACTAGGTTTATACTCAACATTTAAATTTTCATCTTTAAGAGATGAGTCACTAGCACTATCAAATACATCAACCTCAACCTGAACCTTTTCAATTTCAATTGGTTTAACAAATTTTGGTCCATAGGTCATAGGTGGTTCCTGGAATTCTTCTAAACCTGTGTAAGCTAAGTCAATGCCAGGAGGTGATGGAACACCTCTTAGGGGTGGTGGAACAGTTTTGTATCCAATACCTGATTTAGCTTTGCTCACAATTTGGGCTTCCCAAATTTTATCAATACTCTTGGATTGATGATCCAGTGTTTGCTTAGTTATCATTATATTCTCACTAGCAACTTTAACCTTTTCTAGTTCTTCTCTAAGAACCTTATTAACAGCAACCTGATAATCTAACTCTCTTCTTAATAATGCAATATCATCATTGAACTTAGATTCATTTGCCCTATAATGCTCTAATTGAGTTTCTAAAACTCCTAGGCCTTTTTTATGATTTGCTAAGTTATAATTAGTATGAGTTAACTCTATGTGTTGCTCATTAAATTGTGCTTTAAGTTTCTCATACTCTTTTAAGGCCTTACAAGATTTAGAACAAGCATTATCAATTTGTACATCAGAGTCAGAAAAAGCCATTAGTGCAAGCTCTGTAGCAACCATTGCAGACTCTGAATCATCATCCTCTTCCTTAGTCATAAAGCTCCAATCAAAGCTCACTCCATCAATGGCCAATAGCCCCTTTGGCTCATCAGTAGTAGGTCCCTTCTTCTTGTCCTGCTTGTACCAAGTTGACCTATTTTCAGACTTCCTTAGCTTCCTACACTCTCTGGAAAAGTGCCCATTCTTATGACAATTGTAGCACTCCACCTTCTTTTTGTCAAAACCTACTGTTTCATTGCCACTGATGTTTATCTTTCTACCAGTCTTCTTCCAAAACTTCTTTGTCCTTAAGCTTAGTAATGCCACTTGCCATTTAATGTCCATCTCCTCCATATCATCTTCATCAATTTGATCCAGATCCTCATGATTGAGGATTGATCCACCCACTTGACTTGATATAAAGGCATAAAAAGTAGTATCACTAAGCCCTGTTATCTGTCTTTTTGAGCTACCAGTGGAAACACTTCCACTACCAGTGGAAACAACAATGTTAGCACAGTCATTATCACTATCACTTTCTTCATCTGAACTATCATCAAGAAATGATGATATGAGTGCAACACTTCCTGAACTTGAACTTATCTTGCCAGCTTTCTTCAATCTTTGTTCAATAACCTTGAAGTTATTGTACAAGTCATTAAGTTTCATGGTCTCCAACTCTGATGAACCAAAGTTTTCATAAGTTTGCTTCAGCAAGGTCTTTTGAGTCTTCTTGGTGGAATCATTACTACCAAAAACTTCACAGATCTCATCAAAGAGAGTTTTTGCAGTCTTGTACTTGCTGAATGCTACAACTTGGTCTATGGGAAGTGTCATCAGCAACAAACCTCTGGCCTTCAAATCATTCTTCAGTTGAAGTCTTTCATCATTAGTAACAGGTCTAGTGTTGACCTTAATTACTTCCTTGCCACCAACCATCTCTAAAGTAGAACTTGGTTTGAAAGAATTTCCAACCATAATGATCTCACAAAGTGTGTAGTCTTGGACCATAAAGAATTGTTCGATCATTAGCCTCCACATCTCAAAGTCATTCAACTTAAGCTTTGGAAGCTTAGCAGCAATGTTTGAGTTACTGGTTTCTGTCTCCATTGATTCTTCGGAGTGAACTAGAGTCTTCTAAATCAAAGTATCAAAGTCTGGCTCTGATACCACTTTATGGATCTAAACACCTTGAACTTGTGTTAGATTGATACTTTGAATTATATCACTAAGTATGCGGAATCTACTTAGTAACACTTAGAAGTTTGATTGTGAGTAAGACAGTTGTATATAAACAATGTATGTAAACAAACTATTAGCTCCAATATTATTAATGATAATAATACGAGTGATCTTGATATCACTAGGGTTACACCTTGAAGCTCTAGAAAAACGTATAGCAAACCTTTAACCTAGGATCTCCTTTTATAGCACAAGGAATCCTCTTCTACAAGATAAGTATAAAGCTAATAGAATAAGATATACACAAGATCTATTCTATATTTATCTATAACACATTTCCTAACAGTTATCTAATAAGCAGTGGTAATATATGTTCTTGCAGTGGTAATGAGTTTCCACTGCAAGTACAATCTTCTGTATTTGTAACATCTTCTCTTAGCTGTGGTAACTGTTAGTATAATTCCCAACACGTACTTTCAACAACAATCCTTCTAACAACTATGGTAGTACCAACAATCTTGAAGGATTGATGTCCAAATTTATGGCATCTCAAGAAGCTCGCATATCTAAGTTTGAAGCCGATTTCAAACAAAAGCAAAGCGAGATGACCACCAAAATTGACACATTGTTGAAAGTTCTCAATGACCGAGAAATGGGAGCACTCCCAAGCGACACGGTCAAGAACCCAAAACTAAACGTTAATTCCATTTCATCAGTTTCGTCACCCACTTCTTGTCCGCAATACTACTCGGTTAAATCAATGAGCACGTGTTTCAAGCAAAACCAAATTCTTCAAAAGGACCAATCAAATGAAACACCCGATATCAAACCGGTCAAAAGCATAGTTGAAACACCTCCTACACAAGACCTTGACGATGAATTCAAGGAGCTTCACCTTGAACGCCCCGTCATTGATGTCTTAGCTCGTGCTCCCTACTATAGTGCCCTCCTAGAAAAATATGAGAAATTTAAACTAGGTAAAAATGGGACCGCCTTCGTTCAAAACAAGTTACCTAAAAAGCGTTATGATTCGGGTATATTTGTTTTGCCTTGTTAGATAGGAAGATCCGAAGCTTTCGACACACTAGCCGATTTAGGGTCAAGCCTCAACTTGATTCCCATATCCCTTTTCACCACTCTCAAGCTAGGAAAGTTAGAGGAGACGGAGGTATTAATTGTTCTAGCAGATGGGATTATTGCCCACCTGGTTGGGATGATTAAGGATGTAGTTGTTCACGTAGGGAAGTTAACTATTTTAGCGGATTTTCACGTCCTAGATATGGTTAGTGACACTACATGCCCATTATTAGTAGGAAGAGGATTTTTAGCAACCGCTAGCGCCATGATAGATTGTAAGGAGTCTAAGATAGCGGTAGGTGAGGGCTATACTTGGTCGGTATATGATGTTAAGAAACATAGCTATGATTGTGAGGAGGAACCAACACCACATTTGGTAGAGATGAATAGGAGACCATCTAGATATGGACCTTGGATAGAAAGAAACTTTATAGGATCCCAACGCCCGTTCTATCTAGAAAAAGATTTCATCGATAAAACACATTCGGTGGAACAACTCATAGCTAGAGATGAAGAGCTAGACCCTTTTGAGGACCCCCTAGTCTTTAGGAAAATGATTGAGTTCTTAAGCGTAATGCCTATTAACATAGAGATGAACAAGTGGAAGAGAGAGGGGGATACGTGTAAATAGAGATGGGACAAGCCACCTAAGGAAGGTGACGGATCATGGCATATGAAGATGATTTTGTATGATCCGGATGGAGAAAAGTTTGAAAGGTCATACCGCACTAAGAAAACCGATAGGAAGTTGAAACCTAAGCTTGATCCCGAAGATGTCCTCAATGAGGAACTCACCCATGTCACGTAGTAACCCATGACCTTGAGTCTAGCTACAAGACTCGTAAATAAAGAAAAGCGCTTCTTGGGAGGCAACCCATGATTTGTGTGATTTTTATTTTGTTTGATTGTTATTTGTTTCCGTATGCATGCTTTATTTTTATTGTTGGTAGATCATGTTTCAAAAATCAAATGGTGAAAATACATTATTTTTTCGTTTGGCTTAGTCTTAACTACATCCAAAGGTATTTCGCAAAAGATAAGTGTAAGGGGAAACCCCAAATATGTTTTTAAGAAACAAAATTGATCATGATTCTCCACAATATTAAATGGACATGTATATTCATATTTGTTAGAGTCAAATGCTTGTATCGAGTCATAATGATGTTTTGTAGGATTTTCCAGGAAGTAGGACATAAGTTTTCCAGAAATTTTCTGGAAACTTAACGTAAAGATTTCTGCAGGTCATTTCTGACGGAGTCAGGAAGAAACTCCTGACGGCGTCATGTGTAAAAATCTGGAAATTTTGCTAGTTTTGTTTTTCTAACGGAGTCTTAAAGTTTTTGTTAAATCTTTAGTTTTATAAACTCCAGGAAATCTGCAAACATCATTCCACAAGCATTATATCCCTTTAATTCCTAGAAAGCAATTTAAGATATATATGTTATTTTTCTAGGATTTATTAGTATATATAGATTGCCGCCGATTTTACGCGAGGTTGCCTTGTTTGTTTTCTCAGGTTTAACAGGTTATGTATGACAAGAAGATGATTTATATTCTGGAAGGGAAGCTTTGATTGTTCATTTTCTTGGAGGAAGATCCAACCTTGTTACCGCACTATCCACACCGAACGAATCAGGGGAGTATTTGATTTTATTCCTTTACTTATTATACTTTTACATCCTTTAATTGAACATTGGGGACAATGTTCATCCTAAGTGTAAGGGGAGGGTAAAATGATGATACCTTATAGGATACACTTGCACTTGAGTTTGTTTGTTTGATGGTAGGTGTGTAATAAAACTAAGAGAAATACTTGTTAGTGTAATTTTAGCGCCAAATTTAAAATTTTTTACAACATTTAGGAGTGAAACTTTAGCCTTAGCAAGTGTCTCATGGATAGGAGTCGTATGACTAGCACAAAACCGTATCATTTAGAAAATTTTCCACCCAAATATGTGAGGTTCGCCTTTAGATTTGATAGGAAAAGTATTTACTATTAGTGCTTATGAGTGTACCGGTAGCATTTAGATTCTAGAACTTGCGTTAGTGATGCATCCCGAGACCGCTAGTGAGATTACATTCGTGTAGTAGGATTTACTACATGATAAGAGGCATTAGGATCACCCTCGTGTTAAACCCGTATCATAATTACTTGAACATTTAAGTCATATTACTTGGCTAGTTAAGTCAACTAATTTTTCCCACACCTTAGCGTTGTACTCAGTTTTAGTACACGAAACCCCTAGTATACCCCTCCGAGCCTATCTTTTCGTTTCTAACTTTAAGCATCTTACTTAAAGGAAGAATTTGTTACACCCCACTTAAATGTACACCCAAATCGCCTTTGCCTTCCGTGTATGCACTCATTTTTAGTGCATTATTGTTATTTGTTTAAACCCATAGTTAATTATCTAATTGATCACATGGTTGCTAAGTCGAGTCATATCCTTATACATATTGTTTTGGGACGACTGGGACTCATGGGTAAAGTACTTATGTTATGGAGTAATGGGGAAGAACATCATATTATTACCCCCATATGTGTGTTAATCTTAAAAGTACTCCAAGTGTTTTCATTATCTTAATTCGAGTCATTAGATTAGTTTATTGTAAAGTATGTAAAAATTCAAGTGTAAGGGGAATGTTCATTCCCTATGTGGTATTATGTTGGATGGTAGGGTAAGAGTGTATGCAAAAAAAAATAGAAAAAGAAAAGAGAAAAAAACATACGGACTACCATCCCGTTTCATTCTATGTTTATTTTGTGTTTTTGTTATTTTTGATTTATTAGCTTAAGTCGAGTCGAGTCTTGGCCTAGCAACGCCATATTGTACATGTAATTAACCAAGATGATTAACTCGCCACCAGTAAAGATTGCCTATATCCAACAAAACCGTGTATTCCATATCCCTACACCTAACGTTATAACCCTTTTAAAAGACCTCTTTGATAGTTTATCCTAGGTGCTTACGCCATGTGGTGGAGGCTTGATCCTTTCCAAGCCTATGGTAATCTATTTTGCTATGACAGGTAGTGAGAGATGTTTTCCATTTCCATATTGTGATATTTACTTTATTACACCCGAGATATGTGAGTATCTAAACACTATTTGTGAGGTGCTAGTGTATGACCTCCGTGCTTGTCTTTGGTCTTTAGTGGAATGATTATTTGTTGTAATTACTTTTATATTAGTGTTAAATGACCCCTAACTTGTATTTTGATTAGAATAAAAGCGCATTTGCTTTAGGAAAAGCAAATCTCAAGTGTAAGGGTATATGATGAGGCAAAAAATGATCCGTTTTTCGGGGGTCATTTAAGCCAGAATTTGAATTTATTTGATCAAATATTGCCCTAAATCGTTCCTTTTGTGATTTTAGGTACTTTGGGAGTGAATTCTGGAAAAGGAAACATTTTAGACGTTTTTGGAGCATAAAAGTGAAGAAAACGGCAAAGTCTTAATTTTTCTTGCTGGGAACAGTACCTGATGGCGTCAAGAGCAATTTGATGACGGCGTCAAGAGAAAAAATGTTGACGGCCCAGTGGAAACGTGACGGCGTCAAATCAAGGCCGTCAAGAGTAAAAGTGGTGATGGCCCAGAGCAACACTAAACATGACGGCGTCAGATCTGGATCTAGGCAATCCGATTATATTTTTGGTGGCGGGTTGCCGGCGTCAAAAATTTCTTCTTGACGCCGTCACCTTAGTAAATCTATATATAGTCTTTATAATTTTCATTCTAAAAAGACGAGAATTTTAGGGTCGACTTGAATAAACCGTATATCGTTTTTAACAGTATTTTTAAGGGTTTTCACCCCTTGAAACCCTTCATGTTCAATTAAGATAAGTATCCTTTCAATTCATTCATGATGCGGGGGAATTGCACCAGGCTTTACCTCTCGAGAGATCTCGAGAAGCTTACAACCCCCGCCAGGCAGTGTACCTGATCGTTGTAGTATAGTATAGTGACAAGTACCGGGGATTGATCGTTCATCTCAGGAATAGTGTCGCTAAGATTAGAAAGCCTAAGAACTAGGTCTAGAGGTAAGGGATCATTCTTTTTGTATTTTTATATTTTTATGAAAGCAATTAAAAATCTCGGTTTTTGGAAGAGTGGGCGGAATTAGTTACTAGTCAACTAACCCAATAACTAAGATGCAATCAATATAAAATAACAAAAATGTAAATTAAACTAATTACTAATATGGTGTGAACAATAGATGGGAGAATTGTGTTTACTTAGATTTCACTACTCTCTATATATCTTTTACAGGTTAATTACGTGTCACAGTTGCGTGGATGACGGGTTATATTCCTTAATACCAATCATAGGGTGGCGTACTTACTTCCCCAATTCTATGAACTCCTACTTCACTCCTATGTCGAGCCTGCAAGAAGCTCCTAACATGGGATCACTAGAATTCGCTCATGCATTAAATACAACCATAAAAGCCTACTACACATCGGTTCATGTTTCTTAAGACGTTCAAGCAAGTTACACAATGGAGATCTGCCAGTTTTCTTTAGCCTAACATTGAAATCATTCATCCATTACAACTATAAACAAGCAATCAACCTATAATCAACATCTAGGTTTCATTACATCATCTCAATTGAACATGAACGGCTTCAAGGGGTGAAAACCCTTGAAAATACTATAAAAGTCGTGTTAGGGTTTATTAAGTTCGACCCTAAAATTCTCCTCTCCAGTTACACTCTTAATGAATGAAAATTAGAAAAGTATATATATATTTCATGAGGTGACGGCGTCAAGAAGAAGCTTCTGACGCCGTCATCTCACCGCCAATAAAATTCTCGGACTGCCTAGATCCAGATCTGATGCCGTCATGTGTATTTCTGCTCTGGGCCGTCACCACTTTTACTCTTGACGGCCTTGATCTGACGCCGTCACGTTTTCTCTGGGCCGTCACCAAAATTGCTCTTGACGCCGTCAGGTACTGTTCCCAGCAAGGAAAATTAAGACTTGTCGTTTTCTTCACTTTTATGCTCCAAAAACGTCCAAAATGCTTCCTTTTCCAGAATTCACTCCCAAAGTACCTAAAATCACAAAAGGAACAATTTAGGGCAATATTTGATCAAATAAATTCCAATTCCGGCTTAAATGACCCCCTAAAAACGGATCATTTTTCGCCTCATCATATACCCTTACACTTGTGATTTACTTGTCCTCAAGTAAATGCGCTTTTATTCTAGTCAAAATACAAGTTAGGGGTCATTTAACACTAATATAAAAGTAATTACAACAAATAATCGTTCCACTAAAGACCAAAGACAAGCACTGAGGTCATACACTAGCACCTCACAAATAGTGTTTAGATACTCACATCTCTCGGGTGCAATAAAGTATATATCACAATATGAAAATGGAAAACATCTCTCACTACCTGTCATAGCAAAATAGATTACCATAGGCTTGGGAAAGGATCAAACCTCCACCACATGGCGTAAGCACCTAGGATAAACTATCAAAGAGGTCTTTTAAAGGGTTATAATGTTAGGTGTAGGGATATGGAATACACGGTTTTGTTGGATATAGGCAATCTTTACTGCTGGCGATTTAATAATCTTGGTTAATTACATGTACAATATGGCGTTGCTAAGCCAAGACTAGACTCGACTTAAGCTAATAAATGAAAATAACAAAAACATAAAATAAACATAGAATGAAACAAGATGGTAGTCCATATGTTTTTTTCTCTTTTTCTTTTTCTTTTTTTTTTCTTTTTTTTTTAATTTTTCTCGATATTTTTTTTTTTGTATACACTCTTACCCTACTATCCAAAATAATACATCATAGGGAATGAACATTCCCCTTACACTTCAATTTTTACATACTATACAATAAACTAATCTAATGACTCGAATCAAGATAATCAAAACACTTGGAGTACTTTTAAGATTAACGTACATATGGGGGTAATAAATGATGTTCTTCCCCATTACTCCATAACACAAGTACTTTACCCATGAGTCCCAACCATCCCAAAACAATATGTACAAGGATATGACTCGACTTAGCAACCATGTAATCAATTAGATAATTAACTAAGGGTTTAAACAAATAACAATAATGCACTAAAGATGAGTGCATACACGGAAGGCTAAGGCGATTTGGGTGTACATTTAAGTGGGTGTAACAAATTCTTCCTTTAAGTAAGATGCTTAAAGTTAGAAACGAAAAGATAGGCTCGAAGGGGTGTACTAGGGGTTTCGTGTACTAAAAATGAGTACAACGCTAAGGTGTGGGAAAAATTGATTGACTTTACTAGCCAAGTAATATGACTTAAATGGTCAAGTAATTATGAAACGGGTTTAACACAAGGGTGATCCTAATGCCTCTTATCATGTAGTAAATCCTACTACACGAATGTAATCTCACTAGCTGTCTCGGGATGCATCACTAACGCAAGTTCTAGAATCTAAATGCTACCGGTACACTTATAAGCACTAATAGTAAATGCTTTTCCTATCAAAGCTAAAGGCGAACCTCACATATTTGGGTGGAAAATTTTTCTGAATAGTACGGTTTTGTGCTAGTCATACGACTCCTATCCATGAGACGCTTGCTATGGCTAAAGTTTCACTCCTAAATGTTGTAAAAAATTTTAAATTTGGCGCTAAAATTAAACTAACAAGTATTTCTCATAGTTTTATTACACACCTACCATCAAACAAACAAACTCAAGCAAAAGTGTATCTTATGACGTATCATCATTTTGCCCTCCCCTTACACTTAGGATGAACATTGTCCCCAATGTTCAATTAAAGAATGTAAAAGTAAAATAGGAAAAAGAATGAAATCAAATACTCTCCTGATTCGCTCGGTATGGATAGCATGGTAACAAGATTAGATCTTCCTCCAAGAAAATGAACAATCAAAGCTTCCCTTCCAGAATATAAATCATCTTCTTGTCATACATAACCTGTTAAACCTGAGAAAACAAACAAGGCAACCTCTCGTAAAATCGGTGGCAATCTATATATACTAACAAATCCTAGAAAACAAAGTAAGATATAATGCTTGTGGAATGATGTTTGCAGATTCCCTGGAGTTTATAAAACTAAAGAATTAACAAAATCTTTAAGATTCAGTTAGAAAAACAAAACTAGCAAAATTTCCAGATTTTTACACGTGACGCCGTCAGGAATTTCTTCCTGACGCCGTCATAAGTGATCTGCAGAAATTCTTACGTTAAGTTTCCGGAAAATTTCTGGAAAAACTTATGTCCTACTTCCTGGAAAATCCTGCAAAACATCATTATGACTCCATACAAGCATTTGACTCAAACAATTACGAATATACATGTTCATTTAGTATTGTGCAGAATCATGATCAAGTTTGTTTCTTAATAAACATATTTGGGGTTTCCCCTTACACTTATCTTTTGCGAAATACCTTTGGATGAAGTTAAGACTAAGCCAAATGACAAAATAAAGTATTTTCACTATTTTAGTTTTGAAACATGATCTACTACCAATAAAAATAAAGCATGCATACGGAAACAAATAAAAATCACAAATATATAGGTTGCCTCCCAAGAAGCACTTTTCTTTATTTACGAGTCTTGTAGCTAGACTCAAGGTCATGAGTTACTACGTGACCTCATCGTTGGTCTCACTTTCTCGGTCATCTCCTATATTATTTTTCTATTCCGGACCTAGTTGCAAGCATTCTTTGTAGAAACCAAGCATCCTATTCATCACATACTCTACTCCTTTACGTCTATCCTCATCATTCCTATAGTAAGCCGCTTGTTTGTGTTCCTTTTCTATGTTCGATAGGAGGCGGTATTGCTCAATCTTATAGGGCATTTGGTAGGAAATCTCATCATTTTCTTCCTTGGACCTAACTATCCCTAGAGTCGGATCATAACTCATCTTAGTGGTCTCAACGAACGGTTTTCCGAATACTACTTGACTTAGGCAAGCATCTATCACCGGACGAGTATCCTCTACTATCATAAAATCGGTCTCATAAGTGAAATTTCTGACAATCACATGCAATCCTTTCACTCTACCTACAAAATTACTTAGCAAGTTCTTGTTGGGCATTATCCTATAACCAATTTGTTTCTTCATTACCCAATTATAATAAGTCCTAGTCATGATATTTATAGGAGACCTAGGATCTATATAGGCTTTCCATACATGCATATGCCCAATGTTGCATGGTATGTTGATGTTAGAGGGATCACCTACTTTAATAAGGGGTGAACCAAGGATATATGGTGTCTCGGGATCATTGAATAAATCCTTGTGATATTCCCGTTCTTCCTTGGTGGGCAACTTATCAAAGTACTCTTCTACAGTTTCTACTTCCTCTAACTTTTCTCCCTTATTAACCTCAACTTCCTTAATTTCATCCCTAGTCTCGGTTTCTACTCCAACTTCATCCTTGTCACTTTCTTCTATCTCCTTATCAATTGGTTTAATGGTGACAACATTGACAAAGTGGATGTGTTTGGATGACGAGGGGTCCTTAGTTTTGGATTCCGCTATTGGCTTCCCTAGTGTCCTTCCTAGGTGTACTTAACGCTTGGTTGTTGAGGGCTTTCAACAAGTTGTCAATCTTATTGGTCATCTCTGTTTGTTGTTGGTTGAATTCGGTTTCAAACTTAACTATCCGAGCTTCTTGAGATGCCATAAACTTGGACATCAATCCTTCAAGATTGTTGGTACTACCATAGTTGTTAGAAGGATTGTTGTTGAAAGTACGGTTAGAGGGTGGACCGTTTGGTTGGTAACGATTAGGCGGATTGGAGGAATTGTTTTGGTTTTGTTTCCACCTAAGGTTCGGGTGATTTCTCCAAGAAGGGTTGTAGGAATCACCATAAGGGTTTGGCTCGGGTTTGAAAGTGTACCACTTATCTCCCGCTTCGTCGGTACGCGAGGATGCGTAGTCCGCAAAAGCCGTTCCGGGGAGTTCCACGCAATCACGAGTGTCATGGGGACCACTACATAATTCGCATGAAGAAGTGATTTTGTTCACTTGGCTTGAAGGCTTAGGAGCTTCGTAAGATTTCATGAGAAACTTGACTTGGTCCTCAAGTTCCATGATCCTATGGTCGGGAGTGCTAGAATTATTCGAAGGCAAAGATATTACCTTGACCGTTTTGTTCAAATCACGTGGATCATTCCAACTTTCGTTGTCATAGAGAGCGAGATCTTCTATGAGTTCCCATGATTCTTCCGCACTTATATCACGTAGCTTGCCACCGGTCGATTGGTCAATGGTTCGCCTTGTGGAGAGATCGATATGGTCATAGAAGATTTGGACTTGGAGCATCAAGATATAGAGTTTCATATAGAGTTTCACCTTGACTTTGTTGGAACATCAAGATATCATTTCTAAGCTTGGTAGTTCTCCCAGGTGGGAAAAATTGAGCAAGGAAACGAGCGGTGAGATCATCCCATGAGGTGATGGATCTCGCGGGTAAACGTTCAAGCCATTGACTAGCTTGATCACGTAGAGAGAATTGGAATAGGCGTAATCGGGTCGACTCTCTAGTTGTAACATCAAGGTCTATAGAAGCTACGATTTTATGGAAGTCCTTGAGATGTTGATTTAGATCTTCGGAACAAAGTCCATGGAATGCACATCCGCTTTGCGCCAACCAGATGGTGTCGGATCGCAAGGGTGACAAATTGGCTCCTTGGGTGAGCTCAATAGTGTTTCAATAGCCTTGGTGACAAGGTCGGGAATACTCTCCTAGGGTTCGGGGCCTAAGAGGTTGGTTAGCTAGTGGTGGGTTTTGTGGTGGTCTTGTTGTGGTAGGTTGATGGGTTCAAAGATGTTACCACCTTCCATGATGTCGGATGGTAAAGAGTACGAACAAAAACACGAAGAAATAAGATAGACTAAAGAAAACCTAAAATTAAAAATAAAATCTGACTAGAAAGGAATCTAGCAAGTAGACCTAATAAAAAGAAATCCTAACCTAGACAATAACTATTCCCCGGCAACGGCGCCAAAAACTTGATGCGTGGGAATTGCACCAGGCTTTCCCTCTCGAGGGATCTCGAGAAGCTTACAACCCCCACCAGGCAGTGTACCTGATCGTTGTAGTATAGTATAGTGACAAGTACCGGGGGATTGATCGTTCAACTCAGGAATAATGTCGCTAGGATTAGAAAGCCTAAGAACTAGGTCTAGAGGTGAGGGATGATTCTTTTTGTATTTTTATATTTTTATGAAACAATTAAAAATATCGGCTTTTGGAAGAGTGGGCGGAATTAGTTGCTAGTCAACTAACCCAATAACTAAGATGCAATCAAAATAAAATAACAAAAATGTAAATTAAACAAATTACTAATATGGTGTGAACAATAGATGGGAGAATTGTATTTACTTAGATTTCACTACTCCTTAGATATCTGTTAGGTCACCACTTATGTAAACACAAGTATGATAATGAAAGAAATAAGATGAGAATGAGAGATGGTTGATTATGAGAAAATATGAAAAGTGAAAGAACAAGAGTTTCCTTAAGATAATCAAATAACCAACAACTAAAAGAGTTACATAAGCTTAGTATTTATAGGAGGAGGAGTAGGGCAACACTCCCTTCCTCCCTTCTTCCTTTTGGACGTGGGCTTTAAGGCCCATTGGTCTTACATTCTTGAGCCTTGTAACATAAACAATGTAGAATAAATAACTAAGCAACCTATTACAAAAGGTAATAACCGAGACTTGACTAAAATACAAAAGTATGATCCCAACAATCTCCCCCTAAGGGTCGGTCATCACGGTTGCTTGACGTCTTCATCATTGTCGTTGACTTGTGACATGTAAAGCTTTAGACGTCTTCAAAAATGGTTGAATGATAATGATCGTACTTTGCTCTTTGTCTTTGTTCTTTGGTGATGATGTAGTGATTGTGTCATGAAGTAGTCTACCATTCGTCACTCCTGCGTCTGTGGTGGTCGTCCGCCATTCCAACATACTCATACATCTTCGGACTTATGCTTTCTCGTGCACGAAGTTCCTTTTCAAATTCTGAGATCTTTAAGTCTTTATACTTTGTAGATTCTTCTTTATTGACGTAGAATCTTTCTTTGAATTTTGTGGTGCTGAGATCTTTGGGGGAGCTTTCTTATACTTCAAGATGTATGTATGAGCATGTTGGAATCTACCATCATGGAAGTGAGGTACCTGCAAGTAAACAGTTAGCAATAAATATCTGGTACTTACAGATAAGGATATAGAGTTCATCAACAGCATATTGTGAAGACTCCCTCTAATCCTTAACCAGGCCGTTCCTATATCAGATACTCCCGAAGGAGCTTACAAGACCTACTAAGTAGCTCAATGACTGGGTGAGTCGCTGGGGATCACTCCACGACTGTAGACCGCTATGGAACCACCGCAAACACTAATTGTAACCCCTGTGGGGTTACCGAAGTGACCTGCTGTCAGGGCTGTTTGATGTTGACCCTGGCAGGATTTCCATTCAATCATTGAGAAATACATAAGTAATCCTCTCATAAACATTCTCGGCAGATTGCTACGATCTGCGAAGGACTCGATAATTTACAGCTGGTGTCCATTGATGAAGAACACCAGTTGTAGAAATACTAAGTGTTCCTAAGAGATCTTTGATGTATCTCAAGGCTCTAGACTCTATAAGTGCACACTTAGGTTTCCTATGCGGAGACTAGGGAGGGGTCTCCTGCTTCAATATCAACTATCTCTAAGAGATAAGTCGATAGATTTCACTGGTTCCCCGTGAGAATGAAACAAGCTCTTTTAAGAGAACTTGAGTGGTTAAGAAGGTTTAGTGCATTGCGTCACTGGGTCCATGACGACTTTGTCTTCAATACCGGTGTTGACTTTTGCAACGACCAGTAGCATACGTATTGAATCCGGTGTCTGCCCTAAGGTTGAACATATGGAGGGCTATTTCTTTTCACCCTTTTCTTTGCTTTTCTTTTTAATTCTTCAACTCCTTCTTTCCCTTTCATTCTTTTCTCCTTTTTTCGTATCATACCTAAGGACTTCTAATTCTAACTATGGGAGATGTCCTTGGGTAGATCCCTCCGGCTCTGGCGGATCATAGGACGGTTATTCCTATCTTAATCACCTTATAACTCCGACAGTAGCCAAGAAACCTTTGTTTGAAAATCTCTCAAAGTGTTTGTGATAAAAATATTTTGGTTAACACTTTGAGAGTTTTGTGTACACTTTTGAAGGGCTCCCCCTGCACATGTGCTCATAAGTATTTAATAAATTTGCACATGCGGGAGGAGCAAGCATTTTGAATTGATCTACTCTCCGTGAACAAGACCGATTCGAGACACGCTTACATCACTAGTTAAACTAGCTTGAAGTTATTACCCGGCCTGATCTAGTCCACAGAAAGTTTCTCGAGACGGTACATTTCTACTAAGACAAATCCTTTTCAAGACACGCTTACGTGGTTAGTTAAAGAGTTCCATTGTCAGCTTTTAGGTGACAACTAGCTCTAGTAACTAACTTGATGTTATAACCCATCGAGGATAAGTCATTTCGATATTACTAACTTTTATTGTCTCATCAATTCATGGGTCAATACTGAGTCTAGCTCGCACATGATACAACTTTTAAGCTTTGACTTCGTATATTTTAATCACTTTTTCATTTTCTCCCCCTCAAAAATAGCATATAAAATGATGTTTTTGACAATCTTTTAGATTAAAATATGCCTTTTGAGTCTTACGGGGAGATTCACCAAGAACTTTTGATTTTGAACAAAGTATTTTGCTTTGACAAGTGCTCCCCCTCAACAAGTGATTAGGTCTCATTGAGGTGAAATACTTGTCCTTTTGAGCAGAATTATGAAAAATCATAAACATTTGATTAATTCTACTCAAAAGTAAGAAGCCTTCGCTCCTTATATTAGGATTGAGGCACTGATGCGTACCTCAGGGTCCTTTCTTTACAAGTTCGGGTTGTGTACTGTAATGCGTACACAAGCCATTATGAAGTATATAATTGACAAATCAAATCAAACTCTTACAACTTTCTACCAATCAGGTCTCTGAAATGTCAACACCGGAAACTTTTGTCTGCCTCCAACATAGCTTTCCAATCTCCTGAACTGATCCCTGCGCTTCAGCCTGTTCTCAATCCTTAGAATGAATCTGCGAGCATCTCTGGCCTCATTGGTGTTCCACCTTTTAGATTTACCCAGTGCTATGTCATCCAATCTGCTTTTGATTCCATCTCTGATGAACTTCAAGGTTTCATCACAGAACTTATGTATTTCTCCATAGGCCATGAAGCAGTTGCGACCGTTTACACTGCGGTAGGTGAACCTAAATGCTGGATGCCTGATCAAGGTGTATTGAGGTAGATGTTGAAGGTCGAGGATGTCGAACATGTTGGGTTTGGTGAGATTGAGCTTCTGCTGATAACTTTCCACTTCCAATTGAAGATCTTCTACTCTTTCTCTGATGACTATCTGCCTGATGAAGATTAGGAGAGCTTGGATAAAGGCAAGCTGCATCTCTTTAGGCAAGCTACAGAGCTTTCCTTGAACTTTGAGCAGGTACATATCTTCGATGTCATTGAGAAGTAGTCGTGGAAAGTCTGACTCGGAAATATCGTACTCCTTTTCATCAAGTCTTTTCAGTGTGATTTTGCTGAGGAAGGGGTACCCAAAGTGAGTGACAGTCGAAATGAACTGAATCGAGACTATCTTCAAATCACTTGTTACATCGCCCATCGTCTGATTAAGTCTGCTGCTTCGATAGTACTGTGCCCAGTTGTCTGGCCAGTGATGTATACCGTAAAGTGCGTTCCGGTCATAGTCAACAACTTTATCGATGAATAATGCTGAGGCTTCTTCTTCGATGGCATTGTTGAGATATCGAGCTGCAGGGAGAAAGGCAAGTGATGTAACGTACTTCTTCTCAATCTTGCTGCCAAGTTTCAGAAATTCCAAGTCTGTGTTGAAGAAGAACTTGTACGGGATCTTCGGTTCCTTAGGCTTCCCAATCATCGGTAGTGGTTTGGACCAGTCAGTAATGTAGGGTGCGGTTTTCCTTGTGACCGGATCGACATAAGATTCAGGATTGATCCAGTCAATATTGCTTGACATATCTCGAGCAATATTTTCAAGATGATACTCAAGTTCGATTGAGTTAGCAGACCGATCTTTCAGAAGATTGAACGCATCATTATTGATTCTTCGCAGCTCTTTCTTATTCATCTTTTTCATCTGAAACTTTTGCTGAATCAATTGAGCGTATTCCACCGTTCGACCATCTTGAGGTTCATGATTGTCTGCAAGTGGTGGTTGCGAATTGATCATCTTCTCAAACCAGGAGTATTCGGCACTATCGTCTTGGTCTAGCCATTTGAGGACGGTTTTCAGTTTCTTTGGTTCTGTGCCTTTTGATGAGGTGTCCGGTTTGGGTTGATGATGCTTTCCTTTCCTTTCCTTTCTTTCTTCTTCTTAGAGGATGGTTCTGGAACTTCTTCGGGTTGAGGAATCTCATCACCACCTGTGTATTCAAAGTGGTCGTGTGCCTTGGGAGCGGAACCAGATGCCTTAGGTTGTTGTGAGGACGTTGTAGTTGTTGGAGGGATGATCGGTGTTTTAGATTGAGATGAGGGTCCTTCGGCTTGTTTCTGTTTCTTTGCCTGAGAATTAGGATCCATGTCTTCATCATCTCTTGGACGTTTCAGTTTGTCCGCCTCTGTGCTGCAAGTTTCTTTTGTCATTTTATCTTTCAATGCTTCCAGGACTTTAGCTTCTTCCGGCGATAATGAGAACTTGCTTGCCAGTTTGTCCAATAGCTGAGCTTCCAATTCGTCCATAGATAGTCCTGGTAGTGGAACAGTAGACTTGTCAGCTCGAAGAGTAAATGTGGTCGATCGGATTACTTTCTTGACAGCTTGCTCTGCGAACTTGGTGAGTTCGTCTCTCATGGGTGCCAGTAGATCTTTCAACTCAGCAACTAAATGTTGTTCCATATACTAATGTGCTTGAGCTGCTAATGTGGCTTCCAAGTTCTCTTGTACGTCTTTAGCTAAGAAAGTATCAACTTTTTCTTGCAGCTCTTGGACGTTCGAATTCAGCTTCGTCAATTCAGCAACTTGGGTTGCTAGTGTTGCAACCTGATCTTCCAGTCTGTTTTTCTTCTTTTCATGTACTCTTCTGAATGCTGACTTTAGCAACTTTGATGCAGCAGAGGCTTTGGTGCTTGGTTTCTTGATTGATTTGTCGTGGGTTGATTCGGATGCAGGAGGTGATGACTGTGAAGATTCAATGATGGTGGTAAGGTCTTTGTCATCTCCTCTTTGTGGTTCGGGTAGATCAACTTTCTTTGCTTTGGCTGCTTCCTCTTCCAACCTTTGTTTTTCAGCAAGTTTGTCAGCTTCGGCCTTAAGCCTTAATTCTTCAGCAAGCCTGGCTTCTTCTTCCCTTTTCAACTTTTCTTCTGCCAGCTTGGTTGCCTCTTCAGCCTTCCTGCTTTCTTCCATGCGGATTGTCTCTTCCAGTTTGGCTTGTGCAAGCTCCTCAAGCCTAGCCTCTTCAGCTTCCTGTTTTTTCTTTAATTCCTCTTCCTGAGCCCTTTCTATGAGCTCCATTTCTTCCATATTCATCAACCGTGGAGCATCAGTATCCATGGGATCTTCCTCTTCCTCTTCTCCCATTGCTGAAGCATTAGTCATTTCAATGTCTGTGGGAGATACCGAAGGATTGTCGTAGCCGACTAAGTCAGTGTTGATCCCTGTGGCAGAATCAGGAATGCTGCTCGATCCGCCAGCTTCGGTAGTTTGAGAGAACACTGGAGGTGGAGGTAGATCATCATAGAATGCATCAATTTTGCTGTGGAGGAGACCCAGCTTGAGAGCTCTTTCATTTTCTTCTTCAACTGAAAGGCCTATGTTAGAATGAGCAGACTCTTGTTCAGCTGTCATCGGTTCCTTCATCTTCTCTCTCCTGATCCTTTCTTCTTCCAAGATGGTCTGTGCTTCAGTGAACGGTCTTTGATTGAGATATGATGGGTATTCGGCTTTATCAGCAAACTCATCAATATTTTTCTCCAAATCTTCGAAAGTCAAGTCTTTATCATCAATGTCTTCAAGGTTGACATTCTCAGTGATATTGGCAAAGGCTTCCCTGTAAACTGGACCTTCGTCGGACTCGGTTTCAGAGTTAGACGGTTTTGGAGAAGATTGTGGTGAGGGAAACCACCCAGGTTCAGGAATGGATGTGGGCTTCTTGGCAGGAGTCCTTCTCTTGATAGTACCCTTCTTCTTATGAGTAGACTTGGTAGAACTGCCGGAGCTCCCAGTTTTGCTACCTTTCTTTCCTTTCTTCTGCATGAACGAAGGTAGAACAACTTCGTCCAGGAAACCCACTTTGTCTGCTTCAAGAGCTTGAAGGTATTACTTGAAATTCGGGCAAAGCTTCACTTTGTCATTCAAGAGACAGTCGGGAAATTTCTTTCCTTGCTTGCGTGTGCTAGTGTCGAGTCTCTTGATGATTCTGAGAGTATCTTCATTTCTGAAAGTGTGCTTATCTTTGTCATCAAGTCTCTGTGGAATATCATCATACTCACGAAGGAAGCTTTCGATGAGTAGTTTGGTGAAACGAACGAATGGAATGTTGGTTGTCTTGTGTTGAATGTGCCACACAAGGTCTTCCCAAATGATGCTGGCATAATCGACTTTCTTTACATTTGCCACTGCCCAGAAGAGTTTGAGGTGTTGAAGCTTTGGGTGTTCATGGCCAGTGTCTCTGCCAGATAAGGACTTGGCAATCAGAATGTATAGGGTTCTCCATGGTTGTGGAAGAAATCTAATGTTGACCCTAGAATGTCTTGTCACAACTTCTTCTGATTCGTCATAGCTAATATCCCGTAACCACTCTATTAGCTCTTCCTCTGTAGGTACTTGATCATATTCTTCATCTGTGCCAAGTTCGGGTAACCCAAGAACATTCCTAAGTAAATCAATGTCCATAGTGACCTGTCTGTCATGAAGCATGCAAGTGAAGGAAGCTTCCCCAAGGTCAAGCAAAAGTGAATGCCAAAACTGGTGTATGTAGAAGCAGGAGACTGAAGCTGACTTCGTGAATAGCAGCTTGTTGGGGTGATATAGGAGAGCATCAACTGCAACAATACATGAGGATTCGTTGCAAGTGATTTTGTTGAAGTTGATACGTAAGTTGTTCTTTCCAATCTTCCTGGTGTAATCATCTGGAAATGTCTCTTCCCATGAAAGTTTAGGTTCAGGTTCTGGTCCATATGGAACGTCATTGTGTTCTGCCATCTGAATTGATCATAAACAAAGACAAACATGGCATTGATTTACTGTGTTAGCTCAGACATAAGATTATATGATTGTGCATATTACAAATTGATCAGTGGGTGTTTGTGTGTGTGAAAACTTTTGATATATGACAAACTTGTGTTTTATCATATGGTAGAAACTTATAACAATTAAGTTACAACATGAGTTTATCATTACAAGAGACTACACTTTGGAAATTTTACAACACTTAGAAAAAATTTCATGAATTAGACAAGTTTACGCGTAACTTAAGAAATCTACGCATAACATGACTTAAGCGTAAGAAGTGAAATTAGGCGTAAGAGCAAAATCTACGCGTAAACTTATATGTTGCGCGTAAGGTAAATCTTATGCTTAGGATCAATCTTACGCGTAGGATAAAATCTTAGGCGTAGGAATTGAGCTTATGCAAAGGATTACCCTTAAGCGTAAGATATAACTTATGCGTAGGTTTTGGCTTATGCGTAAGTTCAAGACTTGTGCGTAAGGTCAAAACTTATGCGTAAGAATTATGATTTAAGCGTAAACATTGTCTTATCCAAGACAAAGTTTGTCCACGTGTCGAATCTTACGCGTAAGATTCAATCTTACGCGTAGGATGAACAACTTGTGCGTAAAAAACGTCCTTTTTCAGAAATTCACCTTTAGAATTTTGAGTTGTTTGATTCCTGAAAGTGTAAAACACACAACCACTGATCAATATTCATTTAACACACTTAATACCCACTTTTTATGCGTAAACATGCCTAAATATGAGTTATGCGTAGAAACGCATGAACACACAATCATAAATACAATCAAACATGATTTTGGGTTGTAATAAGTTTAGGGCAAGTGATTATAACATCCTAAGGATCATATGGTCCAAGTTTTAACACCAATTGACCACAAAAACACAAGATCATAACTGCTAGTGCGTTTGACCCCTAAATCTTTGATTCATGAACAAGAGATGTAATTGAAGCAATTAAACTACATGATTGAGTTCCAAGGCATGTATAAACACAATCCCCATCAACAATTAACATCACAACACATAAAATCAAGAACCCCTAAACTTTCGTATGAACCCTAAATACAAATCAATCGATTTGGTGTTTCTGGATACAATTGGAGGTTAGAATCATGATTAATATCATCCAAGGATCAAAACCCACTAACAAATTTAACCATTAACATCTCAAATTTCTGGGTCCAATTCTTACGCAAACCCTAAAATAATTTTTTAGCGATTGTGACAAATTTAGCCATTGGATTACGGTAATATTGAAAACCCTTGTTTGAAATCATGATCAAAACATGTAACTACTTACAGATTAGAAGATAGATACTCGGATTAATCAAATGATTGTGAGTCGTTGATCGTGTAGGTGAGGGTAGTAAATATGAATGTCAGTGAATTGAATGCATGGTCAAACTGAGTTTTGACTAGTGGTAAATCTATTTACACAAATTGACATATTTAGTCCCTTAACCTCATCTTACTTTCACACCTAATGCCTAAACTAACTATCTCATTTAACTTTCATTAATAACACCAAGTTATGACGAGAACAACATATGGAATTTTACTCCCCCTCGACCTTAGACCGTAGTCTTTAAAAAATCATAAAAATTTATTATTTTGGTCAAGGTGAGTAACCCGAAACACTTTTGATGCATCCTTTTAAGATAAAACGTAATAATTTTGGTAAAATGCAAGTATAAAAGTTAATATTTATGTGAAAATTATTAAAATCCTTTTCCTCCCCCTCAACACTTGTTTTGAATAATTAAAGACGTTTTAAAACATTAGTGTTGAAAAGAAAGGTATATACTTTCATTTTTTATTATTATTTTTTTTTTTTTAAGAAAAGATATTTACAAAGATAGTTTTGATGTTT
Source organism: Artemisia argyi (assembly GCA_030686995.1). Taxonomy (NCBI): domain Eukaryota; kingdom Viridiplantae; phylum Streptophyta; class Magnoliopsida; order Asterales; family Asteraceae; genus Artemisia; species Artemisia argyi. The sequence goes on along the minus strand of CM060691.1, from coordinate 81,149,572 downwards.
GACGATCAATTGTGTTTTAAAAACTTTTCCAGATCCTCTGGAGTCAAACATCGCATACCAATTCGGTGAACTAGACTAGCAAACCTTGATGGTGCTAAGGATTTGGTAAGTAAGTCCGCCAATTGGTACTCAGTCCCAACAAAATAAAGTTCAACGGTACCGTTTTCCACATGCTCTTTGATGAAGTGATATCGGAGATCGATGTGTTTGGATTTGCAATGATGTACTGTGTTGCAGGAGATAGCAATTGCACTTTTGGAATCACAGTAGATAGGAATCTTGTTGAATAGGTAGCCATAATACTTAAGTTGTGATCTCATCCAAATGACTTGAGCACAACAAGCAGACATAGCTACATATTCAGATTCTGTAGACGACAGTGATGTGCAGTCCTGCTTCTTTGATTGCCATGACACAAGTTTGTCTCCGAGAAATTGTAATCCACCAGATGTACTTTTGCGTGTGTCTAAACATCCTGTATGGTCAGCATCTGAAAAAGCTATTAGTTCAAAGCCAGAATCCTTCGGATACCAGATTCCCAAGTTAATGGTTCCCTTTATGTATCGAAGGATTCTTTTGACCTCACTGAGGTGTTTTTCAGTTGGTTTGGACTGATAACGAGAGCACATGTAGACAGCAAATACTATATCAGGTCTACTAGCTGTGAGATTGATGCGTAGGAATCGCAACAGGCTTTACCTCTCGAGGGATCTCGAGAAGCTTACAACCCCCACCAAGCAGTGTACCTGATCGTTGTAGTATAGTATAGTGACAAGTACCGGGGGATTGATCGTTCAGCTTAGGAATAGTGTCGCTAGGATTAGAAAGCCTAAATACTAGTTCTAAAGGTGAGGGATGATTATTTTTGTGTTTTTATATTTTTATGAAAGCAAGTAAAATCTCGGGGTTTGAAGGATTTGGGCGGAATTAGTTGCTAATCAACTAACCCAATACTAAGATGCAATCAAAATAAAATACTAAAAATGAAAATAAACTAATTATACTAAGGTTGTGAGCAGTAATTGGAGAAAATGTGTTTACTTATATTTCATTACTCCCTAGACATCTTTTACATGTTAATTACTTGTTATAATTGCATGGATGACGGATCGTATTCCTTAATACCATTCATGGGGTGGCACACATAACTCCCCAATTCTATGAGCTCTTATCTCCTCCTACACCATGCCCAGCACAACTATAGGGATTGTAAACAGTAGCTCATGCATTAAATACAACCAATAAAGACCTAGTGCGCCTCGGTTCATGTTTCTTAAGACGTTCAAGCATATTACCAAGTGGAGATCTGCCAGTTTTCTTAAGCCTAACATATAAATCATTCATCCAAGACAAGGATAAACAAGTAATCAACACATAATTAACATCTAGGTTTCATTAGATCTAAGCAAACACAAGATAGATCTAGCCTAGCATGATGGAATTAAGATAAGAACATGACATAGACAACCAACACATAGACATATTGATTGAATTAGAAGAACACTTATCTTAATTAAACATGCAAGGTATCAAGGGGTTGGAACCCTTGAAAAACCTGTAAAGTTACACCAAAATCGTACTTAGGGTTTCTCCCAAAACTTCTCTCCTTCATGTGTGAAAATTAGAAAACTATATATAGAAAAATAGGTTTGACGGCGTCAAGAATAAACTTGTGACGCCGTCACCTCGCCGCCAAAACTCTTCTCGAACTGCCTTGATCTACATTTGACGCCGTCAAGACCAAATCATTTCCAGGCCGTCATGACTCTTTTACTCTTGACGCCCTTCTTTCGTGACGCCGTCAAATCTGTTCTGGGTCGTCATGGACTTCTGCTCTTGACGCCGTCAGAGAAATACTCTTGACGCCGTCACCTACTGTTCCTAGCATGGAAAATTAAGACTTTGGCGTTTTCTTCACTTTTATGCTCTAAAAACGTCCGAATTGCTTCCTTTTCCAGATTTCTCTCCCAAAGTACCTAAAATCACAAAAGGAACGATTTAGGGCAATATTTGATCAAATAAATTCGGATTCGGGCTTAAATGACCCCCTAAAAACGGATCATTTTTCGCCTCATCATATACCCTTACACTTGAGATTTGCTTGTCCTCAAGCAAATGCGCTTTTATTCTACTCAAAAGACAAGTTAGGGGTCATTTAACACTAACATAAAAGTAATTACAACAAATAATCGTTCCACTAAAGACTAATAGACAAGCACGGAGGTCATACACTAGCACCTCATAAATAGTGTTTAGATACTCACATCTCTCGGGTGTAATAAAGTGTAAATTACAATATGGAAACGGAAGATATCTCTCACTACCTGTCATAGCAAAATAGATTACCATAGGCTTGGAAAAGGATCAAACCTCCACCACATGGCGTAAGCACCTAGGATAAACTATCAAAGAGGTCTTTTAAAGAGTTGTAACGTTAGGTGTAGGGATATGAAATACACGGTTTTGTTGGATAAAGGAAGTTTTACTGGTGGCGAGTTAACAATCTTGGTTAATTACATGTACAAGATGGCGTTGCTAAGCCAAGACTAGACTCGACTTAAGCTAATAAATGTAAAATAACAAAAATATAAAATGAACATAGAATGAAACGGGATGGTAGTCCGTATGTTTTTTTCTCTTTTCTTTTTCTATTTTTTCTTTTTTTTTCTTTTTTTTTCTATTTTTTCAATTTTTTTTTTTTTTTTTTTTTTTTTTTTTTTTTTTTTTTTTGCATACACTCTTACCCTACCATCCAAAATAATACATCATAGGGAATAAACATTCCCCTTACACTTGAATCTTTACATACTTTACATTTAACTAAACTAATGACTCGAATTAAGAAAATCAAAACACTTGGAGCACTTTTAAGATTAACGTACATATGGGGGTAATAAATGATGTTCTTCCCCATTACTCCATAAAATAAGTACTTACCCATGAGTCCCAATCGTCCCAAAACAATATGTACAAGGATATGACTCGACTTAGCAACCATGTAATCAATTAGAAAGTTAACTTAGGGTTTAACAAATAACAATAATGCACTAAAAATGAGCGCATACACGGAAGGCTAAGGCGATTTGGTTGTACATTTAAGTGGGGTGTAACAAATTCTTCCTTTAAGTAAAATGCTTAAAGTTAGAAACGAAAAGATAGGCTCGGAGGGGTGTACTAGGGGTTTCGTATACTAAAAATGAGTACAACGCTAAGGGTGTGGGAAAAATTAGTTGACTTAACTAGCCAAGTAATATGACTTAAATGGTCAAGTAATTATAATACGGGTTTAACACAAGGGTAATCCTAATGCCTCTTATCATGTAGTAAATCCTACTACACGAATGTAGTCTCACTAGCGGTCTCGGATTGCATCACTAACGCAAGTTCTAGAATCTAAATGCTACCGGTACACTCATAAGCACTAATAGTAAATGTTTTTCCTATCAAATCTAAAGGCGAACCTCACATATTTGGGTGGAAAATTTTTTTTAATATACGGTTATGTGCTAGTCATACAATCTCCTATCCATGAGACGCTTGCTATGGCTAAAGTTTCACTCCTAAATGTTGTAAAAAAAATTAAATTTGGCGCTAAAATTGCACTAACAAGTATTTCTCATAGTTTTATTACACATCTACCATCAAACAAAACAAACTCAAGCGAAAGTGCATATGTAAGGTATCATCTTTTTACCCTCCCCTTACACTTAAGATGAACATTGTCCCCAATGTTCAAGTAAAGAATGTAAAAGTGAAAAAGTAAAGAGAATGAAATCAAATACTCCCCTGATTCGCTCGGTATGGATAATAGGGTGGCTAGGTTAAATCTTCCTCCAAGAAAATGAACAATCAAAGCTTCCCTTCCAGAATATAAATCATCTTCTTGTCATACATAACCTGTAAAACCTGACAAAATAGACAAGACAACCTCGCGTAAAATCGGCGGCATTCTATATAAGTTACTAAATCCTAGAAAACAAGATAAGATATAATGCTTCTGGAATGAAGTTTGCAGATCTCCTGGAGATTATAAAACTTAATAATTCACAAAAACCATAAGACTCCGTTAGAAAAACAAAACCGGTAAAATTTCCAGATTTTTACACCTGACGTCGTCAAGAGAAAACCCCTGACGCCGTCAGAATTGACCTGCAGAAATCCTTATGTTAAGTTTCCGGAAAATTTCTGGAAAAACTTGGTCCAACTTCCTGGAAAATCCTGCAAAACTTCATTATGACTCAATACAAGCATTTGACTCTAACAAATACGAATACACATGTTCATTTAATATTGTGGAGAATCATGATCGGTTTGTTTCTTAAAAATATATTTGGGGTTTCCCCTTACACTTATCTTTTGCAAAAATACCTTTAGGTGGAGTTAAGACTAGGCCAAAACAACAAAGTAAAGTATTTCCACTATTTAGTTTAGAAACATGAACTACCAACAATAAAAATTAAGCATGCATACGGAAGCAAATAACAATCAAACAAATAAAATCACACAAAACATGGGTTGCCTCCCAAGAAGCGCTTTTCTTTATTTACGAGTCTTGTAGCTAGACTCAAGGTCATGGGTTACTACGTGATTTCATCATTGGAAATGATATACCCCATATAGTTGCGATCATTACTGTTATGGTGGTAGTGCCTCAATCTGTCGATACTCGCAATCACCATCCCACCTAATCTGCTTCTCAAGTTAGCTACCCCATCTTGGCTCACACCTTCGATTGTGAATGGCCCATACCACCAAGGACTTGGTTTATCGGGTGGTATTGTTGTTTCTAAGTGTCTCAAGAGTACCAAGTTCCCTTCCTCAAATGGTACATTTATCTATGGGTTGAGTATGTTCGAATTCGACCTGAACCTTATTATTTTTGCTTCTCTCATTTTTGGCTTCCTTATAGCTTTTTATTCTTGCCTCCCATGCAAGAATTTTATTCTGAACACGAATGGGTGTCGCGTCAATGTTGTTTTTGATCTTTCTCCAACTCAAATTCTCATGCTTACTTCTTGGGGTCATGGGGAAGGTAATCTTTCTTTTTCCAGATTTAAGCTCGATCTTCCTACCTTCATATTTAATGACAGCCCTAGCGGTAGTGAGGAATGGTGACCCAAGGATTATTGGCATGCATCCATCCCCTTTATCATCGATGATCATAAAATCAACGGGGTACATGAATCCTGCGACATTAACTAATACGTCTTCTGCGATCCCTAGGGGATATACGTACGAGTGTCCAATGAGAGATAGCCTAACACGAGTAGGGGCTGGCATTTTTGACGTTAGTTGGATGTAAATAGTTAGGGGCATAAGATTTACTTTCGATCCTTGGTCGGCGAAAGCACTAAGATGTTTCAAGTCCCCGATGCTTGTTGGTATCTCAAAGTTCCCACATGCTACCTGCTTAGTAGCTACCTTTTGTACCAATAGTCTTTCGAATACTGATCCTCTAGGTAGCGTATCATACTCATCTTTCACTTCTTCCTCATTTTCAGAACCCTGTTCGGGAGGTTGGTTACGCCCATCACCCTTAATCCAATTTGTTATGGTGTTTTCGTTTATATCATGTTTCAGGTAGTAGCTCAAAGGTTGGGATTCTGGTGGTTTTTCTAAGGTCTGTTTAGCAGGAGTTTCTACCTTCTCGTTATCCTTATGGACAATGGTGATGGAGTTAACAAATTGGGTGGTGGGAGTGGCGCTTTCTTTCCTTAGTAGTATTCGTTCGGGGGTTCTCTGGTTGGCATACTCCTCCAATAGACTCATCATCTCATTCATTTTCTCTTGCATCTCCTCTTTTTGCTTGTAGACTGCTTCCTCGAATCTAGCAAGCCGATTTGAGTGAGTTGCCATATATTCTCTCATCCTAGCTTCAAACTCTGAGCTAAGCTCCTTGGGAGGGGAACAAGGTGGGGCATAGTTCTGAAAAGTCTCGACATTTTCTCTAGAAGGTGACTCAGATAATGGTGCCGGAGTTGGTTTTGAGACAGAATTGATGGTTGCCCGTCTCCTTTGCCTTTCCTCAAAATAGTCAACTTTTGCCTCGAGTTTGCATAGGAGTTCATCGGGGATTTCGGTGGTTCCTCCAGATGTCGAGACTGCATTGATGGCCGCTTCTATCGTATGATTAAATTCCCACATCTCATGATTATCAACAGCGAGCTCTTCGATAATTGCCGAAGACTCCTCGGCGTTCTTATCACGCAATTTACCTCCCGCGGCCCTGTCGATGGTGTGCTTAGTGTGATAGTCAACATGGTCGTAGAAAATCTGGACTAATAACCAAAGGTTTATACCATGATGAGGGATCTTGTGGAGGAGATCCTTAAAACGGGCCCAAGCCTCGTAGAAAGTTTCACCCTGCTATTGTTCAAACATCAAAATGTCCCTTCTAAGCATTGCAGTCTTTTCCGTCAGGAAGAATTGGGTAAGGAAGCGATTGGCAAGATTATCCCATGTGGTGATGGATCCCGCGGGTAAACGCTCAAGCCATTGACTAGCTTGATCCCGTAGAGAGAATTGGAATAGGCGTAATCGGGTTGTCTCTCTAGTTTCAACATCTAGGTCTATGGAATCTACGATTTTGAGGAAGTCCTTAAGATGTTGGTTTGGATCTTCGGAACGAATTCCATGGAATGCACATCCGCTTTGCACCAACCGGATGGTGTCGGATCGCAAGGGGGTCACATTGGCTCCGGTGAGCTCAATGGTGTTTTGGTAGCCTTGGTGGCTAGGTCGGGAATACTCTCCTAAGGTTCGGGGCCTAAGGGGTTCTAATGGTGGGTTTTGTTGTGGTGGGATGACGGGTTCAAAGATGTTCCCGTTGTCCATGGTGTCGGGTGGTTACGAACAAAGGCACAAAGAAATAGATAGACTAAAGAAGATCTAAAAATAAAAATAAAATCTTACTAGAAAGGAATCTAGCAAGTAGACCTAATAAAAAGAAATTCTAACCTAGACAATAACTATTCCCCGGGCTGCGGTGCCAAAAACTTGATGCGTAGGAATCGCAACAGGCTTTACCTCTTGAGGGATCTCGAGAAGCTTACAACCCCCACCAGGCAGTGTACCTGATCGTTGTAGTATAGTATAGTGACAAGTACCGGGGGATTGATCGTTCAGCTTAGGAATAGTGTCGCTAGGATTAGAAAGCCTAAATACTAGTTCTAAAGGTGAGGGATGATTATTTTTGTGTTTTTATATTTTTATGAAAGCAAGTAAAATCTCGGGGTTTGAAGGATTTGGGTGGAATTAGTTGCTAATCAACTAACCCAATACTAAGATGCAATCAAAATAAAATACTAGAAATGAAAATAAACTAATTATACTAAGGTTGTGAGCAGTAATTGGAGAAAATGTGTTTACTTAGATTTCATTACTCCCTAGACATCTTTTACATGTTAATTACTTGTTATAATTGCATGGATGACGGATCGTATTCCTTAATACCATTCATGGGGTGGCACACATAACTCCCCAATTCTATGAGCTCTTATCTCCTCCTACACCATGCCCAGCACAACTATAGGGATTGTAAACAGTGGCTCATGCATTAAATACAACCAATAAAGACCTAGTGCGCCTCGGTTCATGTTTCTTAAGACGTTCAAGCATGTTACCAAGTGGAGATCTGCCAGTTTTCTTAAGCCTAACATATAAATCATTCATCCAAGACAAGGATAAACAAGTAATCAACACATAATTAACATCTAGGTTTCATTAGATCTAAGCAAACACAAGATAGATCTAGCCTAGCATGATGGAATTAAGATAAGAACATGATATAGACAACCAACACATAGACATATTGATTGAATTAGAAGAACACTTATCTTGATTAAACATGCAAGGTATCAAGGGGTTGGAACCCTTGAAAAACCTGTAAAGTTACACCAAAATCGTACTTAGGGTTTCTCCCAAAACTTCTCTCCTTCATGTGTGAAAATTAGAAAACTATATATAGAAAAATAGGTTTGACGGCGTCAAGAATAAACTTGTGACGCCGTCACCTCGCCACCAAAACTCTTCTCGGACTGCCTTGATCTACATTTGACGCCGTCAAGACCAAATCATTTCCAGGCCGTCATGACTCTTTTACTCTTGACGCCCTTCTTTCGTGACGCCGTCAAATCTGTTCTGGGTCGTCATGGACTTCTGCTCTTGACGCCGTCAGAGAAATACTCTTGACGCCGTCACCTACTGTTCCCAGCATGGAAAATTAAGACTTTGGCGTTTTCTTCACTTTTATGCTCCAAAAATGTCCGAATTGCTTCCTTTTCCAGATTTCTCTCCCAAAGTACCTAAAATCACAAAAGGAACGATTTAGGGCAATATTTGATCAAATAAATTCGGATTCGGGCTTAAATGACCCTCTAAAAACGGATCATTTTTCGCCTCATCAGAGATACATGAGGGACCCAATCATACTTCGGTATTTGGTAGGGTCAACGGGAGTCCCATGTAAATCAGCATCTAGTTTTGTGGTATAGCCCATTGGTGTATTATAAGTATCACAACTCATCATTCCATGTTTCTTTAATATTTCAAGAGCATATTTGGACTGATTTATAAAAATTCCACGGGGTGATTGGTGAACTTGTAGTCCTAGAAAAAACGAAAGTTCACCCATCATGGACATTTCAAAATTATCTTTCATTAATTTTGCAAAATCATTAGAGTAACTTCTTTTTGTTGAGGCAAAAATAATGTCATCGACATATATTTGAACAACAAGTAAGTCCTCCCCGTAGGTTTTTGTAAATAGTGTTGGATCCACCGATCCTTTAGAAAATTTATTGGCCAGCAAGAAAGTGGACAGTTTGTCATACCACGCCCGTGGGGCTTGCTTAAGTCTGTAGAGTGCCTTTTTGAGTCGGTAAACGTGATTAGGACGCTCAGGATCAACGAAGCCGTCTGGTTGGCTCACATACACTTCTTCACGGAGTTCTCCATTAAGAAATGCAGTTTTCACATCCATTAGGTAAACAATCATGTTCCTGTGTGCAGCATAGGCCAAAAAGATCCGAACAGCTTCATGTCTAGCCACTGGAGCAAAGGATTCAGCAAAATCAAGTCCTTCTAGTTGGGAGTATCCTTTCGCTACTGGACGTGATTTGTTACGTATGACAGTTCCTTCAGCATCAAGCTTATTCTTCCAGATCCATTTTAACCCGATGACAAAGACTCCGTCAGGTCTTTCAACTAATTCCCAGACTTCTAATCTTATGAATTGCTGAAATTCCTCTTGCATGGATTCAATCCAGTTGTCATAAGTCATTTCTTCTTTGATGTTCTTAGGTTCTTCGTGACAAACTGTGAGTGCATAGATACAAGTTTCTCCATCAGTGTGAAGTCGTTGTCTTGTCATTACAGGTGCATCTGGATGGCCAATAATATGAACTAGTGGATGGTCTCGAGTCCATTTGTGTGTTGAAGGGTGTAGTTGATAAGTATCTCGCATGTTAGCAGGATCCAGATTGCGTGTTGACGACTCAGCTATATCAGGAACTGTAGGAGCCGGTGCAAACGGGTTAAAGAACGCATCAGGATCATGCTCTGCGGGTTGTGGAACTGATTGTGGTGTAGGATCTTCAGCTGATTGTCGTGAGTTAGAAACGGTTTGTTCTGCTATAAATGGTGATGCAATTAGAGGAACGTCTTTCTCAACAGTTGTAGTAGTTTGTTGAGGTGAGTCAGGTACTTGAATGTTATCAGGTTGAGCAGCGGAATTAGGTGTGACCTCAGTAGGACGGTATTCAATTGTGTCATCAAACAGTGGAGCAAACAAGGTTTCCAATTCTTTGCGGTTCGGTGGCAATGGTTCAGCCGAAGATTCCGGAGAGTTAAGACGGTTGAATTCGGGTCCTAAGCTGTGTTGCTCAGAAGCCATTTGTGTGAGTTCATCAAAATTAGCGTGAATGGTTTCTTGAATTTCTCTTGTTCGACGATTCCATATCCGAAAACCTTTAGAATTTTCACAGTATCCAACGAACACTCCGATGTCAGCCTTTGCTTTAAGTTTACCTAAATCATCACGATCATTTTTCGGATAACAAAGTGCTCCAAATACATGAAAGTAATCAATGTTCGGTTTTCTCTTGTGAACAATTTGATAAGGTGTGTTGCGATGGCGTTTAGTGATCATGCAACAGTTTTGTGTATAACATGCGGTTGAAACAGTTTCCGCCCATAAGTAATCTGGTAATTGAGCATTAATCAACATAGTTCTAGCAGGTTCCACTAACGTCCTGTTGCGTCTTTCAACAACTCCATTTTGTTCTGGGCTTCTAGGAATAGATGTTTGATGTTCAATTCCCACTTTCTCATAATATGACCTAAGTGTCTGATTCTTGAATTCAGTTCCATTGTCAGTTCTGACTATTCGTACCGTGTTGCGTAACTGAACTTGAATTTTAGTGAGAAAGGTGATGATCATTGAAGGAGCCTGATCTTTACTTCGAAGAAAATAAACCCAAGTCCATCTGGAATAATCATCCACAATTACAAGAATGTAGCGTTTACCGTTGATACTTTGAACACGCATCGGTCCGCACAAATCCATATGTAGCAATTGTAAAACATGATTCGTACTGTGCTTAGGTTTTGAAGGAAAATGAGCCCGAGTACTTTTTCCTTGTTCACAGGCTGGACATAAGTGATCTTTGGTAAAACGGAATCTTGGAAATCCATCAACAAGTTTGTAACGAGCAAGGTCAGTCATAGTTTTGAAATTTAAGTGCGAAAGACGTTTGTGCCATAACCAAGATTTAGTCGATTCCGCTTTGGAGAGAAGACATATCGGAGATGTTGCAATCATATCTGACATTGATATTGTATAAAGATTGGAGCCACGTGAGCCAGACATTAGATCATTTCCTTGTAAGTCACGAACAAAGCAAGTTTTCTCACGAAATGCAACTTCTAGATCCCCATCACAAAATTGACCAACAGAGAAAAGGTTGTGTCCAAGGCCTTCCACATAGTAAACACGACTGATTTCAATGTTCCCACTTACATAGTCACCATATCCCATGATTAAAGCGTAATGATCATTCCCGAATCTGACAGTACCAATGAACTTTGAGACAAAGTTGTGTAACAGTTTGAGATTGCCTGTCATATGTCGGGTGCATCCGCTATCAACAATCCAGAGAACAATCTGTACCACCTGCATCACAAGAAGAAGACACGGATGGAACAAAAGTAAGGGTGGAACCCAATGAAAGTGCGGGTTCCTGTTGGTTAGAAGCACATGTATTCAACAATTTAGGAATCCATTTAAAGTTTGGTTTGTGTTGTAACCAACGTTGCCAATTCCAACTAGTTCGAGCTTTCTTAATGGTGAATTCACTAGTGGTTGGCTGATTCCTAGATTTGTTCTCTGCACTTATGGGGGTAACTTCAACTTCATTAGAAACCGTAGAAGGCGGCTTTCCTAAGATAGACTTAGAGGCAGTAGTGGGCCTAAAAGGAATGCGTGTCCAACGTTTCTTATGACGATAAAGTAGAGAATTAGCTATACATTTTGTATGATCACCAGATGATACGCTTTTACGACAAAACACACAAGATGCATTAATATTCAAAACATTCAAAGGTTCATCATTCGTTACATGTAGATTTTGATTACAATTTGCCAGATTAGAATCTAAATCTGATGCAACATGAGTTTTATTCAAATTCCTAAGTTGATCTTCTACTTCTTGAGCTTCTAGTGATCCTCTTTTACGTTGCCAGAGCCTATTCTTCCTTTTACTTTTACGCTTGGGTCTGCTAACGCTATTAGTGGAGACTAGTCTTGTAGAAGTGGAGTTATCAACATTAGTGTTTTGAACAACATTTCCTTTAGTAGTTTTGTCTAATTGATACAATCCTGGTGCTATCACCGTGGTGTCAACCATCTTTCCTTTTTGAAGTAGCTTAATTTTCTCTTTCAAATCAATGATGATGTAATTTTTATCCTGAATTTCAGACTCAAGTAAACCATTGCAATATTTGATGTCATCGCGGTTTTGTTGCCATTCGGCGTTTTCAATTTTAAAATCCGCAATTTCTTTCTCGTATTTGAGACACAGACTTTTGAAAGACTCATTATTTTTGAAAAGTTGAAAAGAGTTTAAGATATTTTGATTTTGAAGTTTCAATTCCGTTTCAAGACTTTGGGCTTGACACCATTCAAGCCTTTGTTTGAGTAGACAAATTTCTTTTGAAAACTGTTTTGTCACATCATCATTTGTTATTCTCAGCTTATCATTTTCCTGTTTGAGTGTCTCAATTTCCACATTCAACAAGTTATTATCAACACAAAGATCATCCATAAGCATAGAAGTACCAGATTTATAGAGATCATTCATGATAACAGACAAAATATCAGCATTGAGAACTTGTTCTAAGAGTCGATCAGCATCATTCTTTAAAATTCGATTTCTTTGCTTTTGAACCAAAATCTCATTTTCAGTAGAGTTGAAAACGTTTATCATATTTTTGACATCGTTTTGAAGTTCCTGATCCCAACTTGTAGCACAGAGACGGAGGTGTTTGACAATTGGCAACATTTGTTTTTGAAAAATATCTCTCTTTTCTCGCTCGTAAGCGGATTGAAAAGTTTCAATTTTTATTTCAGAATTGCGTTCAATTGTTTCCTCCAAAATTTCGATGTCTTCCATAAAAGTTTTGAAATAATTTAAGACACAACAACTTTTCGGTAAAGGTGTAAGTTCACCGGATGATGGTAAAGGACCATTTATTTGTGCTACAGTTTGGACAGGGGCCGCATTAGAGGATGAAACATATGACTCTTCGACAAACCATGATTTCTCAGGTAATTCCTTTTGAGTAACAAAAGATTTAGAAATGTGAGGAGCTTTTGAATAATCATATGGTGTCCAATATTGAACGTAACTCATTTTAGATCGACTCTCGTCTTCAAGTTCTTCTTCTTCCTCAGTATCAAAAACAACAGCACGCACAATCGTATTATCAAGCAAATGGTCCATACTGTAAATTTTTGGAATTTCTTTGAATGCCGTGTGAAGAAACATTGAATTGTAATCGCCAAGTGCAAATCCTTTATCGGGTCTTGGTTTTAAAGTAAATTTCTGAATTGTTGTGACAGAGTTCCCGTGTTTGTAAACAATGTTACGAAATTCTTTCAGTTGTTTTTCAAGATCAACAATATCACCGAGTAAGTCATCTATATACTTCCTTTTTCGTATTTTATGTTCACAAAAATCCTTTTTACAACTTGACAATTCTGTTTCTGTTTTTGAAAGTACTGTTTGAAGACGTTCAACTTGCATTTTCAATTCACACTTCTCTCTTTCAAGTTTAGAAATCAACTTTCCGTTTGATTCAATTAAATCTTGCATTTTGCGTTGAAGATCTTGTTCTTTGTTGTAAGAATCTTGAAAAGCTTTTTCAAAACTTTTTGCATGTTTAATCTTGTCTTCCTGATTTGAAAGCTGAATTTTATAACACTCAATATCTCTTGCAAGTGACGCATTTTTCTCTTTTAAAATTTTGTTTTTCTCGTTGCATTTTATGATTTTCAATTGTTGTGCATCCAGTTGTTTAGATAACAATATTAGGTCAGGGTCTGGATCAAATGATGGTTCATGTTGTTCTATATGATCATGTTTATCATTCTCAATAGGATCATCAAATGAAACAACTGTGTCATCATCAAATATGACAACTATGCTTATTTGTTCATCTGTTTGAGAAGATGAAGATGATGTAGATGGAACAACTTGCGCCATATCTGATTCAGAAGCAGAGGGTGAGGCTATTTCATGTATTAGGCATGCTTTTTGGTCATGTACCTGAGACAAGCCGTCAGTGTCATACACTGGACCTGAATCATTAAACTGAAGTTCCTGCATGTTCTCCATAAGCATCACAGCTGCATTGGCTTCCAGATCTTCCATGTCATCATCATTGTATACATTTGCCATGAAGTTGTTATCTTGTTCAGGGAAATGTCCATCTTTTTCATCTTGAAGAGCCATGAGTAATGCCTGCTTGTGAAACTTACTGCCGCGAGTTCTCGGTTTGGGACATGCTGTCGCTATATGACCTTGTTCATTACAATTATAGCACCATACTGCATTCCCTGAGTTGGAGTTCCTAGTTGCAACCGGTTCAGACCTTTGCTGAGAAGACCCTGAGTTGTTCCTGAACCCCCCATTGTTATTAAACCTCTGACCATTCCTAAAATTTCCTGAAGAACTTCCTGAACCAGATCTACCATAATTACGATTCTGAATTTCCACTCTTCCATCATTGACAACAGCTTGATTCCTTGTGTTAGAAGATGAACGTTGACGGTTGTTTGTTTTGTTGGAGAATTTGCTGAACACACGAGCAATAAGAGCAAGTCACTGATTCAAAGTATTAAAGTCATCATCGTCATCTTCATTGGAGTTGGAATAATACACTGCATCATTGTTGTTCATTGGAACAAGTTGAGTAGAAGTATTTTGTGGAGATGAATCATAAGGGACCATTTGGTTCGAGGTAGAAGACAGTGGATAACTAAAGTAGTTCTGCTCTTGAGCATATGCGTGATTTGACATTGGTGGTGGAGCATAGGGAGATTGAGCTACGAGAGCCAAAGAATTTGGTGTTGGTGTTGGTGTGTATCCTCCTCGTAGAGCTCGATCTTTTTCAACTTCAGGTTCATGGTGTTTCAGAAAATCATACAACAAACCATATGGAGCATCATGAAGATTTTTGGTTTGACGAACAAATGTCACATATTTATGCCAATCTGGACCAAGACTACCGACGAATTTGGAGTTCACTGCTATCCTTGGTACTGTGATTTTGTGACGTTCCAGATCATTGACCACATTTGTGAAACGATGATAGTAGGATTCAAGTGACTCTCCTGGTTCAATTGTGATGTCTGTGTATTCCATGTAGAGTTTGGATTCCATATCATCTTTGTTCAATTGAGTGCCTTCCATAAGGAGATGAACATGTTCCCACATAGCTTTGGCTGTTTTCTGAGCATCGACACTTCGATAAATTGGATTAGGTATACCTTGAAGTATATAAGCCATTGTGTACTCATCAGCTTCATGATGTAATTTTTGTTCTTCTGTGAGTGCAGATTCTGGAAGAGGTCTATCACCAGGAGGACGTGGAGGATCAGCATTTGGATCACCAATTTCAAATCTTGTTGGCCACTCAAATGGTCCTTCAAGTATCACTTGCTTCAAGAATTTCCCATGAGGTTTCTTTAGTTCAAGAACTCGTAAGAATCGACTTGACCATTGAACATAGTTCCCAAGTGTTAGCATTGGAGGTGTTTCAAATGATCCTGCCTCATGTCGGGATTGTTGAGTTGTAATAACTTCACACATTCTGTCAAACCAGTGAGGTTGTTTGGAGGAAAACTGAGTGTTTTGTTGGGACATTTGATATGGTTGTTGTTGAGGAATGATTTGATGTTGTTGCATCATGAGATATTGTGGTTGTTGATTAAACGGTTGTTGTTGAAAGTGTGACTGTGAAGGTTGTTGATATGATTGTTGCTGATGGTATTGTTGTTGCTAATACTGCTGATGTTGTTGCTGAGGATTTGAGAAGTAGTAATGTGGTGGTTGAGACATCTTTGAACACTTGTGTAGAAATCGATCTTTGTAGAAGATTGAAATGCACGTTCCTTTGATCAAGTCCAAAATCCCTGGGGTAAGTTGAATTCTTACGCGTAACAATAATCTTACGCATAAACTTTTAGGTTAAGCGTAAAGAGTAGTTTAGGCGTAAACAAAGAGTTTATGCGTAAGTTTTCTCTTTACGCGTAAGCTTTGGCTTACGCGTAAGTTTAGACTTATGCGTAAGGTTAAACAACCAAACAAATCTTTCAAACTTATCCAAGCTTGAAAGATATCCAAAGTCGAAGTATTCCACTAACTTATCCAAGCTAGGAAAGTACTGAGTCACTGTAACACAAGGAGGAAACCTTTGATGAAAGTTAAGCGTAGATTCTGAAACTTACGCGTAAGAATAATGCTTAGGCGTAGGACTGATCTTATGCGTAGAAAGGGCACCTTATGTGTAGGAAGTAACTTACTCGTAGAATCTTGAGCGTAGGAATCACAACTTACTCGTAGAAATTGAGCTTACTCGTACGTTTTAGGCGTAGAAGACCAAAGTTACTCGTAAGAACAGGGTTTTGACCTAAGTTACTCGTAAGAAAAGGGTTTTAGTCAAAAGTTACTCGTAGAAAGGACAAAAAGTACTGTTGACAGCTTTAGAATCGTACTATTCACGTAAGTTACGCGTAAACAGGTCAGAAACTTGAAAAATCTCAAATTTTTTGAAGAAAAAATGCTTAGAAATAAGGTACTTTTGATCAAATAACCTCACCAATACTTAGAAAACACTAACTATTGAAGATTTTGCTACCAAAAACTAGTTTTCCAATATCAAAGAAGCTATAAAACCTTAAAAAAAAAACCTTAAAAATCACAACTTTATGCAAAAACTAAGCTTCAAATCACTATATCAACCTTAAAACTTGTCCAAGCTTCAAGATTTGAGTGAAAGAAACAAAGAAAAATGCAAAAAGATGAAGAATAACACCTAGAACCCCACGTTAATCAATAGAAAGTTTACTTCAATCTCTATTAGGCGAATGATACCACTTGTTAGGTCACCATTTATGTAAACACAAGTATGATAATGAAAGAAATATGATGAGAATGAGAGACGGTTGATTATGAGAAAATATGAAAAGTGAAAGAACAAGAGTTTCCTTAAGATAATCAAATAACCAACAACTAAAAGAGTTACATAAGCTTAGTATTTATAGGAGGAGGAGTAGGGCAACACTCCCTTCCTCCCTTCTTCCTTTTGGACGTGGGCTTTAAGGCCCATTGGTCTTACATTCTTAAGCCTTGTAACATAAACAATGTAGAATAAATAACTAAGCAACCTATTACAAAAGGTAATGACCGAGACTTGACTAAAATACAAAAGTATGATCCCAACAATATCTTTTACAGGTAAATTACTTGTTACAGTTGCGTGGATGATGGGTTATATTCCTTAATACCAATCATGGGGTGGCGTACTTACTTCCCCAATTCTATGAACTCCTACTTCACTCCTATGTCGAGCCTGCAAGAAGCTCCTAACATGGGATCACTAGAATTCGCTCATGCATTAAATACAACCATAAAAACCTAGTACACATCGGTTCATGTTTCTTAAGACGTTCAAGCAAGTTACATAATGGAGATCTGCCAGTTTTCTTAAGCCTAACATTGAAATCATTTATCCATTACAACTATAAACAAGCAATCAACCTATAATCAACATCTAGGTTTCATTACATCTAAGCAAACACACAAGAGATCTAGCCAAGTATGTTAAAATTAAGACAAGCGTAAGATATATTCAAACAACACATAGAGATATTGAATGAATTGAAAGGATACTTATCTCAATTGAACATGAACGGTTTCAAGGGGTGAAAACTGTTGAAAATACTGTAAAAGTCATGTTAGGGTTTATTAAGTTCGACCCTAAAATTCTCCTCTCCAGTTACACTCTTAAAGAATGAAAATTAGAAAAGTATATATAGATTTCATGAGGTGACGGCGTCAAGAAGAAACTTCTGACGCCGTTATCTCGCCGCCAATAAAATTCTCAGACTGCCTAGATCTAGATCTGACGCCTTCATGTGTATTTCTGCTCTGGGTCGTCACCACTTTTACTCTTGACGGCCTTGATCTGACGCTGTCACGTTTTCTCTGGGCCGTCACCAAAATTGCTCTTGACGCCGTCATAAAATTGCTGTTGACGCCGTCAGGTACTGTTCCCAGCAAGGAAAATTAAGACTTTGTCGTTTTCTTCACTTTTATGCTCCAAAAACGTCCAGAATGCTTCCTTTTCCAGAATTCACTCCCAAAGTACCTAAAATCACAAAAGGAATGAATTAGGGCAATATTTGATCAAATAAATTCCAATTCCGGCTTAAATGACCCCCTAAAAACGGATCATTTTTCGCCTCATCAATTCAATATGTCTATGTGTTGTTTGAATATATCTTACGCTTGTCTTGATTTTAACATGCTAGGCTAGATCTCTTGTGTGTTTGCTTAGATGTAATGAAACCTAGATGTTGATTATAGGTTGATTGCTTGTTTATAGTTGTTATGGATGAATGATTTCGATGTTAGGCTTAAGAAAACTGGCAGACTTCCATTGTGTGACATGCTTGAACGTCTTAAGAAACATGAACCAATGCGTACTAAGGTTTTTATGGTTGTATTTAATGCATGAGCGAATTCTAGTGATCCCATGTTAGGAGCTTCTTGCAGGCTCGACATAGGAGTGAAGTAGGAGCTTCATAGAGTTGGGGAAGTACGTACGCCACCCCACGATTGGTATTAAGGAATATAACCCGTCATCCACGTAACTGTAGCAAACAATTAACCTGTAAAAGATATCTAGGGAGTAGTGAAATCTAAGTAAACACAATTCTCCCATCTATTGTCCACACCATTAGTTTAATTAGTTTTATTTTCATTTTTGTTATTTTATTTTGATTGCATTTTAGTTATTGGGTTAGTTGACTAGCAACTAATTCCGCCCACTACTTTAAAACCCGAGATTTTTAATTGTTTTTATAAAAATATAAAAATACAAAAAGAATCATCCCTCACCTCTAGACCTTGTTTTTAGGCTTTCTAATCCTAGCGACACTATTCCTGAGTTGAACGATCAATCCCTTGGTACTTGTCACTATACTATACTACAACGATCAGGTACACTGCCTGCTGGGGGTTGTAAGCTTCTCGAGATCCCTCGAGAGGTAAAGCCTGGTGCAATTCCCACGCATCAAAGGTCGAGCATATTTTTGAAAGGTTTCGACATTCTCTCTAAGAGATGACTCAGACAATGGTGTTGGATTCATATTTGAGATAGAATTGACTGTTGCTCGTCTGGGACTTAAAGGTCTCCTTTGTTTTTCCTTGAGGTAATCCATTTTTCTCACAAGTTCGCAAAGGAGTTCTTCGGAGATTTCAGTGGTTTCCCCAGGTGTCGAGATTGCGTTGATAGCCGAGTTTATAACATGCGTAACTTCCCATAACTCACGATTATCGAAGTCAAGTTCATTAATAATTTTCCAAGATTCCTCGGCGTCTTTATCATGCAACCTGCCTCCAACGGCTCGATCAATGGTGTGTTTGGTGTGATAGTCGACATGGTCATAGAAGATTTGAACTAAGAGCCAAAGATCTATGCCATGATGAGGGACTTTTTGGAGAAGTCCTTGAAACGAGTCCATGCTTCATAGAAAGTTTCACCTTGACGTTGTTGGAACATCAAGATGTCATTTCTAAGCTTGGTAGTTCTCCCCGGTGGGAAAAATTGAGCAAGGAAACGAGAGGTGAGATCATCCCAAGAGGTGATGGATCCCGCGGGTAAATGCTCAAGCCATTGACTAGCTTGGTCACATAGAGAGAATTGGAATAGACGTAATCGGGTCGTCTCTCTAGTTGCAACATCAAGGACTATGGAATCTATGATTTTTAGGAAATCCTTGAGATGCTGATTAGAATCTTCGGAACGAAGTCCATGGAATGCACATCCGCTTTGCACCAAAACCGGTTGGTGTCGGATCATAAGAGAGACACATTGGCTCCTTGAGTGAGCTCAATGGTGTTCCGATAGCCTTGGTGGCTAGGACGGGAATACTCTCCTAAAGGTCGGGGTCTAGGAGGTTGGTTTGGTTGTTGTAGGTTTTGTGGGTGGTTTTGTTGTGATGGGTTGATGGGTTCAAACATATTACCACCTTCCATGATGTCGGATGGTAATGGTTACGAACAAACGAACAAAGAAATGAGATAGACTAAAGAAACCTAAAAATAAAAATAAAAATCTTACTAGAAAGGAATCTAGCAAGTAGACCTAATAAAAAGAAATTCTAACCTAGACAATAACTATTCCCCAGACTGCGGTGCCAAAAACTTGATACGTGGGATTGCGCCCTCGCAACAGGTTTTACCTCTTAAGGGATCTTGAGAAGCTTGCAATCCCCGCCAGGCAGTGTACCTGATCGTTGTAGTATAGTACAGTGACAAGTACCGGGGGATTGATCGTTCAACTCAGGAATAGTGTTCCCTGGGATTAGAAAGTCTACTAAACTAGGTCTAGAGGTGAGATATGATTCTTTTTGTATTTTTATATTTTATAAAAGCATGTAAAATCTCGGGTTTTGAAGGAGTGGGTGGAATTAGTTACTAGTCAACTAACCCAAATAACTAAAGATGCAATCAAAATAAAATAAAAAGAAATGAAAATAAACTAATGTGGTGGAAACAATAATGAGAAAAGATGTGTTTACTTAGATTTCATTACTCCCTAGATATCTTTTACCAGTTGATTAGCTTGTTACAATTGCATGGATGACGGGTTATATTTCTTAATACTAGTCGTAGGGCCGTGTACAATATTCCCTAACTCTATATGCTCCTACTTCACTCCTACGTCGAGCCGACTAAAAGCTCCTAACATGGGATCACTAGAATTCACTTATGCATTAAATACAACCAAAAATCGTAGTACACCTCCGATCATGTTTCTTAAGACATTCAAGCAAGTTACCAATTGGAAGTCTGCCAGTTTTCTTAAGCCTAACATCGAATACAATCATCCACAAGAATTATAAACAAACCATCAACCGATAATCAACATCTAGGTTTCACTACATCTAAGCAAACACAATAAAAACCTAGCCTAACATGTTAAAAGAAAACAAGCATAAGATAGAATCACACAACATATAGACATATCGTATGATTATTGGAAAACTTATCATCAATTAAGCATGGATGGAACAAGGGTTGAATCCCTTATTTTTTACATAAAATTCGTCTAGGGTTTAAGCTCTCCAAAAGTTCTCCTAATGTTCCATACTTTACAATGAAAAATTGGAAAAATATATATATATAATACATCCTGACGGCGTCACGTTGTAGTTTCTGACGCAGTCAACTCGCCGCCAAATTAAGGATCATATTGCCTAGATCCAATCTTAACGCCGTCAAGAAGGAATTATGCTCTGGGCCGTCACTTACATTTTGACCCTGACGGCCTTGGTGACGCCGTCAGGTCAATTGCACTAAAAATGTTCTGGGCCGTCATGTGTATTTTCCACTTCCACCTCTTTTGCCAAGCTTGACGTCATCATGTATGAAGTCTTGACGTCGTCAGGTACTGTTCCCAGCAAGGATTTTGAGACATTGTCGTTTTCTTCACTTTTGTGCTCCAAAAACTTCCAAAATGCTTCATTTTCCAGATTTCTTCTCAAAAATACCTAAAATGACAAAAGGAACGATTTTTTGCAGTAATTGATCAAATAATCACGAATTTGGGCTTAAATGACCCCTTAAAAGCGGTACACTTTTCGCCTTATCATATTTAAACCTAAAACGTAAATTCAAATTAAAACAAACGTAACCACGTGCTGGAAAAAAGGAAATCAACACAGAAGTAATTCTAAGGGGGTGAAAATGACTTTTTTTTTTTTTACAAAATTAATGTTAAAAGAAAATTTTATAAAAAGAAATTGATTTTTTTTTATTTTTAATTATTTAATAATAATTAAAAACTATTTAATAACTAATTTAAACTAATTTAAATTATGAAAAATACTAAAATGACTCAGAAAATTATGAAAATTTTCTAAAACTAACAACCATCACAGGAATCCTATAAAATTAAAAAAAAAAAGTTTATAAAAATCATAAACAAGCAAATTTAGATATTATTTACTTAATTATTAATTAAAAGCTATTTAAACTAATTTAAATATAAAAAATACCAAATGAACTGTGAAAATTATGAAATTTTTTTTAAAAATAATTTATAATTATAAAAATATGCTAGCGCTTATTAATAAGCAGTAATGGATTTTATTTTTGATTTTTTAATTAAACTAATTAAACTAAAATTAATTATTAAAAATACCAAATCAAAACAGAAAATTAATAAAAAAATTTATACAAATACTTTAATATGACAGAAACTTAGGAAAAATATAAAAACATAGAAGTGCTTATTAAAGCAGAGAAAATAAGCAAATAAGCTAAATCTAATTAAATAGAAGCTATCACTATATTTAAAAGAGTGGAAATATAAAACACTAACAACTGCTTAGCTCAGATGGTGCATATCCCTGGTGTGGTTTTGTTTTTGGAACCAAGAGGTCCAGGGTTCAAGTCCCACCTCTGTCACTTTTTGATTTAATGTTTTCTTTTCTTTTCTTTTTACCTTTTTTTTTTTTTTTTTTTTTTTGATTTTTCTTTTACAAAACCTTTTAACAACTGATAATAAGCAACTTTAATGGAGATGGTTTTTGTGAAAACACCATATAAGCTGTTTATGAGCTTAATGGTGTGACCGTTGGTTATAAAATGCTAAAAATGGATTTTTTTTTTTTTTTTTTTTTTTTTTTGGGTTAAATAAGCTAACAGACAAATAACAAGCTAATCTAATAAAAAAAATAAGCTAAAAGGTACTGAATGGATCTCAAAATAAGCTACCATACATTAATAAGCTACAAGGAAAAGCAGTTAAGCACAATAAGAAAAAGTCCAAATCCTGAGGACAAACCAGGCCAAAAGGGTTTATTGCAGGCCTATATGTGGGGCCCACAAATAAGCTTGGGGGTCCAAAGTGAAGATTGATCCAATAATCAGGCCTGGGGAGCTTCTAAATAAGCCAAGAATCATGGAGTGGGGTCCACTAATGAGCTTAAGAGGAGCTTATGAAAACTGCTCAACACCCTGATGATTCAGAATGCTCAGTTGGTGAGGACAACTTATGGGTCAAAATAAGCTAGGGGCAAAGACTTCAAACCCCCAAAATAAGCAATGATCCAAAAAGCTAGGTTGGTGAGATTTCTAAATTGCCAAAAAGCTCAGGCTTTACTACTCTAGTGAAGAAATTAGAAGCTAATAAAAAATGGCTTAAAACCACAACACCCCTGGTGCAGGGGAGGTTTTTGAAAAGTAGGCAAAAAGAAGCCTTCAAATAAGCAGTAAAATAAAATCCTAAAAATAATTAAAAATATGGACAGAAAAGCTCTACTGCTAGATACCCAAAAGCTTAAAGGCTAATTTTGAAAACTGAGAACATGAAAATTCTCACCATAAATGGATTTCTGACAAAACTATGCAATTTGACTTTTTAGATTTTGAACCAAGTTTGACTTTTATGAGATTTAGTCCTAACTTACTGACTGATTATGATATATTAAGCTAATTAAGGACTAATTTAAGCTACTATAACCACTAATGAACTGATTTGATTAGATTATGACCTAAAAATCCTAACAGTGCCTGAGAAAATGAGATTGATGAGTGAGTTTGACTTTCTAACAAGTAAACACTGGATTTTATGATTTAAATGGTCTAATGTGACCTATAGTGACATGTTACAACAATAAACAACAACCAAAAAGATTTGAACATAGTTAATCTCACTGATCCAAACACGCCTTTAACACACTGAAAATGAGATTTTGAAACCAAATGACTGATTAAGACCAAGAAAATGATTCATAAGGACATAATATGATATGATGAGTTCATATGAGCATAAAAATTCGGATACTAACAACATATACCCATGAATCAATATGAAGCATATTTGACAGTGAATATGTAAATAATGAGCAACAAAGGATTCAAAGGAACAAGCATACAATTTTAAGCAGCAACTTAACAAAGAAACTCCAAATAAGCATAGAAACACAGAAATAAGCAGTAATAAGCAATGCTACAGTAATATGCTAAAAATTTGAGAAAACTAGAAAAATGGAACTAACTTGAGACCCCAGCTAAACAGGGGTACCTAAATGGGCTGCTACAAGCTCTAGCTTGTTATAAACAAGCTAGTAAAGTCCTTCTTGCCATTCCATTACTGGAAACTTCCATAAGCATCCTGTCCAATATGCATAGGTATCCTGTGTTTACTTTTGATTCTATTTTTGTTCTTTTTATCTTTTTTTGTACTACTTCTAAGAGCTATTGAGAACTTATAACTAAGTTTGAAACACCATTTGAGCTTAAACAAGATTTCTGCTAAAAACCTTTAATTTTCTATTAAAACTGAAAATAGAGTACAAAGCTTGGAATAAACTGATAACTTCTATTAATTTGAAGAAAAATGATTACAGGATTAAAACTAAGAGTACATAAAAGCTTAAAGCATCAAGTAAACATTAATTTGACTTAACTAATATCAGCTAAAAACTACTCACTGCTTCTCTCTGCTTCTTCTTCTATTTATAGTGATAATTAGGGTTCTTGGAGTACCACTTGTGCTTTTCACTTCAATTCTGAGCCCTTGGATGTCTGTATTTGATCCTAGCCATCGATTTGATTTTGGCGAGAAAAGTGGTTTTGCAAATTGGTCCCTTTATTGTGGTTGTTTGGGAGTGCAAATTGGTGGGTTTGGGCGGTGGATGTGATGAAGAAGGTGGGGGTGGTGAGGTGACTGGTTGCAGGTCTACAAGTGGGAGGGAAAGGGTGTTGTTGACCTGCGTTGATCGTTGTTATTTAAAACGGTTTTTGCAATTTAGGTTGGGTTTGGTGGGATTGGGCTGAGGATTAGGATAGGTTGTGCTTGTTTTTGTGTTTGGATTGGACTTGGTTTTCGATTAATAATAATAAAGGGTCCGATTTGGTTTAAATTTACACAAGGACCATTTTTGCAATTTCAGATTTTTTAGGGGTGAGTTTTGGAATTTTCCCAAAGTTTTCCAAGGGACTACACTTGCCAAGTTTCATTTACCAAAAGACCTTGAATGATATTTTCCAAATTTGAATGTCCAGGGACTAATCTTGCCAATTCTGAAAGTGTAGGGACCAAACTTGCCAAATCTTAAAAACTTTTAACCAAAGGACCAATTATGACAACTTGTGACTTCCAAAGGACTTTTCTTGACTCTTCTTCTAAATTAAATGCTCAGGGGCCAATTCTGTCATTTTCTAAAACCTGAAGGACCATTTCTGCCAATTTTGCAAACTTTTGCTCCAAGTACTATTTCTAGCATTCTATGATTCCCCAATGTATATTTTGACAATCTGAGCTCAAAAATGTTAATTTGCTTCCCCGGCTTTGGCTTTTGACACGTTTTCCAAACTCGTGCTCGTTTTTATCCTTTTTGGCTTGATTTATGCCAATTTCTGAAATATCCGTTCCTGCACGATCACAAACACAAAAATACAATATCTTTGGCAATTATGGTTAGTTTGTGGTTGTTTTGGTCTTAATTTGGCTAGAAAAAGGTGTGTAAATAAGCACATACCATCTGCATAAGCCAAAAATAAGCGTATTGCTTCGATCCTAGCAACTGGTGCAAATGATTCATCAAAGTCGATCCCTTCTTTTTGATTGTAACCTTTGGTGACAAGATGAGCCTTGTTTCGGATTACATCACCATATTCATCATGTTTGTTCTTCAGAATCCATTTCAAAGCAATAATGAGTTTTCCAAGAGGACGTAGAACCCTTCACCAAATGCCATGTGTTGTAAATTGGTTAATTTTTTCTTGCATTACAACAATCTAGTCTGGATCTGCAAGTGCAGTGTAACAATTCGCAATTTCAGGTTAACTTTTATTCCCGAAAATTTCACTATTCACTTTTTACTATTCACTTTTCACTATTCATCTCAGAAATTTTTATTTCATATTCTCGTAAGTTAAACTATTTTAACGATAATCCGAGAGTTTGACGCTCATCGGATCATTTCTGCAAAAATCACAAAGCCGTGTCCGAGATTTACTTTTAGGTTTAAACGTCCTTCTAGCATCCCGATATGTCCATAAAACATTATAAACAATAGAAATATGATTTTCTCTCATTTTAGGACAATTTCAAAAGTTTCGGAATTTTACGTTTTTCAGTTCAGCGTTTTACGCGAATTGCGCGTTTTAGACCCGTGTTTCCAGTTTTTAGCAGGGTTTTCGCACCCGATAGAACCTACCACTCATTTTATATTTTATTATGGACTATATTGACATGTTTAACCATATTTATAAGTTTCATATTTTTAGGATACCCGGTTTTACGTTTCGTGGCCTAAAAACTTACGGTTAGCAATTTACGGGTCCAAAACTAGCTACATACTTAGGATATTATCATCCAAAGACCAAGAGTCATCATCTAGTCACCTTATCCTCATTCAAACCGCCAATGTGGGGGGGGAGTCACCATGGGTGGTTAAATCTTGACCATTGATCTCTAGGATGTTTACAAGTGTCTAAACTAACCATGGTTAAATTCTAACCCAATATATGGTTAACTATTTTTCCTACCCTATAAATACCAAGCTAAAAACACATATAAATCTTGCACCACACCTTCTTATAACCTTCAAGTCCTAAAACCTAAGGCACTTTTCTTATATTTTGTAAGAAAGTTAACTAGTTTTTGAAAGAAAACTAGTGTTTGATCTTCAATCTTGGAAATTTTCTAAGAAAAGTTGTTATAACTTTAAAGTCTCCTAAAAGACGTCGTTATAATCTTCAAATAGCTTTGGACTTCAAGAAGGCGTCGTTATAATCTTCAAATAACCTCGGTTTATCATAGATTGCAAAGAAGGAAAGCTTATTCAATCAAAGTCCTAGTTCTTGTCCTAGTTTCCCTTTTTCATTAAGGCCAAAAGTTGTAAGCAAACCCTAACATACTTTCTTGCTTAATTATCATTTTCATACTCTTTGTGTTCCTTTCATGCTATATATGTTCTTGTATTGTGTTCATGATGTTTAAAAATGGGTAAAACAAGTATTGGTATACATATGTTAACTTATGAGAAGTAAACAAGCAAACTATTGATTTTTATGGAGAACCACGACCCCAATAGTATAACTTTGATATTTGACACTTACTTACTATTAAAGAGGACTTAACAAGGAAAACATAGCAATTTGAATCACCCAAAACGAGTACACCAGTCAAAAGTTATGACCATTTGAAGTTAGCGAAACCAAAACGGCAAATCTGCCTAAATAGCATTCTGATCAAATTATGATTTTGAAAGTCCCACTTCTGCTCCGATTCATCAAAAAGTTAAAACACGAAAGTTGTCCGGAACGACGTTTTCGTTCAGGAACAAAGAAGCTCGAGCCCTGAAAACGCTTTCTGAGTGATAAATTTCTTCAAATTCTTAACAGCCCATTTTAGACCAAAGTTACTATATAATCATTATAATTAGATGAGACCAAGAGGTCTAATGACCTAAAGCCAAGACCACAACCATGGCTAAAGCCAAGGATGAGTCTCAAGACCATGGTAACACGACCAAAGTCACGGCAAAGCCACGGCTAAAGACCATATAACTTTTAAAAATCAAAAAGCTTATATATATATATATATATATATATATATATATATATATATATATATATATATATATATATATATATATATATATATGTGTGTTATCAAATACTACAATAGTAGGGAGCCTCATGTGAGGAGTTCATTAAGTAAGCCGTCGAGATGAGTTGTGGATTTACGAATTAAAGTGTCCTGGCTCCTCGAACGTTTACTCCATGACTTCTGAATTATGTCGGCCCGAACGGTAGTAAGAGATGTACAAACTATACATGTTTCATAAACGACTTATATTCAAAGACTTACACTATATACTAAGTACTACATCATGAACATTATGCAAGACATATATTGGCAATTCTTCGTATTCTTAGACGTTACTCCAAACCTAAGTCGCAACGTTATATTATAGGCTGCTCTTAGAGACTTTCACGATTCGACTACCACTATCGTTTCTCATTACTTAAGCTTAAGGTGAGTCATAGCCCCTACTCTTTTTCATACTTGTTTTAACTCTTGGGGGGGATACATGCTCAACTACTTGCTTACTTGTACAAATACTCAAAACATTATACTTGATTGTCTTATACTTGATTGCATTATACTTGATTTCATACATACATGAAACTTTTATCTTTGGGAAGTGGCTCCCAGTACTTGTAAGTCTCCTTGGATAACACACGCATTGGGTTTCGGAGATGAAGTAGAACCAATGCTATTACCTTCCTTGTGAGCAGCATACCCAAGTGAGGTCTTCGGAGATGAAGTAGAGACTCACTACTAATTGCTTAATTGTTTTGATGAACTTATACATGTCTTATTCATACTATATGTTAGCAGTGGGTTGTGAACACACAGGTTGCAAGTCTCTTATGGCGGGATTTGCAACTGAGTGGATTCACAATGCCTTTGCTATGTGAACATTCTTTTGAGGCTTTTTCAACTATTTTAAGACAAACTCTATGAACTCACCAACCATTGTGTTGACACTTTAGCATGTTTATCTCAGGTTAGTAAGGCGATAGCTAGTGCGTGGAACATAGAGTCAAGCTGCATATTCTGAAGACTTACGCTTTTATCATTTACCATTCAAAACATTTTGTATACATTTATGTATCATACTTTGGAATCTCATGTTTGTAACTTTGAATTCATTAATCGAATGGTAACTTTTCAAAACGTCTCATTTAGAGTTCATTTTCTATAACTTGTACTTTGTATTATGAAGTAGCACCCCTATGACACAGTCTTCCGCTGCGGTATTTTGGGGGTGTTACATGCAGCTTTGACATTGGCAGGTTCGATCCTACTTAGGAAGGAATTGTAAAAACAGAAATCAGCTGAAGATCTTCTTGTTTGAACTTGTTGAAAAGGATTTCCAACTATTTTTTGTAAAGGATGATCGTGAGTCCATCTTCTTCTGAACGGATGTGGTTGGTAAAGTTGTTGCATGTTTGAAGAATCATTGTTTTGCGGCTCAGATGTTCCTTAGACTTCTTGTACAGGAGTCGCAATTGGATTTATGAATGGTTCCTCTTCAGACGATGCATTGGTAATTATTTGATCATCAACATTTATGTGGGAGATTGGAGTGGCATTGTATGAAGAACAGTCTTGTTGAATATGAGTTATTGGAGGGGTATCTGGCGTGGGATCAACAACTTCATAAGTAGTTGTTGATGAACCGGATACTGGAGATGGTATGTCTTCTTGATGATTGACTTTGATAATCGGAGTTGCAGCGGATAATGTTGACACTTTCATCTTGTTTCCTCCACATGATTTAGTATAGAAGTTTTCAAATAGTCCATCTAACGCTTCCTTTAGTATATGATTAAACTTTGGTATTGATGATGTTGAATTAGGCACGAGTCCTGAACCGTGTTGTTCAGAAGTCATAGTTGTTTGCATGGGTTCTGAACTTGTATGATCAAAAGCCATTTCTTGTACTTCGTCGAAATGAACATGGATTATCTCTTGTATCAACTTTGTTCTTCGATTGTAAATACGATATGCACTTGATTGTGTGGAATATCCAAGGAAAATTCCAACATCCCCTTTTTTATTTTAGCTTTCTAATATCTTCTCAATCATTTAAAGGGTAACATCGACAACTAAAGGTGCGAAGGTATTTTACATCGGGTTTTCGTTTATGAAGGATGTGATATGGAGTTTTGTTGAATCGTTTGTTAATGATAGATCGGTTTTGTGTGAAACAAGCGGTTGACACAGCATCAGACCAAAGATTTAATGGTAGGTTTGCAGAGGATAGCATTGTTCTTGCAGCTTCTACTAATGTACGGTTTCATCTTTCAACTACACCATTTTGTTGAGGAGTGTAAGCTACTGATCTCTGATGAGTAATGCCAGTAGAATCAAAGAAATTCTGAAGAATCTAATTTGTGAACTCCATTCCATTGTCTGTTCTTACATATTGGACTTGAGCTTGTAGACCAACTTGTATTCTTTTGATGAACTTGATGATAACATTTGGTGTTTTGGCTTTAGAAGCAAGAAAGTGAACCCAAGTGTATCGTGAGTAGTCATCCATAGTAACCAAAATATATTTCTTTCCATTTCTGGTGACAACACGCATCGGTCCACACAAATCCATGTGTAACAAATGCAAAGGAGCAATGGAACTAGGTTCAGATTTGGCTTTGAGTGTTCCACGTGTCATATTTCCTAATTCACAAGCTGAACAAAGATGATCTTTCTTGAAAGATAGTATGAGCAATCCTCTGACTAAATTATGTTGAGCAAGGTCATTTATCGTTCTAAAGTTCAGATGAGAGAAATGACGATGCCATAGCCAAGCTTGAGATGATGTTGCTTTTGCAAGCAGACAAATTGGTTTTGGTGAAGTTATCTCTTGAAGTGCAATTTGGTATAAATTCGAATCCCTGGAGCCTTTGAGAAAATCAATGCCTTCAAGTGTATGAACTATACAAGAATGTTTTCTGAAAGCCACCTCTAAACCGCTATCACAGAATTAACCAATACTAAACAAGTTGTGGCCCAGTCCTTCGACAAAGTAGACTCGTTGAATTGTGACCTTATCATGAATGAGATCTCCATAACTGGTAATTTTAGCTTTGTGATCATTCCCCAAATGCACTATGCCCAAGAATTTGGCCACGAAGTTCTTGAGCAGTGCCCTGTTCCCGGTTATGTGTCGGGTGCACCCCGAGTAGAGGTACCAGAGGCACACTTGGACAAGCTGCACATCAAAGCAAAAAAAAGAAAATTGGGAATCTGCTAATAAAGTGGTTCTACGTAGTTAGACAGTATAGAATGCACACCTAGTGGATTGAATTTTTTTAATGAGGTGGTGGTAGGTGTTTCTTGCTTCTTAACTGGTTGCCACCTATAGCCTACGTGTTTAAACACTCTTCCAGTGGGAACCCACTTTAAGCACGATCTAGGATGAGAGTTAGAGTGATCTAAATTTCTACCCTTAAAGATCCTTGGCTTTCGTTCTCTATGCTTAGTGTTTCTTAAGTTCGATGTGGCAGTCCTAGTGGTATTGGCATTCATGTTTTCACAATTCATATTATCATGCACACATTTTTCAAAAGCAGAATTATAAGCAACAGAATTAGAACAAAATGGTGGAAAAGTTTAAAGAAACAATGGTGGAGACAATGAAGGAAAAAGAATAAGGTTATGGGTCAGGAGTAAAGAGAGCTGGAAGTATTTTGAAGAAGGGTGGTAGAAACAAGAGGAAAGCAGTGAAAGACAGAGCAGTTGAGCAGAGTGAAGAGTCAGAGCATGATGAAATAGAGAATGTTGGTGAAAAACCTGAAGAACATGTACTTGATGTAGAAGACAAAGAAAAAATGCAAGCTCTTATATTTGTTTCAAATATGAGTGAACCTGAAGTAGTTGATGATGTTCCTTTAGGTGTTAAACATCCAATCATTGATTTTTCTTCTGGAATTCAGGATGGTAGTGAAGCATATTGGGACATCAAAAGAAGAAATGGTAAAAACTACAGGTTTCTTAGCTTTCAGCAAATGCTTTAATACTTTGATAAGGATGATGATGAAACCCTTTGGAGATTGATTAAAAAGAAGTTTGGTGGTGTTTATCTAGAGAAGGTCTATGGCAGACTAATCTGGAATTATTTGAAGGTAATGTTTGAACCAACTCATGACGATGAAGAGTGGAGAAAACTTAAACACAACATAGTTCAAAGATGGAAGTTGTTTCAGAGTTGTGGTGTTCATGTTTTAGATGCGCATGGTTTGACCATTTATATGATTGTGGAAAAAGATTACCCTCTATCATGGCAAAAGGAAATAGTTCATCAGATGGTAATGGGAAAATACAACTACAAATGCAAAAGAACTACTGGTCTGATGATCAAGCCTATCAGTTACTGGAGAAGTATGAAAGAATTCTCAAACCAAAGGAACTTAAACATAAGTAAATGTGTTTGGAAGCATCCTCCTGGTGAGTGTTCAAGCTAAACAGGAAACTTGATGATTTTGGGGAGAAATATCAAGTTTAGGGGAGGATTATTGGGTTTCAGGATTCTGCTGCTTAAGAATAATTCTGCTGCTCAGATGATCAACATGGAAAATACTCTAAGTGTGTTACTATTGCTAGTGTAGTGGTTACTACTGCTAGAGTAATATTACTGCTGCTGAAGGATAACTACTGCTAGTGTTAGGTTACTACTGCTAGCTTATAGTTTCTACTGCTTATGAGATAACTTTGTATAGTCGGTTAGATAAGTTTAGAAAATATTCTAAAAGATTTATCTTGTATTGGAAGTCATTGTAAACTGACTAGGACTTCTTAAATTATAAAAGGAGGTCCTAGGGTTAGAGATAGTATACGTATCATTATAGAGTCGATCAGTTCAAGGTTATAAACCTTAATACTTTAGAGTATTCGTATATTAATATATTGAAATGTTTTGTGAGTTAACAACTGTTTTCATTCATTGTTCTTCTTAAGATTAAATACAAAATTCCACATTTTGTTTAATAAGTGTTTCAAGTCAGTTTCTATACAATAGTTGTTTTAGATTTATCTAAGATAATTAACTCTTTACAAGCTAGCGAATTCGATCAAGTGTTTAACTGGGATAAACAGCCTTCTTTAGGGTGTCCAATTCAGGAACAGCCTTTGTAAGGATTAGAGAGGGCTTTCACACTATGTTGTTAATTCTCTCGAAGTCTGAGCCTGTAAGTGCTGGAAATCCCGCCAAGGAGATTCCTTTCACGAATTGAGTCCATAAGACGTGGGTCTTTACTAGGATTTTGTCCATAGTAATTATAATTGTCCCTCAACGGGATTCGGACAGATGATGTGCCCGACCAAGGTGAATGGAATTAAGACATTCATCAGTAAAACAATCGTAGTGGTCTAGTCTCTAAGAAAAGTCTCCTTGGAGAAAGACCGTACACCAAACTCTTCAAAAATAAAAAATAATCCTAAACCAAAAATCCAAAAATAATAACAACCTCAAAAATATCATCCAAAACCCATTCAAATTAATTATTACAACTAGTTATATAAGAGTTTTACACCCCCACCGTTATCACACGAGGTGAAAAACGGTAGGTCTTCCCTTTTTCTTCACGGATCTACACGGATCTAGTCTAAGGAGTGGTGGTGATGGCGCATAGTGGTGGTGGTGATGGTTTCTTAGGCGCGTGTAGTAGTTAAACAAGCAAAAGAGGTCACGATGGAGGCTTTGGTGGTGGCAGTGTGGTGTCACAGTGGGCGGTGGTGGTATTCAATGGGGCGGCCGGTGATGGTGTAGGTTGTGGTGGCGGCTAGAGATACAAGGAAGAAAGAGTTAACCCTAAATGGGTTATAACTCTTCTTTTATACACCCTGACAGATCTGGGTTTTGGTGTAATGAGAGAGAGTGAGTGAGGGTGTATTAGTAATTTACTATATACAAAATAAAAAATAAAAATTAAAAAAATTAAAAAAAAAAAAAAAAAAAAAAAAAACTACCAAAGGGACACATGTCATAATTTTGAGAGAGTTGCCCAAGAATTGATGGAAGAGAGTTGCCCATGGGGTATTTGGGGAAGTTGAATTTTTTGGGGTATATGGGGTACACACATGTGTACTTTTGGGGATTTTAAAAAATTTCCTCTTTGATACTCCCTCCGTCTCAAAATATATGTCCAGTTTGACTTTTTGAACCGAACTTTGACCTTAAATATTTTTTTTGTATTATATAATACTATATGAATAGATAGTGTTTTATATGTCTTTTCATTTGATATAATTTTCATCAAGTGATATATAATACAAATAAAAATATTTACGGTCAAAATTTGATTAAAAAAGTTAAACTAAACTTATATTTTGGGACGGACTTTATACGTGTTTAATCAATTTGTGAGGATAGTAAGTGAGAGTTGAGATCCATGAAAAACCTATAAATGTCATAGAACCTATTAACCAATCATAGCCACCTATTTATATTTTTCACCTTTTTTTTCAAAACAACATATTTTGCAAACGGTAAATCTTCAAGCTACAAAAAAAATACCATCGCGACGAGAATTAAATGATCTTTCTATAGATATATGCATTGTTATATACTTTCGACGAACTTTTTTTTCGCCCAGAAAGAATCATATATGATTCGTAAAAATCATATATGATTCGTAAAAAATCATATATGATTCGATTCTTCGAATCATATATGATTCTTACGAATCATATATGATTTTTCTGGGCGAAAAAAAAGTTCGTCGAAAGTATATAATAATGCATGTCTAAAGAAAGATAATTTAATTCTCGTCGCAATGGTATTTTTTTGTAGCTTGACGATTTACGGTTTGCGAAATATTTAAGTTTTAAAAAAAAGGTGGAAGTTTATTTTTTTATTTTTATAAAAAAAATAAGTGGCTAAGATTGCTTCATGGGTTTTATGGTAAAAGTTGGACCTATAAAAAACTTTTTGCTAGTATGTGATACATAGTTAGCAGGGTCAAACCTTCCAAAGTTAGCTAGATTCCTTTCTATGTTTCTCTATCTTGAAAGTGATGCGCGCATTGCCTTCCACTCAATATGCATGTGTTTATACTAGCATGGTACCCGCGCGTTGCAGCGGCGGGTACCCTAAATTAAAATTTTCCGGTGAATCGTGTAATTTTAGTTTATTATGTTCTTTTTGACAATAAATTTACGGATATCAAAATTTTGCTTAGCTCGTGTCTGTTCGGGCTCGAGCCCGTTGGCTCGTGTCCGTTCAGGCTCGAGGCCGTTTGCTCATGCCCGTTCGGGCTCGAGCCCATTTGACCCGTTGCCCGTTCGGACTTGAATATTTGTATAATGTGCTTTATTATTTGTATTAGTGACATTTAATGCAGGAATTGTGTTTAAGTTGGTTGTACAATACGCTTGATAATTTGTATTTCTTATGTAAGGGATGTTTTAATAAGTGCATTAATTGTATTTATTGACCGGTTAATTAATTGTATTTAATGTACATAATGTTTTATTTATTATATTTAATGTTAGTATTAATGGTATGTTAGAATTAAATGAGGGGAAAATTGGTGTGTACTTTAAGCTTATTAACTTGTAAATGTCTAATATATTTTCATTACTTGTACTTTAAGCTTATTAATTTGTAAGACTTAAAATTAAGCATGCTAAACTTAGAAGGGATTCCTCCTTTATAATATAGTAAGATATATGATAGTTTGGGTACATGTGTTTCGCGTGTGTGGGGTATGCAGTGTTCTTGACCAATATTTTCATTTAATAGGCATCTTTTTTACTTGAATATAAATAAATAAAGAGTTTTGATATTGACCTAATTAAAAGACCTAAATGCAAGCCTAACATTTTTATTGGACCATTTGTCATTACTTCAAAAATCTCAACTGATTTTCTTTAGCATTCCTAATTTACCCTTCGATATGAAAACACCATGTTTTTCTTTTCTTAATTTTACGCATACAATTTTTTTTTTTCAGGCGTACTCATCTATTGCTTTTTACCAACTTTTAGGAAGACTAATTTGTTTTCAAGCGTACTTTTCTTGCTGCTATTACCGGAAATATATATAATATTGAATTGAATTTATATAGTGGTGGAAAGCAAGCGAGCAACAAGCTGTGCCGCTTGCCCTTTTTAAAATGCAAAACTAATTCTCTTAAAAACGACATTTGTGGATCTAGGTGTTACAACATTACTTTACATAGCACGTTGAACTCTGTTGAGTAGCTCCACTGCCTCAGGTGCCAGAAAACCAAAAGTATCAAACGCGAAAGGAATCAATGCACGCTTTCTCGTATTTACTCTATTATTTACAATTATTTATCATAATCTATGGTTTGCTCACATGGATCAAATGCAACACATGAAATACAACAACACAAATAAGTCAATTTAACTCTAAGTTGGACCACCCAATAACATCAATAGCAACCACAGGAAATAATATCTAGAGACCAAGCCCTGAAACATATGCAGTAGTAGTTGCGTAGCACATTTTAGTTTTAAGATCATGATCCACTAAAAACTACCAATTAATGAGACACATATGGACCCGCTGATGTTCAAAAGAGGGAATATGTTTTGCACTAAAAACACAAATAAGTCAATTTAACTCTAAGTTGGACCACCCAATAACATCAATAGCAACCACAGGAAATAATATCTAGAGACCAAGCCCTGAAACATATGCAGTAGTAGTTGCGTAGCAAATTTAGTTTTAAGATCATGATCCACTAAAAACTACCAATTAATGAGACGCATATGGACCCGCTGATGTTCAAAAGAGGGAATATGTTATTTGAGTGGGGTAGGATATACTAACCCTTCCTATTTTGATATACTAACCCTCTCTAGTACCTTAGGGAGGTATATTTGTACCTTTTTTTTTTGTACTTTTTTTTTTTTTTTTTACTTTTTATACTTTTGTACTTTTTGTTTTTTTTTTAAAAAATATTTTGTATAATATATTTTATGGTGTATTTTGTATGTATTTTGTATAATGTTTATATAATTGACGTGTAATGTATTTTATTTAAGTAACAACACCAACAGCGTCACATTAAAAATTACCACATTAAATAATTACAACAACAACTGTTATTATTTAATTAAACAACATCGTTAACACATTATTTAAAGCTACAACATCTACGACATATGAAGATTATTCATCTCATTTAAAAGATCTTGGAGCCGGGCACTTGACTGACAAGCGTGATCCTCAGGATTCCTTGCCATTTCTAACTCCATTTCCAGCGCCTTTATTCTTGCCTCAACAACTTGTTCTCATTTTTTGTAGCAACGCAGTCTTTTGTACATGGCTGTTACATGTTAAGAAAATAATAAGAAATGTATTTTTAACAAACAAATTATTTACATAAGTAAGCAAACGTATGATTATTTACCACTGAAAGAGGACATGCATAAAACAGTCGCCCACGACTACCATCATGCCAGGATTTCCATTCAACAATAAATCCTCTATTACATCGGCACCAGAAAGGATTTCTTTGGCTCATCTGACCAAAGAATTTGCATAATAATTTACATTATCAATCAATAATGTTATTACTAATTTAAACAAAGTAATAATAATAAAAAAAAAATCATTCGAATTACATAAATAAGCAGTTAGAGTTCAAAGGTTTGTCAAATAACATACATATTGAAAATAAAGACATACAAAGGCAAACTACTATCAAGATACTAACTATGATACTAACTATTATCACTGTCCACCTGCTCCAGCAACTTCTCTATCTCTTTCATCCTCTTCTCAAAAGACTCTAACTGCTCTCGAAACTCTACAGTCGCTTTCTCTAAATCACTCAACCTAGATGCATGCTCATCCAACGTAACATACACATCACCTATATCTCTCCTATCATGCTTAGCTTCCCTCCTCAATCCTTTGACATCAGATTGTCGCTCACACAACCTCCTCAACATCGGCACATAGCGACCCCGACACCAAGAGATGTCCTCCCTCAAACGACTCAACTCTACCCTAAGTTCGGCAGGAGAAACTCGTGGTCTGGTCGAAGACTCGCCAACCTCAAAAGTAGATCTGACCTCCGTCTCAAGTGCATGACCTAAGGCATCTGAAGTGTCTGACTCATAAGTAATATCTGATATGGCTGGCGAAGGTGGCAAAGCAAGAACCTCCTCATCATCAACATCATCATCATCAGCAGCAGCAATCTCATCAACACCATCAACAGCAGCAGCAATCTCATCAACATCATCAGCATCATGATCATCCATCTCATCATCTGCAGGAGCAATCTCATCATCATCATCATCATCCATCTCTGGATCCATCTCATCATCAGCAGCAGCAATCTCATCATCATCATCATCCATCTCATCATCATCCATCTCTGGATCCAACTCATCATCATCCATCTCTGGATCCTCTTCTGGACTAGGTGGTGCCAGTGCGGGATCAGGGGGTATAACTGGCGCGGAACTAACACTCTACAAAAAAGCAAACTTTTAAGTTTCAAACAATTAACATTTAAATAAATGAATAATCATTTACAACATTTTCAAACAATTAACATTTAAATAAATGAATAATCATTTACAACATTTTCAAACAATTTACATTTAAATAAATGAATAATCATTTACAACATTTACCAAAAACATCGATGGTTATATATTGCTTCCCATTCGTTTGCAACTGGCTGTTTAAACCACCTCCATTGTGGGTGGTTATGTGGTAGTGGAGAATCTCTGTATAGATTGAGACAAATGTAATGAGCACCACTGTTCTCCCCCACACGCGCAATCACAATGGGGTCAATTCCATGTGATGAGTTTGAACCAACCATGACGGTCTATATATACAAGAGGTCAGTGAATAGTTGAAGTGATGACCAGACCCATATTTGGCATCGTCATCCAGTAATCTTCAGGCGCTGGTCCATTAAACCAGTTTAATGTATCACGAAGGTGGTAAAAGTCTTCTTCCCCCCACATACTCACGTAAGTTATACTATGTTGTTGTAACTCTTGCATTAACATGTATCTAACATCGGCCCACCTATTCTGGTCTTGCACAATCCAATGGGCAATGCACCGAAACCCACAATTTCCGTCACCTAGCACATTATGTATACTTATTACCTGTGAACGGAAAATCTCTGGAATGCGATCAATAAAATCCTCGCTATCCTTATCTCCAACGTAAAATCTGTGTCTTATTTTTTGACCCGTGTACAAACTATGTCTTGCAGGTTCTTTGGCGCATTTCGGGACTTTCGTGGATCTTGAATTTGTGCTTCTTCGGTGATTCATGGTTGGCACATCATTCAAGTCATTCAAGTCATTCAAGTCCGAGACTTTAACAAGTCCGGAACTTTTGTATCCTGCGACTTTTTGTCCTTTGCACTTGGACGTCCACGGGTATTTTTCTGAACAGCAGGTTGACGTATGTCCACAGATTCTGGTTGGAATATCCCTCTCACCTTCGTTAACATGCTTTTCTTGACAAACGAAGTCGCTTTGCTGAAAACATTTTTGAATTCTTGCATGTTCTCTTCAAAAGCAATATCATCTTCTTGGTCACTAGAAGGATCATCTTCAGATGGACCATGTTCAGGCGGTGGCTTATTGATAACAGGCCACGGGACGGACAGGGTTCTTCAATAAACATCAATTGCATCCAATGGAATGGGCCGTTCTGCATGAGTTAAAAGTGACTTATATAAGTTACTGATATTAATGTGGAAAAATAAGTTGATAGTCATAAAATGAATGTACTTACCATGAATTCGATAAAATTCAAATTCGCAGAAGCATGGTAGTCCATAAACTGTCCGCAACTTATGGCTACATTTTTCTACGGCGATATCCTGGTTAAGTTCTTTATGCATATGGTTGAAAGCATGTTTTGAAACTTTATACCACAATTCTGAAAATACTGGTATGTCACATTTATTGAATTTCGCGTTCATGCTTCTATTAAAACTCTCTTTTATCGCAGTTTCTTGCGCAATGAAAATTTTATCAACCGCACTAAACAACCTGTCTAAATTGGATTGTGTGCCGTCCAAATATAATTTCAACAACGCGTGGTGACTCTCAACTCTACACGTTGTTGTCTGGCCGTAGCAGTGATATTGATCGATGATACATGAGACAAACATGTTACCGTAATCTCGCAACAAGTTATTCAGATACTGAGCAATAC
The DNA here is from genome assembly GCA_030686995.1 of Artemisia argyi. Lineage (NCBI taxonomy): Eukaryota > Viridiplantae > Streptophyta > Magnoliopsida > Asterales > Asteraceae > Artemisia > Artemisia argyi. Next base: position 81,110,022 of record CM060691.1, on the reverse strand, counting down.
CTGAAAAAAATAATGAACTAACAAAAGGTCATTCGGGTTTTTATTTACTAAATAATAAAAATCAGTGAATTAATAATTAAGTACCCGCATGATTGACCAATCATTGTTGTAGGCGTTCGTAATGATGCGCGAAATCTTTGCGTGTCAGAGCTTTAATCATATGATCCCATCTCCATTTGATGGATTCATAGTCCTCTAATGAAACACATCTATTTCTACAATTCTGAAGAATATTTTGCTGTATATGCCATCGACAGAGTAATTTGTGAGCGTTAGGAAATTCCGCTTTGCATGCCCCAACCAACGCTAAATCTCTGTCGGTGACGATAACACGCGGGTAGTATCTTTGATCTATCACTAACTTAACACGTTGCAATATCCATTGAAAATTAAACCCTTTCCCACTGTTTAAAAAGCTGTACCCCATTGAGAATGTTTTATTTGTCGAAGTTACTCCGATAATTTCCAATAACGGCAATTTAAACATTGTGGTATTGTACGTGGAGTCCATAAGCATGATTTGAGGGAATGTACACCATAGAGCATACGATGTGGGGTGAACAAAAAATAGTTCCTTAAGCTGATTTTGCTCATTTACCCTATCGTAATATATATACCCTGCATCCCTTAAATGTGAGTAAAGGACTTGAATTGGAGTTCGACCACCTTCTTTGATTTTCCGGATCTTACCTTTTGTGTTATATATAGTTTTAACGCTAGACACGTTATCCGGATTACGACCCTGTATTGTCGAAAGTATATTACGTGGTCGTACGTTATAACCTGCCAATTCTTCGACCAAACCGAACTCATCCTCCTTTAATCGCATTGCATATGGGAAACCATGCAACGAATCTGCCAAATCATGATTATGGCTATCATCTTTCACCCTTAAAACCCAAAAATCACCCGTCAGATGATATTTCGCCACTAATTTGAATGGACAACCCGTTTTAAAGGTACTGGTTTGCCGTTTTCCACTACTTTCAGGTCTATATTTTTCACCCTTTGAACACCTATAATTTATTTCGTACAGATAACCCTTTTCTGCTTTGGTTCTATTTTTAACAATGACAAAACCGAGCTCACGGGCTATACTTTGAACCCACTTAGTTAATTGCTCTTCAGAACCGAACGCCTGAAAGTACATTTTTAACAATACAAAAAACTTTTACAAATACATTTTACAAACATGAAAAAAATTAGGTTTTTACTAATAAAATGTACAATTACAAATAAGTTTTACAAAATTACATTTTTTAACTTTTTACAATATATAAATAAACTTTTAAACTTTTTAAAATATACAAAAAAAATTTATTAACTTTTTACAAAATACATTTTACATATAACATTTTACATATAACTTTTTACTTTTTACAAATTACATTTTTACATATTACATTTTTACATATACATTTTAACATATTACATTAATACATATACATATACATTTTAACATTAATACATATACAATATATATTACATTACATCTAAAAAAAATAAATAAATAAAACAAAAACGCGTTTTTACGCATCCCCGTACACACACACCTCTTATCTCACACACACTCACCACATACTCCTCACATAATGCTCTTATCTCACACACACTCCTCTCATATCCTCTCTTCTCTCTCTCTCTCTCTCTCTCTTGCTTGTAACTCTGTCTCATTTTTTAGATCTAAAACATGGTTTTAGATCTAAAATTGGTGGTTTTGGTGATATTTATGATGTGAGTGTGTGTGATAAGAGCGTTATGTGTGACTGAGGTACGTCGATATACTTTATCTGGGTGGTTTTGGTGATGTTTATTGGGGGTTTTTGAAAAAGTGAGTGATTTATTTCAATTAACGTTTGTTAATTGAAATATTTGCAGTTAATTAACACGGCTCTATATTAATTTAATGAAACACCTAGTTTTTAAAAATTTTGGGGTTTTTGAAAAAGTGAGTGATTTATTTCAATTAACGTTTGTTAATTGAAATATTTGTGGTTAATTAACACGGATCTATGTTAATTTAATTAAATGCCTAATTTTTAAAAATTAGGGTTTGGTTTGGTGGTTCTGTGGTGTATTATGTGATTATATGGTGCTTCTGTGGTAGATTGACATACTTTATCTGGGTTTGAAAAATTAGGGTTTGGAAAAAAGTTGGGGGTTTTTGAAAAAGTGAATGATTTATTTCAATTAACATTTGTTAATTGAAATATTTGTGGTTAATTTAAACAGATCTATGTTAATTTAATTAAAACCCTAATTTTTAAAAATTAGGGTTTGGTTTGGTGGTTCTATGGTGTATTATGTGATTATCTGGTGATTCTGTGGTAGATTGACATACTTTATCTGGGTTTGAAAAATTAGGGTTTGAAAAAAAGTTGGGGGTTTTTGAAAAAGTGAATGATTATTTCAATTAACATTTGTTAATTGAAATATTTGTGGTTAATTTTAACAGATCTATGTTAATTTAATTAAAACCCTAATTTTTAAAAATTAGGGTTTGGTTTGGTGGTTCTGTGGTGTATTATGTGATTATCTGGTGATGTTGTTTGATATTGTTGGTGGTTCTGTGGTGGATTATACGTGATATGTGACTGCTTTGGTGGTTCATTGGTGCAGGTTTTTGTGATATGTGATATGTGATATGTGATACTAAGTAGGGAGGGTTAGTATATCCTACCCCTTATGGTGGTTCTGTGGTGATTATGTGGGTAGGTTAACACCTTGATCTGCCACCATAGAGTGGTATGAATACCTGCTCTGGCCTACCCCATTCCCCACAGACTTGTGATGAAACTGTTTTTTTTTTTAAAATAATGGAAAAGGCAATGATGATTTAAAAAAAAAAAAAAAAAAAAAAAAAAAAAAAAAAAAAAAAAAAAAAACTAGATTTTGGCATGGCATTTCCAAATGGACAGGCAAATAAACTATTAATTTGCAACCTTTGAAGTTGCAGCCAAACATGATGAGCAATATATATATGAATCTGAGCCTTTACCTGTTCTGTGTTAAATGGTGAGTTCGACATTTGTTGTCTTGGACTTTCTTTGCTTGTGTTACTTGTGACAAAACCTGGACTTGTAAACCTGTGGTATGGGTTTGGTTAACAGCTCCCTTGATGCTTGGGTGATAAAAACCTGCACTTGTGACTTTCTTTGCTTGTGTTACTTGTGCTGCTTGTGAGGTGTATCCCTTGTGGTGGGTGATATATACTAACACTCCCTATTCTGATATACTAACCCTCTTGTGAAACGTGTTTCACTTGTGTAACATGTGCTTGTGATACAGTTGAGCTTGTGAACTTGTAGGTTGTGGAATCTGAGCATGTGTTGTGAGAATATTGTTGTACTTGTGTTGGCTATCTGAGTTGTGTTGGCTTTTGTTGGGAATTTGAGCTATGTTGCTTGTGTTTCTGTTGTTGAGCTTGTGAGGTGTATCCCTTTTGGTGGGTGATATATACTGACCCTCCTGATATACTAACCCTCTTGTGAAACTTATTTCACTTGTGTAACATGTGCTTGTGATACTGTTGAGCTTGTGAACTTGTAGGTTGTGGAATCTGAGCATGTGTTGTGAGAATATTGTTGTACTTGTGTTGGCTTTTGTTGGGAATTTGTAGAATCTGAGCTGTGTTGGCTTTTGTGGCTTTTGTTAGGATTTTGGTGAATCTGAGCTATGTTGCTATCTGGTTGCTTGTGTTTCTTGTGTTGCTTTGGTCAAAACCTGGACCTTGTGTCCAAAAGGCGATGACGAATGGGTTTTTCAACCCCGAATGAATGGCAAATAATTACGTTTGCAACCTTCAAATTCGAGCCTTACTAAACCTATTTTTTTTAAATTATGTTTTCAAATCCGAGCCTTTTCGGCGATGATGAAAACCTGCACTTGGATTTTTTTTTTTCTGTTTGTGTTTTTTTGCTTGTGTTACTTGTTTTGCTTGGACAAAAACCTGCACTTGGACTTTTTGCTTGTGTTACTTGTGTTGATTGTGTCAAAACCTGCACTTGGGACTTTTGTTGCTTGTGTTACTTGGGAAAACCTGGACTTGGACAAACCTGGACTGTGTGCTTGTGTTGCTTTGGGAAAACCTGGACTTGGACACAAGTTTCACTTGTGTTTGCTTGTGTTGCTTTAGGAAAACCTGGACTTGAACTGTTGGACAAAAAAAAGACATAAAAGGACAAAGGACAAAAAAAAAAAAAAAAAAAAAAAAAAAAAAAGAAAAAAAAAGGTTCACAAGTACCCTACCCTATAGGAGAGTTTGGTCCTTGCCTCCCATAGGGAGGGTTCGGTTAATACATCTCATTTGAATTATCGTTGTTTTGAAACAAATATAATGACTGGAATTCGGTTAATAGGATGGCGGCAGATGAGTTTAGAAGGGGATACGAGTGAAAATGAAGATGATAACTAAAATAAATTAAAATATCGTTTGAGGATCAAACTTTTTTTACGAGTAATCTCTCCTCTCAATCTTCTTTCCATCTTTATTTAATCTAGTTGATGAGATTAATCACAACAATTTAAAAAACCTACTTTAATCATTTTTTTTCAAATATTAATATTTTTCAAACCGTTAATCGTTAAGTGAAAAAAATATATACCATTACGACGAGCATTTAATTATCTTTCTATAGATAGACATTTTGACATATTTTCGACAATTTTTTTTTTCACGTTTTTTTTTGTGGCCGAAAAAATCACATGTGATATATCATATGTGATATCATATGTGATATTAGATATCACATGTGATATTACATATCACATGTGATATTACACTAATATCACATGTGATTTTTTCGGCTACGAAAAAAAGTGAAAAAACGATTTTTTTTTCGAAAGTATATCAAAGTGCCCGTCTATAGAAATGTAATTAAATGCTCGTCGCGATGGTGTAATTATTTTCGCTTAACGATTAACGGTTTAAGAGATATTTAAATTATAAAAAATATGTGAAATATTAAAATGTTTTTAACATCAACTATTGATTTCTTTTTAGATGGATGGTGGGGATGAGTCCGTAAGAAAATTTTGATATTTAATATAACTTGACTCAATTATAAAAGGGTATACTTATTTGGTTGAATTTGTCATGTTGTAACACATGTCAGCACTGGATATTTAGGCCTATAATTAAGTCCATTAATTAGGCTCATCTATCATTTTTGATGAAACTAAAACATGACTTCTCCTTGACTATATTAATAGAAATCTATATTGAACTTAAATGTTACAACATTTGTTCCTAGTTTTTTTTTTTTGTCTTCAACGTATATAATTAACTTGTCAAGCCTCATTCTTAATAACTAAATGTTCTTGTCTATGTTTGGTTTTTATAATTTGAGTAAATTACATAAATGGTCATTATGATTTGTCGATTTTTCACATTTAGTCATAGAACTTTTTTTTGAAAGTTCAGTCATTAAGGTTTCAAAATCGTTACAGATTCAGTCAACTTTAGTGACCATTTATGTAATTTTAGAAAAACCACAGTGACCATTTATGTAACGCAATTGGACTGGATCTGTAAGGATTTAAAACCTTAATGACTGAAGACTAAATGTGAAAAAATGGACAAACTATAATAACCATTTATGTAATTTACTCTTATAATTTTAATGTTCGGAATATTAAACTAGCAGTCTAGTATTATATCATATAAATTTATTTAGGAGTTTATGGTATAAAATCTAGCTTACAAAATATTTCAAAATAGGAACTAGCTTAAACTTTCACGTGTAATTGGTAACATTGAATGTTTTGTATCAATATTAGAATCTGGGTACTTTTAACTTTTGGCATATATAGATAAATTTATGTGTGTAATTGCCGGTATACAAGAGTTTTTACTCTTACATAACTTAAGTTAAATCATGGAGAAAAAAAAAATCTAATTAGTTTTATAGGAAAAGTGATTATGTTGTTCATAACACCATAATCACAATCACATGCATGACATGGGGCATGGTAATTCTATTTGCATATAATATTGATACAATTTTGCATATAATATTGATACTATTTTGTAAGAAAGTCGGCACCCTCTAACTCTAAATCTCCGCCCATGTTCAATATTTACGGATACTAAAATAAAATTGCCGCTTAACCTTTTTACTGGTTATTTACGGAAAGATAACATAATAAGCTTTTGATAAAAATGAAAGTAAATGTTTAATATTGGACAATTTTTGGATACATACATTCTCTTAGTAAAATACATTGATATGAATGTTTTGTTTTTTTTATTCCTATTTCATTGTTATAGCTTGGTTTTAGTTGAGTTTTCATTTGTTTTAGTTGGAAGCACCGTTGGTGCGTTTGTTTGTAATAGTCAATATGACGGTTTTGCCATATTGCCTGCATTTCATTTGGTGTTTTTATATTTACCAGGAAAAAACCCTTTACCAAGAAAAAAAAAAAGATAAAGAAAAAAAAAAAAAAAAAGAGAGACATTGATATTATGTGTATTAAACCTTAATTAACATATAATATATCCATATTTATTTTATTATTTTGGCTAATTCTATAAAATAAAAACATCATAGTTATTAAAAAATCAACTTTAGAGTATTGAACAAAAAAAAAACTCTTATAAACACTCATGTTGACACTTTTTTCTTTATGTAAGTAGTATGACCATTAATTTACCCTTTCAAATTACATAAATGGTCCATGTGGGTTTGCGAAAATTGCATCCATCGTCCCTAGGCTAAATTACATAAATGGTCACTGTCGTTTGGAGAAAATTGCGTCCACTGTCCATACTTTTTTTCTGATTTTTTTTTTTCCAATTTTATTTTTCGTAATTCTTTTTTTTTTAATTTTTTCTGAAATAATTTTTTCAGAATATTCTTTTCGTGACATGTGAAAAAAATTGATGTTTTTTTTTTTTTTTTTTTTTGTAAAATTTTATGTCAATTTTTTTTTTCGATAAAAGAATTTCACTTGTAACAAAAAAAAAACAAAAACGAATAAAAAAAAGGTGAAAACGTATAAAAACGTAACGGATAAAAAATATATATATTAGAGACGGTGGATGCAATTTTCGCTAAGCCACAAAGACCATTTATGTAATTTACCGTAGGAACGGTGGATGCAATTTTCAAAAATTTAAGGGTAAAATGGTCATTAAAGATTTTTTTTTATTTTTTTATTTTAATTACTTACATGAAGACAAAAATGTCAACATTAGTATTTAAAAGAGTTTTGTTTTTTGTTTTTTTTTTTTTTTTTTTTTTTTTTTTTTTCGCTACTATGAAATTGATTTTTTGACAACTATAATGTTTTTTTTATGGAATTAACCGTTTATTTTTTTTTTTCTATTTAAAGTGCATAACGTAGATGATTTTTAATTAGCTCCACATATGATACCCCATGTCGGATATTAATTTATAAATTGGCAAACTAAACACGATATTTGATGCATGTTATATGCTAATTGGTTAGCCAAACATTCAACTAGAGATTCAAGATAGTAATTGAATCTGAAGCAAGAATGAATAAAGTGGATTTGTTATTGAAAGATGAATTGTCAATGATTACAGAAATGAGAGAAAAGGAATATCAAAAGCTAGTTGCAAATGAGAAATGACAAAGTATATAAAGAATGAAAATGGCAGGAAAAGCTGTTGATGGTTGTTGGTTTCGCGTGAGTGGCACATGGAGTTGACTTTCGTTGACTATCCGTTTCCACATATAACAATGCATCCTCCTTTCAAAGATCCTTGTCCTCAAGGATCTAGGACAAAATCAGGAAATCTCTTCACAATGTCTGCTAGATCCTCCCAGGTAGCATCATCAGCATCTCCATTGCTCCATTGAATTAAACCAAACACTCCCATTCTATTCTGTTACTTGACCACTTTTCTTTCCAACAACTTCACTGGTTCAACAGCTATGAGACCTTGTGCATCACATTCAGGAAAACTGCCCATGGTAGTAACTGGAGCCAAACACTTCTTCAATTGACTCACATGAAAAACTGGATGTACTTTAGCATTGTCTGGAAGATGCAGTTTGTAAGCCACTTGTCCAATCCTCTCCACAACTTGAAAAGGACCAAAAAACTTTGCAGAAAGCTTATGTTGCTTGCCTTTCCTCACAGTGATTTGCCTATAAGGTTGGAGCTTCAAATAGACCCAATCACTGATGTTAAATTGCCTGTCACTTCTGTGCTTGGGATTTCATTCTATCTTGAGCCTTCTTCAAATTGAACTTAAGCATATCAATGGCTCTTTCTCTTGCTTGTAGAGTCCTGTCCACTAACTCAACTCTACTATCCTTAGGCACATAAGGAATATGCAATGAGGGAGGTTGACCATACACAATTTCAAAGGGTGTGGTTTTGGTAGCAGAATGATAATTGGTATTGTACCAATATTCAGCAAGTGGTAACCATAGAACCCAATCCTTTGGTGATTCACCAGCCATACACCTCAAATAACACTCTAAACACTTGTTAACCGCCTCAGTTTGGCCATCTGTCTGAGGGTGGTAAGCAGTGGACATTTTAAGCTGCACTTGTAACATTTTAAACAAGTACAGCTAGAATAAGCTCATGAAAACTCTGTCTCTATCACTAACAATGGTTTGTGGAAGACCATGGAGTCTGTATATCTGATCTAGGAACAATTGAGCAATGGTTTTAGCATTGTAGGGGTGAGAAACTGGAAGAAAGTGAGCATATTTGCTTAACCTATCCACAACTACCAAAATGGTACTCTTTCCTTGTGACATAGGTAAAGAGTCCACAAAATCCATGGATATATCCAACCAAATTTGAGTAGGAACAGGTAAAGGTTGTAACAAACCAGGGTAAGAGGACAAATCTGCCTTGTTTCTCTGACACACATCACATGTTCTGACTAATTCTTTGACCAGCTTCCTCATACCTTTCCAATAGAAGAATGAACCAATCCTTTTTTTAGTAGCCTGCACTCCACTATGTCCACCAATAGCAAAAGTGTGAAAATGAAGAACCATGGCTTTTCTCAATTCAACATCAGCTCCTACTACCCATTTTCCTTTCCTTTTTAACTGTTGGTTGTGCCAAGTATACTTGCTTTGAGTTGCATTACCAGTTTGAAGCTCTGCAATGACCTTCTTTAACACAGGATCAGTAGTCCATAACTTGGTTACTGCATCCATGAACTCATTATTAGTAAAAGCAGACAAAACAACAAACAATTGACCTTGTTGTTGAATTCTTGAAAGTGCATCTGCAACTACATTCTTTTTGCCTTTCTTGTACTCTATCTCATAATCAAAACCCAACAGTTTTGGTAACCATTTTGACTGAAAAGGAGTTGTAAATCTCTGTTCAAGAACATATTTAAGACTAAAATGATCTGTCTTAATCTTAAAATGTATGTCCAAAGATAACCTCTCCATTTTTGCAATGCTAACACCACTGCCAAAAGTTCCTTTTCATAAGCTGACAAAGATTGATGCTTTGGGGCTAAAGTTTTGCTCAAAAATGCTATGCGATGGCCTTTCTATTGAAGTACTGCACCAATTCCATCCTGAAGCATCAGTTTCAATGATGAATTCTTCATGGAAGTTTGGCAATGCTAGCACAGGTGCTTGAGTCATAGCTTGTTGCAGTTTTACAAAAGCTAATTGAGCTTCTTCACTCCATGAGAAAGAATTTTTCTTCAACAAAGTAGTTAGAGGTTGACTAATGCTAGCATACCCTTGAATAAACCTTCTATAGTAACCTGTGAGTCCCAAGAAACCCCTCAGTTGTTTGACATTTGAAGGTACATGCCAATTCTGCATAGCATCTATCTTTCCAGGGTTAGTAGCCACACCATCAGCTGAAATAATGTGACCTAAGTACTCAACTTTGCCTGTTCTAAACACACATTTACTTTCTTTGGCAAATAATGATTGTTCTCTCATGACTTGTAGCACTTGTCTGAGATGTTCAATATGAGATGTCATTGAGGAACTGTATACTAAGATGTCATCAAAGAAAACCAAAGTGAATTTCCTCAAAAAAGGCTTAAAAACTGTAGTCATTAAGGATTGAAAGGTTGAAGGTGCATTAGTGAGACCAAAAGGCATAAAAACAAATTCATAGTGTCCCTCATGAGATTTGAAAGCCGTCTTGTAAATTTCATCCTCCCACATCCTGATTTGATGATAACCAGACCTAAGATCCAATTTTGAAAAGACCTTAGCTCGACTTAACTCATCAATTAGCTCCTCAATTATAGGTATGGGAAACTTGTCTTTAATGGTGTGTTGTTAAGTTGTCTGTAGTCAATACACATTTTCCAAGATCCATCTTTCTTCTTAACCATGACAATAGGAGAAGAGAAAGGGTTGTGACTTGGTCTAATTACCCCTGAATCCAAGAGTTCTTTCACCATTTGTTCAATCACATCTTTCTGGTTTGGTGGATACCTATAAGGTCTGATGTTGATTACTTGTGTGTTATCCTTCATAGGTATTATGTGGTCAAAACTTCTTTGAGGTGGTAGCTCAGTGGGCATAGAAAAAACATCTTTATACTCTTGTAACAACAACTGAAGTCTAGGATCCACTACCTTGTTAGATTGCTCAACAGACTGCATCAAATTCAAACTTGCAGTAGGCCATAAACAATGAATAGCAGAGAAGGAAGGGGCCCTGTGATCACCTATTTGCTTGTTCAATTGTTTTCCACTCATCCATTGTAACTCAGATTGATGGGTACCTCTTAAATAAAACTTCTTACCTTTTGCTTCAAATTTCATGATTAAATCTTTGAAATTCCATTTAATGGTACCTAAAGTAGATAACCATTGTATTCCCAAAACTAATTCACAACCACCCAATGGCAGTAACATTACATCAGTCTTGAACTTATGACCTTGAATTGTCCATTGAAAACCATAAACCATATACTGACTAACCATTTGATTTCCACCAGCCACTGTGACTTGCAAAGGACATGTTTTACTCATTTGACATCCCAACTTCTTAGCAGTGAACAAATCTAAAAAGTTATGGGTACTACCAGAATCTACTAACAAATGGAGCACATGTTTAGACACTGTAGCTTTCATTCTCATGGTGTTAAAAGTAGGAATTCCAGACAAAGCATTCAAAGATATCTGTAGATGACATTCACTCATAAAAAACTCAGGTTCCTCAGACCCATGTACATCTGCCTCATTAAGAGTATCTTCTAGACTCAAATCAGCATCCTCCTCCTCATATGGGCTGACTTCTAAAGCAAACATTTGACCACTACACTTATGCCCAGGTGTATACCATTGATCACAGTAAAAACATAGATTATTGGCTCTCTTTTCAGCAATTTCTCTCTGAGTCAATAATTTCCTAGGCACATTATTATCTGATGCAGGGTGTTTGGTAATAGTTTGTGTATTGGGTGTAGGCAAAGCTATAGTGTTTGGTTTTGTTGCATAGTTCACATTTCTATTGACAAAATAATTGGGAGGATTCCTAGGAGTGGGTAACACTGGTGCAGCCTTTTGTTTAACCACAACCAAACTAGCCTCTTGAAAATTTGCTAAACTATCTGAAAGTGTTTGGGGTTTAAACATCCTGACATTCATCTCTATACTAGTAGGCAAACCAGCAATGAACATACTAACATATTGCAATTCAGTAATATCAACTTGAGTAAGTAATTGTTCAAACTTATTCTGATACTCTTTCATAATGTTCACATACCTGAGATTTTTCAATTCTGCTATTGGATCTTGATTAACATCCCCAAACCTCTTAAGAATGGCCTCTTCATACACATTCCAGTCTACTACATTATCCCTAACTTTCATGAACTGCAAATGCCATGTTAAAGCCTTATCATACAAATGAATGGACACAATTTTGATCTTATCTTCATCAAGAACATTATCCACTGCAAAGAATTGTTTAACCCTATACATCCAACCTTGAACATCATCTCCATAAAACTTTGGAAACTCCAATTTACCCATCCTACTGAATCTACTACTCCCTTCGCATCCCTTCATTCTATTCACATCTTGCACCACAAAATGCATTTGAGTTGTCAAATCAGTCAATCTTGAATTAATCTCAGCAAACTTCTCATCCACATGAGTTGTAACACAATTCTTGACTGTATCATCAATTTGTGGTTCTAAAGAACTATTTCTGGTGCCTACCATGGTGAAAATTATAACAAACTGTATCAAGAACAACTGTTCACACCACACAGAGTAAAAGATCCACCATACAATCCTAACTAACGTGTTTTGGAAAGAAAAAACTGAACGAAAACAACAATGACGTATTTGTGATTGGACAAACGGTCTAGAGTGACCAGAATTGATGATTGTATGGTGGGTTGACTAAAAAGTCAACGGATGAAGGTGGTGGTGTAACAGTAACGATTGTTCTACAGAATTTGTTACAAAAATGGTTGTCGTGATGTTAATGGTGGGAGGTAGCAGGATGAAAGCTCTGGATACCAAATGATATATGCTAATTGGATTAAGTATTTATAATCGAAATTAGCCAAACATTCAACTAGAGATTCAAGATAGTATGAGTGATTGATTAACTTCGTGTTTCTCTTTTACTTGTTCAGATTTGTTGTCCATATCACATGGTTTTTGGGTTTTGATTATACTCGATTGTTAGGGTTTCGAACTTACTCATCTAAGTCAATCTATTATCTGTATTGTTTTATCCATCTATCGAAGATTATGGTTGGGGGTTAGTCTGTTTGTTGCGTTTGCTTTAAACCCTAACTGTTCCGGTTAGGGTTTTCTATTGTCTTGGCTGTTTTTTGGGTTTATGTACGTGGGTTATTGAGAAGATGAACAAGGGGTTTCTTAGCAATACATGTAAGTCGACTACTTCTAAATCTGCTGGGATGGTACATGGTGATACTGGATCCAAATCTGCTGGAAAAGGGGGTCGATCTAGTGGTTCTACTAATGTGGCCGAAGGTAATGATAATATTCATACTAGTTTGGCCGATCAAACTAGTGTTTTGCAATCTGTTGGTGCATCAACTAACTTGGCCGATCAAGTTGGGTTGAATATGGTTACGCCACCATACATCAATGTGGATGTTGATGAACTTGGTCCTAATGCTAGTGTTCCAATGGTTGATGTTGATGTGGTGGATGATAATGTGAACAAGGGTAACGATAAGGTTGTTTTGGATGATCATGGTTCTATACAACCTAATGTGGAGCTATTAATTGCTAATGTGAATAAGAAGTTTGATGAAGCAATGTCTAAAATTGATAGTGATATTGCCAATATGGCCTCAACTTCTGAGTTGAACAATTCGAGTGGTAGTGGGCCTCCTCCTAATGCACCCAAGGTTGATTCTACTAGTGGTAATGGAGTGAAGTCGGTTTCTTATGCGGGTGTTGCTTCTAACGAATCTCATAAGAACGTGTCTAATTTTCGGAGATTAGAATGCAGTAAAAAGAAGGAAAATGTTGACCTTTCAGTCCCATTGAAAGTAGTGGAAGAGGTGAACATGAGGTTTGAGCATACACTCTATGGATATTTTCTTGGTCAGCGTCTTGCTTTTCCTGTTGTGGATTATTATGTTCGTAATGCGTGGGCTAAGTATGGGTTACAAAAGGTAATGATGAACGCTAAGGGGTTCTTCTTCTTCAAGTTTACTTCGAAGAAAGGTGTTGATGATGTGCTTGATAATGGTCCATGGTTGATCCGTAATGTTCCTATTATTCTTAAACCTTGGACTTTGAATACCAATTTGTTGAAAGAGGATTTAACTCACATTCCGGTGTGGGTTAAATTTCATGATGTTCCTTTAGCGATGTTTTCTGATGATGGGCTTAGTTTGCTTGCTACTTTGATTGGGACTCCCAAGAGATTGGATGCCTTTACTAGTCAGATGTGCAAAGAATCTTGGGGTAGGAGTAGTTTTTCTAGATGTATGATTGAAGTGAAGTCGGATGAGGTACTTAGGGACAGCCTTACTGTTGAGATTCCTTTACTTGACGGTTCGGGTTCGACTATTGAGAAGATCCGTGTGGAATATGAGTGGAAACCGCCTCGCTGTGATAAATGCAAGGTGTTTGGACATGTTTTGGTGGATTGTCCTAAGGGTGTGATACCGACTGCTCAACCTTCTAAGAATGTTAATGATGGTTTTCTGACTGTTAACAATAAGAAGAAGGGTAAGCAAGCTGCCTCGAATACGGGTCGCGGAGGTTTTACTAAACCTGTTGTGGGTAAGCATTTTGAATATCAGCCAAAGAAGACTCCTACTGTGCCCAAGAAAGTTAATGATAGTAAGAAGAAGACTTCTGATGTGGCTAGTACGAGTGGAACTACGATCTCTACATCTAACCAATTTGATGCGCTTAATATAGATGATACGGATACGTTTGGTATTCCTACTTATGACACCAGCATGGATGTGGATACTGGCAGTACAATGGAAGTTAATGTGGATAAGTCGGTTAAGACTGGTGCTACATCACAAGAACCACTTGTGAGTGATTCAATGGGAACTAAGGAAGTTGGTTCTACTCCTTTAGTTGATAAAATTAGTAAGTTTGAAAAGCTTCTTATTGATGGGAAAGGTACTCTTGTGGATGATGATGGTCATCCTGTTCCGTCTGCCTCTGTCACTAAGAGGGCTAACCCATTTTCCAAGGTGGGTGAGGTTGTGGTTTCTGATAGTGAGGAGGAGGAGGTTCTCAACACGTTCGACGAATCTGCGAATCTTTTTGGTAGAAGTCAAGAGCGTGAAGATGAGTTTGATGACTATGATGATTACTCGAAGCAAATTCATGATCTTCCCGGGGAATTGGATGCTCTTAATGCCATTTATGGCTTTAATCTCCAAGGTCGTAGGAAGTAGTTATTTTTGTCCGAGTTTTTTTCTATATGATGTGGTAGTGGTTTGTTTTCTTGTCTAGAAAATAGGAAGTATCTTGTTATGTAAGCTTTTCGCCTATGTAACGGGCTGAGATATGGGATTCACTCATATCCGTTGTTCTTAAATGTTTTTTGGAGTAATATATTTACCGGGTCTTTTGACCTTTTACCCAAAAAAAGAGATTCAAGATAGTAATTGAATCTGAAGCAAGAATGAATAAAGTGGATTTGTTATTGAAAGATGAATTGTCAATGATTACATAAATAAGAGAAAAAGAATATCAAAAGCTAGTTACAAATGTGAAATGACAAAGTATATAAAGAATGAAAATGGCGAGAAAAGCTGTTGATGGTTGTTGGTATCACGTGAGTGGCACATGGAGTTGACTTTCGTTGACTATCCATTTCCATATATAACAGCATGTTTTAGAAAGGATATATGATATTATATTCAAGTTCGCCCACCTGTATGCTACATATGAAATTATGTGTTTTGAAAAGACTATAAATATCAAACCTTGAAGACACCGGTGTTTATTTATGTTCCGCGATAGTTTATAATCGTAAAAACGGTAAAATTATCTAAGTATGAAAATAACATTTTTGGTCGTTTAAGTTTCTTTTGGTAATCAAGGCGTTATTTTACTACTGGCCAATAACCGGTGAGGAATAGTACTGACATTTTCATTATTCAAATCCATGGTTGGTACATATATATAGGCCTATTTCACATCATGCTATATATTAATATTATGTTGTATTTTCTATCAATTTATCTTATAGGTGCTCCTTTTCCCGATTGTAACGGGCTCAATAATCACGGATATGACTCGATCTTTGGCTCGTGCATCTGGAGCTCCATGTCCATCCCCATATTGGTACGTACAATGAGAAATTCGAGCAAGATTGATGGCCATATCAATGAATGGATCTCCCGACTCTTGAGAACAAGCTACTTGGGCTTTGATCATTTTCCTCCATGCTTCATCAATCAGATTTTTTATATATTCACGGGCAACTTCCTCACAAACAACATTCTCGTGCATGTAACATGATATTGCATTTGCCGTTTTGCCTTGTTTTATCTCATCCTATGCCAAAATAAATACAGAATCAAGACAAAAATGAATAAGCAAAACATTGTAAAAATACTCCGAGTAATAAAACATACCGATGAAGTACCCAAATCATTGCATAGTCTGAAAATAGTTGACGACCATTTTAAGAGCTCGTGATACTTCTCTAAGGACTCAATCGTATCTTTCTTCATTTCTTTGTTGACTAAAAAGTAACCATGAGTAAGTATAACCACTCCAGAGACCGATCGCCAAGCATTATTAAGATAATCTTCAAGTGTTGGAATGTATTTGTTATGAGTCCACTTGGCTTCCACATAGAACACTTCTAATAAGTCTCCCCACTATTATTTCCACATGAAAAGAGGGGTTATTATAAGAAGCTAGTTAATACTCACTTGTATACAAAAACTCCTTTATTAATTACGGTTACACTAACCTCTTTTGCTAGGATTGGTAGTGCGCTTGGAGTGTTGAAGCCCAATTCAGTGACGGTGTTGAAAAGAGCGCGGTAGCCTACTTGTAAATACTCAGGCATATGTTCTATTGCAGTAATGTCCCACCTGAAAAAGAATGATTACAAATTGACTTTGAAAACTTGTAGTTAAGTGGTTATAAACTTTGAACCAAGTGAGGAAATTATTAAAGCAGCGTGGTTAAAAACTGCAAACCTCTTAACAGCATCTGTGAAGATCTTGAGTTCATTTAGAGAACCAAAAACATCATAGATGTCATCAATTACAGTAATTAACGCCCCAACTTTCGTGAGCCCTACACGGCATGAATAATATTGAGGTTCAAATACCATTCCAACTGTCCAAAAGAAGCATTCCATGAGTCGGTCCCTAACGAAGCTTAGCTTGCTTGCTAGACCAATATTTTTCCACCACCTGTTGTGGAAAGAGACAAAGGCTATTATTGAATTTTGGATGTTGAAATATTATTATATCAACAATTATTTCAATTATGCATATGGAGAATCTATATAAAAGGCTAGCTATACTTTGATAGTTCTTGAAGTTCTGTCTTTAGTTGTGATTGAACCATGTTGAAATCTATTGCAGCGAGCTCTAACATATGTATATTTGTATCCTTTCGTTTACCGTATGCATCAATGTACCACCTTGCTTCTAATCTGAGCATTCTGCGATACAAGGGGAGTTCCAGTGCATGATTTATCAATTCATGTGTACCAGATTCTCGACCCTTGAAATTAGGCAAATATTCAGTTGCGAATAACTTGGCCTCATGCAAATCCCTTTCTCCCTCAAAAGCAAGATATGAAGCTTCATATAGATTTATCAACCCCTTGAGATCTGTCTTTAGAACTCCCATGAAGTCACCTCTGCTATCCTTAAATCTCCTTACAAAATCTGCATTCAGTTACAACACATCAATCACTAACAAGTTAATCACGAGCGATGGAAATCTATAGGACTTCAAGTGAAAATCCTGATGTATATAAAGAAGAAAATTAGAAGTACCTTGGGACACATTGTAACCATGTTTTCTAAGAAGCCTGAATTTAAGAGATGCTGCATAAACACTGTCTTCCTTCTCTCCGATTTTAACAATATTTCTGTCTGCAATTGTGCTTAGTGCTCTGATGATATCATTTTGAAACCGATAGCCAAGGCCCAACCTTTCTATATCATCGATGTGTTCCAGCACTTGCAAGACACTCAAACTACCATTTTCAGAATCAGCGTTCAGTAATGACCTCACTTTCTGCTCTAGCTCGTTCACTCTCTCATAGTTGATCTGTGTGCATTCATAGTAGGTGAAAATTAATTACTATATGTGGGATATACTTATATACTCAATATTTTTATGGACAACAGCTGAAAATGAAGAAAAAAATAAATGACACTTTTGGGTCATAAAAGTATAGTATGACAAGTTACCGGAATACTAGCATCTAACAATCTGATAAAATCGTCACTCCAAATAGTTGGCTGGTAGACCATGCTACTATCTGGTTGAGAAACTTCAGTCGTTGCTTTGGTTTACACAAGAGAGAGAAATTTTGAGTATCATCATATTTATAGCCAAAAGAAATGGCAAGTACTTACCACAAAAATCTTTTTTTTTTTTTTTTTTTTTTTTTTTTTTTTTTTTTTTTTTACCGAGAGATACGTGGTCTGGAGCATGACAATACTAGTCAACTTCATTACAAAAACAATGACACTTTACATCAAAAATCGATTAATTAGTTCTAATTTATGTATTAGTTTTCTGTGTTTATTATGTTCTAATTTATGTTATTCTGTTAAGGTTGCGGATATACTCCCTCCATCCCATATGAAGCACGTGCGTTGCCCGGGTATTCCTTATTTTTAGTAGATTTGTATATGTTAGGAAACATTTAAATACATACGTTAAACAGAAAAGTGATCTCCAATGTGTTTTTGTTTAAATTCTGAAACAATTGAAAAACTTATGTAAACATTTAGTACTTATGATTATTATTGTCGTTTTCTACAATTTAGATCGCTGGATTTACTTTATACATACACGGTTATGTTTTGGCCCTCCGAATGAAAGTTCTCAAGTTCCGCCACAAATCGGCTTCTTTTCATTTAGTTACTTTTTGATCTGTTTGAGTCGTTTCTTAGCATTTAATTCTTTATAGCGATGTGCACATACATAAGATATATCCATAACGGATATATATGCTGCTACAATCAAAGAGTGTATATGATCAGAGGCGGAGCTAGTAGGTGATGAGTCACCCCTAGTCAACCCAGTTCATTCATTAGTAATTTAGACTACAAGCCGTCTTTTACTAGTTTTTTACACTCAGTCCCCCTTTTTTTATAGAGATGTCTATAATGTTTATAAATGAATAATTTAAACAATAAAAGACAAGACTATAGATTATTTTGAAACGGTATTTATCACTATAACTTTTTGAGTTAAACATGACGACCAACCCCTTTAACTAAAAATCACCGCCCCTGGTGATATTTATATCTACACGTAGAATATATATACTCAACTCCTTCATTGGTAAGGCATGAAAAATCGAAGAGACCATGTGTAGGCAATTTATATTAATTTGACATAATTGTAATTTTAAAGATGAAAACGTACGTACCTAGAAATATTCAACAAACGTATCCTTGCTGAAATTTATAATGAGTACGGTAAATATTTGTGCTCCATTTTTAGAATCATGAAGACTCGATACCCGTCATCAAATCAAATGAAGATATATTTTAATAAAATATACTGTTCTGATAGATGCATGGTAAATTCGATGAAATTTAAAACACGTGAATCATAATTATATATGCATGAATTCTAAGAAATTAAAACACATGCTATAACAGAAGTATAAAGTCGGTGCTTAGTAAACCGATGACTAAGAGTTTCCAACATTGCATTGAACTGCTAGAAATTTGAATTTAATACAAAAGGGAGAGAAACTAATGAGCTATCTATGCTTCTTTATAAAAGATTTATAACATTTTAAATAAAGAAGTTTTAAAAATATTAATACCAAAAACATTTCTTATAATAAAAAGTTATACATAAAGAGGTTTCAACCTAAAGTTAAATGTATATTTCTCTTCTCTCTAAAATGTTAATACCTTTCACAAATGAACGCTTAGAATCTTCTAAATAATGAATTGTATGCCTAAAACTAAGACTTAAAATTAGGCCTAAAGATTTGATTGGTTCATTTGAAAAATTAATTGGTGAAATATGATGAGAGAGAATTAGTGTTTACCACTTGTCATGAAATAAATGGATTAGTTCCATTCGTAGGTATATGTTGTAAGTCTATATATCAACACTCCCTCGCAAAATATACGCACAAATCCCTCACTCTCTCTAAATATACGTACAAATCCTTCACTCTCTCTAAACCACCACCCACTAACAGCCATCATCACCGCCGCCGTATACTAAACAACCACCATCGCTCAATGGTTCAGGTTGTTTCGGTAGGCTAGGTGGCTTCGGTTGATATTTTTGTTGTTGGCTTATGTGGATTTGAAAAAGTGATGTCGATTAGTGATTGTGGCTGTTAGTTTCGGTTGTTTGTCGGTGACAAATATCCGAGATATGTGTTTTCGAAGCATTTATGTGCCTATTGTTCCATTCGAAATCTTTCGGTAATATGAGATTTTTTATTTTTTATTTTATTTATTTATTTATTTTTTTTATAGATCTTTAAGGATTTGCAAAAAAACAAATTTCTTGATTTTTTATTTTTTATTTATTTATTTATTTTTTATTTTTTTTATGAAGAGGTTGCTTATTACATACCTTTGATCTTAGGTTTTTATCTAGATCTAATGTTACATATGATTTTTGTTGTCCTTTTGTTTTAAGATTTTTGATTTGTTTATACTCGGATTTCTTATTATTGTGTTTGTTGTTTATGAGTTATGACAATGATTTTTATGAAACTGGATCTATTGTTTAGTGATACTTGAGTTTTGTGGTTGCTATTTGATATCTTGCATCCAAATGGGACTTACGATTTTTTTTCCCCAAACAACTAGATCTAATGGGTTTTATCTTACTCAAAACGTTTATAAAACAAAAAATTGGTTGCTAGATCCAGTTTGGTGTCGAGAATTGGCGAGGCTGTTAAAAGTCCAACAGTCAAAATGCTTAGATACGAGCTAACTATAGATTGATGTTTTTATCTTAATCAAAATGCTTATAGACGAGATAAGTAATTTTATTGGTTCATTTTGTTGATGAATGATGCATTTGCTTTGTTATGATGACTCAAAGTATAAAACATTGACATGTATCTTGGCAAGACAACATTCATGTGTTTGGAACTATTGTGACGTCTAAGTCAAAATAAAAATAAATGTAGATTTGAAACTTTATGAAATATCATAATATTTAGATTTTCCATAGCCTGTCAAGTAGAGTACTTTGTTAGGGGACGTTATACATGTCAGAATATGCATACGAAAGTGTAAATAATTTTGGGGACCATCAATTCATGAAAAATGCAAAACACGTGAATTCAAATTGTGACATGAGGTTAAATTAACGCAATTTTGAGAGTTTTGGTAATTTAGTAATATAAAGTTGACATGAAAACATAGAAAAGTCATGGAGTTCAAACGATGTAAAAAAAAGAACAAAAAACTTAATTTGCTTTGCTTGCATTTTTGGGAAAGTCCTTTTCGGGACAAGGACCACATTGACTAATCAAGGTTGTATTGTAGGTCATTTATGCGCTTTAACCAATCCCTAATTCAACTTTACAATTTAAAAACATGTGGTATTTTTAAAATTAGATAATTATCTTTATCCAAAATCAAATGCAAAACACATGAGTATATTTTAAGATGTGCAACTAATGTTGTGCAAACGTTTGTATTCGTAATACTCATTCAACATTATTTATTAATTATTTGAATTTAGCGAACATACTAATTTAGTTACTTTCAAAATTAGGCAAAATTGTGTTAAAATTCAAATCATGCGGAAAGTCTACTACCATGACTGGCTTTCTAATCCATTAATGGTAAAAAAGAGTGATGGCAGTTGGAGAATGTGCGTAGACTTTACTGATCTTAACAAAGCATATCCACAGGACTGCTACCCGCTACCAGAAATATACTGGAAGATAGAATCCCTGTGTGGATATCCCTTTAAGTGTTTCCTAGACGCATACAAAGGGTACCATCAAATTCAGATGGCTGAGGAGGATGAAGAAAAAACAGCCTTCCACACAAGTCAAGGGGTCTATTGCTATACAAAAATGCCCTTTGGTCTAAAGAACGCGGGAGCAACATACCAGAGATTGGTGGACATGGCCTTTGATAAGCAAGTAGGTTGCAACCTGGAAGTTTATGTCGATGACCTTGTTATAAAGAGTCATACTGAGGAGGAATTGGTGCGCGACATCGAGGAGACATTCAAAACACTGGGAAAGATAAACATGAAGTTAAATCCCAAAAAGTGCACTTTTGGCGCGACAGAAGGCATGTTCCTTGGATATTTAATAGAACCTGACGACATCAAGCCTTGCCCAGAAAAAACAAAAGCTGTCATAGATCTCCCTTCACCGCGCACATTGAAAGAAGTCCAGTCATTAAACGGAAAGGTAGCTGGGCTAAACCGTTTTTTGTCCAAATCTGCAGACAAGTCACTCCCTCTCTTTAAGACACTCACAAAGTGAACAAAAAAGGGACACTTCCGTTGGACTAAGGAGGTGGTGGAAGCCTTCCAACAACTTAAGCAACACCTTGTAGCGCTTCCCAAACTTGTCGCACCCCGACCAGGGGAAGAATTGATCATGTACTTATCTGCAACTCATGGAGCAGTCAGCGCGGTATTATTGACAGATAGGAATTCCGTTCAAACACCCATATACTTTGTGAGCAAAGCACTCAAGAAGACAGAGACTAACTATACTGCTATGGAAAAGCTGGTCCTAGCTTTAGTATTTGCAGCTAAAAGACTGCGCAGATACTTCCAGGCGCACCCAATAGCTGTCATAACGGACCAGCCTATCAAACAAGTTATCTCTAAACATGACGCATCAGGACGGCTACAAAAATGGAGTGTGTTATTGAGCGAGTATAACATCTCGTATAGACCACGCACTGCAATCAAGGGGCAGATATTAGCGGACTTTATTGTTGAGAAGCTAGATACCGATACTCCACCTTCAACAAGCAAGGTAGAATTACAAGAACCATGGATTCTATTCACAGACGGATCCTCGTGCGTGGATGGATTAGGCGCAGGCCTTATCCTCGCTAATCCAGATGGAGTGGAATTCACTTATGCACTGCGTTTCGAATTCACAGCTACAAATAATGAGGCAGAATATGAAGCCCTACTTGCTGGACTACGCATTGCAACTCAAATGGGTGTATGTAACCTAGAGGCAAATGTAGATTCCAGGCTGGTAGCCAATCACGTGCTAGGAGAATATGAAGCCAAGGATGAACACATGGTCCAATACCTCGAAAAAACCAAGTCTCTAATTCAGAATTTTGATAGGTTTACCATCAAACAAGTCCTTAGAGGAGAAAACAAGTAAGCTGACGCGCTTAGCCAGATTGCATCTAAAAGCTTTGCGCACCTATCAAAACAGGTATTGGTGGAAACTCTGAAAGACAAATCAATCTCAGAGATGGAAATATCAACGGTGATAGAAGAACAGGATCCTACGTGGATGACACCTATCATTGGATTTATAAGCAAAGAAATCTTACCACAAGATCAAAAGGACGCTCGTAGGGTACGACGCACAGCGCAGAGATTTGAACTCCGAGATGGCGTCCTATATCGACGTTCATTCCTACAACCATGGCTCCGGTGCGTTGGACCTCTCCAAGTAGATTACGTACTCCGAGAGATTCACGCTGGCTCATGCAGCATGCACTCAGGACCACGGTCTGTAGTGGCGCGTGCCCTGCGGTCAGGATACTATTGGCCTACTATGCACCGCGACGCGCGAGACATGATAAAGAAATGCAGCGATTGCCAAGTCCACAGACCAATTCCACGCCGACCACAACAAGAGCTAACCCCCATCACCTCACCATGGCCATTCTATAAATGGGGCATTGACATTGCAGGCCCTTTTCTGGTTGCAGCGGGAGGACTAAAATTCCTCATCATAGCTATAGATTATTTTACTAAGTGGATTGAGGCAAAAGTAGTGGCAAGCATCACGGGCAACCAAGTCAAATGCTTCGTATGGGACAACATTGTGTGTCGCTTTGGACTACCTGGAGAGATTATTTCAGACAACAGAAAACAATTCTGTGACAACCCGTTTAAAGACTGGTGTGCGCAATTAAACATTATACAACACTTTGCTTCAGTTAAACATATAGCTTGGTTGAACGCGCGAATCGCAGTTTGGGCGAAGGAATAAAAGAACGCCTTGACAAACATAAAGGAAGGTGGGTAGATGAATTGTCACATGTCCTATGGGCGCATTGCACGACAATAAAAACCATTAATGGAGACACACGATTCTCTCTTGTCTATGGGACAGAAGCTGTCATACCAGCCGAGATTGGAATGCCAACTATCCGCACAACGGAAATAAATGTCACAACGAATGACGATGAGCGGCGCATAGACTTGGATATGTTGGAAGAAAGGCGCGAACGCGCAGCTATACATGAAGCAAAGGCTAAGTTAAAAATGAAGAAGTATTATGACGCAAAAGTCAAACACACTTCTTTTAGGCCAGGAGATTTCGTATACCGCGCCAATGATGCAAGCCACGCAGAAGACACAGGCAAACTTGGACCTAAATGGGAAGGACCCTATGAGGTCACAAACGCACTAGGGAATGGTGCATACAAGTTGCGCGACATGGAAGGCCATGAGCTAGCACGCACTTGGAACATTTGCAACCTCAAGAGATGTTATTTTTAGGAAAGGCTACGGCCCACGCACGGACAACTCTGCACTTTAGTACGTGCTCAATAAATGCCTATGTATTTGAATTTTTTTTTTTTTTTTTTTTTTTTTTTTTTTTTTTTTAGGAATTGTCTTTTATTTTCAAAAACTTGCAAGTATTAATAAAATGTTGTGGTTTCTAGCTAATTCCATAACACATTTAACTTTATTGCTTACATTCTTACTTATGTCTCAATATTGTTATTCTATATTTTGCCTACATGGCGTACATGCACTTACTAAGACCTACGACGGCAGAAAGGATGAGTAAACCTACTAACTAACTCGTTGAGTAAGAGGGTTGCAAACCCATCAACATTGGATCACGTATCCTTGCTAAGCACCTTACTTTCAAGACGTTGAAGTAAGTTTAAAAGTGTGCATCCCATGACGGATAAACAACATAACGTACACTGTACATGTTAAGCAATCGACGAGCCAAGACTCTTGGTCATTTAATAGAGTCTTTGCAAAACAACGTAAGTCTATCTTCACACTTATGATTTTTTAAGCTATGCACTTAATATAAGTCATTTTAAGTATGTCACAGTTTCAATTTGACTCTTGGATGATCTTTTACACAAAAGAAAACAATCTAAGTACAAATAATAAGGCGTACGGAAAAAAAAGTGATAAAAATTATTAGTCATAAGAAACCATGAGTTTATACAAGTTATAACTACAAAACTTCATAAGACATCTAGATGCTATGTGCACGCCTATGGTTTGAGCTACTAGCTGTAGACACCAACTCCCCAGCCTCACTCAGCCTTCTTAAAAGGCTGCTATCTTCCTGAGACACCGTTGGTACGCTAACAGGAATCCCATCAGACCTGGGGAGATGGGTTGCGCGAACACCGCAAAGAATGGCCTTCCTCTTCACGCCCTTCTTATGGGCAGCTCTTGTCTCATGCGCCTCTAAGCATCTCTTCAAGGAGACCTCCTTCTCAAGAGCGAAGGGATTGAGCATATGACGGGGACGAGCAAAGACAGGCACCTTCAGCTGCGACTCATCCGACTTCAAAAAGAAGTCAGGGTGCGCCTCCGCGTCTTCAGCTATGTGTTTGGCCAGAGTCAAGCCCTGCATGATCACACTTATAGGATAATCCTGATCACGCTCTAAGCGGGCGATATGAGGAAAGTCGAAGACCTTCATCTTTTCCATGGCCTCCACCAGCTCATCAAAAGCATCCGCCCTATACCCAGGAACTTCTGCAAGCGGCACAGTCAGCATCTTGCTCTCATGAAGCTCCTACGCACTCTGGGCCTTGCCACGTGCTACGGCGCACTCCACGACCTTCCCAAAGGCCTCTACAACCTCCGGGGACTCCAATGTGCCCATGGCAGCCAAGCGTAGACTATGGCTGATCAACCACCTGCACATGCAAGAACGCATGCGTTAGAAGATAAAGAGCATTAAAGAACATAGTGGTAAACAAAGAATTAAAAAAAAAAATACATACCTGCGCTCAACAATAGTAGACATAAGATGAGGATATAACTCCTCATCATACTCTATACTCAGCTTACGCAGCTTGCTCTCCTGTACCTTCAGAGCACTCTCCACACGCTTGTGAAGTTCATCAAGCTGGGCGAAGTGCTCGGTTTTCTTTTCTTGAAGGTACTTTAAACCCCAAGAGAAGTTAGCCCTGTACTGATGAATCTCACCGCGCTCTCGCTTTACCTCAGCCATCAAAGACAGCTTCTCATCTGCGAGCCTCCTAGCATATGCAAATGTAGACTCTACATCTGCTCGCGCATCAGCCAACTGCGCCTTCAACAGAGCAATCTCCTCATCCTTCTGAGTGAGACTGCTACCTTCACCAACATACCGCGCCTTCAGCTGAGTAACCAACTCCGCCTGACGCTCAGGGCGCACAACTTTTCCATCAGCTGCTGCGCAGACATCTCTTCATTCACCCCCACCGGCTCCTCCACATAAGCATGAACCGCTTGGGGTGGCACCAACCCATCAACAAACGCTGCATCACCCCCTGCAGCACTGTCACTACACGCAAACATAAAAGAAGTCAAGGAATGGCACTGCGTATAACACGTATAAGTATAAATACTCAAATGAAGGTCACTTACGTAGGAGGAGAAGTCCCAGCATTCTCCTGCGCAGCAACAGACGACGACGTCTCCTCCTCTGTGGACTCATCCACAATGATGGTATGACGTCTGCGTTTGGAGGTACCCTCACCACCATCATCAGCAGCTTTATGCTTCGCACCTTGGCGCTCCTCTTCAGAGTCAGTATCCACTTTGAGGATTCCAGCACTAGTGGACGACTCTGCGCGCACAATCTCAGGCGCCACCACCACTCCCTCCGCAAGAACAGTCTGCACTGGTGTCGCATTCACAATAGGCTGCGACGCGTCCGAAGACTCTTCTCGTGCAAGCTCTAGTAAGCGTCCAGCGGTAGCCTCCAAGATGGGCACCTCACCTTCCCTCAGGGGCGCACACCCACAGTCACCTGCATAGGCTTCTTCAACCTCACTACGGCAAATAGATCCATTTCTGCGTGACACATGAACGAACAAAAGAAGGAACAAGTTAGTTGATAAAGCTAAAATATACAAGAGAGCTTGCATTATAAAGGCGAGGATAAGAAAGGACAAGCACCCACCCCCGCCGCTTTCATCCAAAAATGTCGGCGCTTCATCGCTTGCCCCGAAGTAATTGCGACTCATCCCCATATAAACCAAAAATTCCTTGGGATAGGGGCTGATTGGGATGCGATTACCACTAATGGTCTCCGCATCCCCCACATTGTACGTACCGGGATCTGGGCGCTCATCCTTTGGAAGCGTCCCTTGGGTATAAAACCTAGAGAGCGTGGTGAATACCCTATCATCTATCCAGAAAAACTTCTCCCTCCAATCCCTAAGGGAGTCTACCATCTCAGCATAACACTGATAGCGCCCTGGGCGCTTGGAAAACGTCACCCACCCGTTCGACCACGACGTGTGGTAAAACGCGCGGAAAAGGTTGATAGTAGGTCTCACTGCGAGTAAATGACAATTTACCTTGAAATTCTTTATTTTTGTCGCACCTATACAGTGCAGGTGCGAAATATGGTGGCGATAAAAGTTGAGCACGTCGCTAAAAAATAGGGATATAGGCACGTGCTGGTTTGCGAACTCAAAAAAGCGCATGTATACCCCTATTTTCCCATCAGGGAAGTCCACAATACATGCATCCGCATCCGGTACCTCCGGATGCACCGCAAGCGGAATGAAATAATCAGAGAAGAACTGACGTAGTTCATCCTCGTCCATCTCAGAACGGAACTCCTCTAATTGACGAACCATTTTTTCTAATCGGTACGCACACGCAATTACCTTTGAAGCTACTAGTTTTTTCTTGAAAAAAAGATTCGTGATATGGAGATGGTTGTATTTTTCACTGTGATAAACACAGTGAAAATGGGTACCCCTTATATAGGGTTTTCCCTGCCTCAGATGAATGCCACGTGGATCCCACTATCTTAATCGTGTGGCTAGAATACCATGAGGTACAAGCACTTTTTCACGTTTTTCGAAGGACACGTGGATGACCTCCCCATTTACCAAGGTATCTTTGAGATATTTTGGGACTAGATACATAGTCCTTACTTTTGGCGGTGGATATATTGAATTTTTCCCGCCACGCTTACCGCTGATATTATAGTCTATATTCGGGTCACGAACCCAAATGATAACCATTACTAACGCCCAAACCTACCACGAGTGGGCTATCATAACAATGATTTGGGCCAGCATGTTAATGGTTTGGGCTCACGAAAGCCCAAACCAAAGTTATTTATGGTTTGGATATAGATATCTCCTATTTAAGGGATATATATCAAACCGGATATATATCGAAGTGTAAGGAGCACGTATCCAATAAGGATTACGTGCCTATATAAACAATATCACAACTCTCGTTAAAGGTACGACTTCACAACCCTAACTCTTCTACATACCCTAAAACCGATTACTTACTCTCACGCCGGAGGATAATCGTGGGAGACAATCCCACGATAAGCCTAACGGTGTTTGTTTGCTTTCTTAGTGCGTAGGTCTCAAGCATTAAGATCTAATTGGTACGAGGACATGGATCTAAACAAGGAACTCCCAACTTTTGTATCAGCAGCCGTGATTCATTTCGCATTTGATCGAATGGTTTATAGTTGATGCCATGTCACATATTTTTTATCAATCCTTTGCCAGAAACATAGAGTACATTGTCCGGTTTAATTTTTTGAAACATTTCTTTTCAACTTTGACATTAAATATATTTGTTTGTATTATATAAACTTGATACAAAATATATAAATAAATTGGGTTTCAAATGTCTTTTCATTGGTATAATTTTCATCAAATATTATATAATTTAAGATCATTTGAAGACCAAATTTTTTTTTACATACCAAGGGACTAATCTCCACCATCAATCTTCCCTCCATGTTTATTTGATCTAATGGATGAGATTAATATCAACAATTTAGAAAACCCACTTTCATCATTTTTTTTCAAATATTAATATCCTTCATATATGATATATCATATATGATATGTAATATCATATATGATTTTTTCGGCCACGAAAAAAAACGTGAAAAAATGATTTTTTTTATCGAACGTATATTAAAGTTTCCGTCTATAGAAAGATAATTAAATACTCGTCGCGATGGTGTAATTATTTTCGCTTAAACGATTAACGGTTTAAGAGATATTTAAATTATAAAAAATGGGTGAAATATTAAAATGCTTTTAATCTCAATTATTGATTTTTTTAGATAAATGGTGAGGATGAGTCCCTTGGTATGTTAGAAAAGTTTGGTATTTATTATAACTCTCCTCATATTATATAATATAAACAAAAAGATTTAAGTTCAAAGTTGAAAAAAAAATAAAAATAAAAATAAACTCAAAAGTGAAAATAGGATATTTAATATGACATGGAGGGAATATTAATTATTACGAGTACTTAAGAATTATATTTTTTCTACAAAAACACATTTGAAACTTTTGTTTTTTAAATTAAAAGTTTAAGTTTCCACAAGTTGCTAAATTTAGACATTTGCTATATCAAAAGTCATTTAAAATCAAATAAATATACATTCATATCTTGTAATTGGGTCTTTAAAATTATTAGATATTCATATTTTTTTCAAGTATAAGCATTCAATTTCATTAATGAGTAAATATTTTCATAATGTAACCAATTTAACAGCACTTTATCAATGCTCGTAAGCTTGTTATTTAATGATCAAGTAAGTTTTAATCCGCACTATTCTAATTCATTAATTATCTTTAGCAACTAATGGGAGGTAATAGTAGAAGCATTTGAACCTAATATATAGGCATGTGCTAAATTACTAGAAGATGATAAGTTTAAATAATTGGTAATATATGAATATTAGACGCATGCAATTATCTACAAACAAGAAAATAGCATAACTAAATTTTGACTAATATAGGTTAAAACTAAGTCACTAAAAAATATGTTGATTCTCGCCATTTGATGGTTTATTTTATGTTTTAAAATTAAATGGTAAACACATCAATACTCATACTCATTTGTAAATAACGAGGGGAGGAAGCCCGCCGCGCTGTGGAGGGGAGTCTTCCATTTTTTTATTTTATTATTATTATTTTTTTTTGTCGTTGTAAGTTTGGAGTTGGACGATAGTTTCTTGCCATAGCAAGCGCTTACATTATGGTTGTTATCGTTTAGAAAAAAAGGCATCTTTTATGCCTAGCGGCGGGCAACATGCAAACTTACCCCCTTGTAGATAAACTGTTGGGAATAGACTTTATTATTTCAAGTGTCGGTCATTGAGTTTTGGTATAGGTTGCAATATTTAGTTAATACGTTAGTTATTCTATAAGTTTTATTATGTTTTATGCTTAGTTTATAGGTTTGGATAAAGTCTAAGGGCTAAGTATGTAATATTGTCTAAGTGTGGTGAAGCCCTAATCCTTACCTATAAATAGTAATGTATAACCTCATTTGAGGTTGTTGGTTCTCTTAATATTATTATTAGTCTTTCATATCTTATTTAGGGTTTCTTCCACTCTCTCTCTCTACTTACTTTCTCTCTCTAGATTTCTAAGTGATTATGTTGTAAAATGGTGACCTAACAAGTGGTATCATTCGCCAAGGGATAATATAGGTTGATTTAGGTTTGATTTGGTCGTAAAAACTTGGTTTTGTTGTGTATTTGTGGAATACTGGTACTGTTCATCATCTGACTTTCGAGTTTGGAGTATATTCTTAGCGAGTTAGGATTGGTTTCAGTTCTATCGAGTTTGAAACTTCTTCTTTCGAGTTAGGTTTCAGTTCTTAGCGAGTTAGGTGTAAGTTTGTCGAGTTAAGTTACTATTGGCGAGTTAGCCTTCACCTAATCGTTTATCGAGTTAGGTTCGTTGTAGCTTATACTAAGGGGAAACTCTGCCCAACTCACTACACTTTACCGAGTTAGACAATCTAAGTTCAACTACATAAGTTATCGAGTTATAATTAAAGCAACATAAGTTACCGAGTTAGACTTAAACCATTACATACCGAGTTTGAGTTATATCAGGACTTATCGAGTTTGGATGCTTATACCGAGTTTGAAACTTAAAAGGACATACCGAGTTTGAAACTTAAAAGAACATACCGAGTTTGACAACTTACTTGAACATACCGGGTTTGAAACAACATCTGAACATACCAAGTTTGAAATCAAGTTTTTTTTTTCAAATCTAATTACAACCTTTATTTATCTTTAACGATCTAAGTTTACCGTAATCACGAAAGATGTCTCAACCACCCAATTACTTTTTTCCTCATTCTTCGCAACATCATCCGCAGTATCAACAATCGTATCAACAACCGTTTCAACAACCGCAACAATCATATCAACAACCTTCACAATCACACTTTCATCAACAACCGTTTAATCCACAACCACAATATCTCATGATGCAACAACATCAAATCATTCCTCAACAACAACCATATCAAATGTCTCAACAAAACACTCAGTTTTCCTCCAAACAACCTCACTGGTTTGACAGAATGTGTGAAGTTATTACAACTCAACAATCCCGACATGAGGCAGGATCACTTGAAACACCTCCAATGCTAACACCGGGGAACTATGTTCAATGGTTAAGTCGATTCTTACGATTTCTTGAACTAAAGAAACCTCATGGGAAATTCTTGAAACAAGTGATACTTGAAGGACCATTTGAGTGGCCAACAAGATTTGAAATTGGTGATCCAACTGCTGATCCTCCACGTCCTCCTGGTGATAGACCTCTTCCAGAATCTCAACTCACAGAAGAACAAAGATTACATCGTGAAGCTGATGAGTATGCAATGGCTTATATACTTCAAGGTATACCGAATCCAATTTATCGAAGTGTCGATGCTCAGAAAACAGCCAAAGCTATGTGGGAACATGTTCATCTCCTTATGGAAGGAACTCAATTGAACAAAGATGATATGGAATCCAAACTCTACATGGAATACACTGACATCACAATTGAACCAGGAGAGTCACTTGAATCCTACTATCATCGTTTCACAAATGTGGTCAATGATCTGGAACGTCACAAAATCACAGTACCAAGGATTGCAGTAAACTCCAAATTCGTTGGTAGTCTTGGCCCGGATTGGCATAAATATGTGACATTTGTTCGTCAAACAAAAAATCTTCATGATGCTCCATATGGTTTGTTGTATGATTTTCTGAAACACCATGAACCTGAAGTGGAAAAAGATAGAGCTCTACGAGGAGGATACACACCAATACCAACACCAAATTCTTTGGCACTCGTAGCTCAATCTCCCTATGCTCCACCACCAATGTCAAATCATGCATATGTTCAAGAGCAGAACTACTTCAGTTATCCACAATCTTCTACCTCGAACCAAATGGTCCCTTATGATTCATCTCCACAGAATGCTTCCACTCAACTTCTTCCATTAAACAACAATGATGCAATGTATTACTCAAACTCCAATGACGATGACGATGATGACTTTAACACGTTGAATCAGGGACTTGCTCTTATTGCTCGTGCTTTTAGCAAATTCTCCAACAAAACAAACAACCGTCAACATTCCTTTTCTAACACAAGGAATCAAGCTGTTGTCAATGATGGAAGAGTGGAAATTCAGAATCGTAACTTTGGTCGATCTGGTTCAGGAAGTTCTTCAGGAAATTTTAGGAATGGTCAGAGGTTTAATAACAATGGAGGGTTCAGGAACAACTCAGGCTCTTCTCAGCAAAGGTCTGAACCAGTTGCAACCAGGAACTCCAACTCAGGGAATGCAGTGTGGTGTTATAACTGTAATGAACAAGGTCATATAGCGACTGCATGTCCTAAACCGAGAACTCGGGGTAGTAAGTTTCACAAGCAGGCATTACTCATGGCTCTTCAAGATGAAAAAGATGGACATTTCCCTGAACAGGACAACAACTTCATGGCAAATGTGAACAATGACGATGACATGGAAGATCTAGAAGCCAATGCAGCTGTGATGCTTATGGCCAACATGCAGGAACTTAAGCTTAATGATTCAGGTCCAGTGTAAGACACTGACGACTTGTCTCAGGTACATGACCTCAATGCATGCTTTATACATGATATAGCCTCACCTTCTGCTTCTGAATCAGATATGGCGCAAGTTGTTCCATCTGACTCATCTTCATCTTCTCAAACAGATGAACAAATAAGCACAGTTGTCATATTTGATGATGACATAGTTGTTTCATTTGATAATCCTATTGAGAATGATAAACATGATCATTTAGAACAACATGAACCATCATTTGATCCAGACCCTGACCTCATATTGTTATCCAAACAACTAAATGCTCAACAATTGCAAATCATAAAATGCAACGAGAAAAACAAAGTTTTAAAAGAAAAAAATGCGTCACTTGCACAAGATATTGAGTGTTATAAAATTCAACTTTCAAATTAGGAAGACAAGATTAAACATGCAAAAATTTTTGAAAAAGCTTTTCAAGATTCTTATAACAAAGAGCAAGATCTTCAACACAAAATGCAAGATTTAATTGAGTCAAACGGAAAGTTGATTTCTAAACTTGAAAGTGAAAAGTGTGAACTGAAAATGCAAGTTGAACGTCTTCAAACAGTACTTTCTAAAACAGAAACAGAATTGTCAAGTTGTAAAAAGGAGTTTTGTGAACATAAAATACGAAAAAGGAAGTATATAGATGACTTACTCGGTGAGATTGTTGATCTTGAAAAACAACTCAAAGAATTTCGTAACATTGTTTACAAACACGGGAACTCTGTCACAACAATACAGAAATTTTCTTTAAAACCGAGACCCGATAAAGGATTTGCACTTTGCGATTTCAAATCAATGTTTCTTCACACAACATTCAAAGAAAATCCTAAGATTTACAGTATGGACCACATGCTTAATAATACGATTGTGCATGCTGTTGTTTTTTATACTGAGGAAGAAGAAGAACTTGAAGACGAGAGTCGATCAAAAATGAGTTATGTGCAATATTGGACACCATATGATTATTCACAAGCTCCACACATGTCTAAATCTTTTGTTCCTCAAAAGGAATTACCAGAGAAATCATGGTATGTCACAGAGTCATATGTTTCATCCTCTAATGCGGCCCCTTTCTAAACTGTAGCACAAGTTAATGGTCCTTTACCATCATCCGGTGAACTTACACCTTTACCGAAAAGTTGTCGTGTCTTAAATTATTTCAAAACTTTTATGGAAGACATCGAAATTTTGGAGGAAACAATTGAACGCAATTCTGAAATAAAAATTGAAACTTTTCAATCCGCTTATGAGCGAGAAAAGAGAGATATTTTTCAAAAACAAATGTTGCCAATTGTCAAACACCTCCGTCTCTGTGCTACACGTTGGGATCAGGAACTTCAAAACGAGGTCAAAAATATGATAAACGTTTTCAACTCAACTGAAAATGAGATTTTGGTTCAAAAGCAAAGAAATAGAGTTTTAAAAAATGATGCTGATCGACTCTTGGAACAAGTTCTCAATGCAGATATTTTGTCTGTAATCATGAATGATCTCTATAAATCCGGTACTACTATGCTTATGGATGATCTTTGTGTTGATAATAATTTGTTGAATGTGGAAATTGAGACACTTAAACATGATAATGACAAGCTTAGAATACAGAATGATGATGTGACAAAACAATTTTCAAAAGAAATCTGTCAACTCAAACAAAGGCTTGAATGGTGTCAAGCTCAAAGTATTGAAACGGAATTGCAACTTCAAAGTCAAAATATTTCAAACTCTTGTCAGCTTTGCAAAAACAATGAGTCTTTCAAAAGTCTGTGTCTCAAATACGAGAAAGAAATTGCGGATTTAAAAATTGAAAATGCCGAATGGCAACAAAACCGCGATGACATCAAATATTGCAATGGTTTACTTGAGTCTGATATTCAGGACAAAAATCACATCATCATTGATTTGAAAGAGAAAATTAAGCTACTTCAAAAAGGAAAGATGGTTGACATGTAACACCCCCAAAATACCGCAGCGGAAGACTGTGTCACTGGGGTGCTACTTCATAATACAAAGTACAAGTTATAGAAAACGAACTCTAAATGAGACGTTTTGAAAAGTTACCATTCGATTAATGAATTCAAAGTTACAAACATGAGATTCCAAAGTATGATACATAAATGTATACAAAATGTTGAATGGTAAATGATAAAAGCGTAAGTCTTCAGAATATGCAGCTTGACTCTAAGTTCCACGCACTAGCTATCGCCTTACTAACCTGAGATAAACATGCTAAAGTGTCAACACAATGGTTGGTGAGTTCATAGAGTTTGTCTTAAAACAGTTGAAAAGCCTTAAAGAATGTTCACACAGCAAAGGCATTGAGAATCCACTCAGTTGCAAGTCCCGCCATAAGAGACTTGCAACCTGTGTGTCCACAACCCACTGCTAAAAGATAGTTTATACAATGCACCGGATTATATTCACCCAAGTTCAAGAATAGACACAAGGGCGGGGGCCTCTCCCCAAATAGTACTACGACATCCAAGGTCAAGTATAGACACAAGGGTAGGGGGCATCTTCCCATGAGTACTACCAATACCTCTTCGACAGAATAGAGTATTATGTATGCACGTAAATACGAATCTTGTATTTAAATTAAGCAAGTATAGTGTAACAAGTATGTATAACGCAATCAAGTATAATGCCAATCAAGTATAACACAATCAAGTATAACACAATCAAGTATAAAGCAATCAAGTATAAATGTTTTGAGTATTTGTACAAGTAAGCAAGTAGTTGAGCATGTATCCCCCCCAAGAGTTAAAACAAGTATGAAAAGAGTAGGGGCTATGACTCACCTTAAGTCTATGTAATGAGAAATGAAAGTGGTAGTCGAATCGCGAAAGTCTCTAAGTGCAGCCTATAATAGAATGTTGCGACTTAGGTTTGGAGTAACGTCTAAGAATACGAAGAATTACCCATATACGTCTTGCATAATGTTCATGATGTAGTACTTAGTATATAGTGTAAGTCGTTGAATATAAGTGGTCTATGAAACATGTATAAGTTGTATATCTCTTACTACCGTTCGGGCCGACATAATTCAGAAGTCATGGAGTAAACGTTCGAGGAGCCAGGACACTTTAACTCGTAAATCCACAACTCGTCTCGACGGCTTACTCAATGAACTCCTCACATGAGGCTCCCTACTATTGTAGTATTTGATAACATATATATATATATATATATATATATATATATATATATATATATATATATATATATATATATATATATAAGCTTTTTGATCTTTAATAGTTATATGGTCTTTAGCCGTGGCTTTGCCGTGACCTTGGTCATTGTTACCATGATCTTGAGACTCAACCTTGGCTTTAGCCATGGTTGTGGTCTTGGCTTTAGGTCATTAGACCTCTTGGTCTCATCTAATTATAATGATTATATAGTAACTTTGGTCTAAAAATGGGCTGTTAAGAATTTGAAGAAATTTATCACTCAGAAAGCGTTTTCAGGGCTCGAGCTTCTTTGTACCTGAACGAAAACGTTGTTCCGGACAACTTTCGTGTTTTAACTTTTTGATGAATCGGACCAGAAGTGGGACTTTCAAAATCATAATTTGATCAGAATGCTATTTAGGCAGATTTGCCGTTTTGGTTTCGCTAACTTCAAATGGTCATAACTTTTGACTCGTGTACTCGTTTTGGGTGATTCAAATTGCTATGTTTTCCTTGTTAAGTCCTATTTAACAGTAAGTAAGTGTCAAATATCAAAGTTATACTATTGTGGTCGTGGTATTCCATAAAAATCACTAGTTTGCTTGTTTGCTTGTCATAAGTTAACATATGTATACCAATACTTGTTTTATCCATTTTTAAACATCATGAACACAATACAAAGACCATATATAGCATGAAAGAAACATAATAAGCATGAAATGATATTGAGCAAGAAAGTGTATAAGAGTTTCTTACAACTTTTGGCTTTCTAAAGAAAGGAAGTCAAGTTTAGAACTAGGACACTAAACCTAATCTTGTAAACCCTTCACCATAACTCTTGTAACCCTTGCTAGCCTTGATATAACCCTTGTGAAAACCATTTAACTTCAGCCCTAGTAACCTTGTGTAGCTCCTAATTCAACCATGGAATCACCAAACAAACTTGAGAACTAGGTAGAGAATACTAAGACCTTGAACTTTGTAGTGTAACTTGTGTATTGAAGATCAAAGGATCATGGTGCTATGATATAAGGGTGTGGCGTTTTTGTGGTGAAGAAAGGAAGAAGAATGAGCTTGTATTTATACTATGAATGAGGAGGTTAGGAAGGTGGCTAGGAAGGTGCTTAAACTTGGAGACAAAGTTGTAATTAAGTAAGATCTAATGGCTAAAGTCAAGATTTAACCACACATGGTGACTCCCCCCCCCCCTCCTAAGTCGGTTTTCCAAGGATAAGGGTGACTAGATGAGTAGTCATGGTCTTTGGATGATAATATCCTAAGTATGTAGCTAGTTTTGACTCCGTAAATCGCTAACCGTAAGTTTTTAAGTCACGAAACGTAAAACCGGGTATCCTAAAAATATGAAACTTATAAATATGGTTAAACATGTCAATATAGTCCATAATAAAATATAAAATGAGTGGTAGGTTCTATCGGGTGCGAAAACCCTGCTAAAAACTGGAAACACGGGTCTAAAACGCGTAATTCGCGTAAAATGCTGAACTGAAAAACGTAAAATTCTGAAACTTTTGGAATTGTCCTAAAATGAGAGAAAATCATATTTCTATTGTTTATAATGTTTTATGGACATATCGGGATGCCGGAAAGACGTTTAAACCTAAAAGTAAATCTCGGACACGGCTTTGTGATTTTTGCAGAAATGATCCGACGAGCGTCAAACTCTCGGATTATCGTTAAAATAGTTTAACTTACGAGAATATGAAATAAAAATTTCTGAGATGAATAGTGAAAAGTGAATAGTGAAATTTTCGGGAATAAAAGTTAACCTGAAATTACGAATTGTTACAGTCTCTACCCCTTAAGGAGAACTT
The DNA here is from genome assembly GCA_030686995.1 of Artemisia argyi. Lineage (NCBI taxonomy): Eukaryota > Viridiplantae > Streptophyta > Magnoliopsida > Asterales > Asteraceae > Artemisia > Artemisia argyi. The sequence continues at coordinate 81,072,096 of CM060691.1, read as the reverse complement.
CGCCCCGAAGTTCTGTTGATGTTAACTACTTACGGTGTGTCTAAGAGAATTCGAGATTTCAGGATCTCTAAAATAGTGGTGTTCACTCTGATTCATCTAAGATTCTGGTTAAGGAGTTGTATCGGCTACAATTAAGCCCACTTATTTATAACACATTACTTACATAAAGAAGCGTCCAAATTTATGTAAGTAAGGTATCATAAACTTATGGTTCGGTGATTTACAATTTCTTTATTTAACTGAAGAGGCGTCCCAATCCATTTAAATAAGGAGATTCTAAATCATCCTAATTAAGAATTTCCGACACAAAATCCGCCTTCTGAGGCCGATAGTAAGATAATCAAGCCATCAAATCCCTAAAGCTAAGCAATAATATTATTTAACTCAAATCTTGTGTCTAATCAAACAAGAACTGTCACAAGATCCAAGTTAACTAATTAGTTATTACTGAGCTCCATGTTTTTAATGACTCGGCTAATCTCTGGGGCTCCTTATAATACTAAAGTCACATCATCTAACAGCGTGGAACTAAGCAAACCTCTAACCAAAAAGCATATGTGTATGTATTGTGTGTAAGGCAAATAAAGAGGAAGGTCCCAACGTATATAGCAGTTATAGTCTAGGCACTAAATGCAACCTAGTTCTCTATAACCAAGGCTCTGGTACCAATCTGTAACCCCCCCAAAATACCGCAGCGGAAGACTGTGTCACTAGGGTGCTACTTCATAATACAAAGTACAAGTTATAGAAAACGAACTCTAAATGAGACGTTTTGAAAAGTTACCATTCGATTAATGAATTCAAAGTTACAAACATGAGATTCCAAAGTATGATACATAAATGTATACAAAATGTTGAATGGTAAATGATAAAAGCGTAAGTCTTCAGAATATGCAGCTTGACTCTAAGTTCCACGCACTAGCTATCGCCTTACTAACCTGAGATAAACATGCTAAAGTGTCAACACAATGGTTGGTGAGTTCATAGAGTTTGTCTTAAAACAGTTGAAAAGCCTTAAAGAATGTTCACACAACAAAGGCATTGAGAATCCACTGAGTTGCAAGTCCCGCCATAAGAGACTTGCAACCTGTGTGTCCACAACCCACTGCTAAAAGATAGTTTATACAATGCACCGGATTATATTCACCCAAGGTCAAGAATAGACACAAGGGCGGGGGCCTCTCCCCAAATAGTACTACGACATCCAAGGTCAAGTATAGACACAAGGGTAGGGGGCATCTTCCCATGAGTACTACCAATACCTCTCCGACAGAATAGAGTATTATGTATGCACGTAAATACGAATCTTGTATTTAAATTAAGCAAGTATAGTGTAACAAGTATGTATAACGCAATCAAGTATAATGCCAATCAAGTATAACACAATCAAGTATAACACAATCAAGTTTAAAGCAATCAAGTATAAATGTTTTGAGTATTTGTACAAGTAAGCAAGTAGTTGAGCATGTATCCCCCCCAAGAGTTAAAACAAGTATGAAAAGAGTAGGGGCTATGACTCACCTTAAGTCTATGTAATGAGAAATGAAAGTGGTAGTCGAATCGCGAAAGTCTCTAAGTGCAGCCTATAATAGAACGTTGCGACTTAGGTTTGGAGTAACGTCTAAGAATACGAAGAATTACCCATATACGTCTTGCGTAATGTTCATGATGTAGTACTTAGTATATAGTGTAAGTCGTTGAATATAAGTGGTCTATGAAACATGTATAAGTTGTATATCTCTTACTACCATTCGGGCCGACATAATTCAGAAGTCATGGAGTAAACGTTCGAGGAGCCAGGTCACTTTAACTCGTAAATCCACAACTCGTCTCGACGGCTTACTCAATGAACTCCTCACATGAGGCTCCCTACTATTGTAGTATTTGATAACATATATATATATATATATATATATATATATATATATATATATATATATATATATATATATATATATAAGCTTTTTGATCTTTAATAGTTATATGGTCTTTAGCCGTGGCTTTGCCATGACCTTGGTTATTGTTACCATGATCTTGAGACTCAACCTTGGCTTTAGCCATGGTTGTGGTCTTGGCTTTAGGTCATTAGACCTCTTGGTCTCATCTAATTATAATGATTATATAGTAACTTTGGTCTAAAAATGGGCTGTTAAGAATTTGAAGAAATTTATCACTCATAAAGCGTTTTCAGGGCTCGAGCTTCTTTGTTCCTGAACGAAAACGTTGTTCCGGACAACTTTCGTGTTTTAACTTTTTGATGAATCGGACCAGAAGTGGGACTTTCAAAATCATAATTTGATCAGAATGCTATTTAGGCAGATTTGCCGTTTTGGTTTCGCTAACTTCAAATGGTCATAACTTTTGACTCGTGTACTCGTTTTGGGTGATTCAAATTGTTATGTTTTCCTTGTTAAGTCCTCTTTAACAGTAAGTAAGTTTCAAATATCAAAGTTATACTATTGTGGTCGTGGTTTTCCATAAAAATCACTAGTTTGCTTGTTTGCTTGTCATAAGTTAACATATGTATACCAATACTTGTTTTATCCATTTTTAAACATCATGAACACAATACAAAGACCATATATAGCATGAAAGAAACATAATAAGCATGAAATGATATTGAGCAAGAAAGTGTATAAGAGTTTCTTACAACTTTTGGCTTTCTAAAGAAAGGAAGTCAAGTTTAGAACTAGGACACTAAACCTAATCTTGTAAACCCTTCACCATAACTCTTGTAACCCTTGCTAGCCTTGATATAAACCTTGTGAAAACCATTTAACTTCAGCCCTAGTAACCTTGTGTAGCTCCTAATTCAACCATGGAATCACCAAACAAACTTGAGAACTAGGTAGAGAATACTAAGACCTTGAACTTTGTAGTGTAACTTGTGTATTGAAGATCAAAGGATCATGGTGCTATGATATAAGGGTGTGGCGTTTTTGTGGTGAAGAAAGGAAGAAGAATGAGCTTGTATTTATACTATGAATGAGGAGGTTAGGAAGGTGGCTAGGAAGGTGCTTAAACTTGGAGACAAAGTTGTAATTAAGTAAGATCTAATGGCTAAAGTCAAGATTTAACCACACATGGTGACTCCCCCCTCCTAAGTCGGTTTTCCAAGGATAAGGGTGACTAGATGAGTAGTCATGGTCTTTGGATGATAATATCCTAAGTATGTAGCTAGTTTTGACTCCGTAAATCGCTAACCGTAAGTTTTTAAGTCACGAAACGTAAAACCGGGTATCCTAAAAATATGAAACTTATAAATATGGTTAAACATGTCAATATAGTCCATAATAAAATATAAAATGAGTGGTAGGTTCTATCGGGTGCGAAAACCCTGCTAAAAACTGGAAACACGGGTCTAAAACGCGTAATTCGCGTAAAATGCTGAACTGAAAAACGTAAAATTCTGAAACTTTTGGAATTGTCCTAAAATGAGAGAAAATCATATTTCTATTGTTTATAATGTTTTATGGACATATCGGGATGCCGGAAAGACGTTTAAACCTAAAAGTAAATCTCGGACACGGCTTTGTGATTTTTGCAGAAATGATCCGACGAGCGTCAAACTCTCGGATTATCGTTAAAATAGTTTAACTTACGAGAATATGAAATAAAAATTTCTGAGATGAATAGTGAAAAGTGAATAGTAAAAAGTGAATAGTAAAAGTGAATAGTAAAAAGTGAATAGTGAAATTTTCAGGAATAAAAGTTAACCTGAAATTGCGAATTGTTACATGACACCACGGTGATAGCACCAGTAATGTATCAATTAGACAAAACTGCTAAAGGAAATGTTGTTCAAAATACTAATGTTGATAACTCCACTTCTACAGGACTAGTCTCCCCTAATAGCGTTAGCAGACTCAAGCGAAACAGTAAAAAGAAGAATAGGCTCTGGCAACGTAAAAGAGGACCACTAGAAGCTGAAGGAGTAGAAGATCAACTTAGGAATTTGAATAAAACTCATGTTGCATCAGATTTAGATTCTAATCTGGCAAATTCTAATCAAAATCTAAATGTAACGAATGATGAACCTTTGAATGTTTTGAATATTAATGCATCTTGTGTGTTTTGTCGTAAAAACGTATCATCTGGTGATCATACAAACTGTATAGCTAATTCTCTTCTTAATCGTCATAAGAAACGTAGGACACGCATTCCTTCTAGGCCCACTACTGCCTCTAAGTCTATTTTAGGAAATCCGCCTTCTACGGTTTCTAATGAAGTTGAAGTTACCCCCATAAGTGAAGAGAACAAATCTAGGAATAAGCCTACCACTAGTGAATTCTCCATTAAGAAAGCAAAAACTAGTTGGAATTGGCAACGTTGGTTACAACATATACCAGACTTCAAATGGATTCCTAAAATGTTGAATACATGTGCTTCTAACCAACAGGAACCCGCACTTTCTTTGGGTTCCACCCTTACTTCTGTTCCATCCGTGTCTTCTTCTTGTGATGCAGGTGGTACAAATTGTTCTCTGGATTGTTGATAGCGGATGCACCCAACATATGACAGGCAATCTCAAACTGTTACACAACTTTGTCTCAAAGTTCATTGGTACTGTCAGATTCGGGAATGATCATTACGCTTTAATCATGGGATATGGTGACTATGTCAGTGGGAACATTGAAATCAGTCGTGTTTATTGTGTGGAAGGCCTTGGACACAACCTTTTCTCTGTTGGTCAATTTTGTGACGGGGATCTAGAAGTTGCATTTCGTGAGAAAACTTGTTTCGTTCGTGACTTACAAGGAAACGATATAATGTCTGGCTCTCGTGGTTATAACCTTTATACAATATCAATGTCAGATATGATTGCTACATCTCCGATATGTCTTCTCTCCAAAGCGGAATCGACTAAATCTTGGTTATGGCACAAACGTCTTTCGCACTTGAATTTCAAAACTATGACTGAACTTGCTCGTCACAAACTTGTAGATGGATTTCCAAGATTCCGTTTTACCAAAGATCACTTATGTTCAGCCTGTGAACAAGGAAAAAGTACTCGCGCTCATTTTCCCTCTAAACCTGAGCACAGTACGAATCATGTTCTACAACTGCTTCATATGGATTTGTGTGGACCGATGCGTGTTCAAAGTATCAACGGTAAACGCTACATTCTTGTAATTGTGGATGATTACTTCAGATGGACTTGGGTTTATTTTTTACGAAGTAAAGATCAGGCTCCTTCAATGATCATCACCTTTCTCACTAAAATTCAAGTTCAGTTATGCAACACGGTACGAATAGTCAGAACTGACAATGGAACTGAATTTAAGAATCAGACACTTCGGTCATATTTTGAGAAAGTGGGAATTGAACATCAAACATCTATTCCTAGAAGCCCAGAACAGAATGGAGTTGTTGAAAGACGCAACAGGACATTAGTGGAAGCTGCTAGAACTATGTTGATTAATGCTCAATTACCAAATTACTTATGGGTGGAAGCCGTTTCAACCGCATGTTATACTCAAAACCGTTGCATGATAACAAAACGCCATCGCAAAACACCTTATCAAATTGTTCACAAAAGAAAACTGAACATCGATTACTTTCATGTATTTGGAGCACTTTGTTATCCGAAAAATGATCGTGATGATTTAGGTAAACTTAAAGCAAAGGCTGACGTCAGAGTGTTCGTTGGATACTGTGAAAATTCTAAATGTTTTTGGATACGGAATCGTCGAACAAGAGAAATTCAAGAAACCATTCATGCTAATTTTTATGAACTCACACAAATGGCTTCTGAGCAACACAGCTTCGGACCCGAATTCAACCGTCTTAACTCTCCGGACTCTTCGGCTGAACCATTGCCACTCAACCGCAAAGAATTGGAAACCTTGTTTGCTCCACTGTTTGATGACACAATTGAATACCGTTCTACTGAGGTCTCACCTTATTCTGCTGCTCAACCTGATAATATTACAGTACCTGACTCACCTCAACAAACAACAACAACTTTTGAGAAAGACGGTCCTCCAATTGCATCACCTTCTACAGCAGGACAAACTGTTTCTAACTCCCGACATTCAGCTGAAGATCCTACACCACAATCAGTTCCACAACCCGCAGAGCATGATCCTGATGCGTTCTTCAACCCGTTTGCACCGGCTCCTACATTTCCTGATATAGCTGAGTCATCTACACGCAATTTGGATCCTGCTAACATGCGAGATACTTATCAACTACACCCTTCAACATACAAATGGACTCGAGACCATCCACTAGTTCATATTATTGGCCATCCAGATGCACCTGTAATGACAAGACAACGACTTCACACTGATGGAGAAACTTGTATCTATGCACTCACAGTTTGTCAAGATGAACCAAAGAACATTAAAGAAGCAATGACTTATGACAAATGGATTGAATCTATGCAAGAGGAATTTCAGCAGTTCATCCGATTAGAAGTCTGGGAATTAGTTACAAGACCTGACGGAGTCTTTGTCATTGGGTTAAAATGGATTTGGAAAAATAAGCTAGATGCAGAAGGCACTGTCATACGTAACAAATCACGCCTGGTAGCGAAAGGTTACTCCCAACTGGAAGGACTTGATTTTGCTGAATCCTTTGCTCCAGTGGCTAGACATGAAGCTATTCGGATCTTTTTGGCCTATGCTGCACACAGGAACATGGTTGTTTACCAAATGGATGTGAAAACAGCATTTCTTAATGGAGACCTCCGTGAAGAAGTGTATGTAAGCCAACCAGACGGCTTCGTTGATCCTGAGCGTCCGAATCACGTTTACCGACTCAAAAAGGCACTCTACGGACTCAAACAAGCCCCACGGGCGTGGTATGACAAACTTTCTACTTTCTTGCTGACCAATAAATTTTCTAAAGGTTCGGTGGATCCAACACTTTTTACAAAAACCTACGGGGAGGACTTACTCGTTGTTCAAATATATGTCGATGACATTATTTTTGCTTAAACAAAAAGAAGTTACTCTAATGATTTTGTGTAATACACCATAAAATCCCAGGTCATTTATTAATGCTAATTACCAACATTATTCTAAACTAAGGCATTTTTGCGGGCTAATTAAATTTTTTTTTTACATGAGACACTGTTTGTTTGGACACCCGATTGTTTTGAACACCGTTTGTTTAACACCCGATTATGTTTTGTCACCCGAATGTCACTCTTGGATGTCACCCAATGAGGTTAAGCACCGGTAACTCCCACTTGCGACCCGACACCCATTTGAACACCGAGAAATTATTATATATATATATACTTATATATATATATATGTTAAATATCACAATTATTATTACAAGTATATATATTTACCCCATTTAAATACTTATGGTTATCACAAACCGACACCGAAATTAATATCACAATTCTACGAACACCGACACCCCGATATTTTGGGCTGAATCACCCCCCACTAGCCCACGCCATTTGTTTCTTTCTTTGACTCACTGGGCCGAACATTCTCACTACCCACAAGCCCACCTCTACTAAATTTTTTATTACACTTGGGCTGTACACATTTTTTTTCCCAAGCCCGTATGGCTTATTATGATGTTTTCTTTTTCCCCTATGCGTATTATGCCACACGAAGCAATGACCAATTCCCCTTTTTTTTTGCATTTTGAATTTTGCACATGCTTGTTTGCTTGGTTCCCTCAAACACAACACAACCTTACAACCTTTCCATTGATCTTTGAACCACTCAACAATGAGCCACCAAATGAGAACCGCTCGACCTTTGGATAAACCCATTACATGCCCAAACACTTAAACCTTTGGATCGTATGTCTCTTGAGCTCCTAACACAAACTATAAACAAAGATTATTGGTATCATTTATGCCTAAAAGCCTCTAACACGTAGGTTGACAAACACTCGTAGCCTCCAAACCATGTACATTTCGACAAGACTAGATAATGGGAGCCAAGACAAGATTGTCGAATGAGATTAGACCACTCGGTTTGTGTTGCAATCTTGGGGACATCGAACCACCCATGGACTTGCTATACAAATCACATTAAATGCTACAAAACTCACACACTCCCAATTCCACAAAATTTCTAAGTCTAACATCCTATTGCTTCGTTGGTGTTGCTGTCGAGAAGAAACAAGGAGGAAGCGAGCTAAGGCTTTGGCTTTGAACGAGTTGGACAACTATTGGGTTAAAGGATTCCTAAGACGAGAAGAGGGTACCCCATTTGCTCATTCACTTGTCTCGTATCCCACTAAGTCGTCACCACCTTTTGGTGATTGTAAGTCTTCGTATCCTATTTCATTTTTCCTACTCTAGTCTCATGTTTATCACAAAAAGTCTCATGCACGCAACACACATATAATTTTTAGTATAAGTCTTTGCTATGCTAAAACTTTCACCACTCGCCTCGACACCCTCTAGAAATGCCCTCGCCATTTTGTTTCTACACGTGCGACCCACTTATATTTTTCGATCACCTAAATCTACGACTCACCCACAATCGAATTAACCCAACATGCACAACTCACTCGACCTTTTGACACGAAAACTAGACCCAAATCTAATGCTAGTCGAACAAGTTTTAAAACAAAGAAACACCACTTTGGGCCTTTACCGGGCTAGCGAGCCCAAACAATTTTCCTTATGAAATTTTTGATTGAAAACTTAAGATTTTCGAATAATATTTGATTTATAAAAACTGATTTTTACAAATATTAAAAGATAAAAATGGTAACTTTTATAAAAATAAAAGTTAACTTTTTCGAAAACTAGATTTTGGACTATTTTTGCAAAAGTCCCACTTAAGGGACTAAATGTGACAAAACATGAAAACTCTCGAACCATTTTTGGAAACTGTCGATTTGAATTAAATGAAGGGTATAAACCGTAATTTTCCAAAGTTTGGGGAACAAAATGTAAAAAGTACAAAAAGGACCATATTGTGATTATTATTAACCAAAGGGTAAAAAGTGTAAATTTGGTAAAGTTAAGGGTTAAATTATGACAAGGTATATTTATAACTAATTATTTCATATAATTTTTATAAATACATATATTTTCCTTTAGCTTTAATATATATATATATATATATATATATATATATATATATATATATATATATATATATATAACTTTATTAAAAATATTTAATCATAAATATTTTTAAACGACATTATTTTCACGACGAGATAATATTTAATCAAACACCTGTTCGTAACAACGATACAAATAACTACGTGAGTTATTTAAAATATATTTAAGACACCCGAAACGGATATCACCGTACACGAGACATGTCACATGTCATTTACGACACGAATCTAAAACACCGATTACAATATATTTATAGGTCGCAAGTCGGAGGAATTTCATTGCTTGTCATAGCAATCCACCATCACTTTTGAGCACCTTGTGATTACGCACCTTTCAGGTGAGTTCATGGTCCCACATTTTTAATTGTTTTTAAACCCCGTGGGGAGATACATGCTATAAATCGAACACAAGTATTTTTCTGTATGCTGTTATCACCTGATATTGCCTAAGTTGACACCTGTGCTACAAGTCCCTCATATCACGAACCTTAATCACTTGCGAGTGAGCGCGAATATAGTTGATAGATCTCTTGGAATGGCAGCCCGCCTCTGTCAAGGTGATCACTTGGCAGGAGGTGTGCTATATTCGAGGTATTATGGAAATTTGGCACATTTCCTGTCACCGAGGGCCCCTTGTCATTTACATCCGCTGTGGTGTAGGTGATTGTTATTATCTTTATGATATGTCAAATCAATGTCAAGGCTTGCGTTTCGGGAGGCTTAGGAGCAATATTACACCCGATTTAGTCAAGACCTGTCTATCTTGGCTTGTTTATTTCAAATGCTTGACTTGTGTTCACACTATTACAATTTAAACTACTATGGATTCACTCAACCTTGGTGTTGACTTTTTAAGCATGTTTATCTTAGGAAATTAGCAAGCACGGCGGCACGGAGCTGGCAAAGGGCATAGGACCTCCCTTTTGATTTCAATAATCATATCATTCTTTACAAACTCATCACCTCTTTTGTGAAACAATTAACATTTTGGAAAAATGTTTGTAACTCTGAATATTTGAGTTTTCATGGAATGCTATTGACGATCTTTTGAATTGTTTTCTATGAGTATGACTGTGTACTAAACTGTAATGACCCCGATTAGACTTCCGCTGGTTAATCAAATTTCGGGGTGTTACAGATTGGCATCAGAGCCATGGTTATAGAGAACCAAATGATTTTTCAAAACATTGGACTATAACCTCACCGGATTTTTAAAACAAACTATTTATCACCAAAGTGCCCTCCGTGCCAGCGCTTGCCAACATCATGTTTTAAGGTTTGATTTTTAGCACCTATTGCATTTAGCTCACTATGACACTATGATCACTGTGCATGTAGCATTATGTAGACTAAATGACTTATATCACTGCTATTTTTGGGATATTACAGTACCATGTCGCCTTCGGTTATTATTTTGTCCGACAGTGACGACGTCGTACCAGCATCATCCACTCACCCTACTATTGACTTATCTGACTATGACACCCATGACACCCGAGACACCCATGATTCTAACCATGACACCTAACCTGTATCACCTGCTATACCATCTCCTGTTCCATCTGGAGACCCATCTGCTGACACTGAGCCCTTCGAGGAGGGTGAGGTTGCTTCTATACCCATTGATTCCTTTGCTATTCAGCCTCTCTTTCGTCCTGTTTGTGGACCCATGACACAGGGACAATACCTTTATGACCAGTACCTGACATCTCAGCAGTTTCTTGTGGCTGATGATCGACCTACACCACCTGCTAGTCACCACTCCGGTTCAGATGCTGATGACGAGTCTTCTGACTCCGATACTTCTGATACTGCTGCTTCTGTTCCACCATCATCCCCGCCTGCACCGATTCGTCAGCGCAAGCGAGTGAGGATTCTTGAGCCTTACGAGCCTGAGCCTTTCGGTGAGTTGTTTCGATACCATGAGGGAGACTATACCCGCAAATGCACGGCTCGAAAACGAGTCTGCTTTTTGCCTGCTTGTACTGTTACACCACCTATACCTACACCTGTACCTACACTTGTATCATCATCCATATCTGTACTACCACCTGTTTGTATGCCAGATTTGACACCTGTGGCATCACCAGCACCCCCACCATCACCTGTATCACCCCCACCTGAGCCACATCCTTACATGTTACCTACTTACACCGCACCTCACACCTCTAAGGTTTTGCCACCCATGCCACCACCTACAGCTTTCTACTCACAGACTACCACTGTACTGATACCATCACCTGCTACATCACCTGTACCATCACCTGTTCCCACCGAGACACCCACCTCACCTGGCATTCATAGATTGGTTGATGCTCGTCAATGGTCATTTTTGTTAGACTACATTCGTAGATGGAGATTGGTTGAGGGATCGCCTAGGGCTGCTGAGCTTGGAGATGGCTCTTCAGCGGTGTTACCGGTCACTGGAGAGCCGATACACCATACTATCCCTCTTTTGGCTGCTAGATTGATTAGACATGAGGGTCGTCTTGATGAGCTGTTGAGTGTTATTGAGGATATATCCTTGGAGAGGATAGAGTGTATGCAGGAGGAGGTCACGAACCTCATGGTTCATAGGACAACTTTAGAGATGGTATTTGAGATGATGGGGACAGAGATCGAGGAGGCACAGGCTACCATCACTGAGTTTGGTCATCGACTAGATGTTCAGAGGCACGAGATTGATGATTTGAGAGCGATTGCAGCCATTACACAGGAGATGATGGAGCATCAGGCACAGGAGTTAGCTGCATCTAGTTCTACCATCCATGCACTTTCAGCCACTATTGAGGAGATTCAGGCCCGTGAGAGATCCAGAGATATGGAGATGTTGGGGATGATCAGGATCATCAGAGAGCTAGAGAGGAGATCAGGAGGCGCACCTGGACCTTCATAGATCTATGACATGTCATTACTTACAGAGACATCTTAACTTGCCGCCTGTGGCATTAATAATTGTTGTATCTTATTGTTTTGTAACAATGAATTCAAAAATTATTAAAACTTTATGTTGGTTACGATTGTAACGTATTGATGTTGATTTATGATGTTCTAGTTGTCTGATCTTTCTTTTATTATGCTCCCATATTGAGATTCAATATAATTTCCATGTGTGTTGTTACATGTCGTGATGTTTATTTATGAATGATATGGTTATGTTGATGTATGTATTTATGGTGTGGTTGTGATGTGTACTTTGTGATGATCTCGACTATTATGAGTTGGTTACACTATTGCTCTTGTTTTTGATGTTTGGGATTTGTACTTATGCACTTGCGATTTTGATAGAATTATGGCCCCAAGGAAAACCGCTACTGCTACCTCGTCACCCGCTATGACCCAGGATGCTATAAGGAAGTTGGTTGCCGACAGTGTTGCTGCAACTTTAGAAGAGCAGGCTGTTGCAATGGCACGAACTAGTAGCAATAACCGAGCCACTGCTGAGAGCGAGTCCGCTGCGACTCGGAAGTGCACCTATAAGGATTTCAGTGCTTGTAAACCATCTCACTTCAAAGGAACTGAAGGAGTAACAGAGCTTGCTCGATGGTTTGAGCGAACTGAGACTGTGTTTGTAAGGAGCGGTTGTGCCGCGGAAACCCGAGTCTCATTTGCTACTGGAACATTGTTGGAAGACGCGTTGTCTTGGTGCAATGCAACTGCTTAGAAGATAGGTGTGGAGGAGGCCTATCAGATTACCTGGGCTGATTTTAAGGAGAAGATGTTGAAGAAGTTCTGCCCTAGAGGCGAGATCAAGAAGTTAAAAGATGAGTTTCACACGTTGGTTGTGAAAGGGAATGATCTCAGGACTTATGATATGAGATTTCAGGAACTTGCCACACTTTGCCCTTCAAAGGTTCCCGATTTGGAAAAGTTGTTGGAAAGGTATATTGAAGGATTACCCAGGAGCATTGAGGGAAACGTCACCTCGTCTAAGCCTCAATCTTTGGATGAAGCAATGTCAATTGCCCAAAGACTACTAGACCGGGAGATTAAGCGTAACTCTGCTCAGGGAAACAACGATCACAAAAGGAAGTTTGATGATTGAAGGACAAACAACAACAACAACAATCACAACAACAACAACAACAGCAGCAACAACAACAACCGAAACCCCAACCGTAACTACCACCATGACAGAAACACCCACCACAACCAACAGAACCGACGACAGGAAGCTGTCAGAGCTTATGTCGCTGCACCAGTTAAGGATGCTAGGTATGCTGGACCTCTCCCATTTTGTGACAAGTGTAAGATGCATCACAATGGACCCTGCTATGCTAAGTGCGGGAAGTGTTCAAGGGTTGGACATAAGACACAAGATTGCAAGGCGACAGGAGCCAACTTGCAACCCGTGGCTGTGGTATGCTTGTGGAGAGAAAGGACACTACAGGCGTTAGTGCCCTAATAAGGATAACAATGCACGTGGAAGAGCGTACGTGATGGGAGATGGAAATGTCCAGCAAGATCCGAACGTAGTCACTGGTACGTTCTTTCTAAACAACCGCCTCGTTAAAGTTTTATTTGATTCCGGAGCCGACCAAAGTTTCGTATCTATTTCTCTTGCTCCCCTACTTAATATTACACCCACCCAACTAGACACAACATACGAGATTGAACTAGCCGATGGGAAGCTAGTAAGCACTAACACTATACTCCGAGGTTGCACCCTACGACTACTAGACACCCCATTTGACATTGACCTTATGCCTATTAGACTCGGTAGTTTTGACATCGTTATAGGAATGGATTGGTTATCCGAAAACCACGCTAAGATCATTTGTGACGAAAAGGTCGTTCACATTCCACTGAATAACGAAACCCTGGTTGTTCACGGAGAGCGAAGTAAGACACGTTTGAGCGTCATTTCTTGCGTCAAGGTTGTGAAGTACATCGAATGAGGATGTCAAGTATTCTTAGCTCAAGTCACCGAGAAGAAGTCGGAAGAGAAGCGACTCGAGGATGTGCCAGTAGTCAGGAACTTTCCAGAAGTTTTCCCTGAGGACTTACCTGGCCTTTCGCCGACTCGTCAAGTGGAATTTCAAATTGACTTGATGCCAGGAGCCGCACCCGTAGCACGAGCACCCTATAGGCTAGCACCGTCAGAAATGAAGGAGTTATCTGGACAATTGGAGGAATTGTCAGATAAAGGATTTATTCGCCCTAGTTCATCACCGTGGGGAGCCCCGGTGTTGTTTGTAAAGAAGAAGGATGGAACCTTCAGGATGGGTATCGATTATCGTGAGTTAAACAAGCTGACGGTTAAGAATCGATATCCGTTGCCAAGGATTGACGATTTGTTTGATCAACTACAAGGATCGAGTGTCTACTCAAAGATTGATTTGAGATCGGGTTATCACCAACTGAGAGTTAGGGAAGAAGACATCCCTAAGACGGCTTTCAGGACAAGATACGGTCACTACGAATTCCAAGTAATGCCATTCGGTCTAACAAATGCACCCGCTGTATTTATGGACTTAATGAACCGAGTGTGCAAACCCTATTTGGATAAGTTTGTGATTGTATTCATCGATGATATCCTTATTTATTCGCGTAGTAAGGAAGAGCACGCAGAACACTTGAAGGCGATACTAACACTGCTCAAAGAAGAGAAATTATACGCCAAATTTTCCAAGTGTGATTTTTGGATTGTGAAAGTACAATTTCTCGGGCATGTTATCGACAGTAAGGGTATTCATGTTGATCCCGCCAAGATCGAAGCTGTTAAAAATTGGGCGTCACCTACGAGTCCTACCGAGGTACGCCCATTTTTAGGTCTTGCCGGATACTACCGGAGATTTATTGAAGGTTTTTCAAGGATTGCTAAACCTTTGACTGAGTTAACACAGAAGAAGAAGAAGTTTGAATGCGGAGATGAGCAAGAATCGGCATTTCAGTTTTTGAAGCAGAAGCTTTGTGAAGCACCGATATTAGCGCTACCCGAAGGAAGTGAGGACTTCGTGGTATATTGTGACGCATCAAGCCAAGGTTTGGGTGCCGTATTGATGCAAAGGCTTAAAGTAATCGCTTACGCTTCTAGACAACTTAAACCCCACGAGGAGAACTACACAACTCATGATCTAGAATTAGGAGCGGTGGTATTCGCTCTGAAGATCTGGAGACACTACCTATATGGAACCAAGTGTACGGTTTTCACCGATCACAAGAGTCTTCAACACATTTTAGATCAAAAGGAGTTGAACATGAGGCAACGTCGATGGCTAGAGTTGCTTAGTGACTATGATTGTGAGATCCGTTATCACCTGGGGAAGGCAAACGTTGTAGCAGATGCCTTTAGTCGAAAGGAACGACTTAGACCCCTCAGAGTTAGGTCATTGGGTATGACAATTAGATCACCACTGCCGTCCCAAATTCTTGAAGTTCAAACTGAGGCTCTTAAGGAAGAGAATAGACCGCACGAGAAGATTCACGGCATGCCAGAAAGCACGAATGGATTTGTCAAGAAACCAGATGGAAGGCTGTGTTTCAAAGACAGAAGTTGGATTCCATTGTATGGAGGAATACGAGATCTCATCATGCACGAGTCTCAAAAGTCTAAATATTCCATTCATCCTGGTTCAGACAAGATGTATCAAGATCTAAAGAAGTTGTATTAGTGGCCAAACATGAAAGCTGACATTGCAGAGTATGTCGGTAAGTGTTTGACCTGCTCAAGAGTAAAGGGTGAACATCAAAAACCATCCGGTCTTTTGGTTCAACCCGAGCTACCAATGTGGAAATGGGAAAGGATTAAAATGGATTTCATTACGAAATTACCCAAGACATCGAGTGGGTTGGACACTATTTGGGTTATTGTCGATCGTCTCACGAAGTCAGCGCACTTCTTGCCAATCAAAGAGACTGATGATATGGACGTTCTTGCACGTTTGTACCTTAAGGAGACAGTTTCCCGGCATGGAGTACCGATTTCTATTACCTCCGACCGAGACAGCCATTTCATGTCTAACTTTTGACGATCTTTACAGAAAGCCTTGGGAACTAAGTTAGATATGAGTACAGCTTACCATCCACAGACTGATGGTCAAAGTGAAAGGACTATACAAACCCTGGAAGACATGCTTAGGGCATGTGTGATTGATTTTGGAAAAGGCTGGGATAGACACCTACCGTTAGCAGAGTTTTCATATAACAACAGTTATCACGCTAGCATTAAGGCTGCACCGTTTGAGGCACTTTATGGAAGAAAGTGTAGATCACCAGTTTGTTGGGCTGAGATTGGAGATGTACAACTCTCAGGTCCCGAGTTGATTCTTGAAACCACTGAGAAAATAGTAAAGATTAGACAACGATTACAAGCCGCTAGGGATCGACAAAAGAGTTATGCCGATGTGCGAAGGAAACCGATAGAGTTTCAAGTTGGAGACAAGGTCATGCTTAAGGTATCACCTTGGAAAGGAATGATTAGGTTTGGAAAACGTGGGAAGTTAAACCCAAGATACGTTGGACCCTTCGAGATCATTGAAAGGATCGGTCCCGTGGCATACAAACTAGAACTACCTGAGGAACTCAGTAGAGTACACAACACCTTCCACGTGTCAAATTTGAAGAAGTGTTTATCGGATGAAACACTTGTGATTCTGTTGAAAGAGATCAGAATCGATGATAAGTTGCACTTTATTGAGGAACCCGTTGAGATTATGGACAGGGAGGTCAAATGACTTAAGCATAGTCGCATTCCCATTGTTAAGGTCAGATGGAACTCTAAGAGAGGACCCGAGTACACCTGGGAGCGTGAGGATCAAATGCGTGCCAAATACCCACAACTATTTGATGAGACAACCCCGAGCACCGATTCAACTTTGGATTCCGGGACGAATCCAATCTAACGGGTGGGTACTGTAATACACCGTAAAATCCCAGGTCATTTATTAATGCTAATTACCAACATTATTCTAAACTAAGCCATTTTTGCGGGCTAATTTAATTTTTTTTTACATGAGACACTGTTTGTTTGGACACCCGATTGTTTTGAACATCGTTTGTTTAACACCCGATTATGTTTTGTCACCCGATATCACCCGAATGTCACTCTTGGATGTCACCCAATGAGGTTAAGCACCGGTAACTCCCACTTGCGACCCGACACCATTTGAACACCGAGAAATTATTATATATATATATATATACTTATATATATATATATATATATATATATATATATATATATATATATATATATATATATATATATATATATATATATATATATATATATATATATATATTAAATATCACAATTATTATTACAAGTATATATATTTACCCCATTTAAATACTTATGGTTATCACGAACCGACACCGAAATTAATATCACAATTCTACGAACACCGACACCCCGATATTTTGTACCGAATCACCCCCCACTAGCCCACGCCATTTCTTTCTTTCTTTGACTCACTGGGCCGAACATTCTCACAAGCCCACATATTTTCTTTATTTCGTTTGGGCCGAGACTACCCACAAGCCCACCTCTACTAAATTTTTTATTACACTTGGGCTGTACACATTTTTTTTCCCAAGCCCGTATGGCTTATTATGATGTTTTCTTTTCCCCCTATGCGTATTATGCCACACGAAGCAATGACCAACTCCCTTTTTTTGCATTTTGAATTTTGCACATGCTTCTTTGCTTGGTTCCCAAAAACACAACACAACCTTACAACCTTTCCATTGATCTTTGAACCACTCGACAATGAGCCACCAAATGAGAGCCGCTCGACCTTTGGATAAACCCATTACACGCCCAAACACTTAAACCTTTGGATCGTATGTCTCTTGAGCTCCTAACACAAACTATAAACAAAGATTATTGGTACCATTTATGCCTAAAAGCCTCTAACACCTAGGTTGACAAACACTCGTAGCCTCCAAACCATGTACAATTCGACAAGACTAGATAATGGGAGCCAAGACAAGATTGTCGAATGAGATTAGACCACTCGGTTTGTGTTGCAATCTTGGGGACATCGAACCACCCATGGTCTTGCTATATAAATCACATTAAATGCTACAAAACTCACACACTCCCAATTCCACAAAATTTCTAAGTCTAACATCCTATTGCTTCGTTGGTGTTGCTGTCGAGAAGAAACAAGGAGGAAACGAGCTAAGGCTTTGGGTTTGAACGAGTTGGACAACTATTGGGTTAAAGGATTCCTAAGACGAGAAGAGGGTACCCCGTTTGCTCATTCACTTGTCTCGTATCCCACTAAGTCGTCACCACCTTTTGGTGATTGTAAGTCTTCGTATCCTATTTCATTTTTCCTACTCTAGTCTCATGTTTATCACAAAAAGTCTCATGCACGCAACACACATATAATTTTTAGTATAAGTCTTTGCTACGCTAAAACTTTCACCACTCGCCTCGACACCCTCTAGAAATGCCCTCGCCATTTTGTTTCTACACGTGCGACCCACTTATATGTTTCGATCACCTAAATCTACGACTCACCCACAATCGAATTAACCCAACATGCACAACTCACTCGACCTTTTGACACGAAAACTATACCCAAATCTAATGTTAGTCGAACAAGTTTTAAAACAAAGAAACACCCACTTTGGGCCTTTACCGGGCTAGCGAGCCCAAACAATTTTCCTTATGAAATTTTCGTTTGAAAACTTAAGATTTTCAAATAATATTTGATTTATAAAAACTGATTTTTACAAATATTAAAAGATAAAAATGGTAACTTTTATAAAAATAAAAGTTAACTTTTTCGAAAACTAGATTTTGGACTATTTTTGCAAAAGTCCCACGTTAAGGGACTAAATGTGACAAAACATGAAAACTCTCGGACCATTTTTGGAAACTGTCGATTTGAATTATATGAAGGGTATAAACCGTAATTTTCCAAAGTTTGGGGAACAAAATGTAAAAAGTACAAAAAGGACCATATCGTGATTATTATTAACCAAAGGGTAAAAAGTGTAAATTTGGTAAAGTTAAGGGTTAAATTATGACAAGGTATATTTATAACTAATTATTTCATATAATTTTTATAAATACATATATTTTCCTTTAGCTTTAAAACATATATATATATATATATATATATATATATATATATATATATATATATAATATATATATATATATATATATATATATATATATATATATATATATATATATATATATACTAGCTTTCAAAGCCCGCCCGATAGGCGGGCATAACTTATAATTATCATTTTGAAAAAATAAATTAACGAAAAAAAATATATAAATGGACAAATTTTTTTATTAAATGCATTAAGAATAAAAAGAAATAAACGGTTATCGAATATAAGAGAATAAAAGTTTCAAAGTGGTACGGAAAAAGAAAGTATCAAAACATAGCCCGTTCGATGGGCTAGCAAGCCTTATAATTATCGCTAAAAATAACTTAAGTTAACAAAAAATAAGCTATAGGTATAACCAACACTCGAATGAGTATTTCTAGGATGTGCATATCCAACTATCTAAATAGGGATCATTCTTCCTTCGGGTACTTGTTGCGTCTGCGTTCCTTTATTCTTCCTGTTCAAGCTTTACTGTGATGTTTCTACTCTGTTCATTCAGACACATTTGTTATTACCCATTTTCACTCGTGAATATCCCACGAGATCTTGACTTTTTCCACCTCTTGAACTTCGGTTACAATGGTCCCACCCGGTGATGTAACATCGTCTCACTAACTTGGATACTTCCTTGCATGTACATGTACATGTCATGGACAATATCATACCAATGCCACATATTAGCATAGATAGATAAAAGTCATTAAGACACCAAAAACAGTAGTAAACAAAAATGTGTTAAACCTTTTTTATATCATCACAAGGTTTAACAAAGGTATGGTGAATACGAACATCTGTATAAACTAATAGACATATAATCAGAAAAGTATGGTGAATACGAACATCTTAAGTCACACTCAATGAAATCTATAGACCATCTACTTACATGATAAAACTATCAATCACAACCAAACTTTAATCGGGACACACCCGATCGAGAAATCATTCAAAAACCGTTGATTTTAAATAAAACTGAAATCCATATCATGTAAAGAGCTCGTACCAGATCACAAGGTTAACCGGATCAGGTAGAGAAATAAACAATGAATAAACAACAATACATTGTCACTGATATCCTAATTAAAGGAAACAATGCGATAAGCAAAACAGTTATTATCCCCTTAATCCGCCCTAATCAATAACTATGCAATAAACCATACAGATCAGAAAAAGAAGCCAAACAAAATCCCATTCTCCCTTTCCCTATTCAAATAGATTCAAAACAAAACACGCTACACACATCATCTAATCCAACATTTATCATTTCTAACATTTAGACAGCATATCCATTTCTAATTTACCATAAAAAATCACAAATAACATATAAAAAACATTATGATTATAAACAGATTTGTAATAATTGCTCTGAATAAACTAAACATAATACGACAATACCACAAAATCTATAATCCACATGTATTAGCTTCCTTTCTGTTTCGCTTTTCAACCAAACCATGCCGATAGCACCCAAAAGCTCAAACATGTTTGTCAACTGTGTCGCTTGCTGAACTTGAATAAATACTAAACGGATAAATTTATTAATTATAAATAACACTTATGAAGGTGTACTTTTTGTAATAATATAAAATATAGATGTAGTACCTTGATGATCCATTACTTTCTGTTATGGTACTCTCATCATGTATAGTATATGGGAACTCTTCTTCATACGGTAACACATGTTCGAGGGCTCTTTCGGCAAGTGTACCATGAACAATTTCTCTTCTACTTGGTGCTTCAAGTCGCCCAACTTCCCCAACACAAGATGGTGGGAATGAATACTGATGACTCCACCATACACCTGCATATAATTACTGTCGTCTTCCCGAAATTAAGGCATCTTGCGACATCTATCTGGCCCCGAATAAAACAATGAGCATAAAGTATACAATGTCAATTTATTTTGAAAACATAAAATTAAAAAAAAAAAAGCCCCGTTTAGAAAGGAGTAGCCTTATAAATTCCCTCCGAAAACCTTGCCGACACAAATTAGTGCCTGAGATTGCATACTTAAACCCCTTATGCTCATAAGCAGTCTTACAGATAAAATTTATTTAGCCCTAAGCGTAACTTGTTATTTGTTAATCCACCAATAGTAATCTATTTATGATGAGCAATCTTAAAGGGCGTTTGTAATGGCCAATCCAAAAAGCATATTCTTAATTAAAAATAGATAAGCACTTCAATATAAGCATACACGTAGTCTGAATAAGCAATCCCAAACCAAATCATTTATTTAGAGATTTAAGATTTTAACACGGCACTATTATTTAAAGTAACTATAAGTAATGTATGTACCCTGAAAGTCTGAAGCCATGTAATTTGGACTAAGACAGTTTACCTCTTGGAAGGTGATGAGAGAAGCAAGGATCGATCCCCCGGTCTAGACACTGTAGTTTCTCTCTAGGGGTGCATTCACGGTGACCCTCATGCTGCTATTAGCATTCGCACTGATCTCCATGGTCAATCAGTCTGATATACCCAGGAACATGGTTGAACCACCACTGAGCATAATATAATTAAACATTTCTCTCATCATGTTTCCATCCTTAACCATCATGATCGAGTTGTAGAAAACATGCTGAATACCATCACCATCTAGTCCAATGATAGATGGCTGGAAAAGAATCTCGGTGCACTGGAATCTCTCTTGTCCAATTGTGATAACTTGTCCATTGAGAAACTCATTGTTTTTTCCTCCACCAAGACTAACACCGAACATAGCCTAAAGTAAGTATTACACCTACAATAATGACAAAACAAATAGGGTTGTGAAAGTGTTGTAACTGAAGCTAAACTACCAAATAGCAAGAAAGTCCTACAATTATTGAGTTAGCAAATCTCAGGCAACCTGTAACCCGTTTGAACATTTTTTGGGCTAAAACAAAACAAAACATATATCGACTAACAGGTCAATGATTCAAAAGCTGCCACATGTATGATAAATTGGCAAGTTTTTAAGGCAAAAAACTACCATGAATGTGAGCTGCACGAAGTTCACACAAGTGGATTGAACCTGCACCTCTAGATGGATTGCTTGCAACGTACACAGTAAATACATGTTTTCCATCTGCCAAAAAATATTCAACTTTAATAATGAAGTTACATTGGACCGAAATTTATATAGATAGTTGTTCTAGGCTCTAGCGAAGCAAAAGAATACGATTCAATCAGTTGTATTTCTACAGTCACTGTATCTCCTAATATAATCTACCTATTAACTAACATAACAAAATACACACGTTTATTAGTTCTTTAATCCAATTTACAAACACATGTTTCAGCGCAACTACGTATAACCAAGCTAACAAGTTTTATTCACTTTTTGTAGTCACTGGAAGTTTCAAGCTAAAGTGTATAAAAGCCCGAGTGGTGTCTAAATTAAGGCCACCTTCATATGAGGACTCATTTCACATATCCTTTAACAGGTAATGTCCTACAACTTGATCATAACATCCAAATACCCCCATATAGAAAGAAGAACAAGTACCGGTTAAATATATCAGCAAAATCACGTTGTAGCTCATGCATCCCACTTGATGAGAATAAACTTCAAGAAACATCTGAGCAGCTTCCGACACCTCTTCATCATTATCACAAACTAAAGCACATAAACATTCCTAAAAAGACAGATCAATTACAAACTTGCAAATCTTTTTGCGAACTACAAACCTAAATAATGCAATTAAGGATAATTTAACCTTACCAGAAGCATTAGTCTGCTTTCCTTCAGTGTGCAACTGCATGTGGTAAATAGTCCTTGTATAGAAGCCATGGTTCCCTGTCTCACCCTCTTGGCTGGATGAACGAAAAGCTAAAAATAAAATTAAAAAAAACACATTAAGCAGAAAAACGAACATGGTAATTGCCAAAATACGAAATTAAATACTTTCGCAGACTTACATGTGGAAAAATTGCTGACAAAGTTTGTTTACATGAGAAGATGCTGTTGCAACCCAATCTATTGTACTTTCCACATGCAAAGACTTTTTAGCATCAGATAGTGAAGAGACTTTCGGATTGACTTTATCTCCACAAGTTGACCTTGATCTTGCTTTTTCAAGTGGCGGAGCACCTCCAGAAATGAGAGCAGGGACTTGTCCAAATTCAAATCAATATCACTGTCATCGAGACTGGATATATTAGCCTCGTCCTGAAGAACTTTCACGAGAAACTGGGTCAAAGCTCTAAGTGCTTGGTCCATAGCTTCCATACTTCCAGCGGCCCCACTAATCATTGTTTTCGACACGTGCAATACTTTTAACTGTAATCATGAACGAATCTTAGAGCTGCCTATATGTCCCCATGGCGCCTCAACATCTGCAGGCTACGCAAAATAATTGAATTCCAACTTATATAATATTCGCACAGAGCAAGTAAAAAAATGATTACGTTAAATGAAGACATACTTTGAGTGATTGAGATAGAAGGAAACATTTGTCAAGGAAGGTCGGTCTATCTCATGTACCGGGAATGATGATTGTGGATATCTATAGTCTATAAGCCTAGGCAGGGATTTTAGGTGCTTGCATTCACAAGGCGAAGAGTTGGAGCAGAAACAAAAACAATTAAGCAGCGCCTTAAAACACTGTAACGAAACTCCTCTGCCGCTTGGAATGGACCCTTGATGTATAGCTTTTTCAAAATTACTTGGATTATCTTAAAACATGTTGTATGGTCTAAAACTTATATAAAGAGTTAGTGAAAGTGTATGCCTACTGCAATTAGAATTAGAATTAAAGTTAATACAAAAAATGAGTTATTTGTCATTAATAAAAGTATTAGAACAAAAAAGCAAGCAAAGAAATATAATAGAACAAAAAAAGCATTGTCGGGTTCAAGAGGTAAATGTTTGTTGTTATTTAATTCATTGGCTATTAGAGAACATAGGATAATTTTTGTTCATATGACACCTACTGTCATTATGTAAATTAACAGTATACCTTTTGGTTTTGCTCTTGTCTTACCTTTACTATGGTCATTTCTTTAAAAATTGCAGCTATTCACCATCATTACAAATATGGACCTCCGTTTGTTCAAAAGGGTGCAATGGACCAACATTTATTCAAGTGTCAATCTGCAATTACGAACAATCATGAAAGTTAGCTACATTAAGCACCTAACGTATCTTTTTGAAAATCCCAAATCTTTCAATCATGACAAGATTTCATAGGACTAATAATCATGGATTCTACAACAAACCCCTTACAGCATTATATATCATATTAAAGCAAGCAAACGGCTGCCAAATTCAAACATACTCACTATAGAGTCACTCAAGTGGTAATTCTAAGACCTGTTCTTATGTGCTGAAGATCAGCATTTATTTCTTCTTTTCTTCGTCTCAAGTTACATTCTTTTTGAACCGGATGAATAAGACGAATCTGAGAAGATGGATGCTGATTTGATTAATGCTTGTTTATCATCATTGTTCTTATTAATCTTTGAAGAAAACTTTACACGTTTAGCAGCCGCCAAATCTTCTTTAAATGTTGGGAGTTGTCTTACCCCAAGTCCCATTTTTCTTGCAATCACTTCTTCTTCAGTAACTATTTTCTTTTGTTCCTATTGTTTAAAGCGATATATGAGTGAAGAAGCCTAAGATGTATATATGAAATGGTTTAAATCAGGTAGTAGAAACATACTTAATTTGATGGTTTAATATGGCAATTTTTGTGTCCGACTAACCGGTCACATAAGCAAACCAATGAAAAGATTGATAGCAAAACGGGACAAATTTTTACCCATGAAAAGCATATTTGCTGACATGGCTAGATTTTTTACCCATCAAGTGTAAGGATAAATACTAAACCCGAACAAAATAAGACTATGATTACCAAAATAAACGATTGTAAAGAGTAGGTAATAAACAGATACTCACTTATTTTTACTTCTAAACTCCCGCTGAGTTATATATTCAATAGTTTTGTTGACACGCGAGCATTTTGTAAAGTAGTAGTCGAGGCAAAAGCAGCACGCTACACAATGGTATATCCCTGAACTGTTAAATAATCTCATTGTCTGCATTACTTCTTTGACATCATACAATATTTAACATAAATATAAAAGAGTAGCAGAAAACGTCATACTAAGTGGATAGAGTTGTAAGTTGTCCGAACATGTGAGGCAACGCTCCATTGATTTGATTATTAGCAACATTTCTTTTCCAAAAAGAAGCCGATAAGCCCATAAAGTAAGCTAACCTAAAAACCCCTTTAGGTGGTGTTTGTTCTACGTACACAAGTTTACTTTAGACCAATTAATACCTGAAACACAATTTAATTAGGAGATGAGGATGTGTCAAAATTAACGCTGAAACTGCTTGCTTTATAAATTTAAGATTGGTATGATTATTTAAGTGGGAAAGAAAAAGATAAAGGAAGGAAAAACACGGTAGGTACAAATGAGCATGTTTATAAAAAATTTACCCGAGTATATTACCTGTAGTAAAAAGATCGGTTCTGTTATGAAACCTTGCCTCTGTAGCTCCAAGGAGGCATCATACTGCCAAAGACAATGGAATAAAAAATGAGAATTATACCATGCATACAATATGACCAGATGTAATGCAGTTAATCAACTTAAGGAAGAAAATTAGTTTGGGGAAGAAAGGCTCGAAGATTAGATTCTTATACTGATTCTATAAAACCATTCACAAAAAAAAAAAAAAAAAAAAAAAGGATTAAAAGTTTCTTAGTTTCAATCATGAACATCACTGAGATGCTCCTTGTGTACTGATACGAAAGCGTTTCATGTTTAAAAAAATATAAATATAAAAACCTATAAAATACTACTGCAAACATTGGTATATATAGTTGATTTAAGGTTCAAGTTTACCTTGCACTGAATTCGGGGAAAGAAGCAAGAGCACCAATTTGGGTTACATAAATCAACGCAACTACTATCTAACAAACCAACACGATCATCAACTTCCTTACTGTAACTCCCACAAATGTTGTTGTTACTCCCATAATAGCCATTTAGTTGACATCTATAACAATAAATATAGAAAAGGCTAATAAAGTTTACAACGTTAACTATATATTGCCTGTAGCAACTCACTAATAAAGAACAAAAAGGATAAAAAAAAACATTTACGCGTTCACTACCATAGTATCTTAGATGTTATAAGAAAATGCCATAATAAACTCTTACGTAGGTGGTACCTGAATAATCATGACAACTCATCTGCATTACAGCCAATCAACATTCTTATTAATTTAATACATAAACATTAAATAGCTCTAACACAATATCGCAGTGATTACCTGGACATGAACTGAACGTACCCTAACTTCTTTATTCGTGTACTGGTGCAATCTTTTGCTTTAAGGTTTTTTTACACTCGTCTCTAATGATTCATAATGGACCTAAAGCTATAACATCTTGAATTCATTGATAGAAAACGTACCTTTGAATAACCAAATTGTGGGAAACACAACATCCGTTGAATATCACACTGTAAATAAAAGAGACAATGAAGGTTCCTGATGTTGATTTACATAAATAAAGAAAAAAAACAATAAAAAACATCATTCTCTTTATAACATGTATGAGTGCCAAGATCATAATACAAATAATAATAGTTCAAATAATAATTACGTGTTTAACATTCATATGTTGCATGTTGAAACAAATTAGGGTTTTGAAGAATGGATGAAACTTATAACGCTACATAAGGTTCAATAACATATGTGATTGTCTTGGCCGAGAAAAGTTTATTAGGGTTTGAGTGGGATGTACGTGGCTGAGAAAAGAATATGGGATTTATATTCTAGAATTTTATTTAGTCAAATGGTGTAAAGAATATGGTGTAATTAAGACATTACACTTTGGTTTTGAATTGTCCATCACAACTTCTGGTTTGGTCCATTGGTTGAAGTACTTGTTTGTGGACAAATAAACCCAAGTTCGATTCTTGTAAAGGCACAATTTTTAATTTTAGTTATACCGAATTTTATTTGCAAAATCCGGATTTAAGGATGTAAAAAAATTGCTTAGGTGGCTTTAATTGTGATGACTTGGCTTTAGCATATTTGAAATTAATTATAAAAATTCAAAATAAATTATAAAAATTGCTTACATGGACATAATATGATGACATGGCAGCTAATGAATTACATGGCAATGACTGGGCAATGAGGTGGCATTAATGACGTCATATGCCTCCTGTTATATATAATGTAGATATATATATATATATATATATATATATATATATATATATATATATATATATATATATAACTTTATTAAAAATATTTAATCATAAATATTTTTAAATGATATTATTTTCACGACGAGATAATATTTAATCAAACACCTGTTCGTAACAACGATACAAATAACTACGTGAGTTATTTAAAATATATTTAAGACACCCGAAACGGGTATCACCGTACACGAGACATGTCACATGTCATTTACGACACGAATCTGAAACACCGATTACAATATATTTATAGGTCGCAAGTCGGAGGAATTTCATTGCTTGTCATAGCAATCCACCATCACTTTTGAGCACCTTGTGATTACGCACCTTACAGGTGAGTTCATGGTCCCATATTTTTAATTGTTTTTAAACCCCGTGGGGAGATACATGCTATAAATCGAACACAAGTATTTTTTTGTATGCTGTTATCACCTGATATTGCCTAAGTTGACACCTGTGCTACAAGTCCCTCATATCACGAACCTTAATCACTTGCGAGTGAGCGCGAATATAGTTGATAGATCTATTGGAATGGCAGCCCGCCTCTGTCAAGGTGATCACTTGGCAGGAGGTGTGCTATATTCGAGGTATTATGGAAATTTGGCACATTTCCTGTCACCGAGGGCCCCTTGTCAATTACATCCGCTGTGGTGTAGGTGATTGTTATTATCTTTATGATATGTCAAATCAATGTTAAGGCTTGCGTTTCGTGAGGCTTAGGAGCAATATTACACCCGATTTAGTCAAGACCTGTCTATCTTGGCTTGTTTATTTCAAATGCTTGACTTGTGTTCACACTATTACAATTTAAACTACTATGGATTCACTCAACCTTTGTGTTGACTTTTTAAGCATGTTTATCTCAGGAAATTAGCAAGCACGGCGGCACGGAGCTGGCAAAGGGCACAGGACCTCCCTTTTGATTTCAATAATTATATCATTCTTTACAAACTCATCACCTCTTTTGTGAAATAATTAACATTTTGGAAAAATGTTTGTAACTCTGAATATTTGAGTTTTCATGGAATGCTATTGACGATCTTTTGAATTGTTTTCTATGAGTATGACTGTGTACTAAACTGTAATGACCCCGATTAGACTTCCGCTGCTTAATCAAATTTCGGGGTGTTACATTTTGCAAAACTTATGAAAGATAATTTTGAAATGTCCATGATGGGTGAACTTTCGTTCTTTCTAGGACTACAAGTTCATCAATCACCCCGTGGAATTTTTATAAATCAGTCCAAATATGCTCTTGAAATTTTAAAGAAACATGGAATGATGAGTTGTGATACTTATAATACACCGATGGGCTATACCACAAAACTAGATGCTGACTTACATGGGACATCCGTTGACCCTACCAAATACCGTAGTATGATTGGGTCACTCATGTATCTCACAGCTAGTAGACCTGATATAGTATTTGCTGTCTATATGTGCTCTCGCTATCAGTCCAAACCAACTGAAAAACACCTCAGTGAGGTCAAAAGAATCCTTCGATACATAAAGGGAACCATTAACTTGGGAAACTGGTATCCGAAGGATTCTGGTTTTGATCTAATTACTTTTTCAGATGCTGATCATGCAGGATGTTTAGACACACGCAAAAGTACATCTGGTGGATTACAGTTTCTCGGAGATGAACTTGTGTCATGGCAATCTAAGAAGCAGGATTGCACATCACTGTCGTCAACAGAATCTGAATATGTAGCCATTTCTGCTTGTTGTGCTCAAGTCATCTGGATGAGATCACAACTTAAGGATTATGGCTACCTATTCAACAAGATTCCAATCTACTGTGATTCCAAAAGTGCAATTGCTATCTCCTGCAACACAGTACATCATTGCAAATCCAAACACATCGATCTTTGATATCACTTCATCAAAGAGCGTGTTGAAAAGGGTACCGTTGAACTTTATTTTGTTGGGACTGAGTACCAATTGGCGGACTTACTTACGAAATCTTTAGCACCATCAAGGTTTGCGAGTCTAGTTCACCATATTGGTATGCGATGTTTGACTCCAGATGATCTGGAAAAGTTTTTAAAACACAATTGATCGTCAAACATCAACAAAAATCTTTGTATATATTAATATCTTAAAAAAAAATAAATAAATAAAAAGTTTTCCTTGTTCAAGATATGCCGTTCACAACGTTTTTTCTGAAAAATCATTATAAAATGCATATCTTGAGGGGGAGACATAAATCTTTTTTTAAACTTCTTTATTTTAAATTCTTTCTCATCACTACAAAATCTCATTCTCGACACCTCTTGAACCATTGCTTGTTAAAATTTTCCGAATTACTTCTTATGGTTGGTTCAAGAGGGTACCACATCCATAATTCTCGTAACATTTTTTCAGTCTCATAAGTCGTAAAGCTCTTTTAACTTGAGGGACTATAATGTGAGTTGCTGGTTTATTATTTGATTGGTAAAACAAGTTGAGGGACCAAATGTGTCAAAGTTTTAAAGTCTTAAGTATAACAATTGTTTTATCAAATCTGCTTCTCATATTTTCCACTCATTCAAAAAAACCAAACGCGCCCCATAAAATTTTTTTCTCGAAAATCAAGACTTTCAAGACCCAAGTTTTGCAGTGATTGTGAGTTTTAATGCATATCATTCTCTTACTCATTACACTTGCTTGAATGGTTAGACTTGGTTCTAATCGAATTTTTTAGGGTTCATCATCACTACAATTAGGTGTTTTTTGTGATGAACTGTTTTAGGCTAATTCGTTATGGCCAATTGCGGCATGACCTTAAGGGCCTATTACCACCATTACATTGGTTATTGTTGCTACCATTGTGCGATTATTAGGTGATTTTAGGTTTCATAAGCTCGAATGTTATAATATCAATGGGTCTTGTGCTTATGTGATTAACTGGTTTGATTAGGAAGTTGATTTGGTTGTTGCTCATGTGCTTATCGAGTTTCAATTGATCGAGTTAGCCAAGATTTAGTGGTATTGTGTTTTAATTTTTTTAGGCTATCGAGTTTGATCAATTTCTGAGAATTATCGAGTTTGATAATTTAGATGGTTTGTCGAGTTTATAAAATTTGTGGATTATCGAGTTTGAACTAATTTTTGTGGCCTATCGAGTTTGGTATGTTTATATGCTTATCAAGTTTGAAAAAAAAAATATTTTGAGAACTATCGAGTTTACCTTTGGAGTGTTTCATCGAGTTTGAATAGTGTTAAGATATTGGATGTTTATCGAGTTAGAATCTTTATGGTTATCGAGTTTGGAATCTTGATGGTTATCGAGTTTGGTTAAGTTACATGCTTATCGAGTTTGTGAATATTTTTTAAGCTTATCGAGTTTGAGAATTTTGACTGTTATCGAGTTTGAGAACTTGCATGCTTATCGAGTTTGAGAATTTTTTAGCTTATCGAGTTTGAAATTTGTTTAGATTTATCGAGTTTGGAATCTTGATGTTTATCGAGTTTGATAATCGAGTTTAAAATACATGAATGTTATCGAGTTTGATATTTTTAAGGTTATCGAGTTTGATAATTTTGAAGGATATCGAGTTTGAAAATCAGGTGTTTATCGAGTTTGACAAGTTTTTTCGAGTTAAGTCTAAACATTTTTCGAGTTAAGTCTAAAACTGTTTTCGAGTTAACTTATCAAGTTTCTTACTTATTTTACTCCGAGTCAGGAGTTTCGAAATGGAACCATCACGTATGGGTTCTCGTTTCTCCTTTTTTATGAAAAGAAATGCTGCCGAAATTTTTTCAAAATTTGTCAAGTTATGAGTTTTTTTTCTAAATGGAAAGATGATCGCGTTTCATGTTTATCCAAGAGTTGTGTTGATTCTTATGAGGGTTGTATGTGACTCTTGGTTTGATGTATCAAGTGTTGTATATGTGATGTTGATTTTATCTTGGGCGATTGTTTTTGGATATTATTCTTTTGTCTAACACTAACGAGCTAATCACCACATGGCTTTTGTTGGTTTATGAATCATTTCAGGTCACGATATGGCAAATAAATCAACACCTAGACACGAATTGATTCAAGGAGATGAAAGAGTAATCTCTAAGACAAACCATAGGATAGATCTCGATTCAATCACATGTCATGATATTTGTGCTATCATCCTGGAAATACTTAAACGACACTTCATTTACAACCTCCTCACCATCACCACTGAAGTACCTGAAGTCTACTTAACACAGTTTTGGGAGACTATTGAAATTAGCAAAGATGAAAAGTCATTGGGGGTTCATCTTGATCACAAACTTGTTGTGTATGATGTACAAACTCTTCGCACTGCTCTCGGTTCGCCTAATGTCAAGAAATTATCTCCTTTGCCATCATTGTCAGATGTTATCAAACTTCTTCGAGAACTGCAGTATGATGAATCAGTAATCCAACTCAGAAATATATCCCACGTGGACAGGAAATACATTCCACAACCATGGCTCACACTTTACTCAATTCTCTCCAACAGTTTAACGGGCAAAGAAACTGGGCATGAACATCCGAGTCTAGAATTGATGCAGATTTTCTGGGGAGTTGTCAAACAAGCCAAAATTGACTATGGTCAACTTATTTGGATAGACATGGTTAATCACGCAAGACAGTTTCAAAAAACGTCTACCTCAAAAATTCCATTCTACAGATTCACAAAGTGTCTCATTGCTCATTTCATGGAGAAATACCCAGATATTGATTGTAGATCGGAAGATAAGAAACACCCCCCTTCTGTGGATCATAAATATTCTAAAACCAGGATTCAGAAGACAAACACTCAAAAACAAGGAATGAGAATTCCCGATAGTCTTATGCCTGATGATGTTCGTGACACCGAGGCATATATTTTGTATGATGAAGCTCAGAGAATTGATAAAGTGGGTTTGACTGAGACAAAGAAAAGGAAAACTTCTAAAAGGAAAACTTCAACAGATGCTTCTACAATCAAAACCATTCCCAAATCTAGAACCAAAAAGGTCACAAGAGAGCCTAAGAAGAAAGTGACAACTCTTCGTGATGAACCAACGGATGATGAAGGAGATGCTCATCAGGGTACGGAAACTGAAAAGCTCACTAAGTCTATAAGTAAGAAGGCAGATAAGGGAAAAGCATTAGTAACTCAGGAAGAATCAGTCACCTCACCAATGTCTGAATCCAAAGAAGATGAACAACTACAACAAACCTTAAGAAAAAGCAAAGAATCGGAAGAGGAAAGAATATCGAAAGTTACAAAGAAAGGTGAACGTTCTGGTACTCACGAGATAGTAAGCCCAACTCCAGAATCAGAAAGAGATGATCAAACTTCAGAAGAAACACAATCACAAATAGTGTCATCCTTTGTACCAGGTGATGATAAATCTGAAGATGAAGCTGAGTCATCAAGTCCTGATTCAAAAGAATCTCTCGATAAATCGGCTGCAACTGAAATTGAAGATGAAGCTCCAAAAGGCAAAGATGATGAGGCATCCGAGAATGAAGATAGTAGTGAAGAGGAAGATAAGTCGGATAGTGAAGAAGTTAATGATGAAGAAGATGTGAATGATGAGAGTAATGAGGAATCGGATGGTGAAAGAAAGGAAGAGCTTCTCGATACTAGTCAAGATACCTCTATCGACATTGTAGGAATTGATGAAGGACCACCAAAAGTTCAACCACAACAACAACCTTTATCACAACCTCAAAGTCATCCTCTGCAAAGCCCTAATACAACTGTTGTTCACTCAAGCTTGTTGAAATCACTACATGACCAATACGACGCACTTGAAAAGCAAGTTCATGAACAACAGCGTGATGTTGAAGCTTTCAAGATCTACAATGTGGATAAAGCAGTTGAGGACCAAGTAAAACAGATATTACCGAGGGAAGTTCAGAAGTATGTCCAGAAGGAACTTCCTTCTGCTGTGAGACATTATGTCAACAGGAATCTTGCAGAGATCGTTTCTCACAGGTTTCAAACTACACCAATCACTGTTCAGACTCTACCTCCAAAACCTTCCATAAGTGATCTCAAAGGCAAATTATTGGAAGCTATTGTGAATGATCTGGAGGAAAATGATCTACGCAGGGCACTTATCAAGTCTATCAAGAAAGCTGAAAAGAAAAGCGAATCCTGCAAAAAGACTATTGCTACTAAACGTCGACATGATGATTCCGACCCAGATGATTAGCCACAACCAGAAAAGAGGAAGAAAGTGTCCGGTTCCACCTCCAGACCTCCAACTACAACTGCAACTGTTAATGTTTCTGCTGATCCAAACCCTCCACAAACAACCGAGGATCCACACCCGTCACTATCAACCGAAGATGCTGATGTAGATATGGATGACATCCCTCCTCTTATCACCGAAACCATTACGGAACCACCCAAGGAAGCCCAATTAGTTCCAGCTCCTTAATGGATTAACCCCGATGCTCCTTCTTTTAACTGGTTTGATGAAATGGTTGATGCTCACCCAGATGACACTGAAGCTGAAGAAATGACTGAAGGATCTATTATAAGCTTCACAAAAAGAATTAAAAGGGTGATGCAGACTCAAAGACTTCAGCTTTCTGACTTGGTTAAGATTCGCAAAGCAGGGTTCACAGAGTTCAAAACATGCACAACTACTGAACTTGAGTTCGAATATAACGTGGATGAGGTTGCAAGAGCTCTGTCTGAAAACATTACTTGGGAAAAGAGACCATCTTGGGACAAACTCTATCATGGTACGGAACCCCTCGTTGATGAGTTCAAATATCAAGATTTTTCTCAACCGTTACCCCTTGTTGGTCCTCCAAGTGATCCTAAGCTTCCTAAGCAATACTTCTTCAACAAAGACCTTCTCTATCTTATTCATGGGAGCACGAATCCTAATCACCGTTATGCAACATCTCTCACCAAATTCAGAGCCGCCTCATATCCTCTGGAAACACTGGAAGATCAAATGAGAGGCTTGCAGTCCACATCCATCTCAAAATATAATCATGAAGCTGCCTTGTGTACGCTTCCCTGGCCAGAGATGCGCAAATGGTTCTACAAGTACAAGCTGACATTCCGATCCAATCACAGAGTCTTCTCCAATCATCGCATTCTTGCCATCACAGCAGTCCCATGTACTGAGAAAAGATATGGATATAACTTTCTTGATGAAATTGAGGTCCGTCGAAGTGATGATCAACTTTATACATTCAGTGAAGCTGACTATCATCGCTTGAACCTCAATGACATTGCTGACATATACTTACTCAAGGTTCAAGGCAAACTTCAAAACTTGTCCGGTAGCCTTCAGTATGACGTCATCAACTCTATTTTGCTCTTCATGCGCCAAACCATTATCAAAGCAAGAGTCGAAGATGCATAACTCAGGGTCGAAAATTATCAAAAGTCACTCAACTTTACTGCTCCACAATTATATCCTCCTAACATCCCGCACTTAAGACCTTTCATCTTCAACAAAAAACCTTTTGGAGTGGTTTACCCATACAATGATGGTTACCGTTTCATGAGATACGAAGAGGTTCATAAGTTCGGGGATCAGACTCTCAGATTTGTCAGAATTAAGCTGAATGAAAAGCTCAAGGAACATGATAGTGGGATTAAAGTGGGATGGAATAAAAGAGATGTGAAAGAAGCACTTAAGTTCTTGGCTAGGATTGATCAAAAGCTTAGGTTCAGGGAGCAGATACGCATTTTGGAGAGCTTAATTGGAGGAAGGGAACCAATTCCGAACATACTCACTTACCGCCATCCAGATACTCCTCGAATATGATCAGTTTGGTACTTCAATTATCTTGGTTTTATCATAATTACTCTTCATCATGGTTTGTGCACACATAACAGTGTACAACCCGCACTTGTATTGAAAGGACCCTGAGGTACGCTTCAGTGCCTCAATCCTTACATAAGGAGCGAAGGCTTCTTACTTTTGAGTAGAATTAATCAAACATTTTCTGATTTTCATAATTCTACTCAAAAGACAAGTATTTCACCTCAATGAGTATTCACTTGTTGAGGGGGAACACTTGAAAACTCATCGTTCTCAAAATCAAAAGTTCTTGTTGATTTCTCCCCATAAGACTCAAAATGCATATTTTAATCAAATGTTTCTCAAAAACAACATCTAATATGCTATTTTTGAGGGGGAGAAAAGTGAAAGTGATTAAAATATGAAAGTTAAATGTTACTTAAAAGTCAAATCTCATGCGAGCTAGACTCAGATTCACCCAGGAATTGACGAAACATAAAAGTTAGTAAATTCGAAAAGACTTTTCGTCGACGGGTAATAACATCAAGTTAGTTACTAGAGCTAGTTGTCACCTAAAAGCTGACAATGGAACTCTTTAACTAGCCACGTAAGCGTGTCTCGAAAAGGATTTGTCTTACTAAAATGTACCGTTTCGAGAAACTTTCTGTGGACTTGACCAGGCCGGGTAATAACTTCAAGCTAGTCTAACTAGTGATGTAAGCGTGTCTCGAATCGGTCTTGTTCACTGAAAGTGGATCAATTCAAAGTGCTCGCTCCTCCCGCATGTGCAAATTTATTAAATACATATGAGCACATGTGAAGGGGGAGCCCTTCATAAGAAAAACATAAAACTCTCAAAGTGTTAAACAAAATGTTTGATAAACACAAACACTTTGAGAGATTTTCAAAGGTTTCAATGGCAATTATAGGATAGTCATGGAGTTATAAGGTGACTAAGGTTAGGAAATAACCGTCCTATGATCCACCTAAGCCAGAGGGATCTATCCAAGGACATCACCAATAGTTAGAACTAGAAGTCCTTAGGTATGATACGAAAAAAGGAGTAAAGAATGAAAGGAGAAAGAAGGGGTTGAAGAATTAAAAAGAAAAGTAAATAAAAGGGTGAAAAGAAATAGCCCTCCATATATTCAACCTTAGGGCAGACACCGGGTTCAATTCATATACTACTGGTTGTTGCAAATACAACACCAGTATTGAAGATTAAGTCGTCATGGACCCAGTGACGCAATGCACTAAACCTTCTTAACCACTCAAGTTCTCTTAAAAGAGCTAGTTTCATTCTCACGGGGAACCACTGTAATCTATCGACTTATCTCTTAGAGATAGTTGATATTGAAGCAGGAGACCCCTCCCTAGTCTCTGTATAGGAAACCTAAGTGAGCACTTATCGAGTCTAGAGCCATGAGATACATCAAAGATCTCTTAGGAACACTTAGTATTTCTACAACTGGTGTTCTACATCAATGGGCACCAGATGTAAATTATCGAGTCCTTCGCAGATCTTAGCAATCTGCCGAGAACATTTATGAGAGAATTACATATGTATTTCTCAATGATTGAACAAAAATTCCTGCCAGGGTCAACATCAAACAGCCCTGACAGCAAGTCACTTCGGTAACCCCACAAGGGTTACGCTTAGTGTTCGTGGTGGTTGTTTACGCTTAGTGTTCAGGAGTATCTGATATGGGAACGGCCTGGATAAGGATTAGAAGGAGTCTTCACAATATGCTGTTGACAAGCTCTAATTCCTTATCTGTAAGTACCGGTTGATTATTGCTAACTGTTTACTTGCAGGTACATCTCCTCCATGATGGTAGATTCCAGCATGCTTATACATACATCTCGAAGCAAATGAAAGCTCCCCCAAAGATCTTAGCACAACAAAGTTTAAAGAAAGATTCTACGCCAAAAAGAAGAATCTACAAAGTATAAAGACTAAAGATCAAAGTGTATGCAAAGGAACCTCGTGCTTTCGAAAGTCTAAAGTCCTTAGATGTATGAGCATGCTAGAATGGTGGACAACCACCACAGACACAGAAGTGACGATTGGCAGACAACTTCATAACATGATCACCATCACATCAACAAAGAACGAAGTACAAAGAACGATGAAAGATTTTTCTAACTATTTTTGAGGACGTCAACTACAACGTCAAAGTATAGAAGATGACGACGTCAAGCAACCTTTGATGACCAACACTTAGGGGGAGATTGTTGGGAATAGACTTTATTATTTCAAGTGTCGGTCATTGAGTTTTGGTATAGGTTGCAATATTTAGTTAATACGTTAGTTATTCTCTAAGTTTTATAAAGTTTTATGCTTAGTTTATAGGTTTGGATAAAGTCTAAGGGCTAAGTATGTAATATTGTCAAAGTGTGGTGAAGCCCTAATCCTTACCTATAAATAGTAATGTATAACCTCATTTGAGGTTGTTGGTTCTCTTAATATTATTATTATTCTTTCATATCTTATTTAGGGTTCCTTCCACTCTCTCTCTCTCTACTTACTTTCTATCTCTAGATTTCTAAGTGATTATGTTGTAAAATGATGACCTAACATAAACGATATTGGTATCATACATATTACAATACATACTTCCTAACTCCTACTGTACATCTTAGAGGGGTATAGCTTTGTGCGTGTGAATTATACCCACTTCATGGCAATCTTTTCAAAATCTGTTGGTGACCTGGTGATTACGCCCAGATCAACAACTCATTAACCAAGGAAGGTAAAGAAAGTCAAACATGGGGTATACAAGTGGTCCGGTGTAAGTACAATGAGTTGCCGGGTCGTTATGTCCCAGCGAGGTGTGAAATTGTACTTTTGAAAATGTTCGTGATTGGGTGATTTGAAAGGATTTAACAGGAATAGGATTTGATTGATTATACTAAGCAAAAAATAATGAAAACAATTCAAATAAGCAATATTAACAATTACGGAAAATCAAATTAACATAAAACATATTTAAAACTAAAAACGCGCGTTTAAATTAAAAATAACGTAAACGCGCAAAATAAAAAGTGAAATCTGAGCAATACTAATCGTACGGGTATGAAAATAATTTTCCTACGATCCTATTGATAAAAGAAAATATTGCAAAAAAGAAAATTATTTTTGTGACTTTTATATTTTTTTTATTGTGATTTAATTACTAATTAAATTAAATTAAATGTTTAAAAATACTAAATGATTTTGGAAAATTATGAAAATTTTTCTGAATAACCATCACAAGAATCCTAGAAAAATATAAAAAGATCCAAATGCTTATTAATAAGCAGTGAATTAAGCTAAAAAGGCAAAATAAGCTAAAAAGGGAAAAGCACACACCATACAATAAGCATAAACAAACAATAAGCAATAAGTAATCCACACAGTCCTAAACAGGAAACTTGCAGGCCTAATTAAGCTAAGCAATCAAGGTCTGATATCCAAAATGAGTTTGGATCCAATAAGCCAGCACTATTGGCTTTTCAAAAAGCCAAGAAACTCAGAAAAAGCTCCACTAATAAGCACTCAGTGAGCTTATGAAATAAGCTCAATATACACTGAGTCAGTGTATACTGACTCAGTATGTGCTTCTTTGGGGATGAAATTAAGCACTTGGATAAGCAGTGTAGTCCAAAATAAGCATAGGTTTGGAAAGCCAGTACTATGAGCTTTCTGAAAAGACAAAAGCTCAGGATAAGCTTAAGGAATGAAATGGCTAGGGCTTTTGAAAATGATCTTGTGGAACAAGGCCTAAGGTTCAGAGCACCTTGGCTTCAAACAAGTCACTTAAGACCTCCAACAAGCTATTAAGAAAAATTCCTAAAATTGTGAAAAAATTATTTTTGAAAACAAAAGCTGACAAAGATTTAAAATCCTAAGTTTGATAAAAAAAATAAGTTAAGAAATGAAGAAATTAAAAATCTACAACAAAACAGGTTTTTCAACCTATGCAACTTTTGACTTTTTCTTATTTTTAAAAATGTTGACTAATATGAACTTTGGATGATCCTAGATGACTGAATATATTGTAATAAGCTATAATGTGACTAAATTAAGCAATGCCAACTACTTATGTAACTATCTTTGTGGGATATAAAAGTGATTTTGACTTTTTGAACTAATGACCTATGGGTTTTATGCTTTAACTATCCTATATGAGTCCAAAGTGACATGTGACAACCATTTGAAATGACCAAAACAGTCCTGGACACAAAGAAACTACATGATCCAAACACCCTTGTATCTAACTATTTTTAAGATTTATGAATCAAAAGCTTGAACTAGGCCATGAAACTAATGCACAAGCTTAAGTACTGATGTAATAAGCTCTTTTAAGCACAGAAACATAATAACAAACAATCATGGACCATTAAATCCATCAATCTCAATGTTATGCAGTGATGAGACAGTAGGCTAAGAACTTTGATCAAATGCTTACAAGACTATATCCCAATTATCAAATTAACTCTAATATACTACACGTATCACAAATATGCAAAGATAAGCTGATATTAAGCTATGCTACATGATGAGCGTGTAAATACTCATCATTTTTACCGTATTCTAACTGCCAAAATGCGTGAAAACACTCAACAATGCATCAAAATAATGAAAATATCCCAAAGATCGTGTTTTATATGTTTTAAATGCAAAATTATTGAAAACAAATGAAAAACGTACAAAGTTTGCATAATTGGCAGTTTCAGTCCCCCAACTTTCAAAAACTTGTCAAAACTAGTCCCTGAGCATTTATTTTGAATGAAAAGTCAACAAAGGTTCTTGGAAAAGCAAAAGTTGTCATAATCAGTCCTTGTGCGGAAAGTTTCAAAAGTTTGGCGATTTTAGTCCCTCAAGTCTCAAAGGTGGAAATTTTGGTCCCCGGGAATTTTCCTTTGGAGAAAAATGTTCAAAAGACCCTTGGGAACTTAAGACTTGGCAAATTTAACCATTGATGATAGTGTGGGTAAATGACAGGTTTGGTCCTTGAAGAAATCAGCAAGTACACATATAGTCCTTGGGCCCTTGTTTACTAAACACTAAACCTAATAACTTAATCCAACAAACCTACCCTTTATCAAAAACCTAATCCAGTCCATACACCTTATAACCCCTTGGGCCCAAAACAAAACTACAAGCCCAATTTCCAAACCCTTATCACCACTTAATAAAAATACGCCCCCTCCCATATTCCCCAGTCAAACGTACCCTTCTCCCTACCTCTCTTTTACCCCGTATATCAAACCCCTCCTCCACCTTTTCCAGTTACATGCCAAACATATCACCATCCACCCCCACCTCAAAAGTCTCACCTTCACATGTTGCCAAACCCTTCACGGGATACCACTGCCACGATGGCAATCCACCATATTTGAGCATTGAACGGCCGAGATCAAGTTAAAGGAAACCAAGGGCTGGGATTGATTGAGATGAAGCACAAGAAAACACAAGAAATCAGAAACCCTAGAAGATATTATATATATAGAAGCTTTGTAAGCCTCACAAGGCAGTAGTTAGATAAGTAGGAAAATTAGGGTAGAATTAGTTTTAATCTAATCTTTAAGTGTTTGTTAGCTCTAAAATCTCAGTTGTACTCTTTTCTAAATTTTCAATGAAAGTCTAACTTTGCTTATTTCCTGTTACTAAAGCATTACTAATTTCAAACTGCTTATTTATGTTGTGCTTATTTAGAGTGGTCGTCATTCATACAAAATTGATTTTCATACTTCATTAAGCAAAGTTCAAGACTTGATTTTCAAAAACCTTGCTCAAAATGACTATTCTCTTTGAAAAAACCAAAACTGCCATCATATGGGGGTGCTTGGAATAATGTGGTTATGAGAGACAAAATTTGTTTCGACCATATAGTGAATTTCTAAAAGCTTGCATTTCATATATTTGATAGATTAGAGGCACATTTTACCAATTCAAAGTATTTTTTTTTTTTGCACTTTGCATTAATTTTTAGAAAATCTTAGTTTAAATTTTCTTTTTACAGCAAGTTATTAGATAATCTAGATTTAGGAGCATTTCAAGTTTGCAAGTTTTTCAAAGTTCAAAATATTTTACAAAAAACGACCCAACAGCCTCTTTGAGAAGTATTTTTAATTTGTTCAATTCTTGACCGTTTGACCTGAAAGTTGGTTTGAGGCTCGTTCCCCAGCTTATCTTCATGTCCTTATTTTTATTTAATTTTTATGATTTTTTTTACAG
Source organism: Artemisia argyi (assembly GCA_030686995.1). Classification (NCBI taxonomy): domain Eukaryota; kingdom Viridiplantae; phylum Streptophyta; class Magnoliopsida; order Asterales; family Asteraceae; genus Artemisia; species Artemisia argyi. The sequence goes on along the minus strand of CM060691.1, from coordinate 81,030,820 downwards.
CTTATTTCAGCCATCAAAGTAGGCCTTCAGCCCTGTTCATGATTTGCAGCCTTAGTTCAAGTAGCAGTTAAGTGTAGAGCTTTTTAGCTTATTTCTTGCTTAATCTGTCCCCCGTAGTGCTTAATTAGGAATTCCCTTGATGCCATTTGCATGTTCCCTATTAGCTTAGTTTATTCCAACTTACTGATAGCTTTTAGTAACCGATTTCTTCCCTGCACCAAACCCTTTTTTTTGGCTACTGACCCGCTTTTCAATAGCCCACAACTTGCCCATTTTCTGAGCTTAGTCTCTAATTTTTGGTGATTTGGAAAGCCTTTGGTACTAGCTAGTTAGATGCAAACCTTGTTTTCCCTTTCATGCTGGTTTGCTTGCTTGATTTTAGCCTCAAAGTTGGCCCTTCACTTGTTGTTTCTGCTAGTGCAATAGCAGACTTTGTGATTTTGCTTGATCTTTGGTAATTAATGTTTTTTTTAGATAGTTCAAAGCTGGTTTAAGGTTGTGTTTTCTGTTCGTTATGGTTGTTGTAGCCCTTGAGTCCATCTGATTGCTTATCTAGCTGCCACTACATTCCTAACTCACTTCGGATCTTTAAAAAAAAAAGTCATCACTGTTGGATTTTGAAAATTTGTATAAGCTTTCAAAAGCTTTTCAGTGAAAATCTTTTCACAAAAAAATTGTTGTTGTAGTTGTCAAAATATGTTGTAAAGAGAAAATTGAAGAAAAAAAAATAAATATTACAAGACAAAAGGTCAAGGGATTCAAACCCCTGACCTCTTGCCAATACCAAACAGACACCAGCGACCCCTTACCATCTATGCCATTTAGAATTTCTTGTTAGGATTCTCATAGTTTAATATTTAATGTAACCTTAGTTTGTTTAGCTTAATTTTGCTTGTTAGGTTTAGACATGCTTATTTGTAACTGCTCATTTTACTTTTTATTTTACCTAGTCTCATTTTAGTGTAATAAACTTTCCCAAAATTTTTTCACAATTTTCTAAATTGTTTTACTATTTTTAATTCATTTATTTTACTATAATAGTAATTAAATAATAATAAATAATATAAAAGTTCAAAAAATATTTTTCTTTTTCCAAAAATTTTCTTTTGTTATTAGAATCGTAGGAAAATTATTTTCACACCCGTAGGCTTAGTGTAGCATCAGATTCACTTTTTCTTTTGCGCCTCGCGTTTATTTTTAACTAACTTTCGCGTTTTAAATTTAGAATATGTTTTAGGTTTGCCTAGTTCCCGGTTATCTTTCCTGTAGTATTTTAAGTAGACTTTAAGTTTTAATTAGCATTCCTTATTTGAATTCATCTTTTAGTTTCGTCTATTTTAATTGTCGTACGTTATTTGCAATTTAGCGTAATTCAACAATTCCAAATAATCTAACCATTCCTTACAAGCATTTTAATCTCGAATCTCACATGATATTGCCCATTCACACCTCGTTGGGACACGACCCGGGTAATCACTTACCCGATATCACATATATATATTGTATTCATGAGTCTTTACAAGTCTTCCTTTTCCTAAAGGTTGATTGGTAAATTCCACTCACGTCTACCTTGTATATTAATATGGTACGCGCAAAAACGCAAACATCAAAATGGCGCCGCTGCCGGGGAGGTTGTGTTGCGACAATATCATTTTGATTTCAACGATTAGTGACTTGTAGAACCTTCGTCAAGAAGTTATCGTTTTCAAAAAAGTAAAAAACACAAAAATATTTTCTTTTTCTTTTGTATATATATCTATCATATAAAAAAATACAAAAACATTTTCCGTTTTTCTTGTTAAATAAAAAAATAAGCATAAAACACACCGCCGAGAACCAAGGCAGAACACCTACCAACTGGGGGTGCGAACATTAATAAGTTCCCAAACAAAATATTAAAACTTGCCATTGTATCCTTGTGAGTGGTGTACCTTTTTCAAAGAAGCCATTTACATTGTGATTATTGGTTTAAGTTCACCATTGTCTTTTTTGAGTTGGTATCGTTTTAATTGATGTGTTTTTTGAAAAACCCAGAAATAATCTTCGTCTCCTATGTGTTTAATTCTTATCTTGTTGTCCTCTTTACCGTTTAATTCTTTCTTCTCATCCCTCGTTAAAGTTTAATTCTTATGTCGTCACTCGACTACAATTGTTTTCATTGTAAAGGTCCAGTGGATGACAATCATCGTTGTTACAAGTGCGCGTGTAGGCGGTGTGGGAGTGATATTAGTGACGGATTTTGTTAATGGTGCAAGGCAAATCCGAATGCTTTCAACGATTCTCAAAGTCTTCCCGACCACCCTCCACAACCCCAACTATCTTCGTTTGATCAATACTATTGTTATATTTGTAGAGATCTCTTAGAAGATGGTTCACTTTGTAACCGATGTTTTTGCAAACAATGTGGGTTTACCCATGGACTTTCTACTTGTTGCACTTTTCAAATCGAAAATACATTCACGTTTCCAAACTTTCAAAACGATTTCAGTTACCGTCCTCAGAATTCCTTTGAACAAGAACTGTGCTATTTCAATAATACATCATTTCAAAATGCACCGAATATTTCTTGTGAGTATTGTGGAGGTCCTCACTTTAGCTCGGATTGTCAAACAGGGAATCCCTTTCCTTGTTACAATTATGACTATCCGTATCATGACCAACCTCCACAGTACCAAATGATTCACACAACTCCTCAAGAAACTCAGCAAGAACCTTGTCTAAAGGCTCTTGAAATATTAAAAGAACTTAAGGAGGAGTTGGCTACTACATCGTTTCAAGATTCTCGTGAGAAATCCATGACAGAATTACTTGCTGAAGAACGAGATGCTAGAAACGAAATGAGCATGGAAGAATTACTTGCTGAGCAAAGAGCAGCTAAAATACGTGCCAATCTTCGCTGTGCTGCTCTATATGATGACGATGATGATAGTGATGATGATGAAGATAACATTGTTATTATTCAAAAAGATTCATCAGATTCATCAGTTGGAATTCCTTCCAATGAAAATCAGGGAGAAAATAATGTGACAGAGAAATTACTAGCAGAAGATCAGATGGAACCTGTACAATCCATAACTGCTAGTACTTCTCCACTCCCTCAGTCTGTTGTCATCACACCCGAAGTTCACACTCACTCTCTAAACATAGGGGATGAGCATCTTAGCACTGTTCCTGATAAGGAATCGGATGAATTCATAAAGTCTAGTGTTGAGAGCCTTGTCCCAATCTCAAGAGAGTCACAGGGAACTTTTTAGCATATGTGTGATCTTACTTTCCCTCTTGAGTGTCCAAAAGATCAATTTGAGACTTTCTCCAATTTTAGCGATGATTATACATCTTATGGAGACATTGAATATGTTGAGGCATCACTTCCGCATCCTGATGTTGATCCTCTTCATGAGGAGTTCGCCGATGAACTCACTCATATCAATCCACTTCCAACGGGAAGTGATGATGCTCTCGTTGATTTTGAAGCCGATCTTGGAGAAATTGAAAGTCTCCTCTATCATGATCAATCACTCAGTTCTTATCCCAGCAGTCCAATAGAGAATGATAGTCAATTTGTTCCCGAAGCATTCGAAACGACTCTCACCAATCCTTTGTTTGAATTCGAATCTGAATTCACTTTGATTTCTGATAATCCAATCTTTGGTACTCAAATTGAGGATTGTGATGAGTCTACTCCGGAACATGAGTTCACATATTTACATCTTGTGATTGATTCTCTTAGCGAGGAGTTCTCCGGTGAACTCACTCATATCATATCTCCACCGGAGTATGATAACTTCCATTTTGATCATGACACACCCAGGATATGCCTTGATCAAGCGAGCTTAAATGATGAGATTCATAATCTAGAAATTATGGATTCTCCCGTGGGTGATGACGAGTTAATCATGATTTTCATCATGAGTTTCTTTCTTTTCTTCACCTATCCCGTGACGTCCTCTCTTCTTCACTCCTTCGGGACTGAAGACACTATATTTGACCCCGGCATTTTCATTTATCATTATCTTGAGCCGGGTACTTATCTCATCGGTGTGGAACTTTCACGTGCTTCAAATGTTTGTCCAAACATCTTGAATGAAAGTCCGATGGAGATTCCTTCTTCCACATCATGCTTCCCTAAGGACAAATGAATTCGGGGTCTAGTCAAGCTAGCGACTCGGTAAACAAAAACAGTAGCATGCTTATAGGGTTTTCGCCCTAAGTGTGGGGGAGTCACCCATGCTATGGTTACAAATAAAGTGAAAAAAATGGTGTTTTCCACGCTTATCTTGTAATGTTGCCCTTTTACGTTCAAAGAGTCGGCATAATAGCCGGGACTTTGAATATTGAGGACAATATTCATCCTAAGTGTCTGGGGGGAGGGTATTTCGCTATTCTAGCGAATTTTATCACATTTTACTATCTTATACCCCCGTTTTTGGCAAAAATTTTAAAATTTTTTCACTTGTGCTTCAAAATTTTTGTGGTTATCAGTCCGCCTTGTCTAACCGACAAAAGGGATTGGCTAATCCAGGAGCAAACGGCTCTTGGTAAAGATATATCAAATCTGTTTATGGCTTGCAATTTGCCAAAAATTGTATGGTTCCTCAACTCCCCATATCCTCAAAAGCAAATGAGTTGGCTAGCCCACAAGATTATGGCTTGTGGTAAAGGCCGTGGAAAATCCGTAATTGGTAATCAGCTCACCAAGATGTTGAGTATTCCATCAAGAGCTGGCTAGTCCAAAAGCAAACGGCTTTTGGTAAAGACTAATCAAATCCGTTGACAGCTGGTGGTTTGCTCAAAATCACACGGTTATCAGGTGTGCCACAGTTCTTACACCTGGCTACTCCAGAAGTGATGGCTTTTGGTAAAGAGATTTTCAAATCCATCAAGTTTTTCACAAAAGATTGCTAGGGACTAGCAATACTCAAGTGTGGGGGATTGATGAGTGTGTAAATACTCATCATTTTTATCGTATTCTAACTGCCAAAACGCGTGAAAACACTCAAGAATGCATCAAAATAATGAAAATATCCCAAAGATTATGTTTTATATGTTTTAAATGCAAAATGATTGAAAACAAACGAAAAACGTACAAAGTTTGCATAATTGGCAGTTTCAGTCCCCCAACTTTCAAAAACTTGTCAAAATTAGTCCCTGAGCATTTATTTTGAATGAAAAGTCAACAAAGGTTCTTGGAAAAGCAAAATTTGTCAAAATCAGTCCTTGTGTGGAAAGTTTCAATAGTTTGGCAATTTTAGTCCCTCAAGTCTCAAAGGTGGCAATTTTGGTCCCCGGGAATTTTACTTTGGAGAAAAATGTTCAAAAGACCCTTGGGAACTTAAGACTTGGAAAATTTAACCATTGATGATAGTGTGGGTAAATGACAGGTTTGGTCCTTGAAGAAATCAGCAAGTACACATTTAGTCCTTGGGCCCTTGTTTACTAAACACTAAACCTAATAACTTAATCCAACAAACCTACCCTTTATCATAAACCTAATCCAGTCCATACACCTTATAACCCCTTGGGCCCAAAACAAAACTACAAGCCCAATTTCCAAACCCTTATCCCCACTTAATAAAAATACGCCCCCTCACATATTCCCTAGTCAAACGTACCCTTCTCCCTACCTCTCTTTTACCCCGTATATCAAACCCCTCCTCCACCTTTTCCAGTTACACGCCAAACATATCACCATCCACCCCCACCTCAAAAGTCTCACCTTCACATGTTGCCAAACCCTTCACAGGATACCACTGCCATGATGGCAATCCACCATATTTGAGCATTGAACGGCTGAGATCAAGTTAAAGGAAACCAAGGGCTGGGATTGATTGAGATGAAGCACAAGAAAATGCAAGAAATCAGAAACCCTAGAAGATATTTTATATATAGATGCTTTGTAAGCCTCACAAGGCAGTAGTTAGATAAGTAGGAAAATGTTGGTCCCTTTTACTTGGTTAACAGTAACTACAAAGCTAAAGTAACCAAGTTGTATGACTTTAAACAAAGATGTATAAAATGATTAACAATAAAGTAACGTAAATATAAGAGACAATATTTTCCAATGTTTAATTCTTTATTAGAAGTTAATCAAAAAGAATCGTACCCAAGTGTTTGCGGAATAACACTTGGGATTGAAAACGACAAGTATGGTATGGACTCCTCACTAAACTCAATCTATGTTGAGTGACAACTTTCAGGACCCACTGAGCAATTTCAGGGGTTGTGTTGTTCTTTGGAGGAGTAAAAGTGGTTTGTGAATGCTTTGCATTAATTGCACAAACTTGTCAACTTTTACTCCTCTCTTATGCTACCTATTTATACACAAGTATAGAACAACTAGTTATACATTGGACATAAGCTTCCTTAACAATATCTTGAAAGATATTATTCTTCTGGCAAGGAACCTTCATTGAGTTAAGTCCAAAAGGCACTTTCTGATGACAGAGTGGTTTTAACCAGTTTGGGAAAGTTTGACATTAAAGTGATAAAGCACTTTAATAATGCAGCTCAAACTTTCCCGCCCAGTCCCGCCTAAACTTCAGTCTTCTTGTCATCAGTCTTCAGTACTATGAAGTTGTTGAGGAGTCATGGGGTTCAGTGAGTTATTGTCATCCTCACTGAACCCATCACCTTCTTCTTGGCTTAGATCACACTTCACTGAGTTCCACCTCACTGAATGGAGAACCATTCTTCTTAGGCTCGATCTAAGCATCCTGAAGATGACTCACTGAGTTACTGTTCACTCAGTGACTTGTTCATACTTAGGTTATTTTACGATCATATCTTTGTTTGAAGAAGATTGGGGAATTCAGTGACCCAACAATCTCCCCCTATTTGAGCATACAAATAGCCTAAGTGTGTCTTGCTTCAGCATGAGTTGTCAGGGTACTTCTTCTCTTGCTGAATGTTTGTTGTAATTGTAAGTAGGACATAACTTTTAAACAAAAACATCAGTTTATTCATAGCTATTACATTTTCCTACAAATTACAAACAAAATAAAGATAGTTGTTGCAGATCAGATGTTCAGATGATAGCCAAGTCCCTCAATCTTAGCTTTCTTTGATTTCAGCAGGTGTTTCTCAGGATGCTTCTCAATCATAGCCCTAAGGTCCTGACAGAACCTTTGGTTTTTCAGCCCTTTGTATAGGAGAAGCTAACATCAGGTATATTAACATTGCCTTGACCCCTGCCCTGTCCATGTCAGACCATCTTTGGAATCCAGGGTTTCCATACTCATCCATAAAGCATAGACCTCTTTCAGGGTGTTCAAGCAGAACGTTGTTCACGAAGGTGATTCCTTCAGGAACGGACCTATCATAATCCAATCCTGGGACCTTGATCTCAGGCTCGGATTCAATGTGCTTCCTCTTTTTCTTTGTGGCTTTTGATGAAGCAGTTCCTGTTGTTGAAGCAGGAAGAAGGGAGGGAATATTTAGGGCTTCAGGCATTGCACTCAGTCTGTCATACCTTTCCTTCAGTTACTTGAGAAGGTCGTGTACTACAACATTGTTTTTCTTGGGAATGATAGGACGGAGTTCATCAAGTTCAGTAATCCCAAAGTCAGCAAATTTGAATGGGTTATGAATGTCAATAATTCTTTTATCAGCCCCCCTGAAGACAGTGTGTAACACCCCCAATTCATGGATGCAGCGGAATTCAAACTGGGTGTTACTCGACGGCACAATAGTCACAATAATAGAAAACGAACTCCAATTGAGTCGTTTTAAAAGATTTATCATTCAAATTGTATAAATATCAGAGATTACAAAATGAGGTCCCAAATGGTTCCATGTTTACAATTTACATTAAATGAGTTTTTGAATGATAATAAAATTTATAGCCCTCATGAGTATCCGTGCCATTCCGTGCCATCCTTGATCGTCATGAACCTGAAATACATGCTTGAGAGGTCAACACAAAGGTTGAGTGATATTCATAGAGTTTGTTAAATCGTTTGAACACAATATGTTGGTAGTGTGAGCTATGGACTCACACCAATGTTTGGAAAACAAAACAGGTAGGCTACGTTATTATACGCCCATAAAATGTATTATACACTAAGCTTATGACACCAAAACGTTAACGTGTACCAATATCGATCGGCAGATTTATCCCGGTAGGTACTTTGCTAACATACCTAAATCTCAAATATTAATGCATTTGTTTGAACTTAGTCAATACAAATGGGATTCGTCAATCCCAATAGGCCTATTCACAATATTTGCGCTCACTATTGCTAGTGATTAAATGGTTCAAAATAAGGGATCTCAGTTTAGCAAGGCTGGTACTTAGTGATAATAAAACAATCAGGCAAGCATACAATTTAAAAACATTGTGCTCGGTTAAAAATAGCATGTATTCCCCCCAAGGGTTTGTAAAACATTGAAGTAATGTAAAGTGGCGCTATGAACTCACCTTAAGTAAGATATCAAGTAATGAATGTGATGGTCGAATCGCGAAGGTTTCTATGAGCAACCTATAATAGCATGTTGCGACTTAGGATCGGAGTAAAGAATATGAATAAGTGCCTATATATATCTTGCATTTAGTCCATGATGTGGTATGATGTATATTGTAAGTCTTAGAAAGAAAAGATTCATGAAACATGTATGTTTTATATATCGTTTACTACCGTTCGGGCCGACATAATTCAGAAGTCATGTTAGTAAACGTTCGAGGAGCCAGGACACTTTAATTCGTAAATCCACAACTCATCTCGACGGCTTACATAATGAACTCCTCACATGAGGCTCCCTACTATTGTAGTAGTTGATAAAATATATATGTATATAAGTTTCGATCCGAAAAGTTACATGTCCGATATTTGAATAAACTTAGGAAAGTTTATTCTTACATGAAGATTGTTATTAGGGTAAGTTTCATAAGTCTTGTATGACCATTTTTCTTTGTAATATCTCATGGTTCCTTTTAAGTGAAGTAGATCCAAATTGTTTGTTCAAGTTATCGTTAACTCTTTGTTTCATGTTTACGCCTATGTAAGCTTACATGGTCATTTCGTCATGGCCTTGCCATGACCTTTGGTCATTGTTCCATGGTCTTGAGACTCAACCTTGGCTCTAGCCATGGTTGTGGTCTTGAGGTCATAAGACCCCTTTGGTCTTCATAAACCATAACCTATATGTAATGACTTTGGTCTAAAAATGGGCTGTTAAGAATTTGAAGAAATTATCACTCGGAAAGCGTTTTCAGGGCTCGAGCTTCTTTGTTTCTGAACGAAAACGTCGTTCCGGACAACTTTCGTGTTTTAAGTTTTTGATGAATCGGACCAGAAGGGTGACTTTCAAAAAGTCAAAATGCAAAACAGTATGGTTTAGGCAGTTTTGCCGCAAATCTTTGGTAACTTCAAATGGGCGTAACTTTTGACTCGTATACTCGTTTTAGGTGGTTCAAATTGCTATGGTTTCCTTGTTAAGTCCTATACTGTAATATGTAATGATCCAATATCATAATTTTACCATTTTGATCAGGTCTTACCAAGAAAGTCACTAGTTTACTTGTTTTATTAACTTGTCTTATCAATCATGTACAATAACTTGTTTTACTCACTTTTATACATCATGGACATGCATACAAGATATAATATAGCAAGAATAATATGTAAGTAACATGAACATGATTATTCAACAAGAAGCATGTTAGGGTTTGGCTTACAACTTTTGGCTTTCAAAGATGAAAGGAAGTTAACATGTAAGGATAGGACTTTGATAGACTTGCTTCAACCCACTTCACTTCATGCAATCTTTCTACTCTTGTAATCTTGAAAGAGAGATGATGAAAGTTGAGGTGACTTGAGTGGATTCAAACTCAAGAGAAATCACCAAAGTATATGAGGTTATGGAAGTGTTTGATGAATCAAAACCAAGCTAGTGTTTATGTGTTGTTATGCTCTTGAATCTTGCATGAAACTTGGAAGAGAATGAGCTAAGGATGAGAGGATGGTGTGTGTGAGTGTGGCGTACAACAAGAGAGGGGGAAGGGATTATATATGACTTTGAGGAGGTTAGAACATTGACTAGTCCAACCTTGGAGAGCAAGGTGAACACTTGTCATCATCCTAAGGCTAAATGCATGAGATTAAGCCACCTAGTGTGAATCCCCCCCTAGTGGCGGTTCACAAGCTTGGGGAGGAAGGTTTGACTTGTGATGATCTTATCTAAGCTTATGGAGCTAGTTCCGACTCCGTAAATTGCTAACCGTAAGTTGTTACGTCACAAAACGTAAAACCGGGTATCGTAAAAATACGAAATTTGGAAGAATGGTTAAACATGTCATTATACTCCATAATAAAATATAAAATGAGTGGTAGGTTCCATTTGGGTGGTAAAACCCTGCTAAAACTGGAAACACGGGTCAAAAACGCGTAATACGTAAAACGTACGAATATTGCGTAAAATTGAGAAAAGTAAAATGTTACTTTTCTAATAGGTTATAAATGATTTAAAATGACTTATAATGTCTAGACTGGGCTCAGTCCAGTGTTGGTTGATATTAAATGTCTTTTAGACATCAAACCGTAATCCTAAAAATCAAGGAATGACTTATAAAATCAAGGAATGATTTTTGGTCAAAGGAGGAGGGAAAAATATGTTGACTTTTTCTAATAAGTTGAAAACTCAAATCGTCTTAGAAACGCGGTGCAGGTATAGGCTAAGGTTACGGCTGAGTAAAAATGCTTAAAACCTGAAAATTCCAGTTTTTCACGGCCGAGGCTTATTTTGGTCATGTTTTTCTCAGTCATGATTAATTCTCAAATAAATCATGAATGTGTCAAATATTTTTCTGATGTGGGGTCACCTGACGGGGTCGAATTACGTTGTGCGTAGAATTTCTGAATGACGTTTTACCCTAAAACGTGTAATTCCTTAATAACTTTCACGAAAATGATCTGACGAATGTCAAACATTTAATTTGCCATGGAAATGATTTATCACTCGAGAATATCAAATAAAAATCAACTTTCGGGAAAGTTTCGGGAAAAATGAATAGTAAAATGAATAGTAAAAGTGAATAGTGAATTTCCGGGAATAGTAATTAACCTGAAATTGCGAATTGTTACAGTCTCCACCCCATATGAGAGCTCCGTCCCGGAGATCAATTTGCGTTGGGAGTTGAAGCTTTGTTGGTAAAAAGATGTGGGTATTTCTTACGTATCTGGTCCTCTCGTTCCCATGTGTATTCAGGACCACGTCGTGAGTTCCAACGAACTTTGACAATTGGAATACGGCTTTGCTTGAGTTGTTTGACCTCTCGGTCCATGATTTCTACGGGTTCCTCAATAAATTGAAGATCGTCATTGAGTTGAATTTCATTGAGTGGAATCACTAGTGATTCATCCGACAAGCATTTCTTTAGGTTAGATACATGGAAAGTGGGGTGTACACTACTGAGTTCTGAAGGAAGCTCAAGTCTGTACGCCACATGGCCAACCCTGGCTAGGATTTTGAATGGTCCGATGTATCTTGGGTTTAGTTTTCCTCGTTTACCGAATCGTATCAAGCCTTTCCAAGGCGATACCTTTAGCATAACCCTGTCTCCGACTTGGAATTCTAGGGGTCTGCTTCGTGTGTCGATGAACAGGTGTGGTTACTTATGAGGACTAAAGTCTGGGATTACCAGTGATGCAGTTTGATTTGTCATTTTAGTGTATGGCGTAGGATGAGGCTTACTTTTATGTAGGTAGGGTAATAGTGATTAATAGAGATTCATATAATATTCGAATATCAAAGGAAATTGATATAGCAGTCGAATATTAATAGGAATTGATATAATAGTTGTATATCAATGGAAATTGGGATATTAGTTGCAATCATAGTCTAGTAGGTAATCTGTTGTTGTACCTAGTATTTATTGACTTCATACTTATGTTATTTCGGATACAAATAAGCCCACTTGTTTATAATTCTTTATTTACATAGAGAGCCATCCCAAACAATGTAAATACGGAAATATAAACTTATGGTTCGGTGATTTACAATTTCTTTATTTAAATGAAAAGGCATCCCAATCCATTCAAATAATTACAAATCATCCTACTTAAGAATTCCCAACACAACATTCACAATTAGCCGGTGAGTTACAAGGTAGTGTATTATGAGATGATACTAGTGTTCCAAAAGTACAAGATGAATATTCAAACTTGTAAAGCTGATGAGGGTGATTGTGATGTAACTATGGATGATTTGAGCTTTAAAAGTGCATCAAGATCTGTTAATGAGCTTGTGTTTGCCACGGTTGTGAAGATAATGTTGTGATATGTTGATGAACAAAAGTGCGTAGTGTATGCTTAACATTAATACTCTTAGGTATAGATGTTGAGTTTGCTTTAAAAATCTTAAGAGATTTTAAAAGTTTATGATCGAATGGTATCCTTAGGACCTAAACAGGATAGTACTTCTACAGGATGAAGATAAAAATTGATAACTATCCCAAGATAGTAGTTCGGATTATCTCATAAATGAAAAATTTCATGAATGAAATTAGATAATACAAATAAGGTGTTAAGATTTTGCTGAGTGGTAAGGCACTATCGTGTCTCTAGATCGTTTTAATGTATTCTGGTGGTTTATCGTGTTCATGTAGGAAATCAATCTAAGCATAACCCTAGTACAACTATTCTCAGTATTTGAAAATTTTAAGTTGAATATAGTTAGTCAGACTATATTCCACTGTCCCTAGGTTAAATATAGGTGACTAGTCTATATTTAGCCAAGGTTCGATAAAATTTTCAAATACCTAAATTAGGTATACTTGTGATATGTCCGTTGCTTTCGGGAAACTGTCCACTAAACAAAGGCGATGTCAAACCCTTAAGTTGCAAGTCCCGCCCATACAAGACTTGTAACGTATGTTTTCATATTCCATTGCATAGAAGATAGTAAGGGTAGGTACATATGGAAAGGAAGTTTTAAGTAGTTCTAAAATAGAACATACTTGGCCAGGATCACGAACTTTTAACAATGAAGGTTTCATAAGAAAACTTTGATAAATGTAGAGCTGAACTTCAGCTTTTGTAGGTGATGGATTTGTTTGTCCTTTAAAAATCTCATATTTCTATTTAGAAATCGATAGGTTGTGACGGGTTTTTGATATCATATGAAATGATATTGATGATGTGATGGAATAATTCTAGAGACCATTGCACAAAACACAATGTCTCGGAAGTAGGTTAGACCATTGTGCAATTCACAATGTCTGGGAAGTAGGTTAAACCGTTGTATGACTCAAAACATTTGAGAAATGATTAAGACCATTGTATAACACAATGTCTTGGAAAATAGGAAAGAACATTGCAATCAGTTACAATGTCTTGGACATAAAATGTTGGAGTAGGAACATGATTGGGAGAATCTGGTTGTGTCGTAATGCCCTAGAATAGGCATATGCAGATATGTTTAGTCCATTGTTTAGATAAATGATTGAAAATAAACCGAGTTTATATATCAATATACTAATGCTTACGGGGAAATGCTCAAAATGGGTATATATGAATATACTAATATGTTTGTGAAGCATAACATGCTTACTAAGTCCATAATCGTCTGGAGGATGGAAGACACGAAGAGCGGAAGGCTATAAAAATGTTTTTGCTTGTATGTGTGGTTATAGTTTAGGTCTTAATTAGACCCGTTTCTCTATAACCATGGCTCTGGTACCAATCTGTAACACCCCCAATTCATGGATGCAGCGGAATTCAAACTGGGTGTTACTCGACGGCACAATAGTCACAATAATAGAAAACGAACTCCAATTGAGTCGTTTTAAAAGATTTATCATTCAAATTGTATAAATATCAGAGATTACAAAATGAGGTCCCAAATGGTTCCATGTTTACAATTTACATTAAATGAGTTTTTGAATGATAATAAAATTTATAGCCCTCTTGAGTATCCGTGCCATTCCGTGCCATCCTTGATCGTCATGAACCTGAAATACATGCTTGAGAGGTCAACACAAAGGTTGAGTGATATTCATAGAGTTTGTTAAATCGTTTGAACACAATATGTTGGTAGTGTGAGCTATGAACTCACACCAATGTTTGGAAAACAAAACAGGTAGGCTACGTTATTATACGCCCATAAAATGTATTATACACTAAGCTTATGACACCAAAACGTTAACGTGTACCAATATCGATCGGCAGATTTATCCCGGTAGGTACTTTGCTAACATACCTAAATCTCAAATATTAATGCATTTGTTTGAACTTAGTCAATACAAATGGGATTCGTCAATCCCAATAGGCCTATTCACAATATTTGCGCTCACGATTGCTAGTGATTAAATGGTTCATAATAAGGGATCTCGGTTTAGCAAGGCTGGTACTTAGTGATAATAAAACAATCAGGCAAGCATACAATTTAAAAACATTGTGCTCGGTTAAAAATAGCATGTATTCCCCCCAAGGGTTTGTAAAACATTGAAGTAATGTAAAGTGGGGCTATGAACTCACCTTATGTAAGATATCAAGTAATGAATGTGATGGTCGAATCGCGAAGGTTTCTATGAGCAACCTATAATAGCATGTTGCGACTTAGGATCGGAGTAAAGAATATGAATAAGTGCCTATATATATCTTGCATTTAGTCCATGATGTGGTATGATGTATATTGTAAGTCTTAGAAAAAAAAGATTCATGAAACATGTACGTTTTATATATCGTTTACTACCGTTCGGGCCGACATAATTCAGAAGTCATGTTAGTAAACGTTCGAGGAGCCAGGACACTTTAATTCATAAATCCACAACTCATCTCGACGGCTTACATAATGAACTCCTCACATGAGGCTCCCTACTATTGTAGTAGTTGATAAAATATATATGTATATAAGTTTCGATCCGAAAAGTTACATGTCCGATATTTGAATAAACTTAGGAAAGTTTATTCTTACATGAAGATTGTTATTAGGGTAAGTTTCATAAGTCTTGTATGACCATTTTTCTTTGTAATATCTCATGGTTCCTTTTAAGTGAAGTAGATCCAAATTGTTTGTTCAAGTTATCGTTAACTCTTTGTTTCATGTTTACGCCTAAGTAAGCTTACATGGTCATTTCGTCATGGCCTTGCCATGACCTTTGGTCATTGTTCCATGGTCTTGAGACTCAACCTTGGCTCTAGCCATGGTTGTGGTCTTGATTCTAGGTCATAAGACCCCTTTGGTCTTCATAAACCATAACCTATATGTAATGACTTTGGTCTAAAAATGGGCTGTTAAGAATTTGAAGAAATTATCACTCGGAAAGCGTTTTCAGGGCTCGAGCTTCTTTGTTTCTGAACGAAAACGTCGTTCCGGACAACTTTCGTGTTTTAAGTTTTTGATGAATCGGACCAGAAGGGTGACTTTCAAAAAGTCAAAATGCAAAACAGTATGGTTTAGGCAGTTTTGCCGCAAATCTTTGGTAACTTCAAATGGGCGTAACTTTTGACTCGTATACTCGTTTTAGGTGGTTCAAATTGCTATGGTTTCCTTGTTAAGTCCTATACTGTAATATGTAATGATCCAATATCATAATTTTACCATTTTGATCAGGTCTTACCAAGAAAGTCACTAGTTTACTTGTTTTATTAATTTGTCTTATCAATCATGTACAATAACTTGTTTTACTCACTTTTATATATCATGGACATGCATACAAGATATAATATAGCAAGAATAATATGTAAATAACATGAACATGATTATTCAACAAGAAGCATGTTAGGGTTTGGCTTACAACTTTTGGCTTTCAAAGATGAAAGGAAGTTAACATGTAAGGATAGGACTTTGATAGACTTGCTTCAACCCACTTCACTTCATGCAATCTTTCTACTCTTGTAATCTTGAAAGAGAGATGATGAAAGTTGAGGTGACTTGAGTGGATTCAAACTCAAGAGAAATCACCAAAGTATATGAGGTTATGGAAGTGTTTGATGAATCAAAACCAAGCTAGTGTTTATGTGTTGTTATGCTCTTGAATCTTGCATGAAACTTGGAAGAGAATGAGCTAAGGATGAGAGGATGGTGTGTGTGAGTGTGGCGTACAACAAGAGAGGGGGAAGGGATTATATATGACTTTGAGGAGGTTAGAACATTGACTAGTCCAACCTTGGAGAGCAAGGTGAACACTTGTCATCATCCTAAGGCTAAATGCATGAGATTAAGCCACCTAGTGTGAATCCCCCCCCCTAGTGGCGGTTCACAAGCTTGGGGAGGAAGGTTTGACTTGTGATGATCTTATCTAAGCTTATGGAGCTAGTTCCGACTCCGTAAATTGCTAACCGTAAGTTGTTACGTCACAAAACGTAAAATCGGGTATCGTAAAAATACGAAACTTGGAAGAATGGTTAAACATGTCATTATACTCCATAATAAAATATAAAATGAGTGGTAGGTTCCATTTGGGTGGTAAAACCCTGCTAAAACTTGAAACACGGGTCAAAAACGCGTAATACGTAAAACGTACGAATATTGCGTAAAATTGAGAAAAGTAAAATGTTACTTTTCTAATAGGTTATAAATGATTTAAAATGACTTATAATGTCTAGACTGGGCTCAGTCCAGTTTCGGTTGGTATTAAATGTCTTTTAGACATCAAACCGTAAGCCTAAAAATCAAGGAATGACTTATAAAATCAAGGAATGATTTTTGGTCAAAGGAGGAGGGAAAAATATGTTGACTTTTTCTAATAAGTTGAAAACTCAAATCGTCTTAGAAACGCGGTGCAGGTATAGGCTAAGGTTACGGCTGAGTAAAAATGCTTAAAAACTGAAAATTCCAGTTTTTCACGGCCGAGGCTTATTTTGGTCATGTTTTTCTCAGTCATGATTAATTCTCAAATAAATCATGAATGTGTCAAACATTTTTCTGATGTGGGGTCACCTGACGGGGTCGAATTACGTTGTGCGTAGAATTTCTGAATGACGTTTTACCCTAAAACGTGTAATTCCTTAATAACTTTCACGAAAATGATTTGACGAATGTCAAACATTTAATTTGCCATGGAAATGATTTATCACTCGAGAATATCAAATAAAAATCAACTTTCGGGAAAGTTTCGGGAAAAATGAATAGTAAAAATGAATAGTGAATTTTCCGGGAATAGTAATTAACCTGAAATTGCGAATTGTTACACAGTGGCCATTGCGGGTTTGGTGTTCCTGTGGATTTTAATGTCAGTGATGGTTTCAGGTTTCAACCTTTCCTTCATCACCCAATGATACCTTTCAACCCTGGTCTTTCTGATTTGAGCATCCCTTTTCAGCTTTGTTTCCCTTTCCCTTTTAAGAGCATTCATCTCTTCTTTCTAAGCCTTTTTAAAGGCTGCACCAGCTTGCTCATGTGCTAGTGCCTTAGAATCCAGACCAATCTTTTTAGCTTCCTCATGAACAACCTGTATCAGTTCAGGCTTGCCCAATCTCTATTCTTCAGCTACCTTTGCCAATTTCTTAACTCTTTCCATGTGGCCTTGTATTTGGTCATGGGTGAGTTGATAGACTTTTCCATTGATTATATACGGGACCCTGATTGGTTCATCAGGATCAACTCTGATCATTGTGGAGGCAGGCTGGAGCACAGTTGTAGGTTCAGAGGTGGTGGCAATACTTTTTCCTTTGTCTTGAATGAGAGTGGAGGAGGTTGGTTCCTCTTGAGGTGGAACTTCGGTGATTGGTGTAGCTTCAGTGACATGCTCCTCCTTAATGTGAGAGGGTTGTCCAGCTTCTTGTTCATCAGTAATAGGGGTTTCAGGAACATTCTCCCCCTCAACAATTGTCGGAGCTGCAGTGATGGCAAGTGTTGGAGTTACTGAAGATGAAGTAGAGGTACCCTTGAAGACTTGAAACATTTCCATCATCATTGACCTGATCTCCGCAGTATCCTGATGGATGATAGATACCTTGGAGTCAAGTGCAGCCTGAGAGTTTTCAAGGGCAGTCATTATGGATCCCATTGTCCATGCCAGAGAAGTGGACTTCATGGATTGAGCTGTCACTGATGCTTCCAACTGAGTGAAAGAAGACTTGAGAGATTCCACCGTGGAGCTGAGATTCTGAACATTGGAACCCTTTATCAAACCAAGTAACTCAGTAAGAGCTGCCGTGTTGACTTGGTATGTCTCAGATGTCTGAAGTATTTTCTTGGTGAGCTCAGGATCATCTTTGACTGATTCTTGAACTGACTTAACCCCTGTAGCCAGCTCTTTTAGGGATTCCAAAAATTGATTGATGCGAGAAGCCATTTGTGTCAGGGAGTGAGAGACAGTGGAATTTCGCTCCCTGACATCATCATTTTATTCTTCAACAGCATCTTTGAGGAGGTGATAGTGGACTGCTTGCTTAGTATGCATGTCAAACACCTCTTCAGTGACCCCCCTGTACAAAACATTGGTCATTTTCTTGATGAATTTTTGAAAGGCTTTTTCAGTGAGAGGAGCTTGAGTGTCTCCTGAGGTTTCCAGCTCGGAATGTGTTTCATCTTCATCATGGTTAGAGGCTTGAGGAGACTGAGTTACAGGTTCAGGGACTGTCTCCTCAACCTCCATATCATCTCCGGCCGTGAAGACTTCCGAGTCACTGTTATATTCATCATCAGAAAATAGGATAGCCTGAGCATCTGCCAGGGAGGTAATCTGCAACAAGTGGAGGATATTCGGCTCCTCTTCATAAGAAGATTTGCCTTCGTTTTGGACAGGTCCTGACCCCTCAAATCCGGTAGATTGGGTTTTATCTACCTGGTCTTCAAGGCCAGTTCCCAAGTTATGCGCACCTCTGGGATTGGTTATGGGTTCCATATCAGCGGGTGGTGTATATCCCTCTGAATCTTTGTCCCCCGTGACCCCTTCAAACACTGATAGGGATTTCTCAATGTCATCCCGAGGAGTCGTGAATGTTGTGTCCCTATCAGCGGGTTGTTTGTTTCCCTCTGAGTCTTTGGGATGAGTTTTTGTGCCCTCAGACAAAAGCGTTGTTTTGCGAATGTCCTCATCAGGCACCTAAGTGGTTATGTCCCCCTTTCTAACAGGCTTGTTCTGGCCTGTTGAAGATTTAGGAACGTGAACTCCCTGATGCTTGGGTTGTGATTTACCCGAGCCTTTGGCAGGATGTGATTGTTTGTGGGCCCCCTTCTCAGTGGAGTAGCGCTGCCCTACCGAGGGTATAGGACCCCTTACTCCCTGATACTCTGGTTGTGATTTGCCAGAGTCTTTAGCAGGATGTGAAGGTTTAGTTGGTTCTGACCCTACTGACTTGTTTATGCCAGCAGAGCCTTTGGGAACGGGTTCACCCGAGGACACTGAGTGTGATGTCTCAGTGCCCTCCGTTGGCCGTTGTTTTGGGGCCAAAGATTGGCTTATGATCTTGAGGGTGTCAGCAGTATAGGTCTGTTGTTGTTGCCCCCTTTTGTCAGGCATAGGGTCAGAGGTTTCAGTGGCGAGTTTCTTGGGTTGAGCCACCTTCCTGGACCCCTGTCCCTTCTTCCTCTTCACCTTTTTGGTGGGAGAGGGAATTGGTGAAACAATGTTGTCACCCTGGATAGCAGTCAGCATATATGTGGTCAGGGCGACAGGTGTAACCTCATTAGGGTCACGTGAGTAGTTTGCCTTATGCAATACATCAGGTTCAAAGCCGACACGGTCAGGTTTGAAGTACTCAGACCCTAGTAGGTCATTCAGGGCGCAGGAAATGAATCTAGGGTAAGACATGTGTTTTTGCCTTGACTTCCCACCCAATTTGCCTATGAGGTCCCTGAAGATAATTTCTCCAAGGTCAATCTTTTTACCCTCAATGAGACAGTACACTATCATTGATTGAGTAGTGTTTAGTTGCTCAGTTGAGGACTTGTTCCCCCCAAGGACCTGAATAACAAATGTCATCAGGATCCTCCAAGGGGCAGGGAACCATGTTTTGATGATGGGGGCTTTGTTAAGTAGGGCCCCTAGAGCAACATCAGGATGATTCTTATCATAGGGCCCTAGTTCTAAGAGGAGTTGTTTAACTTCCTCTTCAGTGGGTGGGGCAACAAATGTCTCAGTGTAGTCAAGGCCTGTGGCTTTGACAAAGGTTTTGTAGTCAAGAACAAGGGACTTTGTCCCATTCTTCACTGAAAACTTAATTTTGGCCTCCTTTGGTGCATCAGGGTTTTCAACCACCGCTGAGCACCAGAATTCCCTAAAGTAGTCATGATAGATGACTGAGGGGGTCTTTGTGAATGTGGTGGTGAGAAAACAGTTTTGTAGGAACTTCACCACATCCCTGTAAGCAGGGAACCCTTCAGGGTAGGCAAAGTTCCCTACCACATTGTTCTTGGTAAGGTCTACGCTTTCCATTTGGAAATCTACATTGGGTGCGTATTTTATGACCTTAGAAGATGCCATTTTTGTATAAAAAGGTCTGGTTTTGTATAAAGAAGAAGCACACACAGATTTTGAAAGCAAAAGTTCTTGAAATAATTTTGCAAGAGTTTTGTTAAAATTTTTAAAAAAGCGTGTGTGTGTTTTTCTTTGTGGGGGTATTTATAGGGTGGGAATTAGGGTGGTGATGTTACGGATACTAAAGGTTTAATTTATTTAACCGAAACGGCATAATAATGTTGGTTTGATATCCGCATTAAATATCACGATTCCCATTACCCTATTTTCTCTCACATCGTGGGTGAACAGTTGTGCGGCTCTGCAAATAATGCACTTTTGCAGAGTAAAAATCATCACAACTTTTGTGTGTGTGGGAGCATTTAATGCTCAGTGGTGTTTGGTGAGAGAGATGTGGGGGCCCAAGGAGTGGATGCCAGTTGTGTAAGTGACATATATTCCTATATTTAATAGGATTCAGTTACCTACCTGGGACATTAACTAACTAAGTACTTAGAGCATTTAGTTAGGGTATTCAATGCCATTTTTCATCCTGAGCCCCCTGAATGAATTATCATTCAAAAAAAAATTTCAGGAAGGGGTGTGATCAGGGACCTATAGAATTTACATCATGTTGGAACACTTTTGATCAGTTCCCTGATTCTATGTCCAACATGCCCAGTTCAGCTTTCAATCTTGTGAAAGTGGGTTCATCCAAAGGTTTAGTGAAGATATCAGCTAGCTGATACTCAGTGGGGATGAAATGTAGTTCAATTTCTCCATTAGAGATATGTACCCTGATGAAGTGGTATCTGATGTTAATGTGTTTGGTTCTTTGATGACGTACTGGATTGTTTGAGATGGCTATGGCACATGTATTATCACAAAAGATAGGTACCATCTTATACTGAATGCCATAGTCACTTAGTTGGCTCTTCATCCATAGTACATTTGTACAACATCCTACGGCAGCCATATATTCAGCTTCAGCTGAGGACATGGCCACTGACTGTTGTTTCTTTGTACTCCAACACACAAGTTTACCACCAAGAAATTGGCAGGATCCTGAGGAACTTTTCCTATCCATGTTACATCCTGCATACTCAGAGTCAGTGTACCCTTTGAGATCAAATCCTGAACATTTTGGGTAATACAAACCAAGGTTTGGAGTACCCTTTAGGTACCTGATGATTCTCTTGACAGCAGTGAGATGTGATTCTTTAGGGTCAGCCTGGTATCTGGCACACAGGCAGACTGAGAATTGGATATCAGGCCTTGAGGCAAGTAAGTACATCAGGGAGCCAATCATTCCTCTATATTGGGTTTGATTAACTGATTTTCCAGTGAGATCAGGGCCAAGGTTGTTTGGAGGAACTATAGGAGTCTTTACTGAAGAGCAGTCAGTGAGCTCATACTTCTTTAGTAGGTTCCTGAGGTATTTTTCATGGCAAATGGATATTCCTTTTTCAGTTTGTTTAATTTGGAGTCCAAGGAAGTATGTGAGTTCACCCATCATGCTCATTTCAAATTTGTGGTCATCAGTTTCTCAAACTGTTTGCAAAGTTTGTAACTTGTTGAGCCAAAGATGATGTCATCAACATATACTTGGACAAGAATGACATCATCATTTGTTCTGTAGATGAACAATGTGTTGTCAATTCTTCCTCTAACAAACTTGTTTTGGATCAGGAAGGCTGAAAGAGTTTCATACCATGCCCTGGGTGCTTGTTTCAGTCCATAAAGGGCTTTGTTAAGCTTGTAGACATGGTTAGGGTATTCACTACTTTCAAAACCAGGAGGCTGTTGCACATAAACATCTTCTTTGATGTTACCATTCAGGAATGCACTTTTAACATCCATTTGGTAAACTTTAAAGTTCATGTAAGTTGCATAAGCAAGGAAGATCCTGATGGCTTCCATTCTAGCAACTGGTGCAAAGGTTTCCTCATAGTCTATACCTTCCTGTTGATTATATCCTTTGGCAACCAGTCGTGCTTTGTTTTTGATGACTGTGTCATTCTCATCGGTCTTGTTTTTAAAGACCCACTTCATACCAATGATTAAAACACCCTGGGGGCATTCAATAAGGGTCATGACATCATTTCTGTCAAATTGTTCCAATTCATCTCTCATGGCCTGAACCCAACTTTCATAAGTCAGGGCTTCTTTAACATTTTTAGGCTCAATCTCTGAGAGATAGTCAGCATAAAGACATATATTGGCAGTGGCAGCCTTAAGTTTAGCAGCCTTGCTTCTTGTGAGCATACCTTCAGTGGGTTCACCAATGATGTTCATAAGCTCAATGATTTTGGATCTAGTCCAGCTATCCTGAGGTTTGGGATAAGAATTTGAGCTTGAAGGAGCCTGATTAGGTTCAGACTCAAGAACATGAGGTAACTCATCATTATGTGCTTCAGTGACAACTGTAGGAATAATTTGTTTTGAGGTTTCCTGAACAATTTGTTCAGTGGTGTCAGTCTCATTTGAGACAGGCGGAGTTTCAATGAACTCACTGATAGGTGGTTGGGGAAGGTTGTGAGGGATGATGTAATAGGAGACGTCAGCATCAGCTTGGTATTGGGTTGAGGGATTGTTCTCAGGATGATACTCATCAGGAGGATATCTTGATGAGTCATCAATACCAATTTCTTCTACTGAGGAATTTGAGAACCTGATGGATTCAGTGCTCTCATCAACAGTAATGTGATAAGTTTCCTCAGTTTGTTGTCTCCTTGTGTTGAACACCCTGAAGGCTTTAGAGACCAGGGAATATCCCAGGAAGTATCCATCATCAGCTTTGGCATCAAATTTACCCAAGTGATCCTTGTGATTATGTACAAATGCAGGACACCCATATACATGAAAGTAGCTGATGTCAGAAATCCTTCCTTTGAATATTTCATAAGGAGTCTTGTTATGCCTTTTCACAATGATTGACCTATTTTGAGTGTAGCTGGCTGTTTTAACTGCCTCAGTCCAAAAATGTTTTGAGAGGACTGAGCCATTCAACATTGTTCTTGCTGCCTCAATGAGTGTTCTATTTCTCCTTTCAGCTACTCCATTTTGTTCAGGAGTATAGGGAGAAGTGAAATTTTGAGAAATTCCTTTCTCATCACAAAAACACTCAAGGTCTTGGTTTTTGAATTCAGTGCCATTGTCAGTCCTGATCTGTTTAACTTTGACATCATTTTGATTTTCAATGGTCCTGACAAATGACATGATGGTTTCAGCTGCTTAACTCTTCTTGGTCAGGAAGTAAACCCAAGTATATCTTGAGTGTTCATCCACAATGACCAGAGTATACTTCTCATGGTGAATGGACATTGGACTGACAGGTCCAAAAAGGTCCATATGAAGAAGATGTAGGCAGCTTTTGATGGAAAAGTTTTGTTTGGTTTTGAATGATGCCCTGTGGTGTTTTCCTTTTTCACAAGCAGAACAAGGCTTGTCTTTGGTATACACCAGGGATGGAAGGCCTAGAACTTTGTTCTGTTTGACCAGGTTGTTGATGTTTTTGAAGTTGAGATGAGAGAGTCTCCTATGCCATAGCCAGTTGATTGTATCACTTGCCTTTGAGAATAGACAAGTCCCATTCTGAGTCAGGGATGACATGTCAAGGACATATACATCATCCCTCCTAGGGGCAATCAACACAACTTCCTTATTGGCATTAAAGATGGTCCCTCTCTTGTCATCAAACTGAACTATGTATTTGGCATCACATAGTTAGGAAACACTTATCAGGTTATACTTGAGACCATTAACATAAGCTATTCTTGTAAAAACTATACCATTGCAGTTTACTGAACCATAACCTTCAGTGGGAGCTGATGAGTTATCACCAAATACTACTTTGGGTCCTGGTTCTTCCACATATTTATGCAGAAAGCTTTTCACACCAGTCATACTTCTGGAGCATCCACTGTCTAGATGCCAAGTAGGATCCTTGATGTGTTTTTGCACAAACAGTAAACTGGGTTAGTTTTTCTTGTTGACCCACTTTCTAGTGGGCTTGGTCCTCAGGGACCTTTTGAACTTAGTTAGTGAATCATGGTCTGAAGTTGTGTGACCTGAGCTTCCACATGTTTTACATTTTGTGGAGGTTGATGCCTCAGGTGACTGAGAGGTGTCATGGGAGAGATCTCCACAGATGTCCCCTGGTTTCATGGGAGGGATCTCCACAGATGTCACAGCAATCATTCATCATACAATCATTAGGAAGATGATCATTGAAACCACAATGAGGACATGGTGAGAAAGGCTTGGCCTTCAGTCTTTGTTTGGAAGGTGTGGCATACTGATAGCCTTGGTTTTTATAAAGACCTCTTGCTTTTAAAGAAGCAGTGTGAGAGATGTGATCACAAGTTCTGTGGTCCTCTTGTTTGCATATCATACAAAACAGGACTCTGTAGCATTTATCAGTGCTGTGATTTGGATAATTGCACAGCTCACATCTTCCTGAGGGTTTGGGTGTGGTCTTTGGTTTGGAAGAAGCTGAGGATACTGAGGGCTTTGTAGATTTTGAGTCAGAGTTTTTCTCAGTAGACTCAATTTTCTCACTCAGCATCCTGACAAGTTCAGCAAGCTGATCAACCTTTGAATCAGTGCTTTCTAGCTTTACTTCAGTAGTTACTAAAGGTTTTTGGTGTTCAGTGGGTGCAGGAGTAGGTCTTTTCAGAATAGTCCTTCCTAACCCTGATTTCTCTTTAGGAGAATGTGGTTGATAGACTAATGGTGCAAGGTTAGAATTGGGTTCCGCTCCCTGAAGTTGTTTCAGTGGAGGGAGTGGTGAATCAGACTTAGACTCAGTGATGGACTCAGTAGGACTAAGTTCATCAGTGACTCCTAGCAGCTCCTTAATAGCCTGACTTTCAGGCTCCAGGATTCTTCCAGTATTAAAATTTGGCATTTTACTGTCAGGATTGTTTCTTTCAATCCAATCACTGGGTTTGGGAGCAAGTTCTTTGCTAGAGAGTATGTTGGTTAATAGAAAAGTTGTAGAATGGCTACTCTCCCCAGAAACTTCAGTGAGTCGATCATCACCCAGACCTGCCTTTTTAGGGCTGGGTGTGAGACTCAGTGTTTCATAAAGTTTGGGGTTTTTCTGAGTCCATTTCCAAATAATTTCCTTTTCTTTCTTAAGTTCTTCCTGAAGAGCTTGATTTTGTTTTACAAGTTCAGAGTTTTGAATTTGAAGTGTAACACTTTCAAGCTTGGCTTGTTTTAAAGCAAGTAATTCATCTCTACAATGATTTAATTCAAAACTCAGTTTGTTAAATTTTGAAAACAAATTAAGTCTTTGCTCTTCAACATACTTAAGATCAACATTAATATAATCTAAGTAAGATTTCCAATGATCATTATCATCCATAGAAAGCAAAAGATTTACCTTCCTCATAGTGATGTTAACCCATTCACCATTTCTTGCATGACTCTTCCCCACAGCAAGTTTGTTGTCATCTGACAGAGCCATCAGGGCACTGATGTGAACTTCATCATCATCAGAGGACACTTCAACCTCATCCCTGTCATATGTTTCAGCAACAAGCCCTTTGTTCTTGGCTTGAGTAGGCTTTGGAGCCTGAGGAGGCTGAGAGACTGTTGAGGATGATTAAAGAAGGGCAAGTTTAGCTTTTGCCTTTCTGTACTTGGCTTCAAAGTCAATTTAAGGGACTTTTTCAAATCTTTGACTAGATTAAAGCATTTTTGGTTGAAATTTGCTTGGGCCTAAAAAAGAGTTATTTCCTGAAAATTTGAAGGATGGTTTTGAGGTTGTTTTTGAAAACAATCTTTAGCAAAATGTCCCATTTTACCACATTTGAAACATTCAGTATTATCATTTGCTTTTGAATGGAATTTGTTTTTCTTAAAAAATCTTTTTGAATTAGCAAGGAGTGCTCTTTCATGAAATTCAATTTGAAGATCATTTAGGTACTCCTCACTCGTTCTTTGGTCAACCTCATCATCAGAACCATCCTGAAAATCCTGCACAACACCTTTAGAATAGAAAGCAGTTGATATGGGTGAAATTGTCAAGGACGTTTTGGTCTCCTGAGCTTTACCAGGGTATCTCCTGGTGATAAGATTGTCTTCATAGACAAACTTCCCATAGATAGCAGGGAGCTCAAGGTTCTGAATGTGGTTTTCATTTCTCAATCCCTGAGAGAAGTTTAACCACTTCTCAGGGAGACTGTTGACAAAACCAACATTGATCTCATGTTTTGACAGTATAACACCATCATTGGTCAGCTCATTTAGGAGGGTCTTATACTGAGTATAAGTCTTAGAGAGACTTTCAGAATCCTTGGCCCTGAAGGTATTGAATTCAAGCTTCAGGTCCATGATTCTATTCTCTTTGGTATCAGAAGGCCCTTCATAGCTATGAACCAGGTCAGTCCATGTCTGCTGGGCAGTGGGACAGTTGATCACTGATTCCATTATATCATCAGGAAGGCATGATATAATGATGCTTTTCAAGCGCTGGTCTTGATTGACCACCCTCCTTTCATCTGGGGTCCACTGAGCTTCAGGTTTAATTAAACCTTGGGCAGTTGTTGGAACATATGGACCATCATTAATCAACTTAATGTAATATGGTTCCATCCCAGTTAAGTAGCAAAGCATTCGCTTTTTCCACTTATTAAATTTGTCAACTTCAAGTCGAGGGGCAGTTGCTGAATAAATTCCACCCTTTTTGTCGACAAGTTGGGGAACATCTATGTCAGTCATAGTGGGATCTAGATTTTAAAAACTTGAGCACTCTTAAGTTTTGAAAACAGGTTTAAGTTTTACAAATCAGAGGCTCTGATACCACTTGTTGGTCCCTTTTACTTGGTTAACAGTAACTACAAAGCTAAAGTAACCAAGTTGTATGACTTTAAACAAAGATGTATAAAATGATTAACAATAAAGTAACGTAAATATAAGAGACAATATTTTCCAACGTTTAATTCTTTATTAGAAGTTAATCAAAAAGAATCGTACCCAAGTGTTTGCGGAATAACACTTGGGATTGAAAACGACAAGTATGGTATGGACTCCTCACTAAACTCAATCTATGTTGAGTGAAAACTTTCAGGACTGTTACAACCCACAATTTCAGGTCATTTTTCCAAACTTCGATATTCTACTATTCACAAATTACTATTCATCGATCACTATTCATCGTTTTACTATTCATCGTTTTTGAGGTCAATTTGACATTCCGAGACATATTCAGAAATTTTACTATTCACATGACACTATTCATTTCCGAGAGAAAACTACTATTCATGTGCATTATTCATGTTATCGTAAATTTAGTTTACGAGTGTTCAAATTCGCGTAACCGTATTGGTTCAGGAGCGAATTCATGCATTATTGTCAGGGACACTTCATACGGACTAGAAATAGTCTGCATGTCATCATTAGGGCACGTGCATACTATTCCACTCGTAGGATATCTAAATTACTACTTTTGGTACGATTAACGAATTACGTGCGTTTATTTCAATAAACGCTAATACGCGAGCTATAAAAGTGTCTAACGTGTCCGACACTCCCGATTATGAACCTAATACGTTTTTATACTCATTTCTATAATATAAAAACTATAATATTAATTTACCCGGTATTTTGGAAATTTAACTAATACGTATCGTACGTTTAACTTAATAACGCCGGTTTTCATCAAAATTGAACGATAATCACCCTAACTCTCCGTACTTGTACCCGACTTATTTTTACAACTTTTATAACTTTATTACGTCCCGAATAACTTCAACAAAACTTATTTTTAACAAACCCGGTACCCGATTAAACTTTAAACCTAAACCTAACCTAACTATACTTAATTACTAACACTAATATTTACTAACTAATCACCCAACATCCCTCCCCTTTTCCCTCACCAAAACCGGCCAAGCCCCCCCCCCCCCCCTTGGTCATCAAGTTTTAAATGCCTCACCAAACTTATTAAATGCTCACCAAACCAATTGTCCAAGTATATATTAAACTTTTCTTAAACCCTTTTCACTAAAATCACTTTTCTTGCAAACTAGCTAAGTTTTTCTCTCTTTTCTTTGGAGTTTGGTTCGAATTGGGGTAGACAAGGAGCAAGGAAGAGAAATTTTACAAGATCATTTCATAAACTAGTTAGTATAATCATCCTTGTTAGAGTTTTGAAATAAAAACTCAAGGATTAGTAAGCTTTTTATCATCTAAACTCTCTAAACCACCAAGTAAGTATACAAACTCATTTTTATGATTTTTACAAGTTATTATTATGTTCATATAATTTTCTTATAAGATCTTACACATGTATCAACTTGTACCACTTCATTTTGTATATTTTAACTTTGAAGCCCTAAAAATGGAAACATATGAAACTCTTGTTAGACCTAGTGGTTTGATGATATTTTAGGACCCATGACACCCTAAGAAGGTGTATGGTAGGATTAGATTAGTCTTGTGGTGTTGAAAGTGGATTGGTGAAGGATGGAACTAGTTTAGAGACTTGGAAATGATTTTTGGAACTTTTGAAATACCTACTGTCCTTATTTTAAATTCGTGGGAAAATCAGTAAGTGATGACTAAGTTTTGACCAAATATTTAGAAAATACATTCAAAAACGAAACTTTAGGCGAAAGAATGGATTAAAACGAGTTTATAACGAAGGAGTTATGATTTTTGCAAACTTGACGACGAAAACTACTTTTCCAGAAAACTGCTTGCTGTTGGGCAGAATACGATGGGTATTTTGAGGCCTTAAACGTAACCTAAAAGAGCCGAGTTGTCTAAAATATACTAGTATACACAAAGACGAATCCGTGGACATAAAGAACAAGGAAAACGAGCTTGAAACGACAAAGTTATGACCATTCTAACATCGTCAAACTATATATATATATATATATGGACACAAATAAAAATAATAACGTACGCGTTAAACGGTATATTTTCTAGTAAATATTACTAAGGACTATTTTCTTATCAAACGAATACGTACGACTCGAGGGAATACTTATACGACTTAACGACGTATTTCAAGGTTTTCATTTCAAGGATTTTAACGCTAACTTTGATACGAGTTATTATGACAAGTTATATACTTCACTAAATGGAATTATTTTTCCTAAGTATGGAAACCATTTTTCTACGACGATAACTAGTATTTTCAAATTACGAGTGGTATGAGTATCATGTGCATGTGCATTCACTTCATTTCGGCTTGATCTAAGTTAGATCATGGTTATTCATTTAGGTTGCGGCTAGTGCTCGCGCCTCGTTGTCCCGACTACTTTCACCTCATTGCACCATCTTTGTACCATTATTTCGAGGTGAGTTCTCATAGCCCCGTTTTTAGTACTTATTTGATTTTAAATCCCACGGGGGAGAATACATTGCACTATTATTTTTGTACATGCCCAAGTATTAAATTCCGTACATTGCTTAAGTTGCTAGTACTACCACTGCAAGTCCCCTTTATTATCATGAACCGTTAATTATATTGCCAAGCGAGAGTGAGTGGATAGATCTATCGAGGGTGACTCCTCCATTCGTGTTTGGGTTGCTCCATAAGGAAAACGAATGCATTTCATGTCTAATATAGTACGAGTGTCTGGTAAACACTCCTTTGGGGCATATTTTAGTACGTCTAGCTTCGGTGTCATGAGCTTAAGAGACAATGTAACTTTTTGACAATTTGTCACTTTACTATATACATGTGGCTTATGTACTTACGAATTACTTATAAACCTATGATTATTCACCAACTTTATGTTGACCGTTTTTCGCAATGTATTTCTCAGGTATCTAAGGCATTTCTCATGGCATTGCATGGAGTCACTTTGTGTATCAAGGTTGACGCGTCACTTTTGGATTTCATGCACTTTGAACTATCGTTTGATTGTACTAAACTTGTTTCTTTAAACCTTTTCTAACTTTGGGACCTATGTTTTATAACTTTGGTTATTTTGAATGAATCAAACGATGTATTTTATAAACGACACTTTAGGTCGTTCAATATATCCTGGTTGTGTGCTATGATCCGTTACACCCTCAGGTATTCCATTCCGCTGCCATTCAGGTATTTTGGGGGTGTGACAGATTGGTATCAGAGCCAGGTTATAGCGAACTAGGTTGCATCATTGACCCTAGACTATAACCACACTATCATAGCATATCATCATTTCATCATAAGTGCATATTTACTTATTTTTGGTGATGCCATTATACGAGTTATTTATTTATTTCACCTTGATTATCTCAGAGACATGTCTTCGTATCCCGACACTGTCATACTTTACACCATATCAGATTCTGATGATGAGGACTCTGTGTCCTCTACTGCTGTTTCACCACTTGTTTCTCCTACACCTGAGTTGCCACTTTTGGCGTCAGATGATGATACTGAACCTTTCGAGGAGGAGGAGACGGCTCCTACTCCCCATGTCCATCATACTATACCTACTGACATACCATCATCTCCTACTACTACTATCCATTCAGAGCCGAGACTTATGTTTCCTAGGGAGAAGACTGTTCAGGGCCCTAGGAAGAGGGTTCGTATTTCTACATCTACTTATAGGAGTCTCCCGAGTCCTATTGTGCCTACACCACCACCACCAGCCTTACCCACTACTACTCCTATGCCTACCTCACTCTTGCCGCTTCGGAAGCGTGCAAGGCTTACCACTCCAGATTCACTTACCACTGAGACTGATGACTTTTCACCACTACCAGAGTACCACATAGGTGAGAGTTCTAGAGCTGCTGCGGCTAGGAGCCCTACAGCTGTCACATTAGAGGATCAGATGGGTGCTCAGCAGGAGCAAGTAGATAGGTTGGGGTATCGAGTTGATGAGATCATTACCACTAGACTTGAGACTGTTGAGGAGCAGGTTGAGGATTTGGTTCAGGGCAGAGTTAGTATTGATGTGTCTTACCATGGACTAGAGGCACGACAGTTGAGGCACCAGGAGGAGATTGAGCTACTTAGGGATGAGTTACCTGAGATTCGAGATAGAGCTCAGGCGACACAGGAGACCCAGTGGGAGCAGGTAGATGAGTTGACACTGCTTCGAGAGAGGGTAGTTGTTTTGGAGCGTAGGGATGCTTCTTCTCAGTTACGACTTGAGCATCTTGAGGAGATTGTGGTGGCGATGGATCATGAGATTCGCCGCTTGAGGGGAGAGCCTGGACCATCTAGAGCACCGGGAGGAGCCTAGACGTAGACTGGTATTATATATTAGCTTGTATTATTTTCCTAGTCTCGGGATGTGGGACATAGTTCAAGAACTTATAATCTTTTGATTGTTGTACAAACAAATATTATCAAGTGCGACTCTACTATGTGGAAATGTTGTGCTATATATTATATCGGTCCATGTAGACCGAAATTTTCATGTATTATATTCATGTGTTGTGATTATATTTATGATGTTTCGTGGTTGCTCTTTATTATTGTATTTATCCAGGTTGTGGTTGTATATATACATGTCGTGGTTGTATTCGTACGTGTTGGGTTGTATCGACACAGATTGTGGTTGTATTCGTACATGTCGTGGTTGTATTTATATTTGTTGTGGTTGTATATTTATATACATGTTGTGGGTGTATATCTTTGGTACGATGACTATTTCTATTATGATTTTTCTCATGGTTATTTCCATTTTGATTTATCAGAAATATGGCACCAAGGAAGGGTAAGACTGCACAGGAAACCCCCACTATGACTCAAGCCGCTATCCGCAAGTTGGTCAGGGATAGTATTGCAGAAGCTCTGGAGGTTGAGAGAGCTGAGGTTGCTGCAAGGGCTGCTGAGGCTGCTTCTAATACCGAGGTCGTTGAACCACCCACTGCTAGGCGTGGATGTACATGGAAAGATTTCAAGATTAGTGATCCCGTCAAATTTAAGGGCACTGAAGGAGCGGTTGCTCTAATCCGCTGGTTCGAAAAGACTGAGAATGTTTTTCTCATGTGTGAATGCCCGGAAGTTAGCAAGGTGAAGTTTGCTACAGGTATGCTTCTTGATGAAGCTATGTCTTGGTGGAATTCGTATGCTCAGCCGATTGGTATGGAAAATGCTCACAAGCTTACTTGGGAGGAATTCAAGAAATTGATGACAAAGAAGTTTTGCCCTCGTACCGAGGTGCAAAAGATGGAAACGGAATTTTATGAGCTTGTGACTAAAGGTGATGACATTGAGACTTATTTCAGGAGGTTTCAAGAGTTGGCTGCACTATGTCCAACTATGGTTCCCGATGATGAGAAAAAGATGGAAAACTTTGTTGGTGGATTGCCTGAAACTGTCCGAGGAGATGTGATTTCTTTTGACCCTCAATCAATGGAAGAAGCTATTCGTATAACTCAGAAACTCATGGTCCAAGTAGTCAAAGGGAAATCTGCTGTCAACAACAATAACCGATCAAACAACACCAACTACACCAACACTCGAAACAACTATAACAACAATCGGAACCGCAACTATCCCAATAACCGAAACAACAATCCAAACAACAATAACAACAACAAGAGAAGGTTCGATTACAACCAAGGTGGAAACGCTGTTCAGCCGCCACCTAAGAGACAAGAAGTGGCAAAGGCCTATGCTGCAGGACCGACTGAAAGGAGGGGATATGAGGGTAATTTACCCAAGTGCGAAAGGTGTCAGAGGCATCATAACCCAGGACGTTGCCCAAATACATGCGGTAACTGCAAGAAGGTTGGTCATCACATAAAAGATTGCAAATTTCCAACCTTGGGTAACAATCAGAAGCCACCGGTAACATGTTTTGGCTGTGGAGAAATTGGACACTTTAGGGGTGAGTGCCCACAGAAGAAGAATCAAGGAACTGGAAATCAAGATGGAAGGGCTCGAGGAAGAGCTTATGTCATGGGAGGAGACGATGTCAAAGAAGACCCGAATGTTGTTGCGGGTACGTTCCTCGTTAATAATCGTTATGCATCCATTTTATTTGATTCAGGAGCGGATAGAAGTTTTGTTTCTATTGCATTTGCACCTTTGCTTAACATAGAACCAATCCCATTAGACATTTCCTATATCGTTGAATTAGCCGATGGATCTTTAGTTAACACCAACACCATTATCCGTGGTTGCACTATAAATTTCCTAAACCATCCATTCAATATAGACCTTATGCCTGTAGAACTTGGAAGTTTCGACGTTGTGATCGGTATGGATTGGTTATCTCGGCATCGAGCGAGAATTATTTGTGATGAGAAAGTTGTTCACCTTCCTTATAACGGTGAAACTTTGGTTGTTCGCGGAGAGCGAAGTGGAACTAGACTCAGTATTATATCGTGCATTAAAACCGAGAAGTACATAAAGAAGGGTTGTTATGCATTTTTGGCTCACATCACGGAGAAGAAGTCGGATGAGAAACGACTTGAAGATGTGCCAATTGTTAAGGAATTTCAAGAAGTTTTTCCGGAAGAGTTGCCAGGACTTCCGCCTACACGCCAAGTTGAGTTTCAAATTGAATTAGTGCCAGGAGCTGCACCGATTGCACGAGCACCGTATAGACTTGCACTTTCGGAAATGCAAGAATTGTCGAATCAATTGCAGGAACTTTTGGACAAAGGATTCATTAGACCGAGTTCCTCGCCTTGGGGAGCACCGGTTTTGTTTGTGAAGAAGAAGGACGGAACCTTCAGAATGTGCATCGACTATCGTGAGCTGAACAAGTTAACGGTTAAGAACCGTTATCCACTCCCCAGAATTGACGACTTGTTCGACCAGTTACAAGGTTCTAGTTTTTATTCCAAGATTGATTTAAGATCTGGTTACCATCAACTTAGAGTTCGGGAAGAGGATATCCCGAAGACGGCATTTAGAACACGCTACGGTCATTATGAGTTTCAAGTGATGCCTTTTGGATTAACCAACGCACCTGCGGTATTTATGGATCTCATGAATAGGGTGTGCAAACCGTATCTCGATAAGTTTGTGATCGTATTCATTGACGATATCTTGATTTATTCCAAGAGTAAGGAAGATCACGAAGAACACCTCAGAACAATACTGGAACTACTCAAGAAGGAGCAATTGTATGCCAAATTTTCTAAGTGTGATTTTTGGATACGTAGAGTTCAATTTCTTGGTCATGTTATTGATAGCCAAGGATTACAAGTCGACCCGGCAAAGATCGAGGCAGTTAAGGATTGGGCTACGCCCAAGTCTCCTACGGAAATTCGTCAATTCCTAGGACTTGCCGGATATTACAGAAGGTTTATTGAAGGGTTTTCTAAGATAGCGAAGTCGTTGACGAAACTGACACAAAAGAATGAGAAGTACGAGTGGGGAGAAAAACAAGAGTCCGCGTTTCAACTATTGAAACAAAAGCTTTGTAGCGCGCCGATTTTGTCACTACCTGAAGGTATTGAGAACTTTGTGGTATATTGCGATGCTTCGCATCAAGGACTTGGAGCTGTGCTAATGCAACACGAGAAGGTGATAGCTTATGCATCTAGACAGCTTAAGATACACGAGAAGAATTACACTACTCATGACTTGGAATTGGGTGCGGTAGTTTTTGCACTCAAGATTTGGAGACACTACCTTTATGGTACTAAGTGTGTAATTTTTACCGACCACAAGAGCTTACAGCATATACTCGATCAGAAGGAACTTAATATGAGACAACGTCGTTGGCTAGAGTTGTTGAGTGATTACGATTGTGAAATCCGATATCACCCAGGGAAAGCGAATGTTGTAGCAGATGCACTTAGCCGAAAAGAACGACTCAAACCTTTGAGAGTCAGGTCATTGGGAATGACTATCATTTCACCATTACCATCGAAAATTCTAGAGGCTCAGATTGAGGCTCTCAAGGAAGGAAACCGACCGCATGAGAAACTTTATGGTATGCCAGAAAGCGAAAATGGCTTTGTAAAGAGATCAGATGGAGTGTTATGCTTCAAGGACCGAAGTTGGATACCACTCTATGGTGGAGTGCGAGAATTGATTATGCATGAATCACACAAGTCGAAGTACTCTATTCATCCAGGTTCTGATAAGATGTATCAGGATCTCAAAAAGCTTTATTGGTGGCCGAATATGAAGGCAGAAATAGCTATGTACGTCAGCAAATGTCTTACTTGTGCTAAAGTGAAAGCCGAGTACCAGAAACCGTCAGGGTTACTTCAACAACCGGAGATTCCACAATGGAAGTGGGAACGTATTGCTATGGATTTTGTCACTAAACTTCCAAAGACGTCAGGAGGTTTCGATGCTATTTGGGTAATCATCGATCGACTTACCAAATCAGCTCATTTCATACCCATTAGAGAGACTTATTCAATGGAACAACTCGCTAGACTTTATGTCAAGGAAATAGTCTCAAGACACGGTGCACCAGTTTCCATCATTTCCGACAGAGATAGTCGTTTTACTTCGAACTTTTGGCGGTCATTACAAGATTCTTTTGGATCTAAGTTAGACATGAGCACTGCTTACCATCCTCAGACCGATGGTCAGAGTGAGAGAACTATACAAACACTTGAGGACATGCTTAGAGCATGTGTGATTGACTTTGGAAATGGTTGGGCTAACCATTTGCCGTTAATCGAGTTTTCTTACAACAACAGTTACCATTCGAGCATTAAGGCTGCACCATTTGAGGCACTTTATGGTCGTAAGTGTCGATCTCCAGTTTGTTGGGCCGAAGTCGGTGAAGTACAATGTACTGGCCCGGAGATGGTACAAGAAACAACAGAAAAGATAATTCAAATTCGAGAGAGACTCGAAACTGCTAGAAGTCGACAGAAAAGCTACGCCGATGTTCGACGCAAACCATTGGAATTCCAGATCGGAGACAAAGTTATGTTGAAAGTCTCGCCTTGGAAAGGCGTAATACGTTTTGGAAAACGCGGGAAATTGAACCCGAGATACATTGGACCATTCAAGATCCTGGAGAGGATTGGTCCGGTTGCTTACAAGCTTGAACTTCCGTCAGAACTTAGCAACGTACATAACACGTTTCATGTTTCGAACCTCAAGAAATGTATTTCGGACGAGTCTGCCATTATACCATTAGAAGAAATACAACTCGATGACAAGCTTAACTTTGTGGAAGAACCAGTTGAAATCATGGATCGCGAGATCAAACAGTTGAAACAAAGTCGAATTCCGATCGTGAAGGTTCGTTGGAATTCTCGAAGAGGACCCGAGTTTACTTGGGAACGAGAAGACCAAATGCGACGCAAGTATCCACAACTTTTCACCGAGCCTAGTACCGAGACCAACACTGACTGAATTCAGGGACTGAATTCCTTTTTGGATGGGCGACTGTCACAACCCACAATTTCAGGTCATTTTTCCAAACTTCGATATTCTACTATTCACAAATTACTATTCATCGATCACTATTCATCGTTTTACTATTCATCGTTTTTGAGGTCAATTTGACATTCCGAGACATATTCAGAAATTTTACTATTCACATGACACTATTCATTTCCGAGAGAAAACTACTATTCATGTGCATTATTCATGTTATCGTAAATTTAGTTTACGAGTGTTCAAATTCGCGTAACCGTATTGGTTCAGGAGCGAATTCATGCATTATTGTCAGGGACACTTCATACGGACTAGAAATAGTCTGCATGTCATCATTAGGGCACGTGCATACTATTCCACTCGTAGGATATCTAAATTACTACTTTTGGTACGATTAACGAATTACGTGCGTTTATTTCAATAAACGCTAATACGCGAGCTATAAAAGTGTCTAACGTGTCCGACACTCCCGATTATGAACCTAATACGTTTTTATACTCATTTCTATAATATAAAAACTATAATATTAATTTACCCGGTATTTTGGAAATTTAACTAATACGTATCGTACGTTTAACTTAATAACGCCGGTTTTCATCAAAATTGAACGATAATCACCCTAACTCTCCGTACTTGTACCCGACTTATTTTTACAACTTTTATAACTTTATTACGTCCCGAATAACTTCAACAAAACTTATTTTTAACAAACCCGGTACCCGATTAAACTTTAAACCTAAACCTAACCTAACTATACTTAATTACTAACACTAATATTTACTAACTAATCACCCAACATCCCTCCCCTTTTCCCTCACCAAAACCGGCCAAGCCCCCCCCTTGGTCATCAAGTTTTAAATGCCTCACCAAACTTATTAAATGCTCACCAAACCAATTGTCCAAGTATATATTAAACTTTTCTTAAACCCTTTTCACTAAAATCACTTTTCTTGCAAACTAGCTAAGTTTTTCTCTCTTTTCTTTGGAGTTTGGTTCAAATTGGGGTAGACAAGGAGCAAGGAAGAGAAATTTTACAAGATCATTTCATAAACTAGTTAGTATAATCATCCTTGTTAGAGTTTTGAAATAAAAACTCAAGGATTAGTAAGCTTTTTATCATCTAAACTCTCTAAACCACCAAGTAAGTATACAAACTCATTTTTATGATTTTTACAAGTTATTATTATGTTCATATAATTTTCTTATAAGATCTTACACATGTATCAACTTGTACCACTTCATTTTGTATATTTTAACTTTGAAGCCCTAAAAATGGAAACATATGAAACTCTTGTTAGACCTAGTGGTTTGATGATATTTTAGGACCCATGACACCCTAAGAAGGTGTATGGTAGGATTAGATTAGTCTTGTGGTGTTGAAAGTGGATTGGTGAAGGATGGAACTAGTTTAGAGACTTGGAAATGATTTTTGGAACTTTTGAAATACCTACTGTCCTTATTTTAAATTCGTGGGAAAATCAGTAAGTGATGACTAAGTTTTGACCAAAGATTTAGAAAATACATTCAAAAACGAAACTTTAGGCGAAAGAATGGATTAAAACGAGTTTATAACGAAGGAGTTATGATTTTTGCAAACTTGACGACGAAAACTACTTTTCCAGAAAACTGCTTGCTGTTGGGCAGAATACGATGGGTATTTTGAGGCCTTAAACGTAACCTAAAAGAGCCGAGTTGTCTAAAATATACTAGTATACACAAAGACGAATCCGTGGACATAAAGAACAAGGAAAACGAGCTTGAAACGACAAAGTTATGACCATTCTAACATCGTCAAACTATATATATATATATATGGACACAAATAAAAATAATAACGTACGCGTTAAACGGTATATTTTCTAGTAAATATTACTAAGGACTATTTTCTTATCAAACGAATACGTACGACTCGAGGGAATACTTATACGACTTAACGACGTATTTCAAGGTTTTCATTTCAAGGATTTTAACGCTAACTTTGGTACGAGTTATTATGACAAGTTATATACTTCACTAAATGGAATTATTTTTCCTAAGTATGGAAACCATTTTTCTACGACGATAACTAGTATTTTCAAATTACGAGTGGTATGAGTATCATGTGCATGTGCATTCACTTCATTTTGGCTTGATCTAAGTTAGATCATGGTTATTCATTTAGGTTGCGGCTAGTGCTCGCGCCTCGTTGTCCCGACTACTTTCACCTCATTGCACCATCTTTGTACCATTATTTCGAGGTGAGTTCTCATAGCCCCGTTTTTAGTACTTATTTGATTTTAAATCCCACGGGGGAGAATACATTGCACTATTATTTTTGTACATGCCCAAGTATTAAATTCCGTACATTGCTTAAGTTGCTAGTACTACCACTGCAAGTCCCCTTTATTATCATGAACCGTTAATTATATTGCCAAGCGAGAGTGAGTGGATAGATCTATCGAGGGTGACTCCTCCATTCGTGTTTGGGTTGCTCCATAAGGAAAACGAATGCATTTCATGTCTAATATAGTACGAGTGTCTGGTAAACACTCCTTTGGGGCATATTTTAGTACGTCTAGCTTCGGTGTCATGAGCTTAAGAGACAATGTAACTTTTTGACAATTTGTCACTTTACTATATACATGTGGCTTATGTACTTACGAATTACTTATAAACCTATGATTATTCACCAACTTTATGTTGACCGTTTTTCGCAATGTATTTCTCAGGTATCTAAGGCATTTCTCATGGCATTGCATGGAGTCACTTTGTGTATCAAGGTTGACGCGTCACTTTTGGATTTCATGCACTTTGAACTATCGTTTGATTGTACTAAACTTGTTTCTTTAAACCTTTTCTAACTTTGGGACCTATGTTTTATAACTTTGGTTATTTTGAATGAATCAAACGATGTATTTTATAAACGACACTTTAGGTCGTTCAATATATCCTGGTTGTGTGCTATGATCCG
This sequence comes from Artemisia argyi, assembly GCA_030686995.1. NCBI lineage: Eukaryota > Viridiplantae > Streptophyta > Magnoliopsida > Asterales > Asteraceae > Artemisia > Artemisia argyi. The sequence goes on along the minus strand of CM060691.1, from coordinate 80,991,250 downwards.
TTACACCCTCAGGTATTCCATTCCGCTGCCATTCAGGTATTTTGGGGGTGTGACAAGGACCCACTGAGCAATCTCAGGGGTTGTGTTGTTCTTTGGAGGAGTAAAAGTGGTTTGTGAATGCTTTGCATTAATTGCACAAACTTGTCAACTTTTACTCCTCTCTTATGCTACCTATTTATACACAAGTATAGAACAACTAGTTATACATTGGACATAAAGCTTCCTTAACAATATCTTGAAAGATATTATTCTTCTAGCAAGGAACCTTCATTGACTTAAGTCCAAAAGGCACTTTCTGATGACAGACTGGTTTTAACCATTTTGGGAAAGTTTGACATTAAAGTGATAAAGCACTTTAATAATGCATCTTAAACTTTCCCGCCCAGTCCCGCCTAAACTTCAGTCTTCTTGTCATCAGTCTTCAGTACTATGAAGTTGTTGAGGAGTCATGGGGTTCAGTGAGTTATTGTCATCCTCACTGAACCCATCACCTTCTTCTTGGCTTAGATCACACTTCACTGAGTTCCGCCTCACTGAATGGAGAACCTTTCTTCTTAGGCTCGGTCTAAGCATCCTGAAGATGACTCACTGAGTTACTATTCACTCAGTGACTTGTTCATACTTAGGTTATTTTACGTTCAAATCTTTGTTTGAAGAAGATTGGGGAATTCAGTGACCCAACAGAAAATTAGGGTAGAATTAGTTTTAATCTAATCTTTAAGTGTTTGTTAGCTCTAAAATCTCAGTTGTACTCTTTTCTAAATTTTCAATGAAAGTCTAACTTTGCTTATTTCCTGTTACTAAAGCATTACTAATTTCATACTGCTAATTTGTGTTGTGCTTATTTAGAGTGGTCATCATTCATACAAAACTGCTTTTCATACTTCTTTAAGCATAGTTCAAGACTTGATTTTCAAAAACCTTGCTCAAAATGACTATTCTCTTTGAAAAAACCAAAACTGCCATCATATGTGGGTGTTTGGAATAATGTGGTTATGAGAGACAAAATTTGTTTCGACCATATAGTGAATTTCTAAAAGCTTGCATTTCATATATTTGATAGATTAGAGGCACATTTTAACAATTCAAAGTATTTTTTTTTTTTTTTGCACTTTGCATTAATTTTTAGAAAATCTTAGTTTAAATTTTCTTTTTACAGCAAGTTATTAGATAATCTAGATTTAGGAGCATTTTAGCATTAAAACTTGTTTTCTTATATATAGTTGCACTTAGTAATAGATAGCATAGGGTAGTTTGCATTTGCCTTTGGCACATTTCCTTCACAAATTCACCATAACAACTTTACTATTTCTGAGACGTCACACCTTAGGTCCATTCAGCTTCATAATAGTTTGTCATTGCATACTTTTAGTTTAAAATCACTCATTACAGATTAGTATAATCATTTCATAGCTTATATCATAGGTCCAACAGTTGCATTTCAAGTTTGCAAGTTTTTCAAAGTTCAAAATATTTTACAAAAAACGACCCAACAGCCTCTTTGAGAAGTATTTTTAATTTGTTCAATTCTTGACCGTTTGACCTGAAAGTTGGTTTGAGGCTCGTTCCCCAGCTTATCTTCATGTCCTTATTTTTATTTAATTTTTATGATTTTTTTTACAGCTTATTTCAGCCATCAAAGTAGGCCTTCAGCCCTGTTCATGATTTGCAGCCTTAGTTCAAGTAGCAGTTAAGTGTAGAGCTTTTTAGCTTATTTCTTGCTTAATCTGTCCCCCGTAGTGCTTAATTAGGAATTCCCTTGATGCCATTTGCATGTTCCCTATTAGCTTAGTTTATTCCAACTTACTGATAGCTTTTAGTAACCGATTTCTTCCCTGCACCAAACCCTTCCGCTTTTCAATAGCCCATAACTTGCCCATTTTCTGAGCTTAGTCTATAATTTTTGGTGATTTGGAAAGCCTTTGGTACTAGCTAGTTAGATGCAAACCTTGTTTTCCCTTTCATGCTGATTTGCTTGCTTGATTTTAGCCTCAAAGTTGGCCCTCCACTTGTTGTTTCTGCTGGTGCAATAGCAGACTTTGTGATTTTGCTTGATCTCTGGTAATTAATGTTTTTTTTTAGATAGTTCAAAGCTGGTTTAAGGTTGTGTTTTCTGTTGGTTATGGTTGTTGTAGCCCTTGAGTCCGTTTGATTGCTTATCTAGCTGCCACTACATTCCTAACTCACTTCGGATCTTTAAAAAAAAAGTCATCACTGTTGGATTTTGAAAATTTGTATAAGCTTTCAAAAGCTTTTAAGTGAAAATCTTTTCACAAAAAAATTGTTGTTGTAGTTGTCAAAATATGTTGTAAAGAGAAAATTGAAGAAAACAAATAATAAATATTGCAAGACAAAAGGTCAAGGGATTCGAACCCCTGACCTCTTGCCAATACCAAACAGACACCAGCGACCCCTTACCATCTATGCCATTTAGAATTTCTTGTTAGGATTCTCATAGTTTAATATTTAATGTAACCTTAGTTTGTTTAGCTTAATTTTGCTTGTTAGGTTTAGACATGCTTATTTACTTGCTTATTTGTAACTGCTTATTTTACTTTTTATTTTACCTAGTCTCATTTTAGTGTGTAATAAACTTTCCCAAAATTTTTTCACAATTTTCTAAATTGTTTTACTATTTTTTATTCATTTATTTTACTATAATAGTAATTAAATAATAATAAATAATATAAAAGTTCAAAAAATATTTTTCTTTTTCCAAAAATTTTCTTTTGTTATTAGAATAGTAGGAAAATTATTTTCACACCCGTAGGCTTAATGTAGCATCAGATTCACTTTTTCTTTTGCGCCTCGCGTTTATTTTTAACTAACTTTCGCGTTTTAAATTTAGAATATGTTTTAGGTTTGCCTAGTTCCCGGTTATCTTTCCCGTAGTATTTTAAGTAGACTTTAAGTTTTAATTAGCATTCCTTATTTGAATTCATCTTTTAGTTTCGTCTATTTTAATTGTCGTACGTTATTTGCAATTTAGCGTAATTCAACAATTCCAAATAATCTAACCATTCCTTACAAGCATTTTAATCTCGAATCTCACACGATATTGCCCATTCACACCTCGTTGGGACACGACCCGGGTAATCACTTACCCGGTATCACATATATATATTGTATTCACGAGTCTTTACAAGTCTTCCTTTTCCTAAAGGTTGATTGGTAAATTCCACTCACGTCTACCTTGTATATTAATTTGATACGCGCAAAAACGCAACTATCACTACAGTAGAATGCCAAAAAATGATAATTTTGTTTACAAATGGTCCTGTGTGATCAAAACCAAGTACCAATGAGTACACAACCTGTCCTAAGGCTTCCCCTGAAGCACTAAACCATGGCCATCCACAATGCACCATGCTCCATGTTTTTTCTCTGCTTCATCTTCTTCCTTTTTTTTATTTTTCAATTATTTTTCTTTTTTTTTTTTTTTTTTTTTTTTGGTATTTTTGAGATTTTAAAGTAAAACAAGTTAAATGCTTACTGGGCTTATAAAAACTTATGAGTAAGTGTTGGGAAATATTTGTAACCAGACTTAAATCTGGATTAGTTAGTTAAGTCGGGTAGATAGTTAAGTCTGTCAGTACCAAGTTAAGTCTGGCAGACACTAGTTAAGTCTGTTTATGTTTTAGACTGTTAAGTCTGTTTAACTTAACAAGTTAGATATCTTAGGAGATATTATAGAAAACGATATGCACACGGTTAGATATCTTAGGAGAAGATATGCATGTATCCTTTCACACGTTTTTTATAATTAGGGTTTCCTTGTAGTATAAAAGGAACCCTACGGCATTGTGTTCAAGGCCAAGTTTTCAAGTTTAATAGAATATAAAAGTTAGTAAATCCCTGTGTTGTTCTTACTGCTTGTGTTAATATTCTACATTAACTTCAAGTATACATTGTTCTTAAGAGTTTCTCATATAAATACTTTGGATTTACTCAAGGTGTTTATTGTCTTACAAAGGCTACTTAGATCTAGAACTTTTGACCTACAAGTGGTATCAGAGCCTGTAGAGGGACTCTGAGTAAGAAGAAACACAGAAACCACAACCATAAACACTCAAACACTCACCAATCACATATGATATCTGCTCCTGCTAATGAATTCTCTTCACACAGTGATTCTGAAGAATCAAAACACACTGAGGCTGCATCAGAGAATAGCAAACCCAAGCAGCAACAACAAGTGGTGTCAACATCCACTACCATATCCAATATCAAACTCCCAATTCTCAAGAAGGAGGAGTATGATATCTGGGCTATGGAGATGGAGCACTATTTGTAATATGTTGATAATGATGTATGGAAGGTGATTCAAAATGGAAACTCAAAGAAGAGGATCTCTGTAGGTAAGGATGGTACTGTCAGGGTACTTCCAGTAGTCTCTGCTGTAGAGATCCATGCTGTGGAGAAAGAGAGGAAAGCAAGGACCATTCTTCTGATGGCCATACCAAAGGAACACCTACGAAGGTTCCATGGTATGGATGATGCTAAAGATATCTGGGAAGCCATTAGAACTCGTTTTGGAGGGAATGCAAACTCTAAAAAGATGTAGAAGGCTGTACTCAAGCAGCAATTTGAAGCATTCACCGTTTCTAGTTCTAAAGGTTTGGAGAAAGGTTATGACAGATTCCAACATCTGCTCTCTCAATTGGAAGCACATGGTTCCCCTGTATCTACTGAAGATGCAAATCACAAGTTTCTCAGATCTATGCCTGCTGAATGGTCAACTGTAGCCATGTCTATGAGACTAAAAAAATATGTGGATACTTGGTCAATTGATGACCTATTCAATAACCTTAGGGTTTTTGAACAGGAAATTAAAGGGGGTTAAAAACATCTTCTAGTGCAACCAATGTTGCATTTGTTGGACAAAGCAAGGCCAGTCACTGGTACAAAAAGTTGTATTGGTCACGACCAAAATGTGTGACGATATGCATATAGTCACACACGTTTTTTTTTGTTGTGTGTCACCATAGGTCCCGCCACCGTAGGTGGCATACGGTCACATTGTTGAGTTCGTGGCCTTTTGCATCGAAAAAGAGTGACCAAAACCCCGAATATGTGTGATAAATTAGGCACAAGTTTTGTTGGATTAGTCATTATCAGTGACCGTAAACACCTTATAGTCACACGAATGTATTTTGAGAGTAACTATTGTTCGTCCTTTGGCTACATAAATATATAATATACATGACATTTGAGATGATATATTCAAGTAAATGTGTATTTTATGTGACTATTGATAATCCAATGGCCACATGAATATACAATAAATGTGACGTTTGTGATGATTTAGTCACACAATGCGTGTTATTTTTTGGAGTTAGTCACATACAATTTAACACAAAGTGGCCAAATGTGTGAATAAGTGTGACCATATGCTGTTTAAAGTGAAGAAATGTGTATTTTGTGTGACTATTGATCATCCAATGGCCACATGAAGTTTATGTTTGCGTGGCCTTTGTAATATTTAGTCCCACAAAGCATGTTTGTTTTGGGTATTTAGTCACATACCATTAAAAAAACAGTGGCCAAAAGTGTTAATAAGTGTGACCATATATTGTTTAAAGTGAATAAATGTGTATTTTTTGTGACTATTGATCATCCAATGGCCACATGAAGTTTATGTTTGCGTGGCCTTTTGTAATATTCAGTCACATAAAGCATGTTTCTTTTGGGTATTTAGTCACATATAATTAAGCAAATAGTGGCAAAAAGCATTAATAAGTGTAACCATATGCTGTTTAAAATAAAGAAATGTGTATTTTGTGTGACTATTCATCATCCAATGGCCACATGAAGTTTATGTTTGCGTGGCTTTTTTTAATATTTAGTCACACAAAGCATGTTTGTTTTGGGTATTTAGTCACATACCATTAAGCAAACAGTGGCCAAAAGTGTTAATAAGTGTGACCATATGCTGTTTAAAGTGAAGAAATGTGTATTTTGTGTGACTATTGATCATCAAATGGCCACATGAAGTTTATGTTTGCGTGGCCTTTTGTAATATTTAGTCACATAAAGCATGTTTCTTTTGGGTATTTAGTCACATACAATTATGTAAACAGTGACAAAAATCGTTAATAAATGTGACCATATGCTGTTTAAAATGAAGAAATGTGTATTTTGTATGACTATTGATAATCCAATGGCCACATGAATTTTATGTTTGTGTGACCTTTTGTAATATTTAGTCACACAACGCATGTATTTTTTTGGGTATTTAGTCACATACAATTAAATAAACAGTGGCCAAAAGTGTTAATAAGTGTGACCATATGATGTTTAAAGTGCAGACATGTGTGTTCTGTGTGACTAATGTTCATCCAATGGTCACATGAATTTTTAATTTGGGTGGCATTTGGTAATATTTAGTCACACATCGAATTAAAGAAAAGAGTGACCAATGATGTTAGTATTGCTAGTACTAAGTTAGTACTGCTGGGTCAGAGTTACTACTGCTAGTATATAAATAAAACAGAATTAAATACAAAAAGCAATTTCAAATTCAATAAAACTCGAATGTATATAAATGAACAAAATATATGTAGAATTTTAATGTCGCATATAATGAAATTCTCAACTACTAAAAGTTAAAACCTTTTGAATCTTCCCTGGACCCGCCTTAGTTTGCTTTTGCACTAGCGACATAATTTTTGCGCTTCGGTTGTAATTTTGGTCCAGGAATGTTTTTACTAACTTTTGGTTTCGTAGTTGGTGGTGTAACCTGTAGTAAACAAAAGACGCTTGTATCAAACATTGAATTTAATATGAAAAATTATATTTATATATATGTGTGTATATATATATATATATATATATATATATATATATATATATATATATATATATATATATATATATACTAGATTTCTAAGCCCGCCCGATGGGCGGGCATGACTTATAATTTTTCTTTTGATGGTGTTGGTTAATGGAATTTCATTTTTAAGGACAGGTGCTTAATTATTATTTTAATGATAATGGCCAGATAAGTAGACTTGTAGAAAATTGGACTTGTAATTTAATCATGTACGGATAATAATGATCTTTTATAGTCATTTCTTATGTATACACCTGACGCTAAACCAACATTAAGCCCATAAAATATATACCTCGGTAAAGGGTAGCAGTGGGATTTCATTGGCATTATTTCCGGTCACAACCGGGTAATTCATCACTCTCTTTCTCCTTGAACGTCTTTTTGGTAGCCGCCCAATGCGCGGTCGGATAACATTTATATTTAGTTACTATCTTTAGCTTTCAAGGCCTGCCCGATGGGCGGACATGACTTATAATTATCGTTGGAATGTATTAGTTAACGGAAAATAAAATATAAGGAAGGCGGGCATGACTTATAATTATCGTTGGAAGGTACTACGTATTAGTTATCAGAAAATATATATAAATAAATAGATGAGGATCAATAATTACTCAAATGTTAAAAGGTTTAAATTTATTATTTAAGAGATAAAAATATTATTTAAATTATAATTCGAAATTAAAATTATTTATAAGAGTTGTTATTTATTATTATTATTATTTTTTTGGTATTGTTTGAAGGTATTACTTAATGGAAAATAATATATAAACGGTAAACCTATGTTATAAATCAATAGGCCAATCTAAATTAACTAAATATAAGCTATAAACATACCAAATTCTTTATTGAATGTATTAAGAACGAAAATAAATAAACAGTTATCGAATATGAGAGAAAAAAGTTTCAAAGTAATATGTAAGAACAAAGTATCAAAGAATAGCCCGCCCGATGAGCGAGCGAGCCTTTTGAATATCATTAAAAACCGTAAGTTAACGAAAAATAATATGTAAACATGCCAACTTTTTTGTTGAATGTCCATCCGATAAGACAAGATAAAAGTTAACAAATTTTATCTTATAAGAGAAAGTAAAAGTTAATAAAATTATCCGCAAAAGTATATGTTGTTAGTTCAAATGCGAAATTAATATTATTTGTACACAACGTTGGCTCTTCAAATAAGTCTTGATCCATGCACCACCTAATCAAACCTTATAATGCAATATTGATTGATCAAATGAAGACTTTCAATGAACTGAAAGCAAGATATTGCAACAATAACAATAGTTGGTTGATTTGCTAATAATCTATTAAGGAATGTTCAAGGCACCATTTGAGAAGTTCTTTACCACATGCGTCACCCTCGCACAATGGAAATATACTTCCAGTTTCTCCAACACTCTAAACTATTTTTGTAACAAAAGCTCCTTGATATAAAATTGTTCCTACTGTATCATGTGGCTGGGGAGTGACCGGGGTCTCAGGCTGCAAATTTTTACATGTATAATGTAAAGCATTAGATCTAGCCATTATAGTGAAACCAAAAACCATCATGACCACAACAACCATAGTTATCGTTAAAGGACATTAAATCCTTTCTTCAATTCCAGCTTGTTGTTGATGCTCCCAAAAAGATGCATTTTTTAGATTTCTTACTCCACAAAAGAATGAAAAACAAAGTGTAATAACTGCATCTCTTTTCGAATGTTGTTTGCAAGATAATTGTTATCCACGCGAAATACGTGCAGGTAACGAAGCAACCACACATGATAAACGTTGTACCACACAATCATTGAAGTGAAATAAATCAAAAAGATTAATAGACCAAAGTGCTCTTTACCCGTTAAACTTGATGTAGTAGTAGTCATGCATGATGGCCCACTCTCGCTAGCTTTACTCTAATCCAAAAATTTGAAGACACAAAGTTAGTGATGGAATTCCTTTCATAGTATTGCTTATAGTATTATTTGTGTACCTGGGAGGAAAGAAATAATACCAAGTTAGATTAATTAAGGCTACTATACCTTGTCTTGTAATCATTATTTCATCTTACAGAAATATGATAAGTGATGTAGGTAATTTGCACTTGTATAGTCGATATTAAGGCTACACTAATTAAAGTAAGGAATCAAGTATATACGAAAATGTCAATTTTCCATTATAATCTTACAGAAATATGATAAGTGATGTAGGTAATTTGCACTTGTATAGTCGATATTAAGGCTACACTAATTAAAGTAAGGAATCAAGTATATACGAAAATGTCAATTTTCCATTATAATGTGAGATCAGTAAACAGAAAGTGAAGAAAACACTTGGTATAGAGATTAAAGGGTGTTGAAAATGTAGAGTAAGATCACATTGTCATAATAACATTTATTACAACTTTTGATAAACAGAAATATACCATGTTTAGCATACACATCATTAGTTCTTGGTTTAACTTGTTAGATGTTTATGTATAATTTAGTGACAATCATGGCTTTATGTAAGTCCTTACCTCTTGTATATTGTGTGACCAATGCTTATTTTCCCCCAATGAGCTGAAATAAGGCATCAAGACATTCATTGTAGTTTTAATGACATAAAAAAAACTAAAACCATAAGCAAGTTTCCCGGTCAAAAGTTTGGAAAATAATTTGTTTTATAAAAATAGTTGGTTTTTAAGTTTCAGTAACAAATTTTTATTGCCTGGTTGATAAATAAGAAATGAAGTGAAAACACATTGGTCTTTGTTAAATGTTAATAGGGTCAATCATGCATCAGGCAGTAGACTCACATATAATTTGATGTCCTAATGCATAAAAGTGTGTCTTAAGAAATAAGAAATGGATAGTTTGCCCTTATTTTATATTTTACTTAAAGATATGTTTGTACAGATTGCAATATAAGAAGAGTTAATTAGACTTTATAGTGTCTAAAAAGAACCTAACGTACACTTCTAAAAAGGGATGGAACAATAAGAAGCACATTACTGCGAGCTACCTATAGAAGTGATGACAGACATCAACACACGAGCTTGGTAATTAGATACTTTACAAAAATAGAACCAATGCCTACATCATGCTCTTAAGGTAAATGTATCACTTATTTTTACAATCATGTGCTGATCAACAATCATGTATAGTCATGATATGCATCAGAAGTTCAGAGAAAATCAATAAGAAAACCCCCCAAAATGAGGTATGTGAGAACTTACAGTTAACCCTTCATGATACTCTATTTCAAAAGCGGCCATCATGAGGTGCAACCTGTTCAATGAATTTTTTTTATTAAGATATGATAATAGTATAACAGCTTAATAACTTATTCACTAAAAGTGTAGAAAACTATTAAAATAATAACTGAATAGGATCCGAATGCAACCTTATAACTGATGTCTTGTGTTGACAACCGACAATGGATTTGTAGTGGCTGCTCCGAATAGGATCCGGCTGCCTTTGTACTTTTCTTGGTTTGTATATTAACAAAAAGCATAAGTACACTCCTTGTCGCCAGTACTCTATAATAAAAAGCATAAGCACAGATATAGGAGTCATTACCCCAAAAGGTATTATTAGCAAAAAAATGTTTTTCAGACCACTCTGCTCTTCCCCTCCAAAGTGTACTAATATTGTAACTAACCTTGGATTATGTTGCGTTTAGAAGTATACTAATATTGTAACTAACCTTGGAAGTATACTAATACTGTAACTAACCTTGGATCATGTTGCGTTTGCAAGTATTAGTTTCATTTGAAATAACAGTGGTCAGACCATGATTATAGTTTTTGCCGAACAGAAGTACTAAAACCACAAATAAACTGATAGTTTCTTTGATATTACAACATTTACCATTATAACCTCCCAGTAGAATATAATTCGTAAAATCATGGAGAACGCGAAGGTTGTTCTTGTTTGCTGTGGGCATACTTCCGCTGTCCCATAGCATCTTTTTGGTTGGACCAAACTATTTTGTCTGACCTTTCAGCAGTGAGTCATGAGAATCTGAGCAAAGATTTCCTTTAACTAAAACTTTGGACCCGTCTTGTTCAAAAGGCCAATCATTGAAGTTAGCGAGGAAGATGTTAATGAACACATGACAGCTAAAAATGGCAAAATTTTGACACATTTACTTATAAACGGGTCTATTCTGGTTGTCTTTAATATCTAACAGATCAAATAGGCGCTCACATAGCTAAAACAAAAAAGGTTAAATGGTTCGAAGTCGCATAACCTGTATATTTAATGCATTAAAAAAATCTGATTATCATTAGTATATTTGTGGAACTAAAAATACTACAGAACAAAAATGATTTTATAACAATAACCGGCACACCAGGCTCTTATAGAAATTACATATTTTGGACAAAAAAACCTCAGATCTGTCACACTATCTTTTTACATATTGTGAAGAGATAAAAAGATTGGATACAAATTTTTTTTTACTAAACAGGTTAAAGTGGTGTGTGCAAGGTTGTCTACCAATTGGTAACGAAAGCTCCAGTTGCAAATTTCTTACCAAGAGTTCTTGATCATTGCCGAATTTAAGTCCTAATAGCAATGAGAAGCACTTTCAATACTTGAAGAGTTGTACTGCATGTATTTCATCAGAAGTTATCACACAAAATATTACTCTTTGAAAATAAACCACGGGCCTACATAGAAAAAAACAACGGTATAAAGATTAATTTACCTGTTCGGTGAAAATTATCCACACAACTGCAGACCATATTTAGAATCTTTGTAAATAGAATAACATTTTTACCATTTTCAAGACCAGGGTCGCCATCTAGATGGTCGTACAGTGTTGTTCTTTTCAATTTCATTATGGTATCATTTGGTTGTGCTTTGCCATAGGAGCAATCGTAATGTAGACCTGCTCTTGCCTGCAACAAAATTAAAAGAATAGTAAGAATGGTTCACAGGTCCAGAATTTGTAGTTTCTACTTGCATTCGTAGTAAGTAATATCTCGTGTATTATGAAGCATAACCGATATAAGTATGGCCTCACATCAGTAAATATAACATGATTTAGATCATTTATCATTAAAAAGAAAAAGAATAAACGTGATATTTCATGTTGTGCTTTTTGTTGGGTCTTATTTTGGTGCCAAAGAACCTGGCGCATAAAGAACATAACCAAAAGTTAACCAAACAAAAACATATATGTAAGAAAAGAACGTTATCGGAAAATTGGATAAAACCATACAACACTGACCTGACATGCTATAATGTTAACATGCTATGTATGAGGTGACAGACAACACTGACCTGAGAGTTACTTTCTTGTTATCGGTATTGCCTTCTTTTTTTTTTTCTTTTACATGTACCATGTTAGAAATGTAATTATCTCAAACCAGCCTAAAGAAAACATTATCAAATACAAGTGCAAAATTAAATTTATGAACAATATAACACACCTAGGCTACCCAACATGCCTTCCACTGTCTCACGACTCGTTGGTACTGATGTTTTATAAGGCAAATGTTGATTAAACATGTAATATGTTCATGATGTGAATATACCGATTGCTCACTGCCATAAGCCAAACAAATAACCTGCAATAAACAATTTAAAGGTTTCACCACTTTCATCAATAACGGTTTCACTTGACTCATAGGACTTCATCTGCAATAAGGTGAAGGTAATGAAATTTATAAATGGTAGAAACCCATCCAATCTAAACAGTATATTGAAGTGGATTTAATTTGTTACCGGAAGTTACGGCCATGCGACAACGCTTAATCATAGATTCCTTAAACTCGCCATCTGCTATGCCTATTTGATAAGCCAAAATGTGATTTCAATTCAATTTGTTAATAAGTATGACCATCATTAATTGTTAATATTTATTTAGCCAGTGGACACAAAATCTTACATGTTTCAAGAGCCAAGAGTGTTTGGCGCTGCTCCTTTTTTAAGTACTTATATCTACTTTAGAAATAAGCAGGTACCAAGTGCTTATTTACACCATCTATAAGCATAGAAACCAACGAAATCCTACAACGATAAACTATACTTATCTCCATCACTATTAGATAATGCATCAATATCACTCCACCTCTACACCCTTGCACGCCGCCCACACCTTGCAGGGTCTGAAGCTAACTCCACATTCAGTCTTAAGTAAATTGCAGCTAAAAGTCACAAAAATTAGCTTAATCATGATTTTAAGTGGTCTTGCAGGCAAAGTAAGTAATAAGCACAATTTAGAATGTCATTGGAATAATTGAAGGAGTGGAAGAACGTGATAGGTAATCTATTGTCTATTTTCTATCAATTATATATGTTTACGTCAAGTGCTAGGATAAACAAAAATGAGAAAACACCTTCTTAATAAGTTACATTATGTTTCATCAATGTGTGTATGGCCCACAGTGCTCGAGACCAAGTCGGCTTGGTCTGCCATACGTAGCTTCTGCTGAGGAAGTTGGTTTGTTGTTGCTTAGAAAAGAGGCACGTTTTGAAGAGCCCCCGGTTCGAGAAGTTTAGATATTTTCCGAATCAGCTTGATGTGAGTGAAAGTATAAGATAGTTAACAAATAGCACCTACCATATCGACTCAATTCTTAATGAATGAGTCAATTTTGGTCATATTTGATCTCTAACAGGTCCACCATTAATAAATCAGTTAAAAAGAAAACGGGTCCAATGGGTCAATATTCAGCGAAAGTTGCACAAAGAAAATCAGAAACATACCACATATTTTGATAAAAGTACATCCTCTGAAGTTCTGTTTCTAGAAAGTTCATGGCGTATACCAGCTGACAGATTTCTTCTAGATAGCGGATCCCCCGCACCAGTGAGCCTATCCCCAATATCTTGTCCAGCTGTAAGAATGAAGAAAGACACAACTGTTAATGTTAACAGACTCAACAAAAGGATCTATTGTTCTGAAACACGTCGAATAAATTATTTTGCTAAAGAGAAAATCGGGTCTAAGATATCAGACTTTTGGTAAAAATTAAGAAATGCGTACTAAAAAACACCATGTTGTTGAAAAATATCAAAAAAAGCAATTCAAAACTCCTACTCACCTTGGCTCTCAGCATGGCATGATCCCACATGTTCGGTCGCCCCAACACTGTTGAATGTACTAAGAAAACCGTAAGTTCACCCAGTACTTGCGCATCTACTATTCTCATGTGCTGGATTATGGTTGTGACAGAAATCATTCAACTCGCCTCGAGGAGCTTAGACTTGCTATTCCACCCTCTTTGAAGGGTCATCTGATTTAGTTTCAGACCTAAAACCTGAAGTTATAAATAATGGCATTAGCTACAACGGTCAACAGAATGGAATATCAGGGAAAGATAGGAGACAAAATGAAAGTACAGACCTTACCCATAAATTCTCAAACTTTGTTGTTAGATTTCCCATGTGATGCAGGTGCAGCCACAGTGACTCTAACATCATTAGCAATATTTACTCCTGCAAAAGTTTAGAACACACATATAAGTTGGGAGGCATCACGAAAGATGAGCAAAGGTAGCAGATGAAATAGATTTACTTGTAATCGCTGAACGCTGTGCTCGATCTTCCACTTCAATCACTACTTGGACAATTCCACCTTCCAACTATGAAATACATGGTGTTACAGGAGCATCCTGTCGCACAAAACTTATATGTACTAATATGTAGCAAACCAATAAAAGAAGCCTTCAATGGTTAGGCGATGTTGCTTTGTATTACCTTGTTTTGCCTAAGTTCAACAACAGCCTTATAACTGTTGAGGGTTGCCATGCTTCCTAAATGCTTGTAAGCAAAATGCTGACCCAAGTTCCATATCTCCGCCACAGTTTGCATGCCCAGCCCCTGCTCTACCAACCTTGTTTAAAAGTTGCGCCAAGTAATTCCCCTCCCTCTCCGCCGCCTGAAACATATAGGCGAGTAAGGTAACGTGTCAATGAATAATTTAAGAGAATTGGCCATTCCCCAAAGTATGAGGTGGGTTGATGTATAATTTACTAAAAAAAGAGATCAAAAAATTGACCTTGATAACATTTTTGTATGAACAAAACACAGCAATCCAACGACTATATAAGCAATTATTGCATCTTGAAACAACTCTACATTTCTCAAAAAATAGGTGAGACTGAAACCTCTTTTAGCATTAAAAACCAAAAAACTTCTTCCATCTCAAACCCTCCAAAAAATAAATTATTTGTGCTGAGAGGAATTGATTTTTTATTGTTGTTATTTGGTTACTATTTACAGTAGACTCGTATAAGAAAATTTACAAACTATAACTATATGTCCCGAAGAACAAAGGTTGACTATATTTTAAATATATTATTGCAAGGATATGTATATTCAATAGAAAAACATAAAGTATTATACCACATAGCTTAGTTTTGGTACCATAAAGTTTCCAATAATAGCTTTGCAATTTTAGTACTCTAAATTTAGATCATTACTGATACGAACATCAAATTGCTTTTTATCATAAAATGGACACTGTCAGCTAAAAGATTCTAACATCTAATACAATGAAACTATACACATGAATTAGTTGTATATATGATTATCAGCTAATGAATTATACCTGTGGTATTGCATAAAACTTGAAGATGGCTTGATCTTTCAATTGAGACATACTTTAAACAGTCTTCAATTAATGTGTATCAAAGCATTTGTCACCATATCATTTAAGCAATGGGTGGCCTTCTCAGAGTTCTCTTCATATTTGAGGTCCTAAGGTGCATATAAATTTCTCAAAAATCATAGTAAACAAAATTAATATGCTTAAGCCCCGTCAAACAAATGAATCAATTTATTTTCTATAAAGTAACAAATTCACGGTAAATCAAAAGTGATAATGAAATTCGTAAGGTGCATCATATACGATCTTGATTAATCTCTTAAAAACTCACAAAACAAAATACAAAAAAAGTAATTAAACTAACTTGTTTGAAGAATTAGGGTTAGAGTATAAGATTATAATTGGTATGATTGACTGATTAATCTTAATCAGTTAAACACACACAATATATACATACACAAATTAGTAAGCATACCTGTTTCAAGACAACCATAAATATAAGAATACGTAGACCTTTCTCCACATGCATTCTGGAAAATAGCATAACATACCACCAATAAAACTATCACACAAACTGATGAAAAACAAACAATTACACTGAAAAAATATGATCGAACCTAGGATGCTTGACTCATTAATGAAGCCAAGTAAGTTTCATCATCTTGCAGTGAACCAAACTCCCTCTCAAACTGTATCCATAAGAATAAAAACATCTGATATAATAAATTATACACAAAACGTACCTGATATAATAGCTTTCGTGCGACAATCTACCAAATATAATACACTGTGCATGTTATACATCTGATATAATACATTAAACACCAACATACCTGATTTAATAGTACTCGTACATTAAAAATAAATTCTGAATCGACAATACAATAAATAGTCACGATCATTAGAGGAGATGGCTGAGGAAAATATGATATTAGGGTTTTGAGAAAAAAATATTATGAATGAATTGGGATTTTTTTAACGTGAGTTTTTATGTTTTCTTAGGGTTGAAACTCCAAATATTAATTATGTTCGTATATAAAAACCATAATACATTAATTTTGTTGTGTTTATACATTTAGAGTTGCAAAATATGTTCCAAAGATTGAGTTGCTCTAGTGGATGACAAGTTTGCTAGTGGTATGAACAACTCAAGTTCGATACCCTTCAATCTCATTTTTAGACATAATTAATCCGGATTTTTGCTGATCAAATTTTATTTCAAAAATAATACTACTTAGGTGGCATTAATTTGTGATGACATGGAAAATGCAAATAAAATAAATTTAAAAAATTGCTTACATGGGGACAATGTGATGACATGGCTGATAATGAATTACTGGGCAATGAGGTGGCGTTTTCTTGAATTATCTACGTGTAACGCCTCCTGTTATATATAATGTGTATATATATATATATATATATATATATATATATATATATATATATATATATATATGTGTGTGTGTAGGTTGAAAAAACACATGTATGTACCTCCTCATATATATGTGTGTGTGTAGGTTGAAAAAACACATGTTGAAAAAACACATATGTATATATCAGAAATTATATATATATATGTGTGTTGGAGACACATTATCTTGCGATAGGGAAGCTGGAGCCCATTTCATCGTGACTTACCCGTTTTCTTAGGTCCGACATTTATAACAGGTTCCTATACGCATCACAAAACACGGTACATTATTTTTTAAAAAATAACAAGAAACATGTTAAAATACATACTTTTGGTAGTTCTTTTGTTGGAGATGCATCTCCTTGCGATTGGGAATCTGCAGACCCGTTTTGTCGTGGCTTTGGTGTTTTCTTAACATTTTTAACACGTTCCTATATGTATATATAAAACATGGTACATTAGTCATGTAGGTAAAATTAAAAAATCAAAGGGGGATGTTTTACTCCTTACCATTGTTTCCATTACCGGTTCCAAAGTTTCAATTCCACTAGGCTTCTTCTGAATTATCACATCTTTATCACGTGCACGTACACCAACACTGGACTGAGTTCCGTCGACCACCTGATGATCATTAGCGCTGATATCTATATTATTAATGGCCATTGGTGTCGTCACCTGTTGAATCTAAGACCTTGATAGATCTTTGAGCAATCGTGGATCGTTAGTTATGTTAATGTAATCAATAACACACTAAAAGATAATCTCTGTAACTTGTATTTTAAAGCGGAAACAAACACAAGTTTTAACAACTAAATACTAAGAACAGTTGATCCTCTATGGATATTTTAATAATAATAAAAGTGTTTTCTAAAAACCTGTACTCAATACATAATCGTGTGTTCCTTTTATACATAAGGAGCCCTAAACCGTTTCACAAGAAACGTATATTCTAAAACTTCTAAAAGATATGCATTATCACTTCCTAAATAAACTCATGCATATCCTAACTATATTACATAAAATACGGAAAAACTATATCCGCAGGAACTAATAATGCTGAAACTAGTCTTCAGCAGATACACTGCTTCAGCAGGAACCAGCTCTTCAGCAGTAACTGTCAGCAGAATTCTTACTTAGCAGAATTCCCAACAATCCTCCCCTAATCAGCTACGATCTTTGTGTTAGATCTTTAGCAGTATCCTTCACCACATACTCATTACCATCAATATCAGCTACGATCTCTGTGTCAGATCTTTTCTTAGCAGATGCCCAAAATTGCTTCACCATTGATTCATAAATCACATTGGGACAGTGTGTCAAAGCATAATGAATCTTTGAACGCTATAGAAAGTCCACCATTAAATCAAACTCTTCATGACCCTTAGCCTTTTTCAAAATAGCATACTTGTTATGATCTTTCTTCAATTGAAGTTGTGCCATTTGAATTATTTTCCGTGAGACGGTTATGAATTATGAAAAGAATGATGGGTTTAAATGGAGTGATGGGAGAATAATTTAGTTTAGTCAAAGATATGCAAAGTAGGTTATATTTGGAAGTTCCCCAATCGTGGTCCAAATTATCGGAACAAACTGTTGACCAAGTCTGACGTGTAAAGCGAAATCCTCCAAATTCAAAATTACCCTTCAGCAGAAACAGAAGTCAATCTACTAATGGATGGTCAATAAGCAGAAACCAATCAAAAGTAAAAATATCTTCAGTAAATATCTTGATTTTACTTTGCCACCCAACTCGCATTAATTATCATAACGCCTAGACTTTGCCTATTTAATAACCCCCAAATCACACTTCTCAGATATCAAATTAACCCCAAATCAAATCAAAACACTAATTTCACACTTACCCCAAATTCGTCACCAAACAATGTCTTCCAAACCCATAATAATTGACCTGACCTCCTCTTCTTCCTCATCCGATGATCTTCCACCGTATCCATCAGAAATAAATGATTCTGATTATGCAAGAGAATTGGAAAGGCAATGGAATGGTTTGGAGAAGGGGGAACCAAGTAATGCCCCCGTTCCTGCTGAGAGACAATATGTCTCTCCCTTCATCTTTACTTCTGATGAAGATTCTTCAGAGAATGAAGACGAAGATCCATCATTTCTTCCTCCTTCCACACTAGAGAGACCCCAACCAAGGCCTAGGAAGAGAAATCCATCTCTTCCAACATCACGGGGTGTGGTGTTGGGTCTCCCTGCTTCAGAATCTGGTTCATCTTACCATGGACGCAGGGGAAATGGCAAGAAGACATATGTAGTGGGTAAAGGGAAAGGGAAAATGGAGTAGAAGATGATGGGATGTTGCCAAGGACCAAATATATAAAACTCAGTTCTTGAGCATCTTCTTGCCTTGAACTGATGTTATAAAACTAGGTACTTGAGCATCTTCATCGTCTTCCTCATCATTCTTCCTCCTCTTCTTTTTCCATTTTCACCTTCAGCTTCTTCATCATACTGGTCATGCATAGCCACCAGTCCTTTTGTAATGGATGATAGAAGCATAGTATAGACTTGGTAGTCTTAGCATAGGAATGATCTTTGTAATCCACTTTGAAATTGTATGTAAGCTGTAAATTGTTTCTTGAATGAATGAAATCTTTCCTTAATTGTCAATTCTTGTGTTATTATTCAGTAGAAACAATGTGTTTTAATATAATTGACTCTTCAGTAGAAACAATACACAGCATACAAGACCATATTCCCATTGAAACTGCTCTTGGTGAAAGTCAATCAATGAGGACAATCTGCAAAACAAACACAGAGTAACAAAACAGACAACTCTTACAGAAACGTTAGTTGGTTAGTGTTATTAAAACAATAATATACACAAATTATACAAAGTTTACAATCACAATCCTCCCCTGAGGCATATGCCTCCCCTGAGGCTTATGCCTCCCCTCAAACTTTGCATTCAAGGGTTAAGCATACCAATATGGACCACTAAGTATTGAAACCTAGGTCCATCAAAATCTTTAGTTAACAGATCTGCCACATTATCATCTGTGTGAATTTTAACCACTTTAATTAAATGTTTTTCATAAGCATCCCTGATAAAGTGGTGCCTGATTTCAATATGTTTGGTTCTATTATGAAAAACTGGATTTTTAACAATGCAAATGGTACTTTGATTGTCAATAAAGATGGTGGTATTCATGAAATTATACCCATAATCCAGCAATTGATTCTGAATGAACCTGTCCACAATAATTAGGAGCAGCAACATACTCTGCTTCAGTAGTAGAGGTAGCAACAATGATCTGTTTCTTGCATTGCCAAGAAATCAGTCTTCTTCCAAGGAATTGGCAACGTCCAGTTGTGGATCTCCTATCCATATTTGCTCCAGCATAGTCACTATCACTATATGCCTCCAGCTTAAAAGAAGATTCTTTTGGGTACCAAAGACCTAATTTGGGTTGGCCTTTCAGGTACTTAAAGATCTTCTTGACAGCATTCAAGTGAGAAGTAAGTGGAGTGACTTGGTGCCTTGAACATGCACTCACAACAAATGTAATATCAGGTTTAGAAGCAGTCAAATACAATAAACAACCAATCGTGGGCTTGTATAAATGGACATTCATAGGAAGATCAGGCACAAGATTGTTCTTTGGTTTGGGAGCTTTATAGGGAGTAGTGGCAGTTCTGACAGTATCCATATCAAACTTCTTCAACATATCTTTTACATACTTATCCTGACTGATAAAGATACCATCAGGTTTCTGCTGAACTTGTAAACCCAAAAAGAAAGTGAGCTCCCCTATGGCACTCATCTGAAATTCTCCCTTCATCAAATCCTCAAACTCTCTACACCATTCCTCTTTAGTGGAACCAAATATGATGTCATCCACAAAAACCTGCACTAGAATAATATCTCTGGAGTCTTTCTTCAGGAATAAAGTCTTGTCAATGGCACCTCTTCTGTAACCATGCTTCAGCAGAAATGTAGATAGCCTAGCATACCAAGCTCTAGGTGCCTGATGTAATCCATAGAGAGCTTTAACCACCTTATAAACATGATCAGGATGATCTGGATCTTCAAAACCCTTGGGTTGAGTCACATAAACCTCCTCTTCAATCTCACCATACAGAAAAGCACCTTTGACATCCATCTGATATACCATAAAGCCTATATAAGATGCATAGGCCAAGAATATCCTGATGGATTCAACTCTGGCCACAGGTGCAAAGACTTCATCATAGTCAATGCCTTCCTCTTGCCTGAACCCCTGAGCTACTAACCTTGCTTTGTTTTTCACCACAATACCCCTTGCATCTCTTTTATTCTTCAAAATCTATTTTGTCCCAATTGCATATTTACCATCAGGGAGAGGGACCAGTATCCAAACCTGCTGATTCTTAAATTGCAACATCTCTTCTTGCATTGCTTCAAGCCAACTTGAATCAGAAAGTGCTTGAGGAACACTGGTTGGCTCTATCTGTGAAAGGAAGCAAGCAAACAGACAATGTTTGAAGTCTATATGATTGTCCCTTTGTTGATTGTAGACATAGGAAATGAAAGCAACTTCACCGTATTTAGTGTTTTTCACAGTACTTCGAGTTCTAACAGGTGCTTGAGGATCTCCAATAATCTTTGATAGGGGATGAGCATTATTGATCCTCTTTGTTGCTATGGGGTTCACATTGATGGAGGTATCAAGGTTGTTGACAGAAGGTCCAAACTCACTATCATAGGAAGCTAAGTTAAAGATACCAGTCTTGGGTTGATAATTACCAAGATCAGAAGGACTTGGGAATCTTGTAAAAAGCTTCTCAAAGTCTATAGAATCTTTAGTAGAAATGGGAGAATGTGCAGCAGAACTATCAGCAGTTTTGATCACTTCAGCAGGAACATGAGAGCCTTCAGCAGAACTGTCAGCAGCATCCTTGTTTCCACTGACTGCTGGTGCTGATTGTTGAAGTATGGCATCAGTCTTTTGTGCAACCTTTTCACTAAGTCTCTGAGCTTCCTGAGTGGCTGCATGTTCTTGCTTCTTGAGTCTAGCAAGATCCTCTGCATAATGTGACTCATCTTCTTGTTCAGCAGCAGAATGATTACCTACAAAATGGTTAGGTAGAAAAGAAGGTACAACAATGGTTTGTTCATCTTTCTCAGAGTCACTCTCTGAGTCATCATCCAGGGAACCTGCAGGGTTAGTAATTTTATCTTTGGTACCTGCATTTGGATTAGTGACATGTCTAGTATAACCCAAGTAATCAGTCAAGTAATCTAGGTCAAAATACCAAGAATGACCTTATCCTTGAACATTAGGCTGATCTTCTAGAAATCTCAGGTTAAGGGTTTCCTAAATTCTTTTAGCCTGCAAATTGTAAACCCTATATGCCTTGCTATGAGCTGAATACCCTACAATATATCCCTCATCAGCCTTGCCATCAAACTTTCCCAGTACATCACTTGTGTTCAAAATGGTCACTTTACACCCAAAAGGTTTAAGGTAATGAATGTCAGGAACTTTCCCAGTGAGAAGTTCATAAGGTGTCTTGACATGAGGTCTAGTGATGGATACCCTGTTCAAGACATAGCAAGCAGTGCTTACTACTTCAGTCCAAAACATAGTGGGTAACTTAGAGTCTGCAAGCATGGATCTTGCTGCCTCTATTAAGGTCCTGTTTTTCCTTTCAGCAACCCCATTTTGTTGTTGGGTTCTTGGAGTGCAATAGTCCCTTTTTATCCCTTTAGACTTACAGAATTCTATGAAAATAACATTTTTGAATTCTGTCCCATTGTCACATCTAATGCCTTTAACCTTTTTATTTAGCTGGTTTTCAATTACGGTAATGAATTCTTTTAAAATAGGAGTTGTTTCATCTTTAGTTTTCAAAAAGAATACCCAGCAAAACCTGCTATAACCATCAGTGATAACCAGGCAGAAGTACTTATGATCAATACTTCTAATAGGAGTTGGACCAAAGAGATCCATGTGCAGCAACTGAAGAGGTTCTGAAATGATGCTCACAGCTGTTATGACTTTGTATGAGGCTCTGTGTTGCTTTCCTTTGTTGCATGTAACACAATTATGTTCTTGGTGAAGACCTTTGAAGGAAGTCCCTGAACCAAACCAAGTTTAGAAAGCTTGTTAATGGTCTTGTAATTCACATGAGCCATCCTTCTATGCCATTTTGTAGATTCATCCAGGGAAGCTTTGGCCACCAAGCATGTTAGATCACCTTCTGGTTTAACATCATTCAGATTGAATGTGTACAGGTTGAAGGTTCTAGGAACTCTCAGCAAAACAATTGTATCTTCTGGAAGTTTGAAGTCCTTGGAGAGCATAAGACATTCATCCTCAGAGAAGAAAACTTTATTCTTAGTGTCACAAATTTGTGATACAGAGAACAGATTAAAGTGCTCAAGTTCCTTCACATAATAGACATTTTAAAAATCTAACAGTGGTGTTTTAATAGTGCCCTTCCCAGTGATTCTTCCATCTCCTCCACCAAAAGTCACATTGCCTCCTCCTTCTATAGGCACAAAGTCATGCATCTTATCTTTATTCCCTGACATACTTCTGGAATAACCACTATCTACTATACCTACTTCAGTACTCTTCAGAGGATGATCCTACAACAACAACAAAAATATACAACAATTAGTACACATTGGACACTCAAGTCTTTGCTGACTTGAGCCTGCCTTGTGGATCATTAGTGGTAGGCCATGTAGATGTTTTAGATCCACCATTGTTCTTGGGCCTGTATTGCATATTAGGTCCCTTCTTTGTCCAAGAACAACCTGCTGAGGGCTTCATAGCAGTATCCCAATACCCTCTACCAACACACATAGAGTCAAACTGTCTAGGCCAATAACCATTATAAAAGAAAGAACTAATGGGTCGCACACAAGGTCTAGTACCAGTTTTTCTCCATGAAGAATGTTTTTCTACAGGATTGTGGGTTTCTGCTGATGTGGGACAAAAGATGGTATTTCATTAACATTCTTCCGTATTTGCCTAGGTTTGCTTTGATTAACACATACACCCATTCTTGGCTCATGAAAAGTACAATCCTTAATCAAATGAAATTTACTTCCACACTCAAAGCATTTCTTCTTTTTAGAAGGTTTATTAAAAGTGAAAGATGTTCCATAACATGAAAATGAATTCAAACCACAAACATTAACAGAATTGTTTTTAACAGAACTAGAAACATTGTTTTGCAAAGAATGAAATAACAAGTCTTCAGAGGAAACTGTCTTGTTATCAGCAGTAACTCTAACAGGCTTGTAGGGAGTCTTGGGTGATGTCTTGGGTGTGGTCTTGGGAAGGTCTGACTTTTCATTTGAATCACAACTGGTATAAATAGTAGACCCTTGATCAGAAGACTTGTCACTGTCAGAACAAGAGACAAAGTCAGTAGATTTAGAAACAGGGTCTGGCAAGTCACTTGACTTTTTGCCATAAAGATGGTGTGATCCATCAAAGTAAATAGGTATGGACAGGTCTATAGGCATGTGTTCTCCTCTAATAGGTCCAGGTACAACATTTAAACCCCCTTCCTTAACAAATTTTACAGGTGTTTGAAATTCTAGGGCAGGTTCAGTGTCAAAAACACTGGATATATCAGGATAAGTTAATTCTTCAGGATCTATATATTTATCATATCCTAATGCCTTTCTAGACCTAACAGATTGACGACCACCAATCAATTTATTTAAATTAGAAGCCCCTTCTTGCCATTTCATACGACCAGCCACTTCTTTATCAAACTTTACTTGTAATTCTTGTTTTTCTAGTTCTACATCAACTTTTTCTTTTTCAGTTCGTCTTAAATCTATCTTAGCACACTCTAAGTCACTTTCTAAGACTCTTATCTTTTCTTCATATTTAAGCTGATTCTTTTGTAACCAAACCTTCTATTTTTCTAAAGTTTTTAAAGCCTTTTTATAAGCCTCAACTTCTACATAGTACTCATTGTATTTTGGTTTCAATTCATCATATTCTTGTTTAAGTTCATTATATCTTACACTACATCCAAAAACACAATTATGTACTTGAGAGATGCCCATCAAGGAAACTTGCTCCTTCTTATCCTCTGTGGGGCAGTATGCCAACATATTCACTTGTTCAGAGGTAGAAGCTTCCTCTTCAGCAGGTTCATGAACAGTCCAATCAACATGATCATCCACAGTCACCAAAGCTTTAGAAGGTACAGCTTTAGAAGTTCCTGATTCCAATAGATATGAGTCATATCTAACTTCATCACCAGGTTTCCTATCCTTGCATTCTCTCAAGAAGTGGCCCATCTGACCACAAGTGTAGCACTTAACCTTCCTTATGTCAAACCTTGCTGCATCTCTTCCCTGAAAATCAAAATTTCTTCCAGACTTACTTTCAAACCTTTTGATATTCATAGAAATTATTACCAACTGCCATTTCAAGTGCATCTCCTCCATCTCTAATGGATCCACCTATTCAAAGTCCTCATAAGCTAGAAACTGCTGATGTTCATATTCAACAACAAAATAGTGAAGAACATCTTCCATTATATTACTAGACTTTGATTTAGGAGTTGGTTTAGAGTGAGCATGAGAAGATGAGGCTGAGGTGTAAGAGCTTGAGGCATGATGCACTGGTTTTGATGTGGTGCTAACAAAGGCTGAGTGAATGGATGGACGAATGAGACTTCTAACATTAGGCTCAAGAGATTTAAGCCTACTGTAGAGGTCATCAAATGAGATCATGTCCAATCCTCCTTTAGCTTTGAGAGCAATGCTAACTTGCAACCAGGATGGTGGCAAAGATCTCATAAACTTAGCATTGCAGTCCTCATTATCTAGCCTAGCCTTCAGCTGATTAAGTTGACTCAAGATCTTGTGGAACCTGCCATAACCTTTGTGGATTCCTTCTTCCTCAAATATCTGAAACTCTTGAAACTGCTGCTTCAGCATTGACTTCTTCATCCTTCTTGACTCTTCATTCCCACCAAATCTAGCCTTGATGGCCATCTAAATGTCCTTGGAATCTTCCATGAAGTGGAAGTCACCCATGTGGTCATCTGGTATAGCCTGGAGAAGAATTGTTCTGACTTTATTCTCCCTCTGTACGGCTAGAACTTCTTTAGCAGTTTTGGGACCTACAATAGTAACAATCCCATCAGCATCTTTGACATGTTTCTTCAAGCTGTTACCCTTACGGACAACTTCCCAAAGATTCCAGTCAATGTTTGTGATCCAGTTTTGCATCTTCATGGACCACAAATCATATTCCTCTGCATTCTTAAGGTATGGAAATTTAGCATTACTGTTTGAGAGATTGAGTTGTTGGAGAGAAGTGGTGTTTTGATTCTGAGTTACATCAGATTCATCATCTGTTCCAGGCATTGTTTTTGGTGTTTTTGATTGAGGGTGTAAGATTTATTTATCTTAGTATCACAGAGACTCTCCCGAGGCTCTGATACCACTTGTTGAATGTAAGACCTTGATAGATCTTTGAGCACTCGTGGATCGTTAGTTATGTTAATGTAATCAATAACACACTAAAAGATAATCTCTGTAACTTGTATTTTAAAGCGGAAACAAACACAAGTTTTAACAATTAAATACTAAGAATAGTTGATGTAAGGAATTATTGAAGTTACTGCTGACTGAAACTGCTGACAGGTTCCTGCGGAAGCTTAGAGTGTTTCTGCTGATGAATGGTTCCTGCGGACGTATAGAGATCTTACGGATAGAGTTAAACCGTGGATAGAACTTATGTAATTTAGGACAAGATATGTAGAATATCTTTTATTAGTTTATTATTATTCGTTTCTTGTAAGAAAGGTTAGGGTTTCCACTAGTATATAAGGAACCCTAGGTCATTGTATTAGGTACGAGTTTGATAACATTATTAGTTAAAGTATATTGATCTATAGAAGATCAAGTTTAGTATATAAGTTTGTTTTTATATTCCGCAATAATTACAAGCTCACAGAGATTATCTAACTTAGTCTTACTGGTGATTACATTAGTAGGCTAACGATCTATTGGCTCGAGATCTATCAAGATATAGATCCTAACAAGTGGTATCAGAGCCACGAGATACTCTCTGTAACCTCAACACAATCACATAACTTTTCACTTAGTATCAATGGGAGACAAACCAGGCAGTGATGTCACTCTCTCAGAAGCAGGCTCTCTCACTCAACAACTACAACAGGTGGCCTTCTCAATAGCAATGCCAAGCTTCCTTTTCTTAAGAAGGATGAGTATGAGATCTGGGCCATGAAGATGCAAAACTGGATTGCAAGTGTTGACTATAACCTCTGGAATGTTATTCTCAATGGCTGCCGCCCTAAAAAGTAAACTGTAGATGCTGATGGCAAAATTAAGATTGTGGAACCTGTTTCTGCTGAAGAAATTCTTGCTATACAAAGGGAGAACAAAGCAAGAACTATATTACTGCAAGCAATCCCTGATGAACTTATGGGAGATTTTCATTCCATGACTGATCCAAGAGAAATCTGATCGGCTATAAAAGCTAGACTTGGGGGGAATGACGAATCAAAAAGGATGAGAAAGAGTACGTTGAAACAAGAATTCCAAGAATTCAGAATAACTGAAGAAGAAGGTCTCCACAAAGGCTATGACAGGTTTCAGAAGATACTGAGTCAGTTGAATCAACTTCTAGCCAGACCTGACAATGAAGAGGTGAATTCCAGGTTTCTAAGAGCCTTACCTCCCTCACGGTCTCAGGTTAATATATCATTGAAGACCAAAGGTGGCCTGGACTATCTCAGTTTTGATGACTTGTACAACAAACTCAGAGCTTTGGAAGGCGACATCAAAGGACACTCTCCATATGCAGCAACTCCTTCACAATCGGCATTTATCAGCTCTAATTCAAACTACATGCCACATACCTACTCAAGTCCATCCCCATTACCACAAGTCTACTCAAGTCCATCCACTCCAAGTCAAAGTCTTCCCATTACCACATTGTCTTTTTCAAATGCTAATCCAATAACTCATTTAAAGATTAGTAATGTGATGGAAGATGTACTTCATTCGTTTGTTGCTGAAGTTGATAAACAACAACAAATAGCTTATGAAAATTTTGAGCAGATTGATGAACTTGCATTAGAAGAGTTGGACTTAAAGTGGCAAATGGCTATGATCTCACTCAAGGTCAGAAGATTTGAGCAAAAGGTTGGGAAAAAGCTCAATGTTGATGGTAGAGATGCAGCTCGGTTTGACAGAAGAAAAGTGAAGTGCTATGCTTGTGGAGAAATTGGCCATTTTGCAAGAGAGTGCACAACCAAGAAGGGTGAAGCTAATACCAGATATTCAGTATACAAGAGGAAAGAGGTGGAGGCTGGTGAATCAAAAGCCTTGGTAACTGCTATCGATGCTGGTGTTGACTGGAATGAGCATGAAGATGCAACAAGCAGTCCTCCTCAAATCTCCTGCATGGCTAGCTGTGATGATGATTTCGGCCTCATGGGAATCTTTCCTCAGGTATCTACTTATGTTTGTGATTGTGATTCTAAATATACAACTCTTAAAGAAGCGTATGATGAGATGAAACCAAAATATAATGCTTGTTTTATTGAAGCTGCAACTTACAAAGAAGCTTTTAAAACCTTAGAACAACAGAAGATGTGGTTTCAGCAAAATCAATTGGCTTATGAGGAAAAGATTAGAGTTTTAAGTAGAGATTTAGAAAATATTAGCAATGAATTAAAGTTTTCTGAAAAAGAAAATGCTAGGATTAAATCTGAGAAAGATGTTTTGAAAGATAAGCTGGATAAAGAAATTGCTTTACATAAAGAGTGGCTAGTCTCAGGTGATAAGTTGTCTAGTTTTCTTTATGGAAGTCAATCTGTAACATCTGAGTTTGGTTTAGGTTTTAAGAAATATGTAGGTGTATAGGCAAACCATCATTTTGATAAGAACAGTAAAAATAACTCTGCACCTATAAAATTTTTGAAGGAAGGTGAGATGCATGCTGTACCAGGACCTATTAGAGGTGTATTCATGCCAACCACCGAAACCTCTGACTTTGATGGTTCACACCATCTGTTTGGCAAAAAGTCTAATGACTTGCCAAACAAATCTGAAGACTCTCCAACCATAGGAACCCCTAAGCCTATATCCCATAAGTTGGACTTACCAGAATCAAAGGAAAACACTGGCATTAGGATCAATGACTCCCCTGACACTAGAAGTATATCTAGTAATGATTCTAACACTTATGTCTCTTGTTCTTCCAGGGACAAGGCCTCAGAGACCTCTAGTTATGCCAGCTGTGATTCCAAGACCAAGTCAGACTCACCCAAGTCCTCAATAAAGCTTTCTGACAAGTCATCTTACAAGTCTGTGGACTCTGAAGTTGCTGCTAATGAAGTTCTTTCTAAGACAGTCTCTTCTGAAGACTTGTTATTTACTTCTTTTGAAAACAATTCCTTTTAGTATTTGCAAAACAATTCTATTTCTGGTGTTTCTTTGAATAATTTTGTGTTTAATAAGACATCTTTTGGATTTAATAAATCTTCTAAGAAGAAGAAGTGTTTTGTTTGTGGTAGCAAAGTGCATTTAATTAAGGATTGTGATTTTCATGATAAGAGGATGGGTGTTTCTATTGTTAATAATAGACCTAGACCAAAGTGGACCAATACTTATTCCAAACCCTCAGTAGTTCCACAGGCAAATTGCCCCATCAGCAGAATGAACAATGTTCCTGCTGGTTGGTCTGTTCCTACTGATAGGTCTGTTTCTGCTAATAGATATATGAATACCAATAGAAATAGATATGGGTCAAGACCATTTTATGGATTTAATCATTGGTATGGATATAATGACCCAATGTTTTTAGGAAAGGCTAATTGGAATTCTGCTAAAAAGTCCTCAACAAATTGTTCTTGGACATATAAAAGGCCATATAACTACAGGGATTCCAGGAACAATTGTGGATCTAACTCATCTTCTTGGGTACATCGTAATGATCCATAGGGCAGGCTCAAGTCTTTCATGACTTAAGTCTCTTAACATATTAATGTTGTTGTATATTAACTTTTTTGGTTGTAGGCACATCCTCTTCTTAATAAAGACTTAGGTATTGTTGATAGTGGCTGTTCAAGAAACATGTTTGGGAATCAGGAGAAGCTACATGACTTTGTATCTTTTAATTGAGGAATAGTGAGGTTTGGAAGTGGGGTAGGAAGGATCACTGGAAAAGGTACCATAAAAACTCCAAAGGTGGATTTTGAGAATGTATACTATGTGAAGGAACTCCAAGGATTCAATTTGTTCTCAGTTTCACAAATTTGTGACAAAAAGCTTCCTGTACTTTTCACTGAAGAGGGTTGTCTCATTCTTTCACCTGACTTAAAAATACCTGATGACAATCATGTATTGCTAAAGGCTCCAAGAAATCATAATCTTTATACATTTGACTTGAATGATGTCAAACCAGAAGGTGATCTAACATGTTTGGTGGCTAAAGCATCCTTGGATGAATCTACAAAATGGCATAGAAGGATGGCACATGTTAACTTCAAAGTTATCAACAAACTTTCTAAAGATGGCCTTGTTCATGGACTTCCTTCTAAGATATTCACTAATGAGCATAATTATGTGGCTTGTAACAAGGGTAAGCAACACAAAGCTTCTTATAAGGCCATTACTGCTGTGAGCACCATCTCAGAACCTTTGCAGCTACTTCATATGGATCTTTTTGGTCCAACATCCATCAGGAGTATTGACCATAAGTACTTCTGTTTGGTAATAACTGATGCTTTCAGTAGATTCAGTTGGACATTCTTTTTGGTGACTAAAGATCAAACCTTTCAGGCACTTAAAGAATTTATGGCTCTCATTGAAAATCAACTTAACAAGAAGATTAAGGGTATAAGGTGTGACAATGGGACAGAGTTCAAAAATGCTAATCTCATTGAACATTGTGGTTTAAAGGGTATTAAAAGAGACTATAGCACTCCTAGGACTCCACAACAGAATAGGGTTGTAGAAAGGAAGAATAGAACCCATATAGAGGCTGCAAGATCTATGCTTGCTGACTCTAAGCTTTCCAACATGTTTTGGACTGAAGCAGTTGGCACTGCTTGTTATGTATTGAATAGGGTGTTGATCACTAAACCTCATAATAAGACACCCTATGAGCTTTTGACAGGGAAGAAACCTACCATTGAACACTTGAAACCTTTTGGTTGTCAGGTGACTATTCTAAACACAAGTGATCACTTAGGCAAATTTGAAGCAAAAGCTGTTGAAGGGTATATTGTTGGTTACTCAGCTCATAGCAAGGCTTACAGGGTATATAACTTGGCTACAAAGAAGATAGAAGAAACTCTTAACCTGAAATTTTTGGAGGAGAATGAAAATGTTCAGGGAAAAGGTCATGAATGGTACTTTGACCTTGATTACTTAACAGATTATTTGGGGTATGCTAGACACAAAACTAACCCCTCTGCAGGTATACAAGTGTCATCTTCTAACAGTGCAGGTACCCTACAGGATGATTCAGACAGTGATTCAGAATGTGATGAACCCACTATTGTTGTAACTACTCTACCAATTCAAATAGCAGATCCTCCTAACAAAGAAGCCTCTGATGCCAAATCTGCTGATGATGTGGACAACTCAACCTATGCAGAAGATCTTGCTAGACTCAAAAAGCAAGAACATGCAGCTGCTAAGGAAGCTAAAAGACTTGATCTTGAATTTGCTCAAGACACTGAAGCACTCTTAAAACAAGCTGATGTTGAAGAAAGCAGAAAATCTAGTTCTGCTGATACATCTGCTGATGCAGCTGCTGATTCTGCTGATGGCATTTCTGCTGCAGTTTCTGTTTCCACTGAAACATCCACAAGCTTGGATGAACCTTATGGCAGGTTTCCAATTCCCTCAGATCTTGCTAATGTTGAGCAAAGTGATGGCATTTTTCAATCAGCTTCTTATGATGAAGACTTTGCTCCTACACTAACCAATCTTGATACCTCCATTGATGTTAATCCTGTTACAACTAAAAGGATCAACACCATTCATCCACAAGATAATATACTTGGTGATCCAAATGCTATGGTTCTCACCAGGAGTGCCATTAAGAATACCAAGTTTGGGCAATGTGCATTTCTAACTTATGTCTCTACTCAGAAGAGAGACAATCACACAGATCAGAAGCATTGCCTGTTTGCTTGTTTCTTGTCCCAGGTTGAACCAACAAGCATTAAACAGGCATTGAGTGAACCTAGTTGGGTTGAAGCTATGCAGGAAGAGATGCAACAATTCAAGAATCAAGATGTTTGGGTCCTTGTTGATCTTCCTGCAGGGAAAATTGCAATTGGGACCAAGTAGATCTTAAAATGCAAGAGGGATGCTTGAGGTATTGTGGTGAGAAATAAAGCAAGATTGGTGGCTCAAGGTTTCAGACAAGAAGAAGGGATTGACTATACTGAGGTCTTTGCACCAGTTGCTAGGTGATGCATAGGGATTGCACCAGGCTTTACCTCTCGAGGGATCTCGAGAAGCTTACAACCCTCACGAGGCAGTGTACCTAATCGATGTAGTATAGTATAATGACAAGTACCGGGGGATTGATCGTTCATCTAGGAATAGCGTCGCTAGGATTAGAAAACCTAAAGACTAGGTCTAGAGATGAGGGATGATTCTTTTTGTATTTTTATATTTTTTAGAAAGCAAGTTAAAATCTCGGGTTTGAAGGATTTGGGCGGAATTAGTTGCTAGTCAACTAACCCAATACTAAAGATGCAATCAAAATAAAATACTAAAAATGAAATTAAACAAATTAACTAAGGTTGTGAGCAATATACGGGAGAAATGTGTTTACTTAGATTTCATTACTCCCTAGATATCTTTTACACGTTAATTACTTGTTATAGTTGTGTGGATGACGGATTGTATTCCTTAATACCATTCATGGGGTGGTGTACTTACTTCCCCAATCCTATGAATGCCTACTTCACTCCTATGTCGAGCCAGCTAAGAAGCTCCTAACATGGGATCATTAGAATTTACTCATGCATTAAATACGACCAATAAAACCTAGTACACATCGGTTCATGTTTCCTAAGACGTTCAAGCATGTTACACAATGGAGATCTGCCAGTTTTCTTAAGCCTAACATTGAAATCATTCATCCAATACAACCATAAACAAGTAATCAACACATAATTAACATCTAGGTTTCATTAGCTCTAAGCAAACACAAGATAAATCTAGCCTAGTATGTTGAAATTAAGACAAGCACAAGATATAGACAACCAACACATAGACATATTGATTGAATTAAGAGAAGACTTATCTCAATAGCACATGAAAGGATTCAAGGGGTGAAAACCCTTGAATATACTGTAAAATATGAGCTAGGGTTCACAAAAGTTCGGCCCTAGGGTTTCTCCACACAAGTTCCTCTCAATGAATGAAAATTAGAAAACTATATATAGAGTTTAGGAGGTGACGGCGTCAAGAACAAAGGGTTGACGCCGTCATCTCACCGCCAAATAGTTCCTCGGACTGCCTAGATCTGGGTCTGACGCCGTCAGGTTTATACCTTATGCAGGCCATCATGAATTTTACTCTTGATGCCCTAGTTGTGATGCCGTCAGGTTTGCACTGGGTCGTCACCACTTTTACTCCTGAAGCCATCAGGGTCTTCCTCTTGACACCGTCAGGTACTGTTCTCAGCATGGAAAATTAAGTCTTTGGCATTTTCTTCACTTTTATGCTCCAAAAACGTCCGAATTGCTTCCTTTTCCAGATTTCTCTCCCAAAGTACCTAAAATCACAAAAGGAACGATTTAGGGTAATATTTGATCAAATAAACTCAATTCCGGGCTTAAATGACCCCTTAAAAGTGGTTCATTTTTTTCCTCATCATATACCCTTACACTTGAGATTTGCTTGTCCTCAAGCAAATGCGCTTTTATTCTAATCAAAATACAAGTTAGGGGTCATTTAACACTAATATAAAAGTAATTACAACAAATAATCATTCCACTAAAGACCAAAGACAAGCACGGAGGTCATATACTAGCACCTCACAAATAGTGTTTAGATACTCACATCTCTCGGGTGTAATAAAGTAATATCACAATATGGAAATGGAAAACATCTCTCACTACCTGTCATAGCAAAATAGATTACTATAGGCTTGGGAAAGGATCAAACCTCCACCACATGGCGTAAGCACCTAGGATAAACTATCAAAGAGGTCTTTTAAAGGGTTGTAACGTTAGGTGTAGGGATATGGAATACACGGTTTTGTTGGATATAGGCAGTCTTTACTGGTGGTGAGTTAACAATCTTGGTTAATTACATGTACAATATGGCGTTGCAAAGCCAAGACTAGACTCGACTTAAGCTAATAAATGAAAAAAAAAAAACAAAAAACATAAAATGAACATAGAATGAAAAGGGATGGTAGTCCGTATGTTTTTTTCTCTTTTTCTTTTTCTATTTTTTTTTTCTTTTTCTTGATTTTTTTATTTTTTTATTTTTTTTACTTAAAGGTAAATTTTATTAAATAAAGGAAATGCCCAAAGGCAGTACAAGAGAAAAATACAAAGTGTTAAACAAAGTTAGGACACATCCCTAACTTCCACACTTTATACTACAAAAAAAGATGGCATAGGACAAGATCCCCAGCTCAAATACAAATACTAATACCAAAGAGTCAAATACAAACAATCCAAAATACTCAATAAAATCAGTCAAGGCAAAAAAGAGGCTTAAAACTATGGACATCAACACACTCTGAATACATGGAAAAATGCCAAGGAGTCAACCAAGACACATCCAAACATCACCATGTGTTGGCAACACATAGCAAGCAGGTTGCCAAAACCAATTTAATAAGAGTAAATACAAATAAAGAAAATACTATGCCATCCTATTCTTCAATCCAGTAATACATCCAGAGGCCAAAAAGCATTCACCAATCACTAACCACACAGAAACAAGGGAAGAGCCAGAGTAGCAGTTTTGGAATAATTGTCACCTTAAAAACCTTTCTATGTAAAACCCAAAGGGTAAAACCATAGAGAGGACAAAAAGAGTGCAACACAATTCCATAACCTTCCCAATCTCAACCACCAGAATCCATAAATCAGAGAACAGAGAAGGCTTAAACAACCTGGCAACTAGCTACATCTCTACTGCCATAATCATCTTCAGACTAGCTTCATTCTTAATCCATCCATGCTTGCACCAATCATCAACAAATACCATCTTAATACAAAGAACAATACCATCCTGCTTTATGACCCAAAAAGGTGACCTGAACATACACAACTGAACAGAATCACCAATAAAAGGGTCAAAACAAAAATTACATAACCAAAACCCAATTCCTTCTTTAGAAGCAAGAAACCAGAGACAAAAATAAAGAGAGTCAAACCACATAATAAACATAGAACAAGAAAACTTAACTTCTGAGCAACTCATCCACCAATCTCTTGTAGTACTCACTTCTGCCCAAAGGAATGTTCCAAATAATTGAAGCTTTATGCACATTAGCAGTATACTTAAGCTTGAGACCCAGCAATTTCATCCTCACAGTATTCACAATACTGTTAAAGACAACTTCCTCATCTCTACTGGTTTGCTTTACTCTTATATTGTTCCTTTCATGCCAAATAGAGTAGACAACAGCACTTAACACTAGTCTTTGTATAACACTCCATATGTTGTTGACAGCAGGCTTATTAACAATGGAAGAAATAACTCTAGCCCATTCATTACCCACATGCTCAAGCTCAGACATAGGTTTCAGCTGTTCCCAAATCTTTTTAGAAAATTCACAAGAGAAGAATAAATGGCTATGGGTTTCATCATGCTGATTACATAACAAACACCTTTTATCATTCACCTCAAACCATCTAGCCAGTCTATCTCTAGTCTTAAGCCTCCCTTTAATAGCAGTCTAAAGAATAAAAGCATACCTAGGAATGCATTGACTAAACCAAACATGTTTATGCCAAATGACCTCTGGAGATTCATTCCTAATAGCTTTCCAAATTTCACTTATAGAGAAAACAGTTTCTTTGCCCTTCTTATCAATCCATACCATTTTGTCATTAACATTTGAATCAAGAGTAGGAACAGGAACATTAAGAACAGCATCAAACCTACCATCCCATTCCATTGGCCATAACCAACCATCTTCATCAATTAAATCTTTAGGATCCATACCAGCCAAAGCTAGTTCACCCTGACTAATCTGATTACATAAAGGTCCAGAGATGTGCCATCTATCAAACCAAATGTTACAGTCCTTTCCATTACCAATTTTCACCCATATGAACTATCTAACCATATCTCTTAAGTCAAGCAGCTTTTTCCAACTCCAAGGAGCCCCTTTCTTCAAATTAATACTCCAAATACTTTTACCTCTTAACCTATATAAGTAAATCCATTTAACCCATATAGAATTCTTTTTACATACAATGTTCCACAGATGCTTAGTCATTAAAGCTTTATTCCAGAGAAGCACAGACTTAATTCCAAGACCTCCCTGACTTTTAGGCAAACACACGTCTTTCCAAGCTACACTAGCCTTACCCTGAATATTATCACCCCTGTTCCATAAAAATCTTTTGAAAATTTTATCAATATGATCACAAACACTATTAGGCAGGATGAAAAAATAGGACCAATAGACTTGAATGGAAGCTAACACAGAAGAGATCAGTTGTAATCTCCCAGCTAATGATAAACTTTTTGTTTTTCCAGTCACCTATTCTTTTATCAACAATATCAATCAAAGCCTTGCAATCATTAATTTTCAGGCCTTTAGACACAAGAGGAACACCTAGATACCTAATAGGAAGACTACCAACTCTAAAAGGCATCACCATATTGATACTAGAAATCTCCTCCATAGACATATTACTACTGAAGAACGCTTCACATTTACCCATGCTTGGATATAGACCAGAGGCCATACTAAACTCATCAAGCCCCCTTCTCAGAACAGAAGCAGAAATTAAGTCACCATGGCACATTATAAGAATATCATCAGCAAAGAAAGGGCTAGTGATCTTTAGCTCTTTACAACCCCAGTGATAGATAAACTTCCTTTTCGCCTTCACTTGTCTTTTGATCATTAAACTCAACACTTCCATAACTAAAGTAAAAAGATAAAGGGAAACGGGGTCCCCTTGTCTTAATCCTCTACCAGCTTTAAAAAATCCATGAGTTTCACCATTTATACACACAGAAAAATGAGCAGTAGTTAAGCAAACCATAATCCAATGAACCATCACAGGATGAAACCCAAACTCTTTCAAAATAAATTCCAAAAACTTCCAACAAACAGTATCATATGCTTTGAGAATGTCAATTTTGAAAGCACGTCTCTTTGCCCCCCAATTCCACTCATACCCTCTCATAAACTCTTGAGTTAACAGAATATTGTCACAAATTTGCCTCCCAGGTATGAATGCACTTTGGTTAACATCAACCAAATCATTCAACACCATTTTAATCCTGTTTGTAATAACTTTACTAATGGTTTTGTAGATCACATTGCAGCAAGATATAGGTCTGTAATCAGTGACCATAGTAGGATTTTTACATTTAGGGATAAGAGAAATAAGTGTGGAGTTAAGATCACCAAGCAATTTACCACTTGTAAAGAATTCTCTAACAGCTGCATAGGTATCACTCCCAACCACTTTCCAAGCAACTTTGAAGAATTTTGCAGTGTAACCATCTGGACCAGAAGCTTTGTCATCATCAATGTCAAATAATGCACTCTTGATCTCCTCATCAGTAACATCAGCAATCAATTCCAAAGTAGTCACTGGATCAAGCTTGTTTGTAAAGAGACTGCCAGGATCTTCAATAGGATACATATCACTGCTAGCACCAAAAAATTTCTGAAAATGTTCAACAAAACAGCTAGCAATATCATCACCAGTGACAGAATTGCCATGCATGTCAATGATCTCATCAATTCTATTCTTACTAATTCTTCCCTTCACAAAATTATGAAAAAAAGTATTATTAAAATCACCTTCTTTCAACCATTCAATTCTAGTTTTCTGCTTAAGAACTTTTTCCTCATCAATAAGAGCTCTTTTATAAGCAGCAGCAAATAACATCTCATCTTGCCTCAAAATGACATTATGAGGATCCTTAACCAAGCTACACTGAACCCTCTCTAATTCAATTTTCAAGTACTTAACTTTGTTAAACACATTACCATTCTCTCTATTGAGCCTCCTTAAATGGCTTTTCATAGCCTTTAATCTTTTAGCAAGCAAATACATATCATAACCCTTCACTTCCAACTTCCAATTCCTTTCCCCAGTATCTAAGAACCCTTTTTTATCAGTCAAATAATTCATAAACCTGAAAGATCTAATCTTTTTCCTTTTTATCTTAACATCAGGCATCATGAGAATTGCTGGAGCATGATCAGAAGACAAAAAAGGCAAAAATTTAGCAGAACTTTCAGGAAACATAGCCACAAAACAAGAATTACCCATAATTCTATCAAGTTTCTTAAGAATACCCTCTCTAGGATCATTCCTCTTTTGAATCCAAGTATAAAACAACCCACTGTTGTTAATATCATCCATATTCAATTCTTTAACACATTCTCTGAATTCCAACATACCAAGACCTTTCTTCATATTAAAACAATTAGAGTTTTCATTATGATGCAGGGTACAATTAAAATCACCCAACATCACCCAAGGACAATTACCCATAACTTTATTATGTTCAATAAGATTCTTCCATAATAACAGTCTTTCCTTAACAGTGTTACTCCCATACACAAAGGAGACACACATGACCATATTGCTACCCTTGTTACTAACCAAGAAATGCATGACTTGGCTAGATTGAGAAATTAAAGTGGAGCTAATAATACTATTGTCCCATCCCAGTGCTATTCTACACCCTTTAGGGCTGTCAACAGTGTTGGAGACCTAATTCCATTGACCAAACACCTCATCATAAACCTTATTAACAAATTTCTTCCTAAGTTGAGTCTCAAGAATACCACACATACTAATACTATTACTTCTAATCATACTTTTAACTTCATCTTGTCTAAGAGAATCACAAATCCCTTTGACATTCCATGAAGCAATATTCATCATTAAAAAAAGAGAGGAATTAGATGCAATGTCACCTTGCATCTGAGAAGAGCTACTACCTATCACATTTGAAGCAATATCTTTTGTCATGAAATGAGCATTACTATTAGACTCCTTAGCCACTTTATCCACCATACTATCAATAATTCCATCTTCAAACTGTTTATTGATCATACCATCAACTTTAAGACCAACAAGGCTTTCAAATTGTTGAATCATTTCCTATGTCCAAGTGTTTCTAACCACATCAGTTAGTACTAAGTCAGATAGAAAAAGTAATTCAACCTCAGCCTTTTGTCTTTCCTTAACCCATCCATCAATAACACCTAGTTCAACTCTGTAACACTTATCATAAGCTTTCATGTAAGCTTGATCATGATTAACCCCTGTATCCTTCATAATTTCTTTACATAATTCATCAGCCTTGAGTTTAGCATTCATAGCTATATTAGTATGTCCATAACTAATATCCTTATGAAGTTTAGAGATCCTCCATTTCAGGCCCTCCATCATCTTATTATTAGCCTTTGTAGAGCATTTATCCTCATGATACTTTTTCAAATCCTTGGACCATCTCAGCTTCTCACTTTCAGCAATACTCATACCTAAATCACAAGCTAAATCAATCTTTTTTCTCATTTGAATCCATTCATCACTACCAACTTCCACTACATTTATGTCCTCACTAGCTAAAACATCAAAGCTATTCTTAATATTTATATCATTTTGTTTACTACTCTTACTCTTCAAATCCACCTTTGACACAGATACTCCTTTGTTTTTGTTATTACCATCTAAAACCAACCCCTCATCAACCTTTTTTCCCATATTATCAACAGGAACATACCTCATAGCATTCCCCTCTTTACCATTCCTCTGATTAATACCACCCCTACCCATATAGCCACCTCTACCCATCATTCCACCTCTACCTCTATTACTAATACCTCCCCTGTTTACATAATACCCATTACTCTGATTCCCATTATCTCTACTAGTACCAACCCCATTATTGGTAGACTTTCTAACATCCTACCACTTTCCCTCATCAACACTACATTCACTATGCTTCACATTATTCTCCTCAACACCTTTCCCTTTCTCAGCCTCACCATTCCTATTACCATCTCTTTTGTTACAAGCTTTTGATTCATGGCCAAACACCTTGCATTGAGTACAATGTGGAGGCTTCCAAGCATACTCAACTCTAAGATTCATAGATTTACCCAAACTTTCATAACATACTTCCACATTCTCAACTAGCTCCGTATCAGCATCAACTTCAATAAGTACCCTAGCAAAACTAGCCCTGCCATAAGCTCTTTCACACATAGAAGTTGTAATCTTGTCCATAATAATAGGATTACCTATCCTACTAGCAATCCTACTAATTCCATGCACATTCCATGCCTCAAGAGGAACATTCATGAGCTTGACCCAAATTGGAACTTTAGATGGTTCAGGCCTTTCCATACACAAACCTGCCTCCCATTTTTGAACAAAGAAAGGTTTACCATCAACCAACCAAGGACCATTCTCTAA
Source organism: Artemisia argyi (assembly GCA_030686995.1). Taxonomy (NCBI): domain Eukaryota; kingdom Viridiplantae; phylum Streptophyta; class Magnoliopsida; order Asterales; family Asteraceae; genus Artemisia; species Artemisia argyi. The sequence continues at coordinate 80,950,847 of CM060691.1, read as the reverse complement.
CACAAACTCCATACCTTCCAGAGATCTAAACTTAAGAAACAACAAACCACATTCATTAGTAATTACTTCTGAAAACTGATGTGACCTCCACATTCTCCTTAGATGACCTGATATATCATTATAATTCATCTTAAGACCAACAAAATAACAACCAAAGTAAGATCCCATTTCTTGCAACCTTGCTCACTAAGTGGATCCATATCCACAACTTCTCTTCCTTGCTCATTCACTCTAACAGGCACCTTCATCAACTTATTATTCCCATAACCAGTAAGCCCTTTAAAAGCAGAAGCAAATGAAAGATTCTTTTTCACATTATTATCAGCCATAACAATATCATGATTCTTAAGTCTAGCTTCAACATCATTATTACTACCCCCACTCTTAATAGTATCACTTAAACTAGGCCAAGGGTTATCATTCTTATCCTAACTCCCACCCTTACCAACATTGCTCACACTAGTAGAAGACTTAGCCTGACTAGGATTCAACACAGGATTGTTTTCAAATGGCACAGGCATAACATCACTAGTATTGTTTACCACATTATTCCTACTTTTGCCTACATTTAAGTCATTCACAGGTATCATATTTTCATTAACAGTACTACTACCCTCAATACCATTCACCTTATCACCAATAGCAGAAACATGAGACTTACCATGACTTTTAACATCACAGTTTGACACAACATCACTACCAACCAAATCCTGTTTGTTGGAAGCCATGACAACCTCAGAATCATCATCACTAACCTCAGTATCATCATCCCTAATTTCCATATCTTCAGCATTCACTTCACTAAATTCCACACCTTCCATACCTTTAACAACCCCTTTATTCTTACCACTACTCTTCTTGGAACCTTTCTTCACACCTAAAGAAGCTTTAGATCCACTACCACTATTCTTCATAACTTGCTTATTATCAGTACCTGAGTGCCTAGTATTCCTTTTAGATCTCACAACATCATTAGTCATCGGAGGTGGCATGAAATTAGGGTTTACGGGATCTGGGTTTGGTGGATGTGGGTTAATTTCAGACATGATAGATGATTAAACACAGAACATACTATGTTATAGGATGAGGGATATTATTTAATGTTGAAACGTTAATAGAGAAATTGGTGGAAAATGGATAAGAACAGTGAAACCAGAATTATAAAATGAATTTAATGAGAGGGAGAATAAAATAAAAACGGTGAAATTTGGTATTGAAATGTTTAGGGTGAACAGTAGATTTCAAAACAAAAAACAGAATCAAAATCCAATGGCTAGATCGAATTTAGATGATGAATTTCATAATAAAATGTGAAGAACATCTTAGAGAGCGAAAGTAGACACTCTTACCCTACCATCCAAAATAATACATCATAGGGAATGAAAATTCCCCTTACACTTGAATTTTTACATACTTTACAATAAACTAATCTAATGACTCGAATTAAGATAATCAAAACACTTGGAGTACTTTTAAGATTAACGCACATATGGGGGTAATATATGATGTTCTTTCCCATTACTCCATAAAATAAGTACTTTACCCATGAGTCCCAATCGTCCCAAAACAATATGTACAAGGATATGACTCGACTTAGCAACCATGTAATCAATTAGATAATTAACTTAGGGTTTAACAAATAACAATAATGCACTAAAGATGAGTGCATACACGGAAGGCTAAGGCGATTTGGGTGTACATTTAAGTGGGGTGTAACAAATTCTTCCTTTAAGTAAGATGCTTAAAGTTAGAAATGAAAAGATAGGCTCGAAGGGGTGTACTAGGGGTTTTGTGTACTAAAAATGAGTACAATGCTAAGGTGTGGGAAAAATTAGTTGACTTTACTAGCCAAGTAATATGACTTAAATGGTCAAGTAATTATGATACGGGTTTAACACAAGGGTGATCCTAATACCTCTTATCATGTTGTAAATCCTACTACACGAATGTAGTCTCACCAGCGGTCTCGGGATGCATCACTAACACAAGTTCTAGAATCTAAATGCTACCGGTACACTCATAAGCACTAATAGTAAATGCTTTTCCTATCAAATCTAAAGGCGAATCTCACATATTTGGGTGGAAAATTTTTCTGAATGGTACGGTTTTTTGTTATTTATACAATCTCCTATCCATGAGACGCTTGCTATGGCTAAAGTTTCAGTCCTAAATGTTGTGAAAAATTTTAAATTTGGCGCTAAAATTACACTAACAAGTATTTCTCATAGTTTTATTACACATCTACTTATCAAACAAACAAACTCAAGCGAAAGTGTATCTGTAAGGTATCATCATTTTACCCTCCCCTTACACTTAGGATGAACATTGTCCCCAATGTTCAAGTAAAGAATGTAAAAGTGAAATAAGTAAAAAAAAATGAAATCAAATACTCCCCTGATTCGCTCGGTATGGATAATAAGGTGGCCAGGTTAGATCTTCCTCCAAGAAAATGAACAATCAAAGCTTCCCTTCCAGAAAAATAAATCATCTTCTTGTCATACATAACCTGTAAATCCTGAGAAAACAGACAAAAACGCAAAGCATCAACCCAAACAAAGAGAACTCACAGTTAGATGTAATTCCAGACTTAGGAATAAAAACAAAACAATTAAAGATATAATGCTTGTGGAATGAATGTTTGCCGATTTCCTGGATTTTATAAAACTAAAGAATCAACAAAAACTTTAAGACTCCGATATAAACAAAACTAGCAAAATTTCCAGAATTTTACACATGACGCCGTCAGGAATTAATTCCTGACGCCGTCAGAAGTGACCTGCAGAAATCTTTATGTTAAGTTTCCGGTAAATTTCTGGAAAAACTTATGTCCTACTTCCTGAAAAATCCTGCAAAACATCATTATGACTCGATACAAGCATTTGACTCTAACAATTACTAATATACATGTTCATTTAATATTGTTGTGGATCATGCTCAATTTCGTTCTTATAAACAAATTTGGGTCTCCCCTTACACTTAGCTTTTGCAAAATACCTTTATATGTAATTAAGACGAAGTTAAAAACAAAATAAAGCATTTTCACAATTTACTTTGAAACATGAATCACAAACAATAAAAATAAAGCATGGATACGGAAACAAATAAAATCAAACAAACAAACAAACAAACAAATAAATAAATAAAGCTTGGGTTGCCTCCCAATAAGCGCTTGTTTTTGTTCGAGTCACGAGCCTGACTCTACCCTTATTTAACGGAAATAGTGGAGGTTTTCCCTACACTTAGGATTAAGTGCGGGTGAAAGTAGCGATACACACCCTTAGGGTGGAAATATGCCACGTGAGGTGAAGGGGGTGAGTAAATGGCTTCCTTCATCCTAAAACTACCCGGATAATATTGGTTGATGGGTGGGTCGGTTCCTCTTTTGTCTCCTAGATGTATATCTAAGGATGGAAAGTTGTGTAAAGGTTGAGGTTCCGGTTCATCAACACTAGGAAATTCCCTAGAACTAGGAGTAAGGTTATCACTACAAGTATTCAAACCTATATCCTCAAGTGGTGCCTGGTCCAAGGGTTCTACCTCCATCAGAATTCCTAAAGTTTCTTCTACTTCTTCCGGGTAAGTCACGGGCGGTGTGTATGCCTCAAATGATGGTTGAGTATTTTGTGGGCTTATGTTATTGACCTGATCATTCCATGTGTCAAGATCACCTATATCCTCATCATGTGTTTTGGTAGGATCTATCCTAAGCATTCTCCTAAGTATCTCATGTGCTTCTCTAAGTATCTCAACTTCTATGTCCGAATCATAAGGATCATCCTCAATATTTTGACTGCTATATACAAATTGCCCAAGAGATTCATCATCTATTTCTTGAGATTCATCATCATCGATCATAAAACCTAGGTCTTTTTGATCAATGTGATCATGCTCGCCTAAATCCTCCTCAATTGTTTTCTTAGGTAGTGATAATAGCAAACCTAGTGCTTCATCCAACTTATGATTTGTTGCAATGGTTCTCTCCATAATTCCCTGGCAAACTAGGTTGCATTTCCTATTGGCCTCACTAAAACTAGATCTTAAACATGGAGGTTGTTCATAAGAATCTATCCTAGGTGAAGGCTCATATGATTCATAGGTGTCTCTAAATGAGGTATTTTGGACTCTTTGGTGTGTTAGCCGCTCAACCTTATCTTGTAATCTTAGAAGTCTAAGTGTAAAGTCCATTTGAAGCAAATTACAAACAAAATCACAAAGAAAAGATAGACTACGAGAAAGCTACAAAATAAAAAGGAAAAAAAATCTCACTTGATAGGATTCTAATGAGTAGACCTAATAAAAATCAAATTCAACCTAAACAATAAATATTCCTCGGGCTGCGGCGCCAAAAACTAGATGCGTAGGGATTGCACCAGGTTTTACCTCTCGAGGGATCTAGAGAAGCTTACAACCCCCACCAGGCAGTGTACCTGATCGATGTAGTATAGTATAATGACAAGTACCGGGGGATTGATCGTTCAGCTAAGAATAGTGTCGCTAGGATTAGAAAACCTAAAGACTAGGTCTAGAGATGAGGGATGATTCTTTTTGTATTTTTATATTTTTTAGAAAGCAAGTTAAAATCTCGGGTTTGAAGGATTTGGGCGGAATTAGTTGCTAGTCAACTAACCCAATACTAAAGATGCAATCAAAATAAAATACTAAAAATGAAATTAAACTAAATTAACTAAGGTTGTAAGCAATATATGGGAGAAATGTGTTTACTTAGATTTCACTACTCCCTAGATATCTTTTACACGTTAATTACTTGTTATAGTTGTGTGGATGATGGATTGTATTCCTTAATACCATTCATGGTGTGGCATACTTACTTCCCCAATCCTATGAGTGCCTACTTCACTCCTATGTCGAGCCGTCTAAGAAGCTCCTAACATGGGATCATTAAAATTTACTCATGCATTAAATACAACCAATAAAACCTAGTACACATCGGTTCATGTTTCCTAAGACGTTCAAGCATGTTACACAATGGAGATTTGCCAGTTTTCTTAAGCCTAACATTGAAATCATTCATCCAATACAACCATAAACAAGTAATCAACACATAATTAACATCTAGGTTTCATTAGATCAAAGCAAACACAAGATAAATCTAGCCTAGCATGTTGAAATTAAGACAAGCACAAGATATAGACAACCAACACATAGACATATTGATTGAATTAAGAGAAGACTTATCTCAATAGCACATGAAAGGATTCAAGGGGTGAAAACCCTTGAATATACTATAAAATACGAGCTAGGGTTCATAAAAGTTTGGCCCTAGGGTTTCTCCACACAAGTTCCTCTCAATGAATGAAAATTAGAAAACTATATATAGAGTTTAGGAGGTGACGACATCAAGAACAAAGGGCTGATGCCGTTATCTCATCGCCAAATAGTTCCTCAGACTGCCTAGATCTGGGTCTAACGCCGTCATGTGTATACCTTATGCAGGCCGTCATGAATTTTACTCTTGATGCCCTAGTTGTGACGCCATCAGGTTTGCACTGGGTCGTCACCAGTTTTACTCCTGACGCCGTCAGGGTCTTCCGCTTGACGCCGTCAGGTACTGTTCTCAGCATGGAAAATTAAGTCTTTGGCATTTTCTTCACTTCTATGCTCCAAAAACGTCTGAATTGCTTCCTTTTCCAGATTTCTCTCCCAAAGTACCTAAAATCACAAAAGGAATGATTTAGGGTAATATTTGATCAAATAAACTCAATTCCAGGCTTAAATGACCCCTTAAAATGGTTCATTTTTCGCCTCATCACTAGGATTGAGGCAATTAGATTATTTTTAGCCTTTGTCTCCTATATGGGGTTTAAGGTCTATCATATGGATGTCAAGAGTGCCTTCCTCTATGGCAAAATTGAAGAGGAGGTATATGTTACTCAACCACAGGGCTTTGAAGACCCCCATCATCCTAAGAAGGTGTACAAAGTTGTCAAGGCACTTTATGGACTTCACCAAGCACCAAGAGCATGGTATGCTAGACTGTCTACATTTCTTTTGGAGCATGGCTACAGAAGAGGAGCTATTGACAAGACCCTCTTTATTAAGAAAAACTCTAGGGACATCATTCTAGTACAGGTTTATGGTGCAGGGAATTTGAAGATTTGATGAAAGGTGAATTTTAGGTGAGTGCAATGGGGGAGTTAACCTTTTTCTTAGGGCTACAAGTCAAACAACAACCTGAAGGGATCTTTATCCATCAGGAGAAGTATGTTAAAGACATTTTGAAAAAGTTTGACTTTGAACTCTTGAGGACTGCTACTACTCCATATGAACCACCCAAGCTTAAAAATCCAAATGAACATGATGAGGTTGTGAATGTTCATCTCTATAGATCCATGATTGATCATTCATGTATCTCATAGCTTCTAGGCATGAAATTACCTTTGCTATCAGTGCTTGCTCAAGACATCAAGTCACTCCACTGACTTCCCACCTAAATGCAGTGAAGAAGATTTTCAAATACATCAAAGGCCAACCCAAGCTAGGCCTCTGGTACCCAAGGGAATCACCATTTGTGTTGGAGGCTTACAGTGATAGCGACTATGCAGGAGCTAATTTGGACAGGAAATCCACTACAGGAGGTTGTCAATTTCTTGGTAGAAGACTCATCTCTTGGCAGTGCAAGAAACAGACCATAGTGGCTACTTCTACTATTGAAGCAGAATATGTTGCTGCTGCCAATTGTTGTGGTCAGGTACTTTGGATTCAGAATCAGATGTTGGATTATGGGTTTAATTTCATGAACACTAAAATCTACATTGATAATCAAAGTACTATTTCTATTGTTAAAAATCCTGTTTTTCATCAGAGAACTAAACATATAGAAATTAGGCACCATTTTATAAGAGATGCAAATGAAAGCATCTAATTCAAGTGCTTAAAATTCATACTGATGATAATGTGGCTGACTTATTAACAAAAGCTTTTGATGGACCTAGGTTTAATCACCTAGTTGTCAACATTGGGATGGTTAACCCTTGAATGCTATGTTTGAGGGGAGGCATATGCCTTAGGGGAGGATTGTACATGTTGTATATTATGTAGATTATTATGTTTACTAACTTTGTTTTGCAGGTTTATTACTAATTTTTTACATTATTATGGTTGTCTTTTGTGTTCTGTTTGAATGTCTGGTTGCAGGCTATGTTCCTGCTGATGCACAAAGATCTACATAACTTTTATCAGTGGAAAAAGATGTAAAACACAAAATAAAAGGATCTTTCATTATTTAAGAAACAGATAGTACATGATCAACAACATCAAACATCAGAAGTATAAAAGACACCATCTAACAACACTCAGACAACCAAAACACCACCACCTCCCAAAGCCCAATCTTCTACTCCATCTTTCTCTTCCCTTTGCCCATGTCCTTAGGGTCAAGCATCTTCTTATGGACTCCTCTGGATTTCATGTCTTTGTTCCAAAGCTTGGGAGCAGCAAGTCCAAGGACAACCTTCAATGGACCCTTGTTCCTTTTTAAGGACTGTGGCTCTTCAGGGACAGAGATCTTCCTCATTTCAGCACAAACCCTCTCCATTTCACTTGTCAGGAATGTTGTGACAGGAGTAAAATCAGGGACCACCATAGCAAGAGGAGTTGGAGCTTCCTCTGCTTCCTCTGTTTCTTCTGATGTGGTAGGAGATGGACAAAACTCAGAAGGTCCTTCACCAAGATAGTAGTATGCTCTTGGTATTTGAGGAATGTCAAATATGGAATCAGATGAAGAATCAGAGGAAATATCAATGATTTTGGGGTTTGGTTTCATGATTAGGGTGTTGAGAAAGGATTTGGTGTGATGTTATAAGTGTACTAATGAGTTGTGAGAAGCTTATGCCTTGAAGACTTCTTTATAAAGACTTGATTTGGGTTTAATATGAGTTAATGCAAGTTAATGGGAGGTAGTTGAGTCAGTAGCAATTACTAATTGTGCAAGTTGTCCACTTAAGTGGATTATTCAGATGAAAGTCAATGGGTTTGACCACTTGCTGCTGATAACATCTATTTTAATTCTAAAGTTTGTTCCTGCTAATGATGTATAAAAGATTAATTTATTCAGGGGAATGCAACTCTTTCAGAAGAATTAAACTCAAGTGAAGAAAAACAAGGCAAGACTTTTATTGATTCTTCAGAAGTACAAAATAGGACAAAAAGATCAAAAGTTTAAAACAAGCAATACAAGCCTATCAATCCTAGAATTCCTATTCTACTTTCTCCTTGCCCTTGCCTTCAACTATCTTCTCCTTGCCTTTGTTGTTGTTGTTGAAGATTCCTTGCCACTAAGGACAGGGCAACCCCATCACAATCTTTCTTGTCTTTGGCAATGGGGGATTTAATTTTCTTCCTCTTGATGGTCGTCTTGGACGAGAGGACTGGGGCTTCTCAGGGGTTGTGGGGTTGTAAAGTGCATCACTCTCATCATCCTCTTCATCAGAAGAAGTGAAGATGAAGGGAGACTCATTAGGATTGGGAACTCTGTTTGCCCTCTCCAATGCATTCCACTTTCTCTCCATCTCTCTCTGGTATTCAGGATCATCAATTTCAGAAGGGTACGGTGGAAGATCTTCTGATGATGATGAACTTGGTGCAGGTACATCATGTTTCTTATTTTTGGCTTGATCTTTTGTGAGACCCCGGGGGGAGAGTTGGCATTCTTAGTGGTGATGGAGATGTTAGTGACTCAGATGAGTCAGATGAGTCAGAAGAAAGGTTGATGATGCTTGGATTGGATGCCATGGTTCTTAATTGATTGGTGGAATTGTAATTAGGGATTTGTATTGTGTGGAGATATTTGGGGATAATTACCCTTTATTTATAAAGATCACCCAAACCGCGTGTCTTTATTAACATAAATGCGAGGTGGTTTGGAGATAATTAAGGGTAATTCGAAATTTGAATAAAGAGATTTTTCAAAGATATTTGGTTACCACTGAAGGTGTGATTCTGCTGATTGATTCTGCGGATGGTGCTGATTCATACATGGTTGACCGTAGTCAACGATTGACTTATTTCTACGGATAGACCATTTGGTTTCTGCCGTTTGACTTGGTTTCAGCTGACGAGTCAGTTTAATTGGGATGTTTCAAAGTTGATTATTGGTCAAAGATTGGTTTCCATAATTTTTGCCAATTACATTCCACATTTGGTAACTTACCATAAATAACCTCGACGTGCATATCTCACTCACAATTAACTGATTCCCTCTCGCTATAAATTTTAAAAACCATTTCAACTTTATTCAGCACACCAAACCCTAATTTCTTCTTCTCAAATCAATGGCTGTACTACTTTTCAAAGGTGATCATAACAAACATGCCTTTCTTGGTCGTGGTAAGGGTGATGAAGATTATGTGGGAATGATAGAATTTCTCCAAAGATCCAAGATTCATTATGCCTTGATCCATTATCCAAATGTTATTCATGAATCTCTGGTTATACAATTTTGGGAAACGGCAAGGACCACGACTGTTGATGATGGACCAACAGAGATTGTTGCTTTGGTAGATGGGGAATAATGTGTTGTTACTGAGTCTTTGGTCAGAACTCAACTACAATTCGGTGATGAAGGTGGGGAGAGTGAATTGGCTAAGGAAGCAATACTTGCAGGTCTTAGGGCTACTGGTTATAGTGGTGATGGGAAAGTGTGGTACAAGAATTTGTTTTGCCCTAAATGGAGGTTTTTGACACACACTTTGCTTCAGTGTATGAGTTCTAAGTCTGGTGGATGGGATCAATTTTCTATAGACATTTCTCTTGCCATTGTGTGTCTTTCTCAGGGAAGAACCTTTAAGTTTTCTAAGTATATATTCAATGAAATGCTTGGTAATGTTAAGGATACCAAACTTAAATATTTAATGTATCCTAGGTTTCTTCAAGTTATTTTAGGCATTCAGACCACTAACCCTACCCATTTGCCTGTTAAGGGTTTATCTAAAAAGTTGTTTTCTCAAATGAAAATCAAATTTACAGGAGAACACAGACCCTTACTCCCTACTATGTTGCATGTTGGCAATGCTCCTGATGGAGTAGCTGCTGATGCGGCTACTGATGCCCCTGTGGGCAATCCCCCTGATGGAGTAGCTGCTGATGCAGCTGCTGATGCCCCTATGGGTAATCTCCCTGATGGAGTGGCTGCTGATGCAGCTACTGGTGGTCAAGATCCTCCTGTTGCTCAAGCACTAGAGGATTCTCCTGACAGGACTGAAGTTGCTCCTAATGCAAGTGCATCAGTTGCTCCTGATGTTTAGCCACCACCCTCTCCTAGGTCACCTACACCTGTACCTTCACCAATGGATACTACTTCTCCTGAGCATGTGCTCACTGAGAACTTAGGCCCTGACCAACCTGTACACTCACCTCAATATACAAGACTTCCAACACCTAGTCCTTTGAGACCTAACTTTGAGGATCATGTAGATGTAGATATAAACTTAGATTATTCTACTCATAGGACCAATGATGCTTCCAATGCTACAGATATCCCTGTTGATGGAACTGAAGGTCCTGTTACTCTTACTTTTGTATCTGCTTTGTTGAACAGGTATGTGACTAAGGTGGACAAGTTGGAAAAGGATCTGAATTTCACCAAAATGAATCTTAGTAAAGCAGTTCTGACTCTTATTGGCATAGTCAAGAAGTTGGAGGCTCAGATCAAGAAAAAGAAGAGACAAGGTGTTGTGTATGAATCAAATGAGGAATCCACTAAAGCGTCTGACACAATTGATTTGGAAGGCCTTGAACTTCTTGCTGCTACCACATTGGATAGTGTTCAGAAGAATGCTACTGATGCTAGGCCTGCACCATCTACTCATTCTGCTGATACAAGTGTTCCAAAGGATTCAAGAGTAACCTATGTCAGGAGAAAGTACTCTGCTGATAAGACTTCTGCTGATGCTTCTAGGAAGGAAACTTTTCATGATCCTATGCCAGAAGTGAGCACTCATGGTACATCAGCAGATATACATGTTGAATGTCCTGATGTTTCTACTGACAAGCCTTTTGTTCCTCCTGAGACTGCTTCAATTAAGGAAGACAAAGGAAAGTCCATCTTGGTTGACCAGGACATTCCTTCAAGAGTGAAGTCAAAAGTGGAACTTGCTAATGAAAAACTTAGTGAGCTTGCTGCTGCACAATGGCAAGCTAAAGAGGATGTTGCGGCTATAAAGGTTCAGTTGGATATGAAAGCCTCACAAGCACTTACTAGGAAAATACAAGCTGATTTGGATAAGATGCGAACTCCATTTACTAGTACTCTGCCTGCTGAAAGACAAAAGGAACTAGATGAAATTGCTAAGACTCTTTCTGCAGAGCAATGGGAAAATTTGGCTGAACAGGCTGCTACTAAGCCTAATTTGGGTGAATCTGTGCTTGGAGTTAATACCCCTGACTTTGTCCAGATGATGGTTGAAAGAGGTAAGTTGCAGAGGCAACAAGAGGAAGAGAGAAAAGCTAAACATCTCAAGGAAAGACCTTGGACAAAGGCAGAAATCAAGAAATATATGAGGCAGTTTGTCAAGAATCAAGGATGTTCTATGTTTGGGTCAGGATGGACTCAAAAGAAGGTTTGGGGATTTTCAGATAAACAGCTCACTTTCTACTATGACAAAATCATTTCCAATCTTCATTCCTCTGGTATCAATGTCCAAGATGTCTTAGAGAAGAGGGGCAGACTTTTGGATGGGCCTATTGCTAAGAGAACTAGGCTTGATGATTCTACTGATGTTGATCCTTCAAATGTTGTTCCAGACACAGATCTTACTAGAGCTTCTCATCTTGATACTACTGAAGCTCAACCTGCTACTTCTGAAGTTCAACCTGATGTCTCACATGATGCTTCAGCAGATGCTCCAATAGAAGTACCTGATGATGATTTAGCAGATGTTCCTACTGATGCTTCAGCACAAGTTCCTCCTGATGCTTTAAAACCAGTTCCTAAAGAAGAACCTGCTGATGGTCCTTCACTTCCTGCTACTACTGGCACTAGGAGAAAAACTAAAGCTATAAAGAGGAAGGCTTCTAAGGATGCATCATTAGAGGATAGTACCTTCATTGACTATGATTCTGATGATGGGCAGGATCCTGTTGTTTGGGAGAAAATTGTTAAATGGGAACTTGTTGATTCTCTGCTTGGTCAAGGACATGTGAATGTCATTCATAGACAAGATGGCTCTACCAAAACATTTACTTTTCTGAGCCAAATCTTACACATGGTGGACAAGCAAGATCTTCTCTCACTTTATGACTGGGTTATCCCTTATTATCAAACTCATTCCCTTGAAGGGATTGGAATGTATTTGATGGGAGATTTACAAATTCTTTGTGATCCTCATCGTGGTGATTCTGGAGTGAAGTTTCAAGTTTGGAAAGGTCAAAAGACATGGGTGGTTGATTATTGGAAGTTCTTTCCTCTTCCTAATATTCATATGATTGTCACCACCACTGGCAAGACCTTATACTCCTGGGCTGATGTTCTTTATCCTATTACCATGGAAGTGATGCATCTCATGCTGGAGGCAAAACTCTTTGTTCCTCTTGATATGACTGAGAATGATTTGCATCTTGCTGAACAATTGATAAGGTTCATCAGAAGAAGTATCTTGACTAAGCAGGAACTGAAAATTAAGTATGGTATTCAAATGGAATCATATCTGCAATGAGCTGGTATTGGTCTGGTACTGTGTTGTATATTTTTTTTCTTTTCTTTTAGTTTAGTAAAAAAAAAAAAAAAAAAAAAAAAATTAATAGATTTGTATAGTTTGTGTATGTTGTATGCAGGTTTGGTGTTGATTCTTATAACACTTTCTCTGGTTATCAACTTACCTGATGTTGACTATTCCATCAAAAAGTTGGCTAGTCCAAAGGGTACAGCTTTGGTAAAGACTCATCAAATCAGTTGATAGCTATAATGGTTTGCTCAAAACCATAGGGTCCTCAACTCACCCATGCTTTATTGCTGAGAGTTGAAATGGTTGTCAATTGACCATGGATTTTTCCTTTTTGGATTCCAAATAATTGGCTAGCCCACAAGAGTATGGCTTGTGGTAAAGGCAGTGGAAAACCATATTTGGTATTCAATTGACCAAGATGATTTTTCATCAATAATTGACTAGTCCTGAGCAAACGGCTACAGGTAAAGACTTCTCAAATCCGTTTATAGCTGATGATTTGCTAAAAATCATATTCTTTGGGTCATCAGTGTACCATAGTTTATTAACTGAGAACACTTGGCTACTCCAGTAGTGATGGCTATTGGTAAAGGACATCAAATCCATTATTTTCAATGATTCACCTCTCACAGGAGTTAACACACCTGGATGTGATGAGAATAGTATGAAACTAATCTGTTTTGATGTACATTTGGTCATGTGTTGCTGCAAAGAATGCAGTTTTCACATAATTGCTGATCATAGAGATTCTACTTATAAAGATTCTTTGCTGCTGATGTTCATCCTTAATCCTCTTGTTTGTGCTATTGGCGATCTATCAAGAAATCTTGAACTTAACTATGTCAAATTCAAGATTAGGGGAGGATTGTAAGGAATTATTGAAGTTACTGCTGACTAATACTGCTGACAGGTTCCTGCGGAAGCTTAGAGTGTTTCTACTGATGAATGGTTCCTGCGGACGTATAGAGATCCTACGGATAGAGTTAAACCGTGGATAGAACTTATGTAATTTAGGACAAGATATGTAGAATATCTTTTATTAGTTTATTATTATTCGTTTCTTGTAAGAAAGGTTAGGGTTTCCACTAGTATATAAGGAACCCTAGGTCATTGTATTAGGTACGAGTTTGATAACATTATTAGTTAAAGTATATTGATCTATAGAAGATCAAGTTTAGTATATGAGTTTGTTTTTATATTCCGCAATAATTACAAGCTCACAGAGATTATCTAACTTAGTCTTACTGGTGATTACATTATTAGGCTAACGATCTATTGGCTCGAGATCTATCAAGATATAGATCCTAACAGTTTATCCTCTATGGATCTTGTGGAAAACTAGAAGGGGGGTTGAATAGTTTTACGTCTTTTTACTTCGTTATAAAATTAGTTTTAGAGTTTTGTTTAGCTTTTAAAAACTTAGATTCGATGATATGTGATCTCAAGTCTTGTACAATATAAACAATTAATACTACACAATATATTATAAAGATAAGTAATGAAATAAGTAAGAGATGGAAAGATCGAACCGCGAGACAAGAGATTTATAGTGGTTTGGCTACAAGGACACCTTCCTTGCCCTACTCCACTCCCCGAGCACCTAACTCGAGAGTTTTCTTCACTATATCAACAAGCTCCCTTATGGCGGAGAAAACCGTACACACCAATCTACACACCACTTTTCACACCACAACTTTGTCACACCTAAGTCACAACTTCTACACAACTTCTTCAAATCAATCTACTTCACAACTAACTACTCCACACCTATCTTCTTCACACCAATCTAGTACCTAGCTTATCTTCTTCACACCAAGCTACTAACTAATCACACAATCTATATCTAACACAACTAACTACAATCAAATATTCACAACAATCTTCACAAAGAATAATGTAAATGATCTTTGATGATGCACCAACAACTTGGATGTGGAGATCACAACAAGTTGTAATACTTCTTGTCTTGAAGGATAGAAGTATTCTTCTTTTGCACTTGAGAGGATGAAGGTTGGATCACTTTGAAACAAAGAATTTATATGCTTATGATCAAAGGATAAAAGAATGGAGATTTGGATCTAGATCAGAAAGTTTAGTAGTGCAAAAGGTGAGGAAAAAATCCAGGTTTAATGTGGTATTTATTGGCAACAGAATCTGACAGAGGAGCGTGGCCGGTCCCCTTAAATCATGACCGGCCCCCTTAAAATTAAGGGGACCGCCCTTTGTAATTAAGGGGGTCGCCCAGCTGAAACGGCCAGATTCTTTGTCTTTTAGTGGGGAAAGTTTATTTGGTGAAAAACTAACTGATTTTGGTTAAAAATTTGAATTCATATATTTAATATGTTTATATAATTAAATAAACTTTGTATTGCTTAATTAAACTTTTCTTTGATCATAAAATGCACTAAACACTTTGTTTATTCATACCTTAAGTGATTTAGATGTAAAGAGAAATATTAATTACTAAATACTTGTTTAGGTCACAAGTTTTAGTTCTATGAGTTTATATTTTGTGATAATTAAAACATGGAGATATTGATAACATGTTAATAATGTTTTTAGGCATTATTTATGTCAACAATCTCCCCCTTTTTGATTATTACAAAACCTTAAACTCAATATATCTAAAACTTGTTTTTAGACAAGTATTATATAGTTTACATTTCTCTTCTCCCCCTTTTTGTATTAATTAAAAAGGTTAAGCCGAGTAAGCTTCGCGAGGGAAGTTTAAACGGGTAGAATGCTCCCCCTTAATGTATGCTCCCCCTCATTTGAGAGCACCAAGGGAACGAGCAATGGAGATCTTTGCAACAAAAATATTTGAAGAGAGCAAGATACACATATATGCAAGGCAACAATTATGCAACTAAACATAGATTCATTCAAGCATTATAGAAATGATAAGCATTACAACATTCAATATGCTTGAAGCATATTGATAAAAATAACACAAAAGAAAAGACATAGTCCTATATTGCCTAAGAGAGCACTTGGACTTGCTTGCAACCCATGGTTGATTGTTTTATTTGCTTGAAGAAAAACATAAGCATAAAGCTTAGATGTTTGATTGAGAGGGATATGGAGTGGAGTGTGGAGCGGAAGAAGTGGATCTCACGATGTTGTATCGTGTTAAGGGTGGTATTGGATGATTGCGAGTGAGAAGATATTCAATCCAAGAAATATCTTCACTCAAGTAGAGGATTTGTTTTTGAAGGAATATGCAACAAGGGCAAAAGTGAGTGTGGTTTGTAACTTGATCCAATTTGAGAGAGTGAGGGAGGCAATTTGCATAGGGTGATGATGGAGGTTGCCCTTTGTTGCGTTGTGCAAGATGCATAGCAAGGAGATCACTAAGATCATGGATTTGGTTTATTTCATCACGGAACTTTTGTTTTTCCGTGGCAATGTGGAGGGGATCATAGGTTTGGTATGGATGAGTTGGGTTTGTGTAGTTGGAATTGTAGTTTGATGGTTGATCAAACTTGCATGGATCATTATAAGTTGTTGGAGGTTGAGAGGTGTAGTTTGGCTTGAAGGAAGATGTTTGGCCAATGTTGTATGGTTTGTAAAGTGAATCAAATGAATGACCTTGTTGGTTTGATGCAAAGTTTGGGAAGTAAAAAGTTGGGGGTGGGGAATGATTTCCAACTTCATTTATGAAGATGGATTTGTTTCGAGGGCTTTTTCTTCGCCAAACGGGTTTTTCCGTCATCCTTGCTAGCCTTGAGGCTTTTGATTTTGGTTTGTTTGGAGAGTTCATGATGGGATGAATGGAGAGTTTTGAGGATTGGGGATATTTATAGTGTAAGATTTGTGTGTTTAAGGATGGATAAGGTTTGTTTGGGGGATTAGGACAAAATGTGTTCGTGAAAAATGGGAAATGTAGGTTGAAATGGGCTAAAAAGCAGAAAAGATTCTGTAAACCCGACCATCAGATGGCCGGTCCCCTTAATTAGGGGGCGGTCCCCTTAATGATTAAGGGGGCCGCCTTACAAAATTAAGAGGGCCGCCCATCTGGTGATTTCCAGGTTGCCAGAATTGGGTTTTTGGCAGAAAATTTGCAGAAAGGTTATGTGTTTGGATTAGAATTCAAGCAAGTTCAATTCTCTTAGGCAATATAGAGTCTAATCTAATCAAGATATAGCATGCATGTAAAAACACATAAACACAAGAGCAAATAATCAACATATAATAAGCAAGAGGAGGCAAATAAAGGTAAGCACAATTAAGCTTCCTAAGGCATCTATCTTAGATTAAAGGCAAGGATAATTAGTGAGTGAACAACTAATGATGGATCAGGATGACACCATTATTAATGAATTTGTCCTAGTGAGTGTCTATATGCAACAAATGTGGAGTTGTGATTGTTTCGACTCCTAGAAGCAAAAAGAAATAACGATCCTAAGAAACAATCCAAATAATCTCCTTGATTCAATTTTTGCTCGATCATGAATGTCAAAGACATATATTAGATTATATATCTTGACAATTTATGTGAGAATTTATGCATGATTTTAAAATAGAATTGTTCTCAGGATTAGTCAACAATGCAAGGAAAATGATTTTCATGGGGTTCCTAGATTGTGAGAATAATTTTTAGAGAAAATTGATTGAGTTTTACAAAACGGTTTATGCAAAGAAAATAGCTTTTCTCAATCTTTAGTTTTGTGCGAAATAGATTCCTAGACTCAGAATAGGTGAAATGGAAGAAAAATGAATTTCATGCAAGTATAAATTTGAGATAATTCAATATAATTTAGTCAACTTGTTCCATCATTCCTAATCCTAAACGCAAGTGGTTGAATAATTCACGCTTAAGAGGTTTTGTGAATATATACGCAATGTTGTCTTCCGATGCAACCTTTTCTATAGATATATTTCCTTTTTGTACATTATCCCTAAGAAAATGGTGACGTATTTCTATGTGTTTAGTCCTAGAGTGTTGCACCGGATTTTTACTTAAATCTATCGCACCTTTCTTATCGCACATAATGGGGACATTTTCTAACCTAATGCCATAGTCTACGAGAGCTTGTTTCATCCATAGTGCTTGTTGACATGCCTTTCCGGCGCTTACATATTCGGCTTCGGTGGTAGAAATAGCAAGAGCGGTTTGCTTCTTCGAAAACCAAGACGTTAGACAACATCCCATAAACGTGCAAATACCGCTAGTGCTCTTTCTATCTACGTAGTCTCCCGCATGATCCGAATCCGCATAGACAACGGTTTCTATGCCGGATTCCTTAGGATACCATAATCCTAAGTGTATAGTGCCTTTAACGTATCGGAAGCTACGCTTAACCGCTTCTTGGTGAGAGGTTTTGGGATCCTCTTGAAAACGGGCACAAAGGCAGACACTAAACATGATGTCGGGTCTACTTGCCGTCAAGTATAGTAAACTACCTATCATTCCTCTATACTTGGTGTTATCTACGGACTCACCTTCATCATCCTTTGTGAGCTTTACCTTCGTAGACATGGGAGTTTTCATGGGTTTTGAGTCTTCTAGGCCAAACTTCTTAAGCATTTCCTTAATGTACTTAGATTGGTTAAAGAATATTCCATCTTCTAATTGTTTTATTTGTAATCCTAGGAAGAAGTTAAGTTCACCCATCATACTCATCTCAAACTCATCATGCATGATTTTGGCAAACTCATCACACATGTCTTGACAAGTCGATCCAAATATAATGTCATCAACATATATTTGGACAATGATGAGATTTGGGTCTTTCCTTTTAGTGAAAAGAGTGTTATCTACCATTCCCATGGAATAATCATGTTTAATAAGAAAAGCTTTTAATCGATCATACCAAGCTTTGGGAGCTTGTTTGAGTCTATACAAAGCTTTCTTTAACTTATAAACATAATCAGGTTTTGCGAAGTCAATGAATCCTGGAGGTTGTGCCACATATACCTCCTCATTGATAAAACCGTTAAGGAATGCACTTTTCACATCCATTTGGAATAACTTAAAATCTACGGCGCAAGCATAGGCAAGTAATATCCTAATCGATTCTAGTCTAGCTACGGGGGCATAAGTTTCGTCATAGTCAATTCCTTCTTGTTGATTATAACCTTGGGAAACTAACCTAGCTTTATTCCTAGTAACTATTCCATTGTCGTCTAACTTATTTCTATATACCCATTTGGTTCCTATGATAGTCATATCCTTTGGATTTGGAACTAATTCCTAAACATCATTCTCCTTAAATTGATTTAATTCTTCTTGCATAGCTATAACCCAACTTTCATCCTTTAAAGCCTCGCTAATATTCTTAGGTTCTATTGCTGAGAGGAAACAAAAGAAATTGTTTTTATCTTGGGCTTGTGATCTAAGGGTTCTTTGGTTAAGATGTCCTATTATATTATCTAATGGATGTGATCTAGATTCTTTAATATTAACAGTTTCGTTATTTTCTAAGTGAATGTCTTCATTATCATTTCCTATGGGTTTTGTTTTACTAACCTCAATAGCTTCATCTTCGACTAAATCATCATCTTCTAAAGGTAATGTTTTAGGAGGTGGTGGTGTTTCATCAAATGTTACATTTAGTGATTCCTCTACTTTTATGGAGTGTTTGTTAAGTATTATATATGCTTTGCTATTTTGTGAGTATCCTAAAAATATTCCTTCATATGATTTTGGATCAAACTTAGTGAGATAGTCCTTAGTGTTTAAAATATAGCATTTACTTCCAAATACCTTAAAGTAGCTTAAGTTTGATTTTCTACCTCTTAATAACTCATAAAGAGTTTTTCCTAGAATTCTTCTAATTGATACCCTATTTAAAATATAAGTTCATGTATCTACGGCGTGACACCAAAATTTTTGTGGGATAGATTGTTCATTTAACATAGTTCTACTCATTTCTTGTAGTGACCTATTTTTTCTTTCTACTACGCCATTTGATTGAGGAGTACGAGGAGCGGAGAAATTGTGAGATATTCCATTTAACTCGCAATATTTTCCGAATTGTACTTCGTTATCAAATTCCCTACCATGGTCCGTCCTAATGGCAATTATTGAGCATCCTAATTTATTTTGAATCATTCTACTAAATATTTCGAATTTTTCAAAGGCTTGGGTCTTGTCACTTAAAAACCTAGTCCACGTGTATCGTGAGTAGTCATTTACTATCACTAAGGTATATTTGTTTCCTCCATAGCTCCGCACAACGGATGGACCAAAAACATCCATATGTAATAATTCTAGGCATCTAGTAGTGGATACTATATTCTTGGCTTTGTGACTAGCATGAGCTTGTTTTCCAATTTTACATGCGTCACAAAAATGCTTGTCATATTTTAGATTAGGCAAATTTCTAACTAATTCCTTAGAGGCCAAAGATTGTATTTGTTGCATATTAGCATGTCCTAATCTCCTATGCCACAGTGTAGAGTTTTCATCTAGGGTCGTTAGGCATATCCTATCCTCAGGTTTGTTTCCTAGTTTCATAACATATATGCCACCTTTTCTAATTCCTCTACCTATAATTTTTCCATCCTTAACTATTTCGCTATCATCTTCGGTAAATGTGACTCTACATTTATTATCACATATTTGTCCTACACTAAGCAAGTTATATGTTAATTTATCTACATGCTCTACATTTTCAATAGTAAGTGAGTTTTGAGAGATCGTACCTTTGCCAATGATTTTTCCACGTAAGTCACTATCGTAAATAATGTTACCTCCATTGTATGCCTTGTATGTAGAGAATAGATTGCGATTCCCCGTCATGTGCCTCGAACATCCGCTATCTTTGATCCATTCGCCAGGTTCCAAGTCAATTCCTAAACATATTTCGTCGGTTTCTTTTGCCATAAAACACTTTTCGTCTCTTGGCTTTTCAACTACTTCTTTGTCACTGTCACTCCCTGTTCCACTAAAAAAAGCACCTTGACTTTCATAACCCAGTGGCTTTAGACATTCGCCAATGAGATGATTTGGACTTCCGCATCTAAAGCATTTTCTCTTCCCGTAGTTGTCACTTCTATTCCTTTGGAATGCTTTTGTTTCGTCTCATGATGATCTAGTGAATCTTCCTCGTCTCTTGAAGAACTTCTTGAATTCTCTTACGGCCATTGCATATTCTTCATACTTTCGTCACTTGAATCATCATCATCACTAGGTTCCTTTTTGGCTTTTAGAGCAATTGATTTGGTTTGTTCTTTCTTGACTTTGACCGTTTTCAAATCTCTTCTTATGATTTCTTCATGAACCTTCAAGTTGCCAATTAGTTCATCTAGTGATAACGTCATCAAGTTCTTTGATTCTTCGATTGCCGTGACCTTAGCTCGCCATTTTGGATGCAATGCCCTAAGAAATTTCCTAACACAATTTTTACTAGAAAATGTCTCATCAAGTACTTTTAAACTTGTGATGATAGTGTTAAACTTAGCAAAAGCATTATCAATTGATTCCTCTTCCGGAATCGTAAATTGTTCATATTGTTGTACAAGAAGATCTATTTTATTATCTTTGACTTGGCTATTACCTTGGTGAGTAATTAGTAAAGAATCCCAAATTTCTTTGGCGGTTTTACACATAAAAATTCTTTCATATTCTTTGCGTGGTAATGCATTATAAATTACCATTTTAGCCTCATTATTTTTTGCTAATTTCTTTTTCAAATCATCATTTTGTTCTTCAAAAGATACAATTTCATTCATTTTAGTTTCAACATTATATTGAATAGGAGGAAAATCACCAAAGGTAATAATATGCCAAAGATCAAGGTCTTTTGATTTCACATACGTTTCGAATCTATTTTTCCAATATAAAAATCCATCACTTTCAAATAGTGGTGGTCTTTGCATAGATTGCCCTTCTAAATATTTTTCAGATTCCATAGATCGTTACAAGTTTTAAAATACAATATATTTTAAAGGTCTTGCTAGACGTGGCTCTTGATACCAATTGTGGAAAACTAGAAGGGGGTTGAATAGTTTTACGTCTTTTTACTTCGTTATAAAATTAGTTTTAGAGTTTTGTTTATCTTTTATAAACTTAGATTCGATAATATGTGACCTCAAGTCTTGTACAATATAAACAATTAATACTACACAATATATTATAAAGATAAGTAATGAAATAAGTAAGAGATGGAAAGATCGAACCGCGAGACAAGAGATTTATAGTGGTTTGGCTACAAGGACACCTTCCTTGCCCTACTCCACTCCCCGAGCACCTAACTCGAGAGTTTTCTTCACTATATCAACAAGCTCCCTTATGGCGGAGAAAACCGTACACACCAATCTACACACCACTTTTCACACCACAACTTTGTCACACCTAAGTCACAACTTCTACACAACTTCTTCAAATCAATCTACTTCACAACTAACTACTCCACACCTATCTTCTTCACACCAATCTAGTACCTAGCTTATCTTCTTCACACCAAGCTACTAACTAATCACACAATCTATATCTAACACAACTAACTACAATCAAATATTCACAACAATCTTCACAAAGAATAATGTAAATGATCTTTGATGATGCACCAACAACTTGGATGTGGAGATCACAACAAGTTGTAATACTTCTTGTCTTAAGGGATAGAAGTATTCTTCTTTTGCACTTGAGAGGATGAAGGTTGGATCACTTTGAAACAAAGAATTTATATGCTTATGATCAAAGGATAAAAGAATGGAGATTTGGATCTAGATCAGAAAGTTTAGTAGTGCAAAAGGTGAGGAAAAAATCCAGGTTTAATGTGGTATTTATAGGCAACAGAATCTGACAGAGGAGCGTGGCCGGTCCCCTTAAATCATGACCGGCCCCCTTAAAATTAAGGGGACCGCCCTTTGTAATTAAGGGGCCGCACAGCTGAAACGGCCAGACTCTTTGTCTTTTAGTGGGGAAAGTTTATTTGGTGAAAAACTAACTGATTTTGGTTAAAAATTTGAATTCATATATTTAGTATGAATAAAACATTTTTCTTTATTACCAAAAGTGTTTTTCAAAAATATATAATATGTTTATATAATTAAATAAACTTTGTATTGCTTAATTAAACTTTCCTTTGATCATAAAATGCACTAAACACTTTGTTTATTCATACCTTAAGTAATTTGGATGTAAAGAGAAATATTAATTACTAAATACTTGTTTATGTTACAAGTTTTAGTTCTATGAGTTTATATTTTGTGATAATCAAAACATAGAGATATTGATAACATGTTAATAATATTTTTAGGCATTATTTATGTCAACAGATCTTTTAATAATAATAAAAGTGTTTTCTAAAAACCTGTACTCAGTACATAATCGTGTGTTCCTTTTATACACAAGGAACCCTAAACCGTTTCACAAGAAACGTATATTCTAAAACTTCTAAAAGATATGCATTATCACTTGCTAAATAAACTCATGCATATCCAAACTATATTACATAAAATACGGAAAAACTATATCCGCAGGAACTAATAATGCTGAAACTAGTCTTCAGCAGATACACTGCTTCAGTAGGAACCAGCTCTTCAGCAATATCCTTCAGCAGTAACCGTCAGCAGAATTCTTACTTAGCAGAATTCCCAATATCACCTGCAATATAATTAAATTAAATTAAGAAATACATTGGTGTTAGCATTAGAAAATGAAATTGTTAACAACATAAAAAATGGTTTACATCTGAGTCTAATGGAAATTGAGATGGCATATCCAACTGCATCCCTTGTGAACTCAACTGACTCAGCAGTTTAGCAAACATTCCCTTTGTATCTGCCATCTCAGCGGACAATTTCTTGACCTGCTCATCTTTTTCTGTCATCTCGGTGGACAGTTTCTTGAGCTGTAGATCTTTTTTTTTTTACGCTCGCTTCTCTCATTATCAAGTTGAGTTTGAAGTAACTCAATTCTTTCATCAATTTCTTTTCTGGTTCGAGGAAGATTAAAATACCTCTTATATGTAACTCCATTTCCCACTCCTCTTGCATAATGATGTGTACTTATTCACACATCCTTTTTAGACCCAAAATCAGAAATATACCAAATATGCCAAGAAATAGTGTGTTTTTGTATTTGTGTATGTGCAGGTATGGATATGTGAAAAATGGACAAAAGCATAGCAAAACCAACAAAAACGAGCACGAGAATGGAAAAAGGTAAAGCCGAAACCGGGGAAGCTTAATGATCAAAGGAAGCTCAAAATGTCAAAATAAGTCCTCAAAGATTCATAAAGTTGCATGAAAGACCCTTCGAAGAAGTTTAAAGAGTTTGGCAAAATCAGTCCTCCAAGTTTCACATATTGATAAGTTTGGTCCTTTGAAGAATTATTAGAAGAAAAAGTCAAAAGAGGTCATTTATGAATTAGAGAATTACAAATTGGCCCTTGGAATAAATTTGAAGAAAAGTACAGTTTCAGTCCCTATAATTCTCAAAATTTCAACATTGGTCCTTGTCAAAATTACTACTCCTAAACCTTACACTACTAAACCGGATCCTACACTTATTAACCAAAACCAAATCCAATCCAATAACCCTTACCCAATCCCCATGGCCCAAATACACCAGCCCAATCCCTTTATTATTATTACCTAATCCACTACTCCATACCGACGGTCAAACCTTTTTAACCCGGTCAAACCAAAAGTAATAAATTGCCTTTAAAATTACCCGCGCCCCAAACCCCCAATTTACCCAGCACATGAACCCTAGTTCACTGTTCACGTGCCATTCCTCAAAATTAACAGTGATTAAGGGCATTATAGTACAATTACACGCGTCTAGAAGGGCCTGACATGTACAGTATGTGCCAGAGTGGCAATCCGTGTGAGAGTGCGTGCCTCATGATTGGGCAATCATTCAATCCAAGGGCTAATAATGAATGGAATTATCTGGAACATGATCTAAGGGATGATATCAACTCAAAGAAGCACAGATGTGGTGTGGATCGATGACATGGACTTTTAGGAGCTTCATTCTCAGCCGATATATATACCCCCACTCATTTCATATGTATCGTGTAGTTTTTCTGTGTAGTTTTAATATAATTATAGTAGTTTAATCAATTCTCAGCTTATTTTACTTTGTAATTTTGTACTCAGTTTACTTATTAATGAAATTTAAATTTTAGATTAATTCCTTTTAATAATATATAGTTGTTGTTTTATCCTAATTACTGTTCCATTAGCTTACTTATAATTCCTTTAGTCTATTTCAGAATTACTTTCACTCATTTCCTTTTCCTATATCAAAAATCCAAAAAATAAATAATAATAAAACTCTAAAAAACCAAAAATAATTTTTAATTTACAAAGTCAAGTTTCAATTAGCTTCTCTTCTATTTTTTTTAAGCTCATATAAGCTTTATCATAGCTTATTGTGAGTGACTAATAGATTGGTACTGTTTCATTGATCAAATTCAAACATAGTCAACTAAAGTCAACTTTCAGCTTATCCATTAAGCTGAGCTTATTCAGTAAGGGAGAATTGACAGTCCAAAAAGGAGCATTTGGCCTGTCTAAAGACAGGCAAGCTAAGTGAACCCCCTCTGTTTGAGCTGAGGGGGAATTTCTTTGTAAGTTTCTCATTTAGTTTCTCTAAATTGCATAGTTCTGTAGTTGCTTATTAATTACTATTCATTCGTTGTTTAATAGTAGTTTTAATCAGTTAAGTTTAGTTTATTTTGGTTTGGTTTCAATTGTTGTTCATTGTCTGTCCATATTTTGCATATCTGTGATCTGTGTTTTAGTTGGAAATTGAGACTGAGATCTGTGGTTTATTGTTGATTTTGTGGTTGAAATCTGTATTTCTGTGTGGATTTGTGTTTGCTGATTCATACCTGGACTTAGATTGTGGATTGGATTCGATTTTAATCACTTAGACAATCACATATAGGGGTGTTTGGTAGATCATAGTTTTCTGTGTTCTGATGGCTTGAAGGTGGTTAGCTGTGTTCTAATAAGTGTCATTAGTCCAATATAATAGTAACAAACCATAAAATCTAGCATTCATTTTATAAAAAGTCAAATCCATATTAAATTCTCATCTATTCAAATCTGTTAGGAATTAGGATAGATAATTATTAGTAGTAGTTGCATAAGTTGGTAGTATAGCTTAATTAGGTTCAAAACAGCTTATTACATTAGTTTAAGTCAGATTAGTGCATCATAATTTCATTTTGGTCAAATTAAAAGTGCAATCAAAAAGTCAAAGGATCCTTGAACTCAGAAATAGTCAAATCTTTGTAAGCTCTTGTAGAATTCAATTTTGGTTGGAATTAAGTTTGGATTGTTGATTTGTGGAGTTCACCAGCTTCTTTATCATAATCAATAAGGACATCAGGCTTTTGAAATCATTTGCTTATTTAGTAGTTGGTTCAAAGTCAACAGTCTAAGCAAACATTTCCCCTGCACATCTGTTTTCGCCTCTTTCTAGGATAAGTTTGAAGGTGTAATTGTGTGGCAGAGTTAGGGATCTTGGTATTTTTAGTCTCTCAGTAGGTCCATATAGCTTTTGCCCCCAAAATCTCAGTAGTTACAGCTTATTTGGATTGCTTATTTGACCTGTCAAGAGTAGGTGCTTTTACTAGTTGTTGATTTCAATTATAGGGCTGCAATTGAGTTTGACAGCTTGAATCTAGGAATTTTTGGATCATTTAAGTTTCTCAGTGCCTGTAGTTGCTCTTTTCATTGACCTCGTGCCTTTAGCTTATTCTATTTGCCAACTGCTTATTCATTTTGTACTTATTGGTACTGTTTTTTGCTCTTTAGCTGTGATCATGTGCTCTAATTGGCCTTATCTCAGTTCATTTGAGCTTACTTAAGTCAAAAACAACTTTGGTCAAAGTTAGGAACTATTTGGTCAAGAGTGCTTATTAATAAGTACTCTCATTAAGCAGTTTTCAAATCATTAAGCACTTTCCCAGCTTATTTTTTAGTTTTCAAATTTTTCCTAGGATTAGAATATTATTTTAGAATTTTTCTGAATTTTTCATATTTTTCTAATTAGTTTGCTATTTTTCTCATTAAATATTAGTTTTTAATCAATTTTTAATACTTTTTAAATACCAAAAATCCCAAAAAAATCAGAAAAACCATAAAAAAAAATCAAAAAATATTTTAGAAAACAGTTTTTATTTATTTTAGATTTTTCAAAATTAATTTTGTATTTTTCTCACTTAATTGACATTTTCTTTTAATTTTTAATTAGTTAAATTAGTTTTTAATTAATAAAAATTCAATAAAAAGTCAAAAAAATATTTTTCTTTTTTTCAAAATTATCTTGTATCATTTTTAACTTAGGAAAATTATTTTCAAACTCGTAGGATTAGCCTAGCTTCAAATTTACTTTTTAATTCGCGCGTTTACGTTTATTTTGCGTTCTAGCTTACGATTTTAATTCTACGTTACGTTTTAGGTTTGGTAATTTGAATTACTTGCTTAATTGGTTAATTGTGCTTCATTTTAATATTCATTAGTTTAATTCTCCTTAAAACCACTTTTTCCCACTTTTACGACACTCTTTACGAACCGGGAATTTCAAATTCCATTCACACCTTCACACGGACTACGATCTCGGGATTTGTATTTCCTTCAAATCCTTTGGAGAAATATAAATACTCTATAATATAAACTATATTTGATTTCAAACAAAGTTGAAGTGAATTTTTGATTTTCGTTTTCGAATCGTGTTTTGAAAACCTTCCTTATTCTTGTATATATTTTCTAGAGTAAACTACAAAGATGGTCCCTGTGGTATGCGTTGACTTTCACTCTTGGTCCTCTGACTTTTTTTTTGCACATACAGTTACTAACTCTGAAACCCTTAACACTAGTAGTCCCTTGACCAAACGGCGTCAGCTTTGACCGTTAAAATGACTTATTTTACTTGCACACAAGGGTAAAGTTGTCTTTTAAAATTAAACCATTTAACAAATATATATTATAAGAAAAATAAAAACACACCACACGTTTACCCACCACAAAATAAATTACTCTCTCTATCACTAACACAATTTTTTGCTCAATCATCTTCTACTTCATCACCATCACCTCCTTCATTTTTCTATTCCATATCTACAGTTTTTCCACAAGCTCTCACTATCAACAACTAAATCCATCAAACAAACCCACAAAACACAAAACACCATCACGTCAAACACGTACAAACACACAGATCTAGAAGATGAAAGTTGGTGGTGGCGATTGATGGTACGAGTGAGGGTTTGGTAGCGGACTGATGGTGGAGGGGGTGAGGGTTTAGTGGTAGACTGATGGTGGTGATGTATGATGGTGGCGGGGTTGGGGTTTGGTGGCGAACTGATTGTGGCGGGGGTGAGGGTTTCATGGTGAACTGATGGTGACGGGGGTGAGGGTTTGGTGGCGGATTGATGGTGGCGGGGGTGAGAGGTGGTCGGAATGTGATGGAATAGATAACGAATACGGGTGTTTGATTTTGGCATTTGGCATTTGGTTGCCGTTTTTGTTGTGGTTTATGTTGAGGAGGTCATTGAAACCTATGAGTTTTTTAAGGAAAATGGAGGAGCAAGGTAGGTTGCAGCTTTTGATACTTACTCTACAAGTTATGAAGAATTTGAATGTGTTCTTTGTTAGGTTGAATGTTGTTTTGTATTTTTGTATCGGTGTTGCTTCGCTTAGGTTGCTTGTTATTGCTCTTTATTGAAGGTTTCTATAGATGATGTCAATGCTCATTTTGAACAATATGGATTGTATCTTGTTACTACTATAGTTGAAATTAAAATTCATTGGTTAATGCAATAATTTTGTTTATGGATTTTGCTTTGTGTTTAAGACAATGATCTTGATATCGAATTATTTTCAGGCTTTTTGTCACTTATGGGATCAAAGCATTTTGTTGTTTTTGTAACTGTTGAAAAGGAATGTGGGTGTTTGATTGAGATGGTCGGAATTTAATGGGGGTGGCCGGAAAAATTGATGGTTGAAAATAATGATGGTGGAAGTGGGGTGTTTGTGGTTGAATATGAAAAAGGTAAAAATGATGGTTTGATTGGTAGTGGTGGGGAGTTATTAAAGATGAAGAAATATAGTGGTTGTGGGCTAAAATGACGAACTTACCCTCATGTGCAAGTCACATGTGGGGTTTTTAACAATCAAGCATAACGTTTTTTGGTCAAGGGACTATAAGGGTTAAGGGTTTCGGAGTTAGGGACTATCTGTGCAAAAAAATGTCAAAGGACCAAGAGTGAAAGTGAACGCATACCACATGGACCATCTTGGTAGTTTACTCTATTTTCTATAAAAATATAAAAAGTAATGAATCACAAACACTTTTACTAAAGTGTTTTCAAAAATCCAAAAATAAAATAACATCCTCACTCTCGAGGGAGTGCTGTAAACCATTCCAAAAAAAACTACAAAAGAGATCGTGAAATTATACGTATTCGGATTACTTTGTTGCTACAACCAACCAAACGGGGAATACGGAGTGTCTTGACATTAAATTGCAGACCGAAGAGAGATCCATTCTTCTCTCCCGCGCCGCTGCGCGTAGTAATTAAGGAAACGGTTAGGAATAACGTAATAAAAAAGAGAATAAAAGTTTTAAGTTTTGTAATTTTGTTTTCGAATATATTAAAAAAGCCAAAAATAACTCCTAATCAAAAACACAAAAAGATTTTCATTTTCCATTTTGATTTTCCTTTTATTTTCAAATTTGTGATTTTTGAGGTGTATGAACACGCGCTCGTCTTATAAACGTCTTATTTCTCCACTTTCGAATCTAGAAAGTTTATTTCGTCACACACACCGAGTTTTTCCCCAACCGTTGAGGAAATGAACCAAAATGAACAACACTTGGGACCCCCGCCGATGGGTGGTGCTCAAAACAACGGGATCCCTCCGATGGGACCCCAACCGGCTTCCGATTTACGTCCGATGGAGGAACAACTCCAATCACCATTCAATGGTATGAGGAGAGCCATCGTGATTCCCGATATCACTGCAAATCAATTTGAGATTAATCACGGGTTACTCAATATCATCACGAGTATCTCATTTCACGGTTTAGAAAGTGAAGATCCTTATGTTCACATAAGGAATTTCACCGATATCACTGAAACTATAAAGTTAAACAAAGTTCCGTATGATGTGGTTAAAATGAAATTGTTTCCTTTCTCCCTCAAGGGAGCAGCCCGGACTTGGCTTGAAAAGGAACCACCGAACTCAATTCATACTTGGGATGATCTTGCTTCAAAGTTCGTGAATCATTTTTACCCTCCATCTAAAACATCTAATCTCCGAACTCAAATCTTTCAATTTCAGCAAGCTTTCGATGAATCGTTCAGCGAAGCTTGGGATAGATTTAAGGAGTTGTTGGAAAAATGTCTAAATCACGGGTTTTCACCTTTGCATCAGATTGATACAATGGGTTGAGTCTTGCCGATCAAGATTCACTCAATTCTGCTGTGGGTGGAAACTTGTTGACCCGAAACATTCAAGATGCTTTCACAATTATTGAGAATAAAGCTAAAGTGAGGATAGCTAGAAACAAGCTTCAAACTTCAACTGCTAGTAGCAAATCTAATGATGAAGTTATGAGTGCTATAGCTGCCCTCACTAAAAAAGTTGAATCAATGGCTATCGAAAGATCTTATAATCAAGTTAAAAACCATCAAGTCAATATGGTCAAACATGTTTGTGAGACTTGTGGTGGTCCTCATTCGTATTTTGAGTGCCCAGCCTCCGGTGGCTTCACTCAAGAGAATGTGTATGCTACTTCGGGAACCTACAATATGGGCGGTAATGGTTACCAACCACAGGGAGACCGAAATCTTCTCAGCTACTGTTCTAACAATTATCTTGGACCACCCGATTTCAATCAACTGAATCAAGTCAATCAAGTTAATCAAGTGAATCATAATGTGCAAAACCGAAACAATCAATTTAACTAGAATCAAAATCAAAACCGGATGAACAATGGTTTTCAAAATCAAAATCAAGGTTTTCATCAAAATCGGGGGAATTACAATCAAGGAACGAATCAAGGGAATTTTCAAGGAAATTTTCAAAATGCTAATCATGGGAATTACAATCATGGAAATCAAAATTTTCAAAATCAAGGTTACAACAACAACCGTGGACAAAATTTTCAAAACCAAAATCCAGTTGTGAATCAAAATCAGTCGTCCTCAGATGAGTTACTTAAGCAATTTATGAAAAGTCAAGAGGAAATGAATAAAATGTTAATTAATCAAATGACTGAATTGAATAAGCGTTTAAATTATCGACCCTCGGGCTCGGGTACTCTTCCAAGCAACACGATCGCTAACCCGAGGGGCGATGCTAAAGCGATCACGACTCGAATAATACGATGGAGCCACGGCTCCAACTACCTCGTCTTCTCTTCCTCCCAAGGTAGTTGACCGTGATGGAAGTACTGATGCTAAAGGACCCGGTTCTTCCTACTAATAATGGAAGTACTGAATACGTCCAACCTCCGGTTGTCCAACCGTCAAAGCAGAAGGAAAAAGTTGTTGAACCAGAAAAAGAAGTTCCAGTCAAGACCAAATTGCCTTATCCGTCAAGATTGAACGATCAAAAGCTTCGTGACAAAGCTAATCATCAAATGGAGAATTTCTTCTAAATCTTCCAAGATTTGTACTTCGACATTAGCTTCGTGGATGCTATACTTTTAATGCCGAAATTTGCGTCTATGGTTAAAAATCTTTTGCATAACAAGGAAAAATTGTTTGAAATGGCAAAAACCCCGTTGAATGAGAATTGCTCGGCGGTTATTCTCAAAAAGCTTCCCAAAAATCTTGAAGACCCCAGTCGATTTCTCATTCCTTGCAATTTTCCTGGGATGGGTGAGTGCTTCGCCTTGGCCGATCTCGGTGCTAGCATTAACCTAATGTCGTTATCTATTTGGAAAAAGTTGTATTTACCCGAGTTGACTCCGAGTTGCATGACCCTCGAGCTTGCCGACCGAACTACTCCCCGCCCGATGGGAATAGCCGAGGATGTCTTCGTCAATGTGGGAAAGTTTCATTTCCCCGCCGATTTTGTCATTGTTGATTTTGATGCTGATCCACGGGTACCTCTCATTCTCGGGAGAGGTTTCCTAAGGACTGCCCGTGCGTTAATTGATGTTTACAATGAAGAAATTACCCTACGCTATGGTACCGAAGCCGTGACATTTAATTTGGATCAAACCGCGAGATACTCCTCCAATTATAACCATTTTTCTGTGAACCGTATCGATATTATTGATATTGCTACGGAGGAGTATTCTCAAGAACTTCTCGGTTTTACTGAAAATGCTTCGAGTGGCAATCCCACTCCTTCTTCTCAACTAATTGTTTCTGATCCTTCCCCTTCCCTCACTCTGTTTGAGGGAAGTGATTTCATCTTGGAAGAGATCGAGGCCTTTCTTTCTAATGATTCGATTTCACCGGAAATTGATCATTCCATTTGCGATCCGGAAAGAGATGTTCTTTTGATTGAAAAATTGTTGAATGAATACCCGACTCCGTCTCTTCCTCCAATGGACCTTAAAATGGCCAATGTTAAAGAAGTTAATCCATCTACTGAGAATCCTCCAGAACCCGAGCTCAAGAATTTACCTCCTCATCTTGAATACGCTTTTTTAGAAGGAACCGATAAACTTACCGTCGTAATTTCGAAAGACCTTAAAGATGAGGAGAAGACCCGTCTCTAGATGTGCTCAAGAAGCATAAGAGTGCCATCGCTTGGAAAATTTCCGATATCAAGGGCACAGACCCTCGTTTTTGTACTCACAAAATTTTGCTTGAAGATAATTACAAACCTTCCGTCCAACAACAAAGATGGGTTAACCCGAAAATTCATGAGGTTATCAAAAAGGAAGTTATCAAACTCCTCGATGCCGGAATGATTTATCCAATATCGGATAGCTCATGGGTTAGCCCGGTCCACTGTGTTCCGAAGAAAGGTTGAATGACCATCGTAACTAATGAAGATAATGAATTGATTCCGACTCGTCTTGTTACCAGATGGAGAGTATGTATTGATTACCGAAAATTGAACGATGCGACTCGTAAGGACCATTTCCCACTTCCTTTTACGGATCAAATGCTTGAACGTTTAGAGGGAAATGAGTTCTATTGTTTTCTCGATGGCTTTTCTGGATATTTTCAAATTCCGATTGACCCTCTAGACTAGGAAAAGACCACTTTCACTTGCCCTTATGGAACGTTTGCTTACCGACGTATTCCTTTCGGCTTATGCAATGCTCCAGGCACATTCCAGAGGTGCATGATGGCAATTTTCCATGATATGATTGAGAAACCATGGAAGTTTTCATGGATGATTTCTCGATTTATGGAGATTCCTTCACTTCTTGCCTCTCCCATTTAGAAAGAATGCTAAAACGGTGCGAAGACACCAACTTGGTTCTAAATTGGGAGAAGTGCCACTTCATGGTTAAAGAGGGCATTGTCCTCGGCCATAAGATTTCAAAGTCCGGGATTGAGGTCGATAGAGCTAAAGTAGACGTAATTGCTAAGTTACCTCATCCCACGACCATAAAAGGAATTAGAAGTTTTCTCGCTCATGCCGGCTTTTACCGACGTTTTATCCAAGATATTTTCCAAGATAGCCCGGCCCCTGACCCATTTACTTGAAAAAGATGCTCCGTTTATCTTCTCAAATGAGTGCATTGAAGCATTTAATATCCTAAAGAAGAAGTTAACGGAGGCTCCTATCTTAGTTGCCCCCGATTGGAACTTGCCTTTCGAGCTAATGTGCGATGCGAGCGATTATGCTATTGGTGCAGTTCTGGGGCAACATAAGTCAAAATATTTTCAGCCGATACACTATGCTAGTAAAACAATGACCGATGCTCAATACCATTATACGACTACTGAAAAAGAAATGTTAGCCGTCATTTATGCTTTTGAAAAGTTATGACCTTATCTCGTATTGAAGAAATGCATAGTGTATACGGATCATTCGGCTCTTAAATATCTAATGGAAAAGCAAGATGCTAAGACAAGATTGATGTGGTAGGTTCTACTCCTTCAAGAATTTGATGTTTAAATTCGAGACAAAAAGGTTGCTGAGAACCTTGCTGCTGATCACCTTTCATGTTTAGAGAATCCCCATCAAAGTGATTTCGAGAAAAAGGAAATTACCGAAACATTTCCTCTCGAGACACTTGGGAGTTTATCACACAGTAATCCTAGTACCCCATGGTTCGCCGACTTTGCGAATTACAATGCGGGGAATTTCATAAGAAAAGGGATTTCGTTCCAACAAAAGAAGAAATTCTTCAAAGATGTTAGACATTATTTCTGGGACGACCCCTACTTGTTTAAAATATGTATGGATCAAGTAATCCGGCGGTGCGTTCACGGCATGGAAGCCGCTGAAATTCTCATGGCATGCCACAATGGACCCACAGGGGGACATCATGGTGCCAACTTCACGGCTAAGAAAGTTTTCGATTCTGGCTTCTTCTGGCCGATGATATACCGGGATGCCCATGAATTGGTAAAATCATGTGATTCTTACCAGCGTCAAGGAAAAATCTCTCAAAGAGACGAGATGCCTCAAAATGCTATTCAAGTCTGTGAGATCTTTGACGTCTGGGGTATTGATTTCATAGGTCCATTCCCGTCTTCCATAGGAAACAAATATATACTCGTGGCTGTCGATTACTTGTCAAAATGGGTTGAAGCAAAAGCACTCCCCACCAATGACGCCCGAGTTGTCGTAAAATTTCTCAAAAGTCTCTTCGCCCGATTTGGTGCACCTAGTGCTATTATAAGTGATCGTAGGACCCATTTCTGTAATGACCATTTCGCTAAAGTTATGCTCAAATATGGTGTCACACATCGTCTTTCTACTGCATATCATCCACAAACTAGTGGTCAAGTTGAGGTGTCCAATCCTGGCTTGAAACATATCTTAGAAAGGACCGTAGGAGAACATCGTGCTCCATGGGCTGATAAGTTAGATGATGCATTATGGGCTTTCCGTACCACTTACAAAACACCCATTGGGTGCACTCCTTACAAGCTAGTTTACGGAAAGGCCTGCCATTTGCCCTTTGAACATGAGCACAAGGCCTACTGGGCCTTGAAACACGCTAATTTCGATCTCAAAACCGCGGGTGATCATCGTAAAGTTCAATTGAATGAATTGACTGAGCTTCGTGATCAGGCCTATGAGAATTCTTTGATCTACAAAGAGAAAACAAAGAGGATTCATGATGCTAAGATTAAAGATCGCGTTCTCAACATTGGTGATCGAGTCCTTCTTTTCAATTTTCGATTGAAGATATTCTCGGGCAAGCTTAAAACCCGTTGGTCTAGACCATTCACCATCACTCAAGTTTTCCCTTATGGAACCATCAAGTTAGCTCAACCTGATGGTCCCAACTTTAAGGTGAATGGTCATCGTCTCAAACACTATTTCAGAGGGGACATACCACCAGTGGTTGTCCCGGATCTCCAAAATTTCCCCAAGGAAAATTAAATTCGGAGATCGAGTCAAGCTCATGTGACTCGGTGAACAAAAACAAGCGCTTTGTGGTTGGCATCCCATGCTTATCCATTTCATCTTCTTAATTTTCTTATTTCTATAGTAACGTGACGTGAGGGGGGGCGACCTTTTCCAAACTCGTGTTTTCGTGGTTATTTTTGAATGTCCAGGAATTTCCACGAAGATTGAGGACTCTCGTGCTCGTGTTTTGTCGTTCTCTCCACTCAAGTCTCATTCTTCGCCGCTCTTTCAGAAATTTACCGTATCCAAAATCTTATCGACTAACGTTTATCTCTTGGCATACTTAATAAACGGCCTTAGATATTACGTAGGATTACCCGTACCCTTAAAACATTGAGGACAATGTTTCACTTTAGTCTGGGGGGGTGAATCTTCGATTCGATTTGACTAGACACTTTCATCTGAGCTGTTAACTTATGCAACTCCGTTTTCCACCAAAATTTAAAAAATTTTGTCACCTTTTTATTGCAAAAAAAATGATATGATATGTAAATAATAATAAGATTTGACACCTTGTTTGACTTTCCTACTGGTGAGAGTAGAAATAAATATTCCGACTTGACCGGGCGTGTTGAGCCCTAGCTCGTCTCCAATAACCAAGGATAATCACATAAGCTTGTGCTAGTCTTTTACACCAGGAGCTATAAAATGCGAATTCTTCTTCTAGAATCTGCAAGTTCCCGTACTTGACTTTATATATGCGCAGATTAAAAGCCTTCGCTAGTCTTTTACATAAGGAGCTATAAAACGCGAATTCTTCTTCTAGAATTTGCAAGTTTCCGTAACTAACTTTAGATATGTGTGGCTGATTATCGGCTAAGCATTCGCTGGTTTCATTACTTGGAATCTTAAATTGCGAAGAGCGAGAAATGATAGAGCTTATTTAGAAGTTTGATGCTAAACGTAGAGTACTTAGTTCTCTTTAGAGCTCATGGAAGGTACTTGTGACTTTTTGCTCCCACAAAATTGTTTCACCAATATATAATAGATGTATTAGGTTAATTAGTGGTATTTAGGTTTGGCTAATATTTAGTTTCTTATTTCCTTAAAAGAATCTTTGCTTTAGAAGTTGGGTACATATCAAGGACACATCCAAAGCAAAAATGAAAAAAATCAAAAGTTGATATGTATGTGGTTTTGGAGCTACCCGATAAGCTTCCATTATCAGAAAGCTTTTTAGGCTTAAAATGAGATTTTTGGTTATGAAAAAGCTATAAATAAGCTACACAATTGAACCTTAAGATAAAATAAGCTACAAACAAGTGATATGAATATGAAACAAGCCAAAGAAAAGAGAAAAGTCTGAGAACCAATGCAGGCCAAATTTGCAACCTGCAGGCCTATGTGGGACCCACAAATAAGGTCAGGGGTCCAAGGGGAGCCTTAAACCAATAAGTTGGCTAGGTGGGCTTCTCAATAAGCTGAAAAGCATGGGCTGGGTCCCACAAATAAGCTCACAATGAGCTTATGAGTATGGCTTATTCACCACTGAGTCAGTGTATCTGAGTTGGTGAGGGTATATCTAGGACCAAATTAAGCTATGGGCAAGGGCTCCAAATCCCAAAATAAGCACTGATCTAATAAGCTAACCTAATAAGCTTCACAAAAAGCCAGGAAACTAAAGGTGGGGCCCAATAATGAGTACTATGGAAGCTTGTGAATGTGGCTAGGATTCCTGCTGATGAATCAACAGAAATGAGGCAAAATTAAGGGCTAAAAATATGCACTTGGATAAGCACCTAAGGAAAAATAAGCTTGAAGTGATCGACTCTATAATGATACATTAGAGTATTCGTATATTAATATATTGAAGTGTTTTGTGAGTTAACAACTGTTTTCATTCATTGTTCTTTTTAAGATTAAATACAAAATTCCGCATTTTGTTTACTAAGTGTTTCAAGTCAGTTTCTATACAATAGCTGTTTTAAATTTATCTAAGATAACTAACTCTTTACAAGCTAGTGAGTTTGATCAAGTGTTTAACTAGGATCAACAACCATCTTTAGGGTATCCAATTCAGGAACAATCTTTGTAAGGATTAGAGAGGGCTTTCACACTATGTTGTTAATTCTCTCGAAGTCTGAACCTGTAAGTGCTGGAAATCCCGCCAAGGAGATTCCTTTCATGAGTTGAATCCATACTTCAACAAAACTCTTCCTACATGAAAAGAACACCAACATCGAAACTCTTTAGGTATTAGAACCCTTTTTATGATACATAGGCATGAGACTCTTGTAATTTGAGCAAATAGGACACTGCGTACCATACAAACACCGCCTTTTTGTAATATGACTTCAAAACTACAAATGCCAACCCCGTGCCACGAGTTAGATATTCCTCCTCGTTTCTTTCACCTGCCTTGGAATAAACTTTCTTCACATTAGGAAGCTGTTATTTTTATTTATTCAATCTTCATAGATGGCAATCATTCTTTCATTCGGAGACGCAACCTTTATAATTTTTTTTATCACGTATGATTTTCTTCCTATCGATTTTTGGTCAACAATTCCCTCCCCATAGTCATAACAAATCCACCTAACTACACCGTAATCTACCCACCAGATTTTTCTCCCTATCCATGCCACTAAGAATATCATTAGTGATTTCTTCAATAATAAAATTTTTCTTCACCCACAAATTTTACAGCAAACACTCTACTTGATTTCATTGATTAATTCACACGATAGTATTATGAAGTACCAAACATCTTTTTGGCACCAGCCATCGGACGAAAACAAGTATGTTATAGACGAGGAAGATACCAGACACAACACCTGGTGCTACCCTTACTTCCTCATTTGCTTTAGCTCACCGTTTCCTTAGATTCTCCATTTTTCTTGACATGTTGATCTTCCCGATAACGACCTGATCGACTACACTAGTATTGAGTGATCATGCCAAATCTACACCATCATACCTTATTCACACTTCATTTCATATAAGAAAGCCTAACTTTAAGTGACTTGCTCTCATTTTTGTGACATTAGCTCTCTCTACTACGAGTATGAATCCTTAGAGATGAAATTCTAACAAAGCATTTTGGATCTTGACGAAGACCGGATAGAGAACGATTGATCTTCCTTTTCTCGACGGATACTCGATGTTCTGCGGAACATCATAATGGTGAAGATTCTTTACATACACCAGAACTAATTTGGTTCGCCGTGTCAAGCTTAGAAAACCTCCTTTAAAGCCTATGTATGTGACCTTGCAGACAAAACTTCTTCCCATCGCCGTTACCGATTTTTTCTAATTGACACAACTACCTCGACAGTATCTATGATTTTCTTTGCTAATCTCACCAATCTTAGCCGTAAGTAACTATTCGATTGTTCTGAGCAATTCCTGAACTGAGCCAAATCATCGAAGACGTTAAATTCCTCTTTCTCAATGACTTGATATGTGATAAGGCGAAAAATGAACCGTTTTTAGGGGGTCATTTAAGCCCGGAATTGAATTTATTTGATCAAATATTGCCCTAAATCGTTCCTTTTGTGATTTTAGATACTTTTGGAGTGAATTCTGGAAAAGTAAGCATTTTGGACGTTTTTGGAGCATAAAAGTGAAGAAAATGGCAAAGTCTTAATTTTCCTTGCTGGGAACAGTACCTGACGGCGTCACCAACTTCTACATGATGGCGTCAAGAGTAAAACAAGAGGTGAAGTGGATAGAGTACGTGATGGTCCATAGAGTTTTTACACTAGGGCATGACGGCGTCAGCATAGGCCGTCATGGTCCCTTTACACGTGACGGCCCAGAGGAAATTTGCTCTTGACGTCGTCAGATTTGGATCTAGGCAATCCGATATTATTATGGGCGGCGAGTTGACGGCGTCAGATTTCTCTTCTTGACGCCGTCACGTTGGAAAATCTATATATAGTTTTGTAATTTTCATTCATTAAGAGAGGACAATTAGAGGGATAACTTGGAGAAACCCTAGCACGATTTTATCAGTATTTTCAAGGGTTTCTACCCTTTCAAACCTTTCATGTTCAATTAAGATAAGTATCCTTTCAATTCATTCAATATGTCTATGTTTTGTTTGAATATATCTTACGCTTGTCTTGATTATAACATGCTAGGCTAGATCTTTTGTGTGTTTGCTTAGATGTAGTGAAACCTAGATGTTGATTATAGGTTGATTGCTTGTTTATAGTTGTTACGGATGAATGATTTCGATGTTAGGCTTAAGAAAAATGGC
This sequence comes from Artemisia argyi, assembly GCA_030686995.1. Taxonomy (NCBI): domain Eukaryota; kingdom Viridiplantae; phylum Streptophyta; class Magnoliopsida; order Asterales; family Asteraceae; genus Artemisia; species Artemisia argyi. The sequence goes on along the minus strand of CM060691.1, from coordinate 80,911,490 downwards.
AGACTTCCATAGGGTAACTTGCTTGAACGTCTTAAGAAGCATGAACCAATGCGTACTAGGTTTTTATGGTTGTATTTAATGCATGAGCGAATTCTAATGATCCCATGTTAGGAGCTTCTTGCTGGCTCGACATAGGAGTGAAGTAGGAGCTTATAGAGTTGGGGAAGTACGTACGCCACCCCACAATTGGTATTAAGGAATATAACCCGTCATCCACGCAATTGTAACAAACTATCAACCTGTAAAAGATATCTAGGGAATAATGAAATCTAAGTAAACACAATTTTCTCATTTATTGTTCACACCGCTAGTTTAATTAGCTTTATTTACATTTTTGTTGTTTTATTTGATTGCATCTTTAGTTATTGGGTTAGTTGCCTAGCAACTAATTCCGCCCACTCTTCCAAAACCCGAGATTTTAATTGCTTTTATAAAAAAAATATAAAAATACAAAAAGAATCATCCCTCACCTCTAGACTTAATTTTTAGGCTTTCTAATCCTAGCGACACTATTCTTGAGTTGAACAATTAATCCCCCGGTACTTGTCACTATACTATACTACAACAATCAGGTACATTGCCTGGTGGGGGTTGTAAGCTTCTCGAGATCCCTTGAGAGGTAAAGCCTGGTGCAATTCCCACGCATCAAGTTTTTGGCGCCGCAGCCCGGGGAATAGTTATTGTCTAGGTTAGGATTTCTTTTTATTAGGTCTACTTGCTAGATTCCTTTCTAGTAAGATTTTATTTTTATTTTTTGGTTTTCTTTAGTCTATCTTTTTCTTCGTGTCTTTGTTCGTAATCTTTACCATCTGACATCATGGAAGGTGGTAACATCTTTGAACCCATCAACCCACCACAAAAAAACCACCAACAAAACCCACAACTAGCAAACCAACCTCTTAGGCCCCAAACCCTAGGAGAGTATTCCCATCCTAGCCACCTAGGCTATCGAAACACTATTGAGCTCACTAAAGGAGCCAATATGTCCCCTTTGTGATCCGACACCATCCGGTTGGTGCAAAGCGGATGTGCATTCCATAGACTTCGTTCCGAAGATCCTAACCAACATCTCAAGGATTTCCTTAAAATCGTAGATTCTATAGACCTTGATGTTACAACTAGAGAGTCAACCCGATTACGCCTATTCCAATTCTCTCTACGTGATCAAGCTAGTCAATGGCTTGAACGTTCACCCGCGGGATCCATCACCTAATGGGATGATCTCACCACTCGTTTCCTTGCTCAATTTTTCCTACCGGGGAAAACTGCGATGCTTAGAAATGATATCTTGATGTTCCAACAACATCAGGGTGAAACTTTCTACGAAGCATGGGCTCGTTTTAAGGGTCTACTCCAAAACATCCCTCATAATGGTATAAATCTTTGGTTATTAGTTCAAATCTTTTATGACCATGTCGACTATCACACCAAACGTGCCATCGATCAAGCCGCCAGAGGTAGATTGCGTGATAGGAACGCCGAGGAATCTTGGGAAATTATTGACGAACTTGCCGCCGATAATCAAGAATTATGGGAGTTTAATCACACTATAGAAGCGGCCATCAACGCAATATCGACACCTGGAGGGACTAATCAAATCTCTGATGAACTCCTTTGCAAACTTGAGGCAAAAGTTGACTATTTCGAGGAAAGGCAAAAGAGACCTTTAAGTCCTAGACGGGCTGCTGTCAATTCTGTCTCGAAAATGACTTCAACGCCATTATCAGAGTCACCTTCTAGAGAGAATGTTGAGACCTTTCAAAATTATGCCCCACCTTATTCTCCTCTTGAAAAACTTAGCCCGAAATTTGAAGCTCGAATGAGAGAATATATGGAAACCTATTCTGAGCGGCTTGCTAGATTCGAGGAAGCAGTTTATAAACAAAAGGAGGAGATGCAAGAGAAAAATGAAAGAGATGATGAGCCTAGTGGGGGAGTATGCAAACCAGAAAACCCCTGAAATGATGTTACTGAGGAAAGAAAGCGCTACCCGGTTTGTTAATTCCATCACAATTGTTCACACGGATAATGAGGAAGTAGAAACCCCTAGTGAACAAACCATAGAAGAACCGCCAAAATCCCAATCCTTAAGTTACTACCTAAAACATGATATAAACAAAAACACCATAACAAATTGGATAAAGGGTGACGGACGTAACCAATCCTCCAAACAGGGTTCAGAGAAGGAGGAAGAAGGGAAAGATGAGTATGATACATTACCTGGGGGACCGGTATTTGAGAAACTACTGGTACAAAAAGTAGCTACTAAGCAGATGGCGTGTGGGAACTTTGAGATACCAGCCAGCATCGGGAATTTGAAATGTCTAAACACTTTCGCTGACCAAGGATCGGAAGTAAATCTTATGCCACTAACTATCTACACCCAACTGACGTCAGAAATGCCAGCCGCCACTCGTGTTAGGCTATCCTTCGCTGGACACTCTTATGTGTACCCCCTGGGAATCGCAGAGGATGTGCTGGTCAATGTCGCAGGATTCACGTATCCCGTTAATTTCATGATCATCGATGATAAAGGAGGTAGATGCATGCCAATAATCCTTGGGGCACCATTCCTTACCACCGCAAGAGCTGTCATTAGGTATGAAAATAGGAAAATTGAGCTTAAATCAGGAAAAAAAAAAAGATTAGCTTTCCCATGACCCCGCAATATGTGCAAGAAAGCTTGATGAGGAGAAAGCTCAAAAACAACATTGACACATCGCCTATTCGTGTTCAGGAAAAGATTCTTGCATGGGAAGCAAGAATCAAAAGTTACAAAGAAACTAAACATGAAGGAAGCAAAAGCAAAAACAACAAAGTTCATGTCAATTTTGAACATAGTCAAACAACGGGGAATCATGTACCATTCGCGAAAGGGGACCTAGTACTCTTAAAACACTCGGAGATAACAATACCTCCCGATAAACCGAGTCCCTGGTGGTATGGGGCCTTCACAATTGAAGGCATAACCCAAGGTGGGATAGCTAACTTGAGCAGTAAAGGAGGAGGAGAGGTGACTGCGAGTATCGATCGATTAAAACACCACCACCACGATAGTATTGATCGCAATTATATGGGGTACATCATCTCGAGAGATGAGGTCACGTAATTACCCATGACCTTGAGTCTAGCTACAAGACTCGTAAAATAAAGAAAAGCACTTCTTGGGAGGCAACCTATGCTTTGTGTGATTTTTATTTGTTTCATTGTTATTTGTTTCCGTATGCATGCTTTATTTTTATTGTTGGTAAATCATGTTTCAAAACTAAATGGTGAAAATACTTTATTTTGTCATTTGACTTAGTCTTAACTTCATCCAAAGGTATTTCGCAAAAGATAAGTGTAAGGGGAAATCCAAAATATGTTTTTAAGAAACGAAATTGATCATGATTCTCCACAATATTAAATGGACATGTATATTCGTATTTATTAGAGTCAAATGCTTGTATCGAGTCATAATGATATTTTGTAGGATTTTCCAGGAAGTAGGACATAAGTTTTTCCAGAAATTTTCCGGAAACTTAACTTAAAGATTTCTGCAGATCACTTCTGACGGCGTCAGGAATTAATTCCTGACGGCGTCATGTGTAAAATTCTGGAAATTTTGCTAGTTTTGTTTTTCTAACGGAGTCTTAGAGTTTTTGTTAATTCTTTAGTTTTATAAACTCCAGGAAATCTGCAAACATTCATTCCACAAGCATTATATCTTACATTGTTTTCTAGGATTTATTAGTATATATAGATTGCCGCCGATTTTACGCGAGGTTGCCTTGTTTGTTTTCTCAGGTTTAACAGGTTATGTATGACAAGAAGATGATTTATATTTTGGAAGGGAAACTTTGATTGTTCATTTTCTTGGAGGAAGATCTAACCTTGTTACCGCACTATCCACACCGAACGAATCAGGGGAGTATTTGCTTTCATTCTTTTACCTGTTTTACTTTTACATTCTTTAATTGAACATTGGGGACAATGTTCATCCTAAGTGTAAGGGGAGGGTAAATGATGATACCTTATAGGATACAATTGCACTTGAGTTTGTTTGTTTGATGGTAGGTGTGTAATAAAACTATGAGAAATACTTGTTAGTGTTATTTTAGCGCCAAATTTAAAATTTTTTACAACATTTAGGAGTGAAACTTTAGCCTTAGCAAACGTCTCATGGATAGGAGTCGTATGACTAGCACAAAACCGTACTATTCAGAAAAATTTTCCACCCAAATATGTGAGGTTCGCCTTTAGATTTGATAGGAAAAGCATTTACTATTAGTGCTTATAAGTATACCGGTAGCATTTAGATTCTAGAACTTGCGTTAGTGATGCATCCCGAGACCGCTAGTGAGACTACATTCGTGTAGTAGGATTTACTACATGATAAGAGGCATTAGGATCACCCTTGTGTTAAACCCGTATCATAATTACTTGACCATTTAAGTCATATTACTTGGCTAGTAAAGTCAATTAATTTTTCCCACACCCTTAGCGTTGTACTCATTTTTAGTACACGAAACCCCTAGTACACCCCTCCGAGCCTATCTTTTCCTTTCTAACTTTAAGTATCTTACTTAAAGAAAGAATTTGTTACAACCCACTTAAATGTACACTCAAATCGCCTTAGCCTTCCGTGTATGCGCTCATCTTTAGTGCATTATTGTTATATGTTTAAACCCTTAGTTAATTATCTAATTGATTACATGGTTGCTAAGTCGAGTCATATCCTTGTACATATTGTTTTGGTACGATTGGGACTCATGGGTAAAGTACTTATGTTATGGAGTAATGGGGAAGAACATCATATTATTACCCCCATATGTGCATTAATTTTAAAAGTACTCAAAGTGTTTTGATTATCTTAATTCGAGTCATTAGATTAGCTTATTGTAAAGTATGTAAAAATTCAAGAGTAAGGGGAATGTTCATTCCCTTTGATGTATTATTCTGGATGGTAGGGTAAAAGTGCATGCAAAAAAAAATAAAAAAATAAAATAATAAAAAAAAAATCAAAAAAAAATCAAAAAAATCAAGAAAAAGAAAAAAAAATTAAAAAAAAAAAAATAGAAAAAACATACGGACTACCATCCCGTTTCATTCTATGTTTATTTTATGTTTTTGTTATTTTTCATTTATTAGCTTAAGTCGAGTCTGGTCTTGGCTTAGCAACGCCATATTGTACATGTAATTAACCAAGATTATTAACTCGGCACCAGTAAAAAATTGCCTTTATCCAACAAAACCGTGTATTCCATATCCCTACACCTAACATTATAACCCTTTGAAAGACCTCTTTGATAGTTTATCCTAGGTGCTTACACCATGTGGTGGAGGTTTGATCTTTTCCTAAGCCTATGGTAATCTATTATGCTATGACAGGTAGCGAGAGATGTTTCCCATTTCCATATTGTGATATATACTTTATTACACCCGAGAGATGTGAGTATCTAAACACTATTTGTGAGGTGCTAGTATATGACCTCCATGCTTGTCTTTGGTCTTTAGTGGAATGATTATTTGTTGTAATTACTTTTATATTAGTGTTAAATGACCCTTAACTTGTATTTTGATTAGAATAAAAGCGCATTTGCTTGAGGCCAAGCAAATCTCAAGTGTAAGGGTATATGATGAGGCGAAAAATGATCCGTTTTTAGGGGGTCATTTAAGCCCGGAATTGAATTTATTTGATCAAATATTGCCCTAAATCGTTCCTTTGTGATTTTAGGTACTTTTGGAGTGAATTCTGGAAAACAGAAGCATTTTGGACGTTTTTGGAGCATAAAAGTGAAGAAAACGGCAAAGTCTTAATTTTCCTTGCTGGGAACAGTACCTGACGGCGTCACCAAGTTCTACATGACGGCGTCAAGAGTAAAACAAGAGGTGAAGTGGATAGAGTACGTGACGGTCCAGAGAGTTTTTACACTAGGGCATGACGGCATCACCATAGGCCGTCATGGTCCCTTTACACGTGACGGCCCAGAGGAAATTTGCACTTGAGGGCGTCAGATTTGGATCTAGGCAATCCGATATTATTATGGGCGGCGAGTTGACGGCGTCAGATTTCTCTTCTTGACGCCGTCACGTTAGAAAATCTATATATAGTTTTGTAATTTTCATTCATTAAGAGAGGACAATTAGAGGGATAACTTGGAGAAACCCTAGCATGATTTTTCAGTATTTTCAAGGGTTTTTACCCTTTGAAACCTTTCATGTTCAATTAAGATAAGTATCCTTTCAATTCATTCAATATGTCTATGTGTTGTTTGAATATATCTTACGCTTGTCTTGATTTTAACATGCTAGGCTAGATCTCTTGTGTGTTTGCTTAGATGTAGTGAAACCTAGATGTTGATTATAGGTTGATTGCTTGTTTATAGTTGTTACAGATGAATGATTTCGATGTTAGGCTTAAGAAAACTGGTAGACTTCCATAGGGTAACTTGCTTGAACGTCTTAAGAAGCATGAACCAATGCGTACTAGGTTTTTATGGTTGTATTTAATGCATGAGCGAATTTTAATGATCCCATGTTAGGAGCTTCTTGCAGGCTAGACATAGGAGTGAAGTAGGAGCTTATAGAGTTGGGGAAGTACGTACGCCACCCCACAATTGGTATTAAGGAATATAACTCGTCATCCACGCAATTGTAACAAACTATCAACCTGTAAAAGATATCTAGGGAGTAATGAAATCTAAGTAAACACAATTTTCTCATTTATTGTTCACACCACTAGTTTAATTAGCTTTATTTACATTTTTGTTATTTTATTTTGATTGCATCTTTAGTTATTGGGTTAGTTGACTAGCAACTAATTCCGCCCACTCTTCCAAAACCCGAGATTTTAATTGCTTTTATAAAAAATATAAAAATACAAAAGAATCATCCCTCACATCTAGACTTAATTTTTAGGCTTTCTAATCCTAGCGACACTATTCCTGAGTTGAACGATCAATCCGCCGGTACTTGTCACTATACTATACTACAATGATCAGGTACACTGCCTGGTGGGGGTTGTAAGCTTCTCGAGATCCCTTGAGAGGTAAAGACTTGTGCAATTCCCACGCATCAATACGTAGCCTAATCTCGTGACAATTCTTTTTTTTATGAGTTACAAGATTAAGCTAAAATCAAGTTGTTACTTAGTTTAAGGTTTTGATGATTTTTCTCGAAGACAGAAAAGCTTATTCCATCAAAATTTAGCCACCCGATAGTTAACTTTGACTGCCTCATTTCACTTAGAAGTACAAATTCGGATTTAGTCTTCATAGGTTACAGTTTTGGGTAGTATTTACCATTGTCACATAAGTTGTGACTGCAACATTTGAGCTCTGATTCGAATTCTAGTTCTCTTGTCATGACTCTGACCTTAGTTAGGTTCTACGGACATGCGCTGGTCTATTTCAGTAAGAGCTGACAAAATTACTGATTCTAACATAGTGGACTAGGTCATTTACAACAGACTAGCAGTTCCACCAACAAAATTTGTCACCTTGATCTACAAACATTGTCTAGAAATTAGTGGTTAACGTGTAATTAGGAACCACAAGTAATGCCTAGTTGGTGATCAACTAGTTATCACCCCATAAGGTGTCAGCTTGAAGATTTATTTCGTGATTGTGGAAGAGCCAAGAAACCCTCACTAGGGAAGTTGAGAAACTTAGATTAGACAAGATTTCAGTTATAACTTTATTTGAGCTTAGTCCATGGACATTAGTTACTTGGGAACAAAAGGACCAGCGAGACTTAAGGACCCACACTTTTTGGCAATGGTACTAGCTGAATTTTGAGGACAAAATTCCGTTAACGGGGATGTACTGTAGCAACCGGCATTTTAGGGCAATACTTTTCATTAAAACTCGAAATCATTTGTGACAAACGATAATTTTCGAACTTGTTTTAATAATAAATTTCATTTATTATTATCTATTATACATTTTTTTCAAGCTCTTTGGAACTCATTTGATTTGAAAACGAGAAATATCTCGCACACAACACCACACGCGTACCGACACAAATCTAGTAACGGCATCAACCAGTGTTTATTAACCACGAACTAAAAACATTGTTTTATAAAAACACACTCGAAAACAATATCGCTCGTATTCACGACAACCCGGAAAAAAACACTAAATTAAACCGGAGCTCATCGAAACACGGGGTACACTTAAACCCCAACAATATTACAAAAACCAAAAACATTTAACACTCGCCTTTTATTTTATTAAAACTAACTCACTTTTAATTTTTTACCAAATAAATCAAATTAAGAAAAATAATACTAATAATAATAATAATAATAAAAACGTTTTGTTGTTTCACTCTCTTATCCCCACACCTCACCACGACTTTTACTCTCTCTTTCTTTCAGAATACTTCATGACCCACCTCCTGAAGCAACCCGGATCTGATCCGAAAGCCATGACAACAAAACAACAAGAATCAGTCCCATAACCCACGTGGTCTGATCCTCTTGTCTAAACCCTAGAAGTCAACACATCCCACCAAAGTGATGATAAAGCTAAAGGAGACGGTATCCATTTTCGGCTTAAGGGGTGACTTGTAGCTAAGAAAGAGGGAGTCAAACCTCCCTTGTTTATTTTGTTATAACCCAAACGGTTCACAAGTGATTCCACACATCCAAGAAACTATCAAAACAAAATTAATTGTTGGTTTTCTAGAGCAAGTGTTCTGAGTCAAAGAGGGGTATGGATTGCTTGTTGAATCGGATTTGGGCTTCTTGATTTCTTGATTCTTGTAACCGACATCGTTTGTGTAGGAACCCTAATCCGATTTTAATTCTTTTCTTCATTCGAATCTTTATGTCATTGGTTTTGTTTAATTTTGATTGTTGAAGATTAGACTTTGTTGCGTAAAGAGGAATGGAAATTGATAAGTTAGTTTTTGATGAAACCTTGAATCGACCCTAATAATAATGACGGATGGATAATTTTTATGTTAAGTCAAAATCAGTTAAGATGTGTTATATGTTAATCGGTTATGTTAAAAAGTCGTGTGGTAGCAGTTTTGAACAAGACGATATTATGCAAAGCTAAAATGCTATGGCTCGTATTCGGTTTTCGTTTCCAGTCTTATTTATGGCTATGCGTAGACTAGTTTTCTTGAAGTCGTGACTTAAGTTGTAGAGTCGTTAAAATAGTTTTTGCGTCGTTTGTAACTAAGCCGAAAAGGATGAGTCAAATGGGAGTTTTCAGTCACTTGTTGGTGTCGTTACACCTTCTAAACTTGTGTCAAGATAGTTAACAAACATTAGCCGAAATCTTTGTTGAGCCGAGTTGTGGCCAGACTAAGACTTAGTCAAAACTTGATGTCGATGGGTTAAAGTTTTCCTCGTTTGTGTTGTGTCCGTTACGATTCCTAAACTAGTGTCAAAGTGGTTAGCTAAATTAGTGAGCCAAATGCTCGTTTTAGATTTCCAAATCTTAGTCGCGTTTCCTTCTTGATTCGAGAAATGGAAAACTAAACTTGCTCTAAATTTTGTGTCAACGTCGGTTGGTTACGCTCCTTTAGCAGTGTCGAATCAAAGTAAAAAACACTCAAGTCTGCATATTTGTTTTAATCAGTTGTGAAATATTGGTACGGTCCAAGCCCACACCTAAATTTCAACACAGCCCAACTATATATATTTTTACAAAAACAGGAATAAGCTAAGTATTTTTCGATCATTGACAATTCGTACCCGAGCTATTACCACGTCTCATATTCCTCACATGTATATCAATATCGTTGTCGCGTTATAGGTTATATTTAAAACACAAAGAGTGCATCAACGGCACAATACACATAAGTTATATATTTCGGAACTCACAAAAACTAGACATAAACTATTTAAGTTATACGTGTTTGAAACGGGAAATTTTATAAAAACTAATTAAAATTTCAAAACGACTATTACTTAACATATATTTATCGCGTGAAAACAAACAAGAGCATGTACCCAAGACATGCCCGTATTCTTCAAAAACGAAATGTAAACTTATACTCGCTTGTATAAACTTAAAAAGTGACGTGAATCACAACTTACGATAAGGAATAAAACAATACTTAACTTAAACATTTTATTTTACACCTAGCATTATAACGAATTTTAACTGAAAGGTTTACAAAACTCGTCAACATCTAACGTCTGTATGTGATTAATACTCACGTCTTGTCTTTGGTTATTTCCGAACCAAAGACTATTTATTCCCGACACCTTATTCGTTGTACGCTGATGAAATTCCAAGAGCCAATACTCTTAAACGTTTAGAAAACCATTTTCAAACTTAAGTGCTACCACACAAGCAACAATAACACAACACTTTAAAACTTTTGAGTTCAATAAAACATTCGTTAAGTCTTGAACTTAAAATATGGACTAAAGCAATGCCTTACTAATCTAGATCGTGTGTTAGTGCCGAACATTATCTGATTTACTTCACTTTGTGATTGCTTACTCTACTGAGGTGAGTTCTCGTAGCCCCACTTTTTAATATGTTTTCCTTGGGGTGGAAAAGGTACAAATGCTTTTCAAATGTTTTTATGCTGTGACGTACTGTTTTCATTATTTTGGACAATACGTGCGTTTTGATTGCAATATGTGCCTTGCAGTGTGTAACAATTGTGCGTAACTATTTAACTCTGTTTGGAGCCAAAACAATTGATAGTACTATCTGGGGTAGCTTCCAACTATTGGTAATATGTGTGTAACATTTGTTAGGCTCAGTTGTCGCACGCATCGTGGTTTCATTTCGTGTTTACATTTGTGTATCTTGCCCACTATTGTCCTACGCTATTGTTCACAGCTTCGTGGTTTAACTTTCAAACCTACGAGCTCACCAACATTATGTTGACGTTTTCTAGTACCATTTTCAGGTGGATCATTATTAAGGTATTTGAAGGCACGTTTATTGGAGTCAGACTATTTTTCATTTTGCTACTATGTTTTCAAGACAACAAGATTTCAAAAGCGACATGTTTTTCTATCATATTTGAGACAAGAATCATTTGTAAAAGTTGTAAACTATTGTTGAAATAATTATAAGGTATGAATCTATGATATTACGCAATGTGCCTTTCTCAGTTACACTTCGTGTTTCCGCCTTAGACGGGGTGTGACAGAATGGTATCAGAGCCTAAGGTTATAGAGAATACCAGTTTTTCTAAAATAAAAACCTAAACTATAACCAGAGTAAAGTTTTTATAAAACCCCAAACATGGTACGAGTCGATTAGCCCGATTATTCCATCATTTTTCCTAAATTACGCATAGCCTGATCAACTATGCTTCATTCAGGAGCGATTATGGGATAATGGGGGTAATTACCTTAGATCGTGTTTGGCTGGAGTCGGAGTCTAGATCACCTGAAAATGCATTGGCCTATGTTTGTACCGTGACGAGCATAACATAGCGCCGTTTAATAACGAGGATGCGTTGGAGGTTTTGCGTTCTCATAAAAAATAGGATGCGCTGGAAGCGCTTGATTTAACCGGTGATGTCCCAAGCCAAACAAACGAGGCGTTATTCGGTCATGATGACCAACCACGTCCGATGGGAAAAAATGTGCTTCGAAGAAACAAAAATCCGAGAGCACGACAAGTACCGGGGGAGCGAGTACCGAAGGAACGAGCTCGTCAAGCCAATTCGGGGAGGCTATGACATACGAGTATCGTATCAAACGGGAAACCGCCCAAGAGGCGTATCGGGGGGCTAAAGTGAAAGATGAAATGATAACAAGATTGGAAGAGATGAAATTTTTAATGCTTGAAACTTCCGACAAGGATCAAAACGGGGTGTTTTGGATCAATGAGGAAAAAGACAAAATCATCAAAAACATATAAAACAAGATATAAATTTTTTCATATGTTATAAACCTTTTTTCATAAAACTACCATTAGATGACCTTAGTTTATTAGGATCCACATATTAAAGTGTCCTAATTAAAACTAATATAATGTGATTCAAAATTTCATTCATCTTATAAAATGTTTTTTAAGACTTTGGGTATGTTTGGTGCAATGCGTTGAGGCTGGCGCTGGAGTTGATGCTTATTAATGTAAAATTCCATAAAAATACATCAAGTTAACTTCACATATATATCTAGTATTTGTTTCATAAGCCCGTCTGACAAACAAAACTTATTATAAAGGCTAAAGCCCGTATAAGCCTTCAAAAGCTTGTTGCCACATCCCTTATATAAAAAGGTGTCTTATAGAAAAGTACTAAAAGCCTTCTTTCCTTAAAGCACACGGTATGGAAGCCAAATGCCCGCCATTTGCACCCTTTTTTTCGTGCCAAACATGTGGCATGGTACCGGCCAACATGCCATTGGTGAGCCAAATGCACCCTTTTGTGTGTGTGTGCCCTTTTTTTTTTTTTTTTTTTTTTTTTTTTTTTTTTTTTTTTTTTTGAGTGAGTGGGTATATTTGGTGGGGTATTTTGTAGGACCTACAGGTGATGTTATTGGTGTGTTATGAATGATGATTGTTTTAGTTATTAGTGTGTTATTAGGATGACATGATGTGGCGCTCATGTGACACACCTTTGACATGCAATGATACCTTGTGCTTTTACGACGGCTTGATTGTTCTTATTGTTGTGTTATTTCTTATTTTTTGAATTCGGTTAATCTATGTGGTTAAGTACTCTATCATTCATTCAATCACATTGCCAACTTTAATGATACTTCATCCAAATCATATACATTGTTTTCATTCTTTATTTTAAGTTTGGAATATCAACAAAGTGGCTCATTTGTACATATTAAGTTCTGTTTTCCTACTTATCAAGCGGATTTTGTTTTACCATTTAAGGGTTTGAATGCTTGATACATGGCATGATATTTGGTCTGCATTAAGATTTTTATATGTGTTTAATCAATTTGTGGTGATAGTACGTGACACATAGTTAGCAGGGTTCAACCGTCCAACGTTAGCTAGATTCCTTTCTATGTTTCTATCTTGAAAGTGATACGCGCATTGCCTTCCACTCAATATGCATGTGTATATATATATATATATATATATATATATATATATATATATATATATATATATATATATATATATATATGATAGTTTGGGTACATGTGTTTCGCATGTGTGGTATGCGGTGTTCTTGACCAATATTTTATGCATCTTTTTTACTTGAATATAAATAAACAAAAACCCGATGAAACTAAACATGACTTCTCCTTGACTATATTATTAAAAATCTATATTCAACTTAAATGTTACAACATTTGTTCCTATTATTTTTTTTTATTTTATTTATTTATTTTTTTTTTGTCTTCAACGTATATAATTAACTTGTCAAGCTTCATTCTTAATAACTAAATGTTCTTGTCTATGTTTGGTTTTTATTTCAACGCATATAATTAACTTGTCAAGCTTCATTCTTAATAACTAAATGTTCTTGTCTATGTTTGGTTTTTATAATATGAGTAAATTACATAAATGGTCACTATGGTTTGTTGATTTTTTCACATTTAGTTACTGAACTTTTTTTTTGACAAATTCAGTCATTAATGTTTTAAATCGTTACTGATTCAGTCAACTTCAGTTATCATTTATGTAACGCAATTGGACTGGATCTGTAAGGATTTGAAACCTTAATTATTGAACTTGTCAAAAAAGTTCAGTGACTAAATGTGAAAAAATGGACAAACCATAATGACCATTTATGTAATTTACTCTGATAATTTTAATGTTCGGAATATTAAACTAGTAGTCTAGTTTATATCATATAAATTTCTTTAGGAGTTTATGGTATAAAATCTAGCTTACAAAATATTTCTAAACAGGAACCAACTTAAACTTTCACCTGTAATTGGTAACATTGAATGTTTTGCATGAATATTAGAATCTGGGTACTTTTAAGTTTTGGCACATAGATAAATTTATGTGTTATTAATTGCCGGTATACAAGAGTTTTTACTCTTACATAACCTAAGTTAAATCATGGAAAAAAAATCTAATTAGTTTTATAGGCAAAGTGATTATGTTGTTCATAACACCATAATCACAATCACATGCATGACATGGGGTGTGGTAATTCTATATGCATATATATTGATACTATTTTGTAAGAAAGTCGGCACCCTCTAACTGTAAATCTCCGCCCCCGTTCAATAATTACGGATACTAAAATAAAATTGCCACGTAACTTTTTTAGTGGTTATTTACGAAAAGATAACATAATAAGCTTTTAAAATAAAAATGAAAGTAAATGTTTAATATTGGACAATTTTTGGATAAACACATGCGGTTAGTAAAATATATTGATATGAATTTTTTTTTTTTTTTTTTTTTTTTTTTTATTCCTATTTCATTGTTATAGCTAGGTTTTAGTTGAGTTTTCATTTGTTTAGTTGGAAGCACGGTTGGTGTGTTTGTTTGTAATAGTCAATATGACGGTTTTGCCATATTGCGTGCATTTCATTTGGTGTTTATATGTTTACTAGGAAAAACCATTTATATATATATATATATATATATATATATATATATATATATATATATATATATATATATATATATAACATTGGTATTATGCGTCTTAAACCTTAATTAACATATAATATATCAATATTTATTTTATTTTTTGCTAATTCTATAAAAAAAACATCATAGTTATAAAAAAATCAACTTTAGAGTATTGAACTAAAAAAAATACTCCTATAAACACTCATGTAGACACCTTTGTCTTTCTTTAAGTAGTATGACCATTTTACCCTTTCAAATTACATAAATGGTCCATGTGGGTTTGCGAAAATCGCATCGTTCGTCCCTAGGGTAAATTACATAAATGGTCTCTGTCGTTTGGAGAAAATTGTGTTCACAGTCTCTATTTTTTTACCAATTTTTTTTTTCCAAATTTTTTTTTTCGAAATTCTCTTTTTTTTTTTCTTTTTTTTTCTGAAATAATTTTTTAGAAATTTTTTTGTGAAATGTGAAAAAAAAGGGGTTTTTTTTTTTTTTTGTAAAATTTTATGATAAAATTTTTTCCCGATAAAATTTTATGATAAACTTTATGATAAAATCAAAAGTGAATAAAAAACAGGTGAAAACATATAAAAATATAATGGATAAAAAATAATAATATTAGAGACTGTGGATGCAATTTTCGCTAAGCCACAAGGACCATTTATGTAATTTATCCTAGGGACGGTTGATGCAATTTTCAAAATTCAAGGGTAAAATGGTTATCAAAGATCGTTTTTTTTTTTTTTTTTTTTTTTTTTTTTTTTCTCGCTACTCATAATTTGATTTTTTGACAACTATAATGTTTTTTTTTTAAACCATTTTTTTTTTCTATTTAAAGTGCATAATGTAGATGATTTTTAATTAGCTCCACATATGATACCCCATGTCGGATATTAATTTATAAATTGGCAAATTAAACACGATATTTGATGCATGTTTTAGAAAGGATATATGATATTATATTCAAGCTCGCCTACCTGTATGCTACATATGAAATTATGTGTTTTGAAAAGACTATATATATCAAACCTTGAAGACACCGGTGTTTATTTATGTTCCGCGACAGTTTATAATCGTAAAAACGGTAAAATTATCTAAGTATGAAAGTAAGATTTTTGGTCGTTTAAGTTTCTTTTGGTAATCAAGGCGTTATTTTACTACTGGCCAATAACCGGTGAGGAATAGTACTGACATTTTCCTTTTGAGTAAAGGCTGACATTTTCATTATTCAAATCCATGGTTGGTACATATATGCCAATTTCACATCATGCTATATATGAATATTATGTTGTATTTCTATCAATTTATCTTATAGGTGCTCCTTTTCCCGATTGTAACGGGCTCAATAATCACGGATATGACTCGATCTTTGGCTCGTGCATCTGGAGCTCCATGTCCATCCCCATATTGGTACGTACAATGTGAAATTCGAGCAAGATTGATGGCCATATCAATGAATGGATCTCCCGACTCTTGAGAACAAGCTACTTGGGCTTTGATCATTTTCCCCCATGCTTCATCAATCAGATTTTTTATATATTCACGGCAACTTCCTCACAAACAACATTCTCGTGCATGTAACATGATAATGCATTTGCCGTTTTGCCTTGCTTTATCTCATCCTATGCCAAAATAAATACAGAATCAAGACAAAAATGAATAAGCAAAACATTGTAAAAATACTCAGAGTAATAAAACATACCAATGAAGTACCCAAATCATTGCATAGTCTGAAAATAGTTGACGACCATTTTAAGAGCTCGTGATACTTCTCTAAGGACTCAATCGTATCATTCTTCATTTCTTTGTTGACTAAAAAGTAACCATGAGTAAGTATAACCACTCCAGAGACCGATCGCCAAGCATTATTAAGATAATCTTCAAGTGTTGGAATGTATTTGTTATGAGTCCACTTGGCTTCCACATAGAACACTTCTAATAAGTCTCCCCACTATGATTTCCACACGAAAAGAGGGGTTACGTCATTATAACAAGCTAGTTAATACTCACTTGTATACAAAAATTCCTTTATTAATTATGGTTACATGCACTAACCTCTTTTGCTAGGATTGGTAGTGCACTTGGAGTGTTGAAGCCCAATTCAGTGACGGTGTTGAAAAGAGCTCGGTAGCCTACTTGTAAATACTCATACATATGTTCTATTGCAGTAATGTCCCACCTGAAAAAGAATGATTATAAATTTACTTTGAAAACTTGTAGTTAAGTGGTTATAAACTTTGAACCAAGTGAGGAAATTATTAAAGCAGTTGGCTCGAAACTGCAAACCTCTTAACAGCATCTGTGAAGATCTTGAGTTCATTTAGAGAATGGATAATGATTTCTAAATGTATCCAACTTGCCACGTTTTACTATATAGTGTATGGAACTTTTAATTTTGCTATCTTGGGGTCTAAAGTGCCTAATCTTTGCTAACTTATGTACTAACGTGGTGATTAAGGGATTTGCCGTTTTTTCTTGCCATGTTGGCATCCACGTCACCTTCCAGCTTGGCAAATAATTTTGTCCTTTTCCCTTACGTTATTATTTCTCCCCAATTTAACCCCAAACCCTTTGTAAAACACAAATCACAAACACAAATCAGAAACAAGCACACAAATCACATACACAAACACAAATCACAAACATTGATCACTGCATAATGATTAAATCAAATCAGAGACACAAACACAAATCCAACATGGATGATTACGCTCCATGAACCAAAAGAGTGACACACAGGTACGTTACAACACATTGTGGATGTGGACTTGCTATGACTGTCAAAACGGCATGGACAAAGGAGAATCCTGGGAAACGATTTATTTCTTGTCCCAAATTTGTAAGTCCCGATTTAATTTGTTAAGCCAATCATGTATATTTTGTTGTAATATTATTGGGGAAACGTTTTTTTGGTTTTTAACTGTTAATTTGACCAAATTTTTGTTTTGGTAATTAATGTTGATGAATATTTTTGGTTGCAATTTCAAGACAAGCGTAAAAAGTGTGGGTTCTATGAATTTTTTGATGATGATCTACCTAGTGACTATTATAGGGAGTTGTTGTATGATGAGCATCAAAAGGTCAAAAGAGGGATGCAAATGAATGAAGTGCAAGAGGACATTGATGTTCTAACAATGGAGAAGAATCAGTTGGTTCATGAGTTGACCCGCACAAAGTCAAAATTGCAATTGTATGATAGGTTGTTTCTTATCTTGATTTGGATTATAATAATCTTTTGTGTTGTATTTGGAATGAAATTGGGAAGCTGATTTAGGTTCTTTAACACTAGCATGTTTAGTTTATAATAGTTGTAATGTATCCATTAGGATTATGTTGTACTTTGACTTTACAAAGTCAAAATTTTCTAATGCAATGAAAAATTTGCAATTTTGCATGGTATATACTTTTGCAATTGTGTTTCTCAAGCTTAACATGTAATGGTAATTGCAATGCATCATATTCTAACATTGACTTTAGAAAGTCAGTTTTATTCCAACTTACCGTGTGAGCCAGTGACAAAGGACCAACTTTCAAGTAACATAAAGGGCCAACATTCAACTAAGCCATAGGTTTTTTTCCCCTTCCCCTTTGAGCATGATTTGGGGATTTTGGGAGACCATGTTTTGATACCATGATCCTTACAAAATGTAGCACTTGGAACGCCAAAAACCTTAGCCCTAGCAGCAAATGCATCTTTTGCAGATGGTTCATTGGAAGATGGTTCTTTGGCATGAAATGGAGCTTTTTTCCTCCTAGCATCCTCCTTAGTTAAGCCTGAGCTTACATAACCTTCAGGGAAATAGTTTGCCCACTAATCCACATCTTCTGCAGAAGTTGAATTTGATTCACTGGATGAAATGTATATGATTTCTGCATTCAACAAAAATAAAAAAAGGTAAAACAAATTAAAACATTAAACAAAATTAAAAAACTTGTGCAAAACTAATGAAATTGCACAACCTTTCTTGTTGGAACTCATGGTGTTTTGTTGTATGCTGTAATGGTGCTTTGTTTTGGTAAGATATGTCTCCATTTTATAGGAGTAATAGGTATGGTAGGTATGTTGTTCAAGTCTCTAAAAATGGTCAAAGTCACTGACCAAAATTCAATTCAGTTGTCTTTTACAAAAAAACTGTATATATTCTCTTGGTAAAAGTAGATTGTAACTGACCATAATTGCAGGTTAGAAAAAAACAGTAAATACATAGATAGTAGGATTGAACTTGACCAAAGTAACATGTAAATGACCAAAGTAGTCAAAGTAACTTACCAACATACTTAATATGACTATCACAGTCATCTTTCTGCATTAATATCAAGAGTTGACTATTAAAAGTCAAATTACAAAGTCATTAATTCATACTTCAGTTAACTGCCCAGATGGAATACAAAAAAGATGGCAATTATAAGTTAATTAGAACAATAAGTATTCAACATGGCAGAAGTAATTAACATATAATATGTGTGATAAAAAGATACCTTATATCATCCTTTAACAAATCAACTCTCTTCAGGATTGATGGACATATACATATATCATGAGTCCATTTTGCTAAGATCTTCCTCATAGTGTTTGATGAGTGTGTAAATACTCATCATTTTTACCAATTCTAAGCTGCCAAAACATCCAAAAACACTCAATATTGAACAAAAATAGTGAAAATATCCCAGGAAAGTGTTTTACATGTCTCAAATGCAAAAATACCAAAAACAGACAAAAAACGCACAAAGTTTGCATAATTGGCAGTTTCAGTCCCCCAACTTTCAAAAGTTGTCAAATCTAGTCCCTGGTCATTCTAAAAACTTGAAAAAGTCACCAAAGGTCCTTATAAATCAAAAAGTTACATAAATAGTCTTTTGCTGAAAAGTTTCACAAAAATGTCAAGTTTAGTCCCTGAACTTTGAAAATTGTCAAAAATGGTCCTTGGGATATGAAAAACTTTGAGAAAAACAAAGTTTGTCCTTGCACTAACCTTTTATGACAGGATTGGTCCTTGGTGGAAAGTTTGGTGAAAATTACACAAATGGTCCCTGAAGTTTGAAAGTTTGACGGTTTCAGTCCCTGGTGAAAATAAATTTGAAAAATCATCAAAGGACCTTGCACTATTCATGATGTGGCATAATACACCCTTGGAAATAATTTGGAAGCATGCCAAGATCACACCTCAAACTTTGCAAAAATTACAAAAATGGTCCTTGTGAAATCAAAAACCAAACCGGATCCTAAACCTAAATAATACTACTCCATCCTTAGTCCAAGTCCACCACTAGCCCACCACCCATTTCTTATCTTGGGCCCAAGTTATACCAGCCCACACCACAGCCCAGCCAACCCACCCTTTTAATATTATACGGGTCAAATGTTTGACCCCTCAGTCAAACAAGGTCAAACTGACCTTCTCCCCCACCATCCTTCCCTCCCCCACCCCACAACTTGCAGGTCCCATCATCCCATATCACAAGCCACCGCCCAAACCCACCTTGCACCTAATTATCGTCCAAATTAAATGCTGCCCCCCCCTTGTCTGAACAGTCCAAAACCCACACTTCAATATTTCCCGCCAAAACACGTGGCGAGTGATTAGGGGTCTCAGAAGCAATCCAAGGGCTACAAAGAGTTGGGATATAATCAGAGAGGTCCAAGAAACCCTAATCAAGGGCTATAAATAGAAGAGGAATGCAAGGAAGCCAAGAGTTAGTTAATATATAGTTTTTTAGGTCGAATTTAATGTAATTTGAATTTCAGTTGGTTTCTTAAACTTTTAAGCTTTGTAATAGTTTATTTTCATGTAACTTTAAGTTTTTAATCAATCAATTTCAAGTTCCATTTGGTGTTTCAGTTTGTGCCATTTTCAATAAATTTTGAAATTTTAGTGTACTGAGTTGTGAAGTAGAAGCAATAATCATGGACTGAAGTAGGGCAATATAAGTTCCTATAAGCTCATTGAAGCTTCTTAGAGACTCTAAAAGCCAGTGATAATAGAAAACTTAAAAAACACAAAATAGTCAAACTTGGTCAACTGTTTGTGTATTGAGTTTGTTTTCAGGTTTGAAGAGCATTGAGGAGCTAAACTTGGATTGGATTAAGCCTATTTAAAGATAGGCTTCTGTGGAGAAACCTCTTGTTCATGCTAGAGGTCCCTTGTAAGCTTGTGCTCATTTAAGTTTCCACTAAAAACTTAATTTCCAATTAGTTTATGAGTTCTTGTCTGCATCTGATTTTCTGTGTTTAATTGTGTTTCTTGATTGTTAGTTAAGTAGTTTTTAGCTTATTAGTCATAACTTGCTTTGTAGAATAATTAGTCATCTAAAATTTTAGTTTCAACTGTCATAATTAGCTTCAGTGTTTAACTTGTTTGATTATAAGTTGTAATATGTTTTTCAGTACTTAAACCAACTCACCTAGTCATAATTTGCAATCTGAGATCAAGCTTATACATTCTAACACCTAGTTGATTTGAAAATCTCAAAACAGTTAGGCATTAAGGGTGTTTGGATTAACTGAGTTTGGAAACTCAGAGTGTGAGTTTGGTGTTAAAATTGGTTGAAATAATCTTACATAGGTACCTTAAGTCTAGTTCAGTCATAAAACACCTAGGCCATTCATTAAAAAGTCAAAATCATTAGGAATTGATCACAACAGCTTAACTGTTGTGATTTTGTGTTTTAAATATAGTGAAACAGCTTAAAAATAATTAAGGTTGGTAATTTTGATCTGCATTGGACTTAACAAACACCAAATAGTCATCTGTGATCAAACAAATTTCACCAAAGTCAAAACTTGGTGTGTTCTTAAAAAGTCAATTTTGCACATATCAGATTTTTACAAATATTCAAGGAATTGTTTTG
Organism: Artemisia argyi; assembly: GCA_030686995.1. Taxonomy (NCBI): domain Eukaryota; kingdom Viridiplantae; phylum Streptophyta; class Magnoliopsida; order Asterales; family Asteraceae; genus Artemisia; species Artemisia argyi. The sequence goes on along the minus strand of CM060691.1, from coordinate 80,890,170 downwards.
AATTATGTGGATTGATTAAGGGTTTGAAATTTGTCCCTAATTGTAACCTACCAGCTGAAATTCAAGTTCCCATCTTTGTTATATTTTTGTGAAATTTTGTGTGGGTCCCACAGACCCCCAAAGTGACTTGCAGGGAAGAAAGCTCCCCTGCATCAGCATACCCTCACCCACACCACCACCTTTGGTGGTGGATGCAGCCCACCTCAATGGGATCCATTGCCCATTTTTTGCTTTTGACAACCCCCTCCTACCAGGGTACAAGTATTGATCCATTGGTTGACCTAGGACTCAGTGGACCCCACCTAGTTTAGCCCCTTAAGTCTGTCCCCATTCTGTGTTAATTCTCATTTTGCTAAAGTGCTTAATTTGATCTTAACAGCTTATTTGTGCTTAGCCCTTGTTGTTTCTGGCTTATTTGAGTTTGTTAAGCTTGTTTGTACCCATTTTTACCATTGTGGACCCCACCTACACCCATTTGAGCTAATTTGTCTAAACAGTCAACATAAGTCAACTGCCTAGCCAAAGGGGGTGCTTGTAGCTTATTTATAAGCTATTTTTCAAAGTGTTTTCATAAAAGTTTCTCATTTTTAGTGGTTAAGTAGGTTTGTAAAAGAAAATCCAAGAAAAAACCAATTTAAAATAAGTGATAGTTTCTATTTAATTCAATTTAAGTTTAATTTTCATTTTTAGATTTTAATTAAGTAATTAGTATTTTTATATTTTTATTAATTACCTTATATAGTAAAGTAAATTTAATAATTTTTCTAGATTTTTATTCTGTAATTTAGTATTAATTAGATTTAATTTTAGTTTTCTTAATTATTAATTAATATTAAGTATTAAATATCATATTTAGTTTTAATAAAGTAAATCCTAGATTTTATATTTTTCGTAGCTATAATATAGTATAATAGACTTTTAGAAAATATAATTAGAATTTCTACTGTTCATTTTCTATTTTTCTTATTTTAATTGTTTAAATTAGACTTAAGTTAATTAAAAGGTAAATAATTAGTGGATTAATCTTAAAACATAATTTTTAGAGTTTTTATAATTTTATAGGATTCCTGTGATGGTTAAGTAATTTTATAAATTTTATCTTAATTTTCTAAGTTAATTTAGTATTAATAGTAATTAAAAGTATTTTAAATAGTTTAATTAAGTTAAATAGTTTTTAATTAATAAAAAACCCATAAAAAGACAAAAATATTTATTTTTATTTTTTATACTTTCTTCAAGTTCTAATTTAAGTTTAGAAAATATTTTTGCTAATTTTTAGTTTAATTTATATCATTTGTCATTTTTAGTTAATTTAAATTAGATTTTAAATAGTTTTATTAATTAAATAATATTTAAATAATATTTTAATCATTTTCATAATTTCATTTTCATTTTTAATTTTAAGTTTCAAAAAGTGTCAAAAGCACCCCCTGTAGTTTGTTAAATACCAAAATCCCACTTTTTCAGTCCAATTGCGTAAATCTGAATTGTGAATACGTGCATATATCTGGTATCTGATTTTTGTGAATATTATATCTGTGTACAAATACCATAATAACAGTAGCAAATCATTTCCACATCATCTGGCTACTGTCCTCAGTGCCACTTTCTCATAAACGATTCCCAAAGCACCATTTCAATCTCGCTGGGACTTTAACGACCCGGGGAAACACTGTACTATCACCGGAGTATTGATTCTAAGCTGTTTTTGACTTGTTGACCTTGGTCAATAATATCTGACGGTTTAGACCCAATCAAAATTTGGCGCCGCTGCCGGGGAGGTTGTTGCGTGTTTTATAAAATCGTTTTAAGTTTAGTGGTTTTCAAAATCCTCCCTGTACAAATTTCACACAAATTTGTAAAAAGTTTTTGTAAAAATATAATCATATCAAAAAAACGTTCATTAACACTTCTCCTGAAGTGTTGAAAACACCAAAAAAAATTAAAAACAATCAAAAACAAACTGTGAAGTTAAATTACTTCGTGTTCTTTAAGATTACAACCTGAAACAGTTGGTTTAAGGTAAGTTCTGACATTAAATTGCAAACTGAAGAGGAAACCTATTTACTTCCTCTCGCCAGCCTGCGAGTAATCTTAAAGGGACGATTTCGGTTAACGAATCAGTTCCAAAAATATTTCCAAGTTTTCTGCACACACACCCATAAGCCTAAAGCAGTTTTTCAAATTAATTAATAAACCCATAATAAGTTCCCAAACTTAAGATTAAAACTTGCCTTTATATCCCTGTGAGTGGTGTACCTTTTTCAAAGAAGCCATTCACTTGTGATTTCTGGTTTAAGTTCACTGTGGTTTTACCTCGATCTTGTTTTGAAAAATTGTATTTAGTGCATGCGCACTCGGTCACAAACAAAACGTAAACATCAGAAAAACGTACCCGAGCTACGTTCTGACACACAAGAACCAAAGACCGAAATGGCCGCTGGGCCACCACCACCTTTACCACCCCCTGACCCTCCCAGGGATGAGCCAGCTCCCGATCTCCGAACGATGGAGGAGCTGTGCCAGCCTACCATGCAAGGGCGGGGTGGGCCTATTGCACCACTCACTATTGAGGCTACGGACTTTGGCCTCAAGCACCACATGATCCAACAAGTCCAAAATTCGTGTCAATTTCACGGATTACCGGGTGACGATGCCAATAAGCATCTTGACAAATATCTCACGGTCACCCAAAGCATGAAACAGCATGGTGTCACCGATGATGCCCTCTGGCTGTACCTCTTCCCCTATTCTCTCACTCATCATGCCACTGCATGGTTTGACCGACTTCCAAAGAATTCTATTCGTACCTTTGATGAAATGGTAACCAAGTTTTTAGCAAAATATTTTCCACCATCCATGGTTACCAAGTTACGAAATGATATCAACAATTTCCGGCAACGTCCCGATGAGTCTCTTTTTGAGGCTTGGGAACGTTATAAGCTAGCTATTGATCGGTGCCCTAACCACAATATGTTGCAAGTTACCATCATAGATACCTTCTATAATGGTCTGACATTGAGGCACCGAGATATTCTCAATGCTGCTGCTGGTGGGACCTTTATGAAAAGGCGTCCCGAGGAGTGCTATGACTTAATCGAAAACATGACTGCCCACCATAACTTTTGGGATTCCTCTGCGGAGAGGGATGCGTCATGTCATTCAGTTACTCCCTCATCATCATCTCCTGAAATAATTGCTCTTACCAAAAAGATGGATGACATTTCTACGGCTATGTTGAGAATAAGCCAAACGATGCAAAATCAGGCTCAAAATCAACAAGTGAAAGCCGTGGCCCGAAGTTGTGAAACTTGTGGAGGCCCTCATCTGTATTCCGAGTGTCCAGCTACTGTTGGCTTTCCTCCATAGAACGTATATGTTGCTCACGGTTCCTACAATACGGGGGGTAATTCTTACCACCCGCAAGGGGACCGTAATCTCTTAAGCTATCGTTTCAACAATTTTCTCGGACCTCCAGGTTTTAATCAAAATCAAAACCGTAACGCGAATCAGAATTTTAACCAAGGTCAAAACTCAAATTTCCAAAACCCGAATCAAAATCAAGGCCAGTTTAATCAAAACAATTTTCAAAATGGCAATCAAAATCAAGGTTTTCAAGGAAATTTTCAAAGAAACCAAAATCAAGGGAATTACAATCAGGGTAATTTCAATCAGAGAAACACTTTTCAGGGTAACAACAATCAAAATCAAGGGAATTTTCAAAACAACCGTGTTCAAAATCCTCCTATTCAAAATCAAAACGTTGTTCAACCCTCGTCTTCCTCCAATGCTGAATTCAAACAATTCATGAAAGCACAAGAGGAAACGAATTGGTTATTGCTTAGCACAATCTCTGAGCTTCAGAAGTCTTTAAATGATTGACCCTCGGGCCCGGGTACATTACCGAGCAACACGATCGCTAACTCGAGGGGCGATGTCAAAGCGATCACCACCCGAAGTGGGGCATCTTACAATGGACCCTCGATTCCTTCTACCTCTTCTTTTCCTCCTACCAAGGTAGCGAAACATGAACCTGAGGTTACTACGGACAAGGTACTTCCTACTAATAATGGAGGTATCAACAACGTCCACCCTCAAGTTGTCCCGGTCCCGGCTCGTAAGCCGCAAGTTGTATTTGATCCCCCTGTGAGTTCTGATTAAATCCCAAAGAATGATCCTAAGCCATCAATTCCATATCCTTCACGTTTGAATGATCAAAAGAACCGCGAAAAAGCTAACCATTAGATGGAAAATTTTTATCAATTTTTCCAAGAATTACACTTTGATATTAGCTTTGCGGACGCTCTTCTTCTCATGCCTAAATTTGTTTCAACAATCAAAAATCTGATAAGCAACAAAGAAAAACTTTGTGAGATGGCAAAAACTCCTCTTAATGAGAATTGCTCAGCAGTGCTCTTGAAAAAGCTTCCCGAAAAGCTTGGAGATCCCGGGAAATTTCTCATTCCTTGTATTTTCCCGGGGATGGTTGAATGCTTTGCCTTGGCCGATCTTGGCGCAAGCATTAACCTGATGCCTTACACAGTCTGGAAAAGACTCTCACTTCCTGCTCTCACTCCGACCTGCATGACACTCGAGCTTGCAGACCGTACTATATCCCGTCCTCTCGGCATTGCCGAAGATATCTTCGTGAAAGTAGGAAAGTTCCATTTTCCGGCAGATTTCGTGATTGTTGATTTCGATGCTGACCCACGAGTCCCTCTCATTCTCGGAAGGGGATTCTTAAGAACGGGTCATGCTTTAATCGATGTATTCGAAGAAGAAATCACTCTACGTGTTGGTGGCAAAGCCATCACATTCAATCTTGATCAGACTTCAAGATATTCCTCCAACTATGACGCTGAAACGGTTAACCGAATTGACATCATCGATGTTGCGTCTGAGGAGTATTCTCAAGAGGTCCTTGGTTTCTCATCCAGTGGCAGTCTTTCTACTGACCCTATCATTTCTGACCCTTCCCCTTCCCTCACTCCGTTTGAGGGAAGTGACTTCCTTCTGGAAGAGGTCGAGGCTTTTCTTGCTCAAGATAGCTCAATCCCCGATGGGGTTGATGAAAACTATCTTGACCCGGAGGGGGACATTCTTCTCCTTGAAAGATTGTTAAATGACGATCCTTCACCCTCTCCGTCTCCAAAAATACTTCATAAAGCAGAAGTCAAAAATGTTGAAATAACTGAAGACTTTCCCGAGGTTGAGCTCAAGGACTTGCCTCCTCATCTAGAATATGCATTTCTGGAGGGTGATGATAAATTGCCCGTCATTATTGCTAAAGACTTAAAAGTTGAGGAAAAGGCAGCACTCCTAAAGGTTCTAAAGTCACATAAACAAGCAATCACTTGGAAACTCTCCGACATTAAGGGCATAAGCCCGAACTTTTGTACTCATAAAATCTTAATGGAGGATGACTTTAAGCCAGCAGTGCAACAACAGAGAAGGGTAAATCCAAAAATCCACGAAGTTATCAAACAAGAAGTTCTTAAACTTCTTGATGCGGGATTGATTTACCCTATTTCTGACAGTCCTTGGGTTAGCCCAATTTATTGTGTCCCTAAAAAGGGTGGCATTACCGTTGTCACCAACGAGGATAACGAGTTGATTCCAACTCGTTTGGTCACGGGTTGGCGAGTATGTATTGACTATCGAAAGTTAAATGAAGCCACACGTAAAGACCATTTCCCTCTCCCTTTTATGGACCAGATGCTTGAAAGACTTGCGGGGAATGAATACTACTGCTTCCTCGATGGTTTTTCGGGCTACTTCCAAATCCCCATTGATCCCCAGGATCAAGAGAAGACTACCTTCACATGCCCCTACGGAACTTTTGCTTACAGACGTATGCCTTTCGGCTTATGTAATGCTCCAGGCACGTTCCAGAGGTGCATGATGTCTATCTTTTCCGACATGATCGGGAAAACTATGGAGGTATTCATGGATGACTTTTCAGTCATCGGGGATTCATTCCAGACTGCCTCTCCCACTTGGAACAGATGCTTAAACGTCGCAAAGAAACGAATTTAAGTCTCAACTGGGAGAAGAGTCACTTTTTGGCTAAAGAGGGCATAGTCCTCGGCCATAAAATCTCAAAGAACGGGATTGAGGTTGACAAAGCCAAAATCGATGTCATTGCTAAATTACCTCATCCCACCACCGTAAAAGGTGTTAGGAGCTTTTTGGGTCATGCCGGCTGATAAGGCGAAAAATGAACCACTTTTAGGGGGTCATTTAAGCCCGAATCCGAACTTATTTGATCAAATATTGCCCTAAATCGTTCCTTTTGTGATTTTAGGTACTTGGAGAGTGAATTCTGGAAAAGAAGCCATTTTGGACGTTTTTGGAGCATAAAAGTGAAGAAAACGACAAAGTCTCAATTTTCCATGCTGGGAACAGTAGGTGACGGCGTCAAGAGTAATTTCCTGACGGCGTCAAACCTCAATAATAAAATCCGAGAGTTCATGAAGGCGTCAAGAGTTTTCCTGACGGCGTCAAACCCCAAGAATTAAAATCCGTAGTTGATGACGGCGTCACACACAGGGCGTCAAGAGTAATTTGTGTGACGGCCTAGGCCTTGACGGCGTCAGAAGTAGATCAAGGCCGTCCGAGGAAGTATTTGGCGGCGAGATGACGGCGTCACACCTTTGTTCTTGACACCGTCATCCCTGTTTTCCTATATATAGTTTTCTAGTTTTTCACATTTAAGGAGAGAAGTTTTGGGAGAAATCCTAAATACGATTTTGGTGTAACTTTACAGGTTTTTCAAGGGTTCCAACCCCTTGATACCTTGCATGATTAATCAAGATAAGTGTTCTTCTAATTCAATCAATATGTCTATGTGTTGGTTGTCTATATCTTGTTCTTGTCTTAATTCTATCATGCTAGGCTAGATCTCTTTTGTGTTTGCTTAGATCTAATGAAACCTAGATATTGATTATGTGTTGATTACTTGTTTATTCTTGTTTTGGATGAATGATTTATATATTAGGCTTAAGAAAACTGGCAGATCTCCAAATGGTAACATGCTTGAACGTCTTAAGAAACATGAACCGAGGCGCACTAGGTCTTTATTGGTTGTATTTAATGCATGAGCCACTGTTTACAATCCCTATAATTGTGCTGGGCATGGTGTAGGAGGAGATAAGAGCTCATAGAATTGGGGAGTTATGTGTGCCACCCCATGAATGGTATTAAGGAATACGATCCGTCATCCATGCAATTATAACAAGTAATTAACATGTAAAAGATATCTAAGGAGTAGTGAAATCTAAGTAAACACATTTTCTCCAATTACTGTTCACAACTTTAGTTTATTTTCATTTTTATTATTTTATTTTGATTGCATCTTAGTATTGGGTTAGTTGAATAGCAACTAATTCCGCCCACTCTTCTAAAACCCGAGATTTTACTTGCTTTCATAAAAATATAAAAATACAAAAATAATCATCCCTCACCTTTAGAACTAGTATTTAGGCTTTCTAATCCTAGCGACACTATTCCTAAGTTGAACGATCAATCCCCCGGTACTTGTCACTATACTATACTACAACGATCAGGTACACTGCCTGGTGGGGGTTGTAAGCTTCTCGAGATCCCTCGAGAGGTAAAGCCTGTTGCGATTCCCACACATCAAGTGTTTGGCGCCGCAGCCCGGGGAATAGTTATTGTCTAGGTTAGGATTTCTTTTTATTAGGTCTACTTGCTAGATTCCTTTCTAGTAAGATTTTATTTTTATTTTTAGGTTTTCTTTAGTCTATCTTTTCTTTGTGTCTTTTTTTGTAAAAACCTTTCCATTGACTATTCCGTTAGCCATTATGGAGAACGCGAATCCACCAAGTCCGACACTAGAGTTTTACCAGAAAAAATATAATTACACCGGTTATGATATACCAAGATGGACGAATGAAATGAGGCGGACAGGATCTTATATTGATTTTATTGAGTACCTTGAGAAAAGAGACCAAGTGCATAAGACTTTTAAAGAATTTACCTTAGGAGCTCCATCAACCCCTCAAAATGCCTCACTTAGTGAAACCTATGCACCATATGAGCCTTCACCTAGGATAGTTTTGTATGAGCCACCTAGTTGCATGTCATGGTTAGGCCCTACCATAATACAGGATGAACACATGGGTGACCTTGATGTGATGGAGGATGTAGCCAAACATGATCACATTGATCAAAAAGACCTAAGTTTTATGATCGATGATGATGAATCTCAAGAAACAGATGATGAATCTTTTGGGCAATTTGTATATAGTAGTCATAATATTGAGGATGATCCTTATGATTCGGATATAGAAGTTGAGATGCCTAGAGAAGTACGTGAGATACTTGGAAAAATGTTAGGGTTAGATTATAATAAAACATATGTTGAGGATATAGGTGATCTTGACACAAGGAATGATGAAGTAGAAAATCTAAGCCCACCAAGTACCCCACAAGTCCTACCATCGTTTGAGGCACACACACCACCCGTGACTTACCCGGAAGAAGTAGAAGAAACTTTAGGAATTCCGATAGAGGTAAAGCCCTTGTACCAAAAACCACTAGAGGATATAGGCTTGAATACTTATAATGATAACCTTACTCTTAGTTCTAGGGAAGTTCCTAGTTTTGATGAACCGGAGCCTCAACCAAAACCGTTACCTAATCTTCCATCCTTGGATGAAAATTTAGGAATTGAAATAGGTTCCGATCCACCCATCAAACCATATAGTCCGGGTAGTCTTAGGACAAAGGTAGTGGACTCTAAGCCTCTCATGATTGATCATAAGAAACATTATGGATTTAAACCGGGTCTATTGGGTCAAGATGGATTCCCAACTAGGAATCTCTCGAAGTTGTTAGAAAATGATCCCTTTCTAGGAGAAAATCTTAATCCACCCATTAACCCGATTGAATTAGGTAAGGTTATGATGATAGGAGCACACCCCTTTGAGCATATAATTCATCCACCACTCTTTCCTCACGAGGCATATTTACACCCTAAGGGTGTGTATCGCTACTTCTACCCGCACTTAATCCTAAGTGTAGGGAAAACCTCCCCTATCTTCGTTAAATAAGGGTAGAGTCAGGCTCGTGACTCGAACAAAAACAAGCGCTCCTTGGGAGGCAACCCATGTTTTGTGTGATTTTATTTGTTTGTTTGTTATTTGCTTCCGTATGCATGCTTAATTTTTATTGTTGGTAGATCATGTTTCTAAACTAAATAGTGGAAATGCTTTACTTTGTTGTTTTGGCCTAGTCTTAACTCCACCTAAAGGTATTTTTGCAAAAGATAAGTGTAAGGGGAAACCCCAAATATGTTTTCAAGAAACACACGATCATGATTCTCCACAATATTAAATGAGCATGTATATTCGTATTTGTTAGAGTCAAATGCTTGTATTGAGTCATAATGAAGTTTTGCAGGATTTTCCAGGAAGTAGGACCAAGTTTTTCCAGAAATTTTCCGGAAACTTAACATAAGAATTTATTCAGGTCCATTCTGACGGCGTCACGAGTTTACTCTTGACGGCGTCAGGAGTTAAAATCTGGAAATTTTACCGGTTTTGTTTTTCTAACGGAGTCTTATGGTTTTTGTGAATTATTAAGTTTTATAATCTCCAGGAAATCTGCAAACTTCATTCCACAAGCATTATATCTTATCTTGTTTTCTAGGATTTAGTAACTTATATAGGATGCCGCCGATTTTACGCGAGGTTGTCTTGTCTGTTTTTGTCAGGATTTACAGGTTATGTTCGACAAGGAGATGATTTATATTCTGGAAGGGAAGCTTTGATTGTTCGTTTTCTTGAAAGAAGATTTAACCTGGCCATCCTATTATCCATACCGAGTGAATCAGGGGAGTATTTGATTTCATTCTCTTTACTTTTTCACTTTTACATTCTTTACTTGAACATTGGGGACAATGTTCATCTTAAGTGTAAGGGGAGAGTAAAAAGATGATACCTTACATATGCACTTTCGCTTAAGTTTGTTTTGTTTGATAGTAGATGTGTAATAAAACTATGAGAAATACTTGTTAGTGCAATTTTAGCGCCAAATTTAAATTTTTTTACAACATTTAGGAGTGAAGCTTTAGCCATAGCAAGCATCTCATGGATAGGAGATTGTATGACTAGCACATAACCGTATATTCAAAAAAATTTTCCACCCAAATATGTGAGGTTCGCCTTTAGATTTGATAGGAAAAGCATTCATTATTAGTGCTTATGAGTGTACCGGTAGCATTTAGATTCTAGAACTTGCGTTAGTGATGCATCCCGAGACCGCTAGTGAGACTACATTCGTGTGGTAGGATTTACTACATGATAAGAGGCATTAGGATCACCCTTGTGTTAAACCCGTATCATAATTACTTGACCATTTAAGTCATATTACTTGACTAGTTAAGTCAACTAATTTTTCCCACACCCTTAGCGTTGTACTCATTTTTAGTACACGAATCCCCTAGTACACCCCTCCGAGCCTATCTTTTCGTTTCTAACTTTAAGCATTTTACTTAAAGGAAGAATTTGTTACACCCCACTTAAATGTACACCCAAATCGCCTTAGCCTTCCATGTATGCGCTCATTTTTAGTGCATTATTGTTATTTGTTAAACCCTAAGTTAACTATCTAATTGATTACATGGTTGCTAAGTCGAGTCATATCCTTGTACATATTGCTTTGGGACGATTGGGACTCATGGGTAAGTACTTATTTTATGGAGTAATGGGGAAGAACATCATTTATTACCCCCATATGTACGTTAATCTTAAAAGTACTCCAAGTGTTTTGATTTTCTTAATTCGAGTCATTAGTTTAGTTAAATGTAAAGTATGTAAAGATTCAAGTGTAAGGGAATGTTCATCCCATATGATGTATTATTTTGGATGGTAGGGTAAGAGTGTATGTAAAAAAAAAAAAAAAAAAAAAAAAAAAAAAAAAAATAGAAAAAGGAAAAAGAGAAAAAACATACGGACTACCATCCCTTTTTATTCTATGTTCATTTTATGTTTTTGTTATTTCTCATTTATTAGCTTAAGTCGAGTCTAGTCTTGGCTTAGCAACGCCATCTTGTACATGTAATTAACCAAGATTGTTAGCTCGCCACCAGTAATAACTTCCTTTATCCAACAAAACCGTGTAATTCATATCCCTATACCTAACGTTACAACCCTTTAAAAGACCTCTTTGATAGTTTATCCTAGGTGCTTACGCCATGTGGTGGAGGTTTGATCCTTTCCCAAGCCTATGGTAATTTATTTTGCTATGACAAGTAGTGAGAGATATCTTCCATTTCCATAATGTTATATTACTTTATTACACCCGAGAGATGTGAGTATCTAAACACTATTTGTGAGGTGCTAGTGTATGACCTCCGAGCTTGTCTATTGGTCTTTAGTGGAATGATTATTTGTTGTAATTACTTTTATATTAGTGTTAAATGACCTCTAACTTGTCTTTTGACTAGAATAAAAGCGCATTTGCTTGAGGACAAGCAAATCTCAAGTGTAAGGGTATATGATAAGGCGAAAAATGAACCACTTTTAGGGGGTCATTTAAGCCCGAATCCGAACTTATTTGATCAAATATTGCCCTAAATCGTTCCTTTTGTGATTTTAGGTACTTGGAGAGTGAATTCTGGAAAAGAAGCCATTTTGGACGTTTTTGAAGCATAAAAGTGAAGAAAACGGCAAAGTCTCAATTTTCCATGCTGGGAACAGTAGGTGACGGCGTCAAGAGTAATTTCCTGACGGCGTCAAACCTCAATAATAAAATCCGAGAGTTCATGAAGGCGTCAAGAGTTTTCCTGACGGCGTCAAACCTCAAGAATTAAAATCCGTAGTTGATGACGGCGTCACACACAGGGCGTCAAGAGTAATTTGTGTGACGGCCTAGGCCTTGACGGCGTCAGAAGTAGATCAAGGCCGTTCGAGGAAGTATTTGGCGGTGAGATGACGGCGTCACACCTTTGTTCTTGATGTCGTCATCCCTGTTTTCCTATATATATTTTTCTAGTTTTTCACATTTAAGGAGAGAAGTTTTGGGAGAAACCCTAAATACGATTTTGGTGTAACTTTACAGGTTTTTCAAGGGTTCCAACCCCTTGATACCTTGCATGATTAATCAAGATAAGTGTTCTTCTAATTCAATCAATATGTCTATGTGTTGGTTGTCTATATCTTGTTCTTGTCTTAATTCTATCATGCTAGGCTAGATCTCTTTTGTGTTTGCTTAGATCTAATGAAACCTAGATATTGATTATGTGTTGATTACTTGTTTATTCTTGTTTTGGATGAATGATTTATATATTAGGCTTAAGAAAACTGGCAGATCTCCAAATGGTAACATGCTTGAACGTCTTAAGAAACATGAACCGAGGCGCACTAGGTCTTTATTGGTTGTATTTAATGCATGAGCCACTGTTTACAATCCCTATAATTGTGCTGGGCATGGTGTAGGAGGAGATAAGAGCTCATAGAATTGGGGAGTTATGTGTGCCACCCCGTGAATGGTATTAAGGAATACGATCCGTCATCCATGCAATTATAACAAGTAATTAACATGTAAAAGATATCTAGGGAGTAGTGAAATCTAAGTAAACACATTTTCTCCAATTACTGTTCACAACTTTAGTTTAATTAGTTTATTTTCATTTTTATTATTTTATTTTGATTGCATCTTAGTATTGGGTTAGTTTAATAGCAACTAATTCCGCCCACTCTTCCAAAACCCGAGATTTTACTTGCTTTCATAAAAATATAAAAATACAAAAATAATCATCCCTCACATTTAGAACTTGTATTTAGGCTTTCTAATCCTAGCGACAATATTCCTAAGCTGAACGATCAATCCCCCGGTACTTGTCACTATACTATACTACAACGATCAGGTACACTGCCTGGTGGGGGTTGTAAGCTTCTCGAGATCCCTCGAGAGGTAAAGCCTGTTGCGATTCCCACGCATCACCGGCTTCTACCGTAGGTTTATCCAAGATTTTTCTAAGATTGCCTGGCCTATGACCCATCTCCTCGAGAAGGATGCTCCTTTCATCTTCTCTCCTGAGTGCATCGAAGCTTTTGAAACATTAAAGAAAAAGCTTATCGAGGCACCGATTCTTGTTGCCCCCGATTGGGACCTACCTTTTGAGCTTATGTGCGATGCTAGTGATTTTGCCATAGGTGCGGTCTTGGGGCAACGTAAAGCAAAATACTTTCAGCCTATACACTACACAAGTAAGACTATGACCGAGGCTCAAGGTCATTACACCACCACTGAAAAAGAACTCCTAGCTGTGGTGTATGCCTTTGAGATATTCCGGCCATACTTGATCCTGACCAAATGCGTGGTGTATACGGATCACTCGGATTTGACGGTTATAAACAAGAACCAAGAGCTTAGAGCTATGACTGAAAAGAACGACTTGCCTAATCTTCATGTTTATCAAAAACAAAAAACAGAGACCATAACGGAAGTGGTGGAAATTCCTAGCTCTCAGAGCACACCACTTGTCCCACCTCCGGATTTTGTTCCTTGTGTCGGTTGTGGTGAGCCACTTTTTGGTTTTCCATGTCATTGGTGTACATGTATACAATGTGGTAACGATCTTCGAGACGGGAGTTGTTTGTTTTGTGGTTTGAGGAATTCATTTGCTTATGATCCTAATCAGAACTCATTCAACAACTCCTCAAATTTTTCCAACTACCCATCACATTCATACGAGCAAGAATCATATTATCCAAATCTTAACAATGCTTCGTATCAAATTACACCAAATCAGACTCAACAGTTTTACTGTTGTAAGTACTGTGGTGGCCCACACTACAGCTCTGATTGTCAAATTAGGAATCAGTTTGTCTATGAACAGGTTCCTTGTAACAATCATGAATTTGGTTTTAACCAGCCTTCACAATACATATACCCTCAACCACCGCCTCAGGACGAGTTAGCTAGAGCTGAATTGATTACTAAAATGATTATGAATCAAAATCAAGTCAACAAGACCATTCAAGATAGTATAAACTGTCTTCAGGATTTGATTCTTAGAAAACAAAAGCCTCCTGTTAACTCATTTTATCTTGAGGATGAAAGTGATGAGGACGAAGAATTTCAAGAGAAAAACCCTAAGGAAACTTCAGATATCTTGCCAATGGGGAACAAGGAAGTCAAAATCAATCCTCTTGAGGAATTTGATGACCTTGTTCCAATCCCAAAGGTATCTGAGAAACCTTTTGATTCAACTTTGGTTGAAACTGCTTCAGTAGAAATACAGGGAGAAAAGAATATGATTGAATCACTAGCAGTAGAAATCATGGAACTTGTAAAAACCATGACTGCTAGTCCTTCTCAACTCCCTCAGTCTGCTGTTATCACACCCGAAGTTCACACTCACTCTCTGATCATGGGGGATGAGCATCTTAGCACTATTCCTAATAAGGAATCGGACGAATTAATAAAGTCTAGTGCTGAGAACCTTGTCCCAATCCCAGGAGAGTCACAGGGAACTTTTGATCATATGTGTGATATCCCTCCTTCTCTTATCTTCCCGAATGATGATGTTGAGATGTTCTCCGATTCAGGGACCAATTATGCAATTTCTCCAAACTTCACACCAAGGACCATTCCTGCAAAAGATTAATAATACAAGGACTAAAATTGATTTTCTCAAAGTTCTTAACATCCCAGGGACCATTTATGTCAATTTGCAAAGTATAGGGACTAAACTTGTAATTTTGTGAAACTTTGCACCAAAGGACTAAATATGTAACTTTATGATTAAAAAGGACCTTTGGTGACTTTTTCAAGTTTTTAGAATAACCAGGGACTAGTTTTGACAACTTTTGAAACTTGAGGGACTGAAACTGCCAATTATGCAAACTTTGTACGTTTTTCATCTGTTTTTGCTTATTTTGCATTTGAAACATATAAAACACACTTCTAAGATATTTTAAGTATTTTGATGCATATTTGAATGTTTTTGGATGTTTTGGCAGCTCAGATTGGTATAAAATGATGAGTATTTAGACACTCATCAATCCCCCACACTAAACTATTGTTAGTCCCTAGCAATCTTTTGAGAAAAACTTAATGGATTTGAAAAACTCTTTACCAAAAGCCATCACTTCTGGAGTAGCCAGATGTAAGAACTGTGGCACACCTGATAACCGAGTGATTTTGAGCAAATCACCAGCTGTCAACGGATTTGATTTGTCTTTACCAAAAGCCGTTTGCTTCTGGACTAGCCAACTCTTGATGGAATAGTCAACGTCTTGGTGAGCTGATTACCAATTATGGATTTTCCACTGCCTTTACCACAAGCCATAATCTTTCGGGCTAGCCAACTCATTCGCTTTTTAGGATATGGCGAGTTGAGGTACCATACAATTTTGGGCAAATTGCAAGCCATCAACGGGTTTGAGATATCTTTACCAAGAACCGTTTGCTCCTGGATTAGCCAATCCTTATGTGGGTTAGACATGGCGGACTGATAACCATTTATTGCGTTCTAAGTGAGAAAAAATTTTAAAATTTGGGCTAAAATGGGGGTTCTTGATGGAACATGTGTTTAAATTCGTTAGAATAATGAATCTCCCCCCACACTTAGAACTGAATATTGTCCTCAATATTCAAAGTACCGGGTGTTAATCCAACACTTAGAACGTAAGAAAGAAAATACTCCATAGCCTTTATTTTAGTTTATGTACACAATTTTTTTTTAAGGTTATATACATATATACAACATGTGGGTTAGTATTTCCCCCACACTTAGGGTGAAAACCCTAAGTACATGCTACTGTTTTTATTTACCGAGTCGCTAGCTTGACTCGACCCCGAATTCATTTGTCCATGGGGAAGCATGATGTGGAAGAGACAATCTGCATCGGACTTTCATTCAAGATGTTTGGATAAACATTTGAAGCACGTGAAAGTTCCACACCGATGAGATAAGTACCCGGCTCATAATTTATAAATGAGAATGCCGGGGTCAAAGATAATGTCCTCACTCCCGAAAGAGTGAAGAACAGGAGAAGCCACGGGATATATGAAGAAAAGAAAGAAAGTCATGATAAAAATCATAACTAACTCCTCATCTTCAATAGGAGAATTCATTGTTACATGAATCTCCTCTTTTAAGCTCGTTTGATCAAGACATATTATAGGTATGTCTAGATCAAAATAAAAGTTATCATACTCCGGTGGAGATATGATATGAGTGAGTTCACCGGAGAACTCCTCAAAGGTGAATGATTCGCATTCGGGATTGATTTGAGTGAGTTCATTGGGGAACTCCTCAAAAGTAAATGATTCATAAACGGGAAGAGAATTATAAGAATGAGAAGTGGTGATACCACTTATCTTCTCTCCCGTTTGATCAAAATAGAACGTTTGCAATTTCGGAATAGAATCATTGATCAAAAGCTCACTATCCTTGACGGGGATAGGAGATGAAATAGGCTTTTCATTAAAAGCCTCGATTCTAGAACTGAGAAGATTAGCATTTAATAATGTAAGACGAAGAGCTTCGTCTTGGATTATTTCTTCATCATTCTCTTCTTCTGAGTTGACAAGATCAGAAGGTAATTCCCCCACATAACTTATGTCTCTACAGGATAAAGAATAGTCCTCATCAGAATCAGAGAACATCTCAATATGATCATTTGGAAAGACAAGAGGGGGAGGGATATCACACATATGATCAAGAATTCCCTGTGACTCACTTGGGATTGAGACAAGGTTCTCAACACTAGACTTTATGAATTCGTCTGATTCCTTTTGAGGAACAGTGTCAAGATGCTCATCCCCCATACTCAGAGAGTGAGTGGGAACCTCGGGTGTGATTACATCATACTCAGGGAGTTGAGAAGGACTAGCATACATGGATTTTATAATTTCCATTTGTTCTGCTGCTAGTAATTCTCCCATACTCTTTTCTCCCTGTATTTCCATGGAAGGAGTCTCAACTGATGAACTTGATGAGGTATCATCACTTTCATCATCTTCATCGAGAAGAGCAGCATTGTGAAATTTGGAACGTGTTATAGCTGCTCGTTCTAAGACTAGTAATTCTTCCATGCTTCTTTCGTCTCTAGCTGCATGTTCTTCAGCAAGTAATTCCGTAATAGATTTATCACGAGAATATGGAATGAGTGGAGACTGTGGGGGTGTGGATGTGTCAAAACCGGATATATCAGAACTAGAACAATGTTCAGGTTTATAATACGGTTGACATTTGAAATCATCATGAGGACCCCCACAATGTACACAAGAAAAACTTGGTGCATTGTGAAACGAAATATTAGCTAACTCCTCCTTAAGGTCTTTAAGTTTCTCAAGAACCTCTAGACAAAGGTCTTGCTGAGTTTCATGAGGAGTTGCTTGGATCATTTGGCACTGTGGAGGTGGGGTCTTGAAATGAATAGTCGTAATTGTTACAAGGAATTGGATTCCTTGTTTGACAATTAGAGCTAAAGTGAGGACCTCCACAGTACTCACAACAGTTGAACTGATGTGATTATAAGTCGTATGTGTTTGAGTCATAATTGTTATCAGGAACCTGCTCATGGACAAGCGTGCTTCCTGATTGACAATCAGAACTGTAGTGTGAACCACCACAATACTCACAACAGTTAAACTGCTGAGTCTCATGGTGTGGAAGCTGGTGGAATGAATCAGTTATGTCAGGGTAGGAATAGGGATTCTGGTTATAGACAGACCCGTTTCCTGACTCTACCATGCCACAACTGGGGCAATTACCACCATTATAAGAACTACCACACCATTGACAGACAAGAGGGTAAGAATAAGACATAGAAAGAATCAAAGGGTTTAGGGGGTGAGAAAATAAAGAATCAAATAGGTAGGAGGGTAAGGGTGAATATTTTTGGTATTTTTGAAAATTTTTGTAGTACTAATAAGAAGGAAAATATTTTTGGTTTTTTTGTGTTCGTTGAAAACTGATTTTAAAAAGTTTTCGGGAACTGTTTTGGTTTTATATGATAATAATATGAATAAGGATGGGTAAATATACAATGAGCGTGTATTCAGGTTCACTAATACGCAAAATCGTTTAGAATAAGCGCACAACCTCCCCGGCAGCGGAGCCAAATTTTGGTTGGCCTGAAACGGTCAGATAATATCAACCAAATGATGGTCAACAAGTCAAACAGCCTAAGCCAATGCTTCCGTGGAATACAGTGTTTCCCCGGGTCGTAATGTCCCAACGAGGTGTGCGATGGTTTATTAAAAACGAATCTGTGATCGAGTGAATATGAACAGGAAAGGTATAAGTGTGTGTGAGTGATTACACTAGGGTTTTATAAAACAAAATAACTTAGATAAACTATTTTAATGATTACGTAAAACCTAGATATCTAAAAACGTTTAATAACTAAAAACACGTACGTTTAATTTAATTCTACGTAAACGTACGAAACAAAAAACGGTTTTAACTAAAGTAGTAATTTGCAAACCTTAGGGGCTTAAATGCAAATTAAATAAACTTAAAATATTTATTTTATAATTATTAATTATTTAATTAATAATTATTATTTAATAACTATTATTAATTATCTAATAATTCACTAATAATTAAGAAAATGTAAAATAAGTCTAGAAAATTAAGATTAAAATTTTGTAAAAGTCTAAAATATTATAAAACTTATTTTAAAAATAAAATTATATTTTTCACACTATTATTCTAATTATTATTAATTAATAACTATTTAATTATTATTTAACTAATTATATGATTTAAATTATTATAAATACTAAAAAGACTTAGATAATTAAGAAGATTTTTATAAATCTAATTAACCATCACAGGAATCCTAAAAAATTATAAAAACTTTATTTTATATATTTTTAAACTAGTTAACTAATTATTATTCTATTTACTAATTAATTATCAATTAAACTATTTAAATTATAAAAACTAGTAAATGAACAGTAAAAATTCTAGAAAAATTACTAAAATTATATTATGTTATATAAAAGCTAGGAAAAATATAAAAACTGGGTGTTACTTTATAAAAACTAATTATGCTATTTATAACTTAATTATTGATTAATTATTAATAAAACTAATTTAAATTATAATAAATACTAGATGATAATTTAAAAATCTAATAAAATTATTAAAAATACTTTAATATAAAAGGAAATTAATAAAAATATAAAAATACAACTTACTTAATAAAAATCTAAAAATGAAAATTAAAATTAAATTATATTAAATAGAAACTATCACTTATTATTATATTTGTTCTTCTGGATTTTTCTTTTACAAAACTAAATTATACCTAAAAATAGACAACTTTAATAAAAACAACTTTTTTATAAGCTAATAATAAGCACTGTGGGGGCTTATTACCTCCACAGTTGACTTTGTTTGACCAAACAAAGAAATGAGCTAGAGTTAACTTATGTGGGGTCAACAAGAGTAAAATCTAACTCAGCTAAGATAAGTAAAAACACTAGAAGCACTTGCCTATTGTGGACAGAGACAGATTATGGGACAAAGTTCAAGGGCAAATCCAAGTGGGGTCCACAATGATCTAGGTCAAATTAAAGGTCACCAATTGATCCCTGGTAGGAGGGGGGTTGGAAGAACCTAAGTTTATCAAGTGGGGCCCACTGAGGTGGTCACAAATCACCACCAAAGTGGTGGTGATGGACTGAGTCTGCTGGTGCAGGGGAAGGGGTCTTCCCTGCAAGTGACTTTGAATGAAGGTGGGGTCCGCAAGAAAAATCCTAAAAATGAAATAACAATGGAACACTAAAGTAGAGGTGGTAGACAACAAGTAGGAACAAATTTCAAGTCCTCACACCTACTCCTAAATTCTTAACAAATCTGGGAGTTTTGGGAAAAAACTGAGATGAGCAATTTGACTTTTTTAGTTTAAACCCTTAAGTTGACTTTGGTGAATTTCTACTGCTTCCTATAAGTTAAATAAGTTATGATAAGCTATGGAGAACCTATTTTTAGCTTAAGCTACAACTAATAAGGTAAAATGGAGATTTGTGGATCACAAATCCCTCACAATTAACTGTGAGGGTTGATTAACTAACTTTTTGACTTTTTACTTACAAACACTACATTTTGTTGTTTGACTGAGTATATAACTTCAAAAGAGAAGTGTTTAAACCAAAGTTACCAACAAACACAACTCATATCACAGTGTTCAACATATATCCAAACACTCCTTTATAGGCAGTTTACCCTAACTCACTTATGATTAAACCTTGAAATACCTAACTACTGATCTAACTATCTTATTATATCATTTTTTAAGCTAATTGAATAGTAGAATGCAATACTAACAATAAGAAAACAGAATTTGCAAATATCAAGATTGTGACTTACAAGTGGTATGTGACTGAGAGACAATGAACCATAGAACCAAGATCTTTCCTAACACCTACCAAGAGGTTCTAAAACCACTGCAATCCAAAACCTTCTTTGATCACTACTTCTTCTTCATTCTTTTCTGGTTTTTTTATTTTTTTTTACTATTTTTCTTTTATTTTTGAGATTTTTTTTAGATTTCTTAACTTAAACTAATTCCAACTCTTTAGAAACTTTTATAAAGCTTATATAGGTACTGAATTGAGCTTAAATAAGCATACAACAACAATATTTGACAAATGAAGAATTTGTCAAATTCTTCAAAACTGTCAAATTCTAATTTGATGAACAAAATGGTAATTAAAGGTTCAAGATAGCTTGTATTACACTAAAGTAACTTAATACAACTGATTCAAATGGAAATTACAACTGAATTGGAAAGTTACACTAACTACGATTATATTAAACTAAAACTAATCTAATAATCTTCTCTTCTGCTTCCTTTTCCATATATAGAAGATATTTTGAGCTTCTTGCAGTCTTGTGAGACTTTCCCATCAATCCTTAGCCCTTGATGTGGTCAAAATTATCCAAGCCGTTCAAACCTACTTTTTCGCTCCAAAAAGTCATGGTGTCAGTGTGGGGTACTGTAGATTGCGTGGAGAGGTAATTAGGGTTTAATGGGGGCTTGGAGGGTTGTGTGAGGTGGAGGAGAGTGGTTAGGACAGGTGGTGGGTGAGCTGGTATTGAAACCAGTGAGGTGGTGGTGGTATGGTTTTGGGAGGGAAAGGGTAAAAGGGGGTGGTGGTGTTTGACCTGGGCGTTGACCCGTTTTTAATAATAAGGGTGGTTTGGGCTGGGAAGTGTTTTGGGCCTAGGAAGGGAGTGGGCTGGTTGTAGTTTGTATTTGGATTGGATTTTGCTTGTGAAAATAATAAGGATCCGTTTGGTTGTTTGTTAATAAATCACAAGGACCAAAAATGTAATTTGGTAAATATTGAGGGCAGGTTTTGTAAATTTACCAAGGTTCTCACAGGGACCAAACTTGACAAGGATGAATAGTACAAGGTCCTATTTGTAATTTTTTCATTTTAATATATTCAGGGACCTTTTCTGTCAATTCACCAAACTTCAGGGACCAATTATGTAATTTCTCCAAACTTCACACCAAGGACCATTCCTGCAAAAGATTAATAATACAAGGACTAAAATTGATTTTCTCAAGGTTTTTAACATCCCAGGGACCATTTATGTCAATTTGCAAAGTATAGGGACTAAACTTGTAATTTTGTGAAACTTTGCACCAAAGGACTAAATATGTAACTTTATGATTAAAAAGGACCTTTGGTGACTTTTACAAGTTTTTAGAATAACCAGGGACAAGTTTTGACAACTTTTGAAACTTGAGGGACTGAAACTGCCAATTATGCAAACTTTGTACGTTTTTCATCTGTTTTTGCTTATTTTGCATTTGAAACATATAAAACACACTTCTAAGATATTTTAAGTATTTTGATGCATATTTGAGTGTTTTTGGATGTTTTGATAGCTCAAATTGGTATAAAATGATGAGTATTTAGACACTCATCAACACACTATACAATCCACGGAGTATTGGTCTAGGAAGTTTGACTTTGTTGACCATTTACTTGGTTAATTTAAGTTGACTGTTTAGCATCAATCATCTAGGTTTCATTACATCTAAGCAAACACATGAAAGATCTAGCCTAGCATGTTAAAATCAAGACAAGCATAAGATATATTCAAACAACACATAGACATATTGATTGAATTGAAAGAGGACTTATCTTAATTGAACATAAAAGGTTTCAAGGGGTAAAAACCTTGAAAATACTGTTACAAACGACCTAGGGTTTATTAGGTTCGACCCTAGTATTCTCCACACAAGTTCCTCTTTTTTTTTAATGAAAAATAGAAAAGTATATATAGATTTTGTGAGGTGACGGCGTCAAGAGTAAATTTCTGACGCCGTCATCTCGCCGCCAATAAACTCCTCGGACTGCCTAGATCTAGGTTTGACACCGTTACGTGTAATCCATCTTCAGGCCGTCACCATTTTAACTCTTGACGCCCTTCTCTTGACGCCTTCAGGTTTTCACTGGGTCGTCATGGATTTTACTCCTGACGCCGTCACAATTTTCTTCTTGACGCCGTCAGGTACTGTTCTCAGCATGGAAAATCAAGTCTTTGCCGTTTTCTTCACTTTTATGCTCCGAAAACGTCCAAAATGCTTCCTTTTCAGAATTTACTCCCAAAGTACCTAAAATCACAAAAGGAACGATTTAGGGCAATATTTGATCAAATAAATTCAATTACGGGCTTAAATGACCCCCTAAAAATGGTTCACTTTTCGCCTCATCATATACCCTTACACTTGAGATTTGCTTGTCCTCAAGCAAATGCGCTTTTATTCTAATCAAAATACAAGTTAGGGGTCATTTAACACTAATATAAAAGTAATTACAACAAATAATCGTTCCACTAAAGACCAAAGACAAGCACGGAGGTCATATACTAGCACCTCACAAATAGTGTTTAGATACTAACATCTCTCGGGTGTAATAAAGTAATATCACAATATGGAAATGGAAAACATCTCTCACTACCTGTCATAGCAAAACAGATTACCATAGGCTTGGGAAAGGATCAAACCTCCACCACATGGCGTAAGCACCTAGGATAAACTATCAAAGAGGTGTTTTAAAGGGTTGTAACGTTAGGTGTAGGGATATGGAATACACGGTTTTGTTGGATATAGGCAGTCTTTACTGGTGGCGAGTTAATCATCTTGGTCAATTACATGTACAATATGGCGTTGCTAAGCCAAGACTAGACTCGACTTAAGCTAATGAATGAAAAATAACAAAAACATAACAAACATAGAATGCAAAGGGATGGTAGTCCGTATGTTTTTTTTTTTTTTTTTTTTTTTTTTTTTTTTTTTTTTTCATACACTCTTACCCTACCATCCAAAATAATACATCATAGGGAATGAAAATTCCCCTTACACTTGAATTTTTACATATTTTACAATAAACTAATCTAATGACTCGAATTAAGAAAATCAAAACACTTGAAGTACTTTTAAGATTAATGCACATATGAGGGTAATATATGATGTTCTTCCCCATTACTTCATAACATAAGTACTTTACCCATGAGTCCCAATCGTCCCAAAACAATATGTACAAGGATATGACTCGACTTAGCAACCATGTAATCAATTAGATAATTAACTCAGGGTTTAAACAAATAACAATAATGCACTAAAGATGAATGCATACACGGAAGGCTAAGGCGATTTGGGTGTACATTTAAGTGGGGTGTAACAAATTCTTCCTTTAAGTAAGATGCTTAAAGTTAGAAACGAAAAGATAGGCTCGGAGGGGTGTACTAGGGGTTTCGTGTACTAAAAATGAGTACAACGCTAAGGTGTGGGAAAAATTAATTGACTTAACTAGCCAAGTAATATGACTTAAATGGTCAAGTAATTATGATACGGGTTTAACACAAGGGTGATCCTAATGCCTCTTATCATGTAGTAAATCCTACTACACGAATGTAGTCTCACTAGCGGTCTCGGGATGCATCACTAACGCAAGTTCTAGAATCTAAATGCTACCGGTACACTCATAAGCACTAATATAAATGCTTTTCCCATCAAATCTAAAGACGAACCTTACATATTTGGGTGGAAAATTTTTCTGAATAGTACGGTTTTGTGCTAGTCATACAACTCCTATCCATGAGACGCTTGCTATGGTTAAAGTTTCACTCCTAAATGTTGTAAAAAATTTTAAATTTGGCGCTAAAATTACACTAACAAGTATTTCTCATAGTTTTATTACACATCTACCATCAAACAAACAAACTCAAGCGAAAGTGTATCTGTAAGGTATCATCATTTTACCCTCCCCTTACACTTAGGATGAACATTGTCCCCAATGTTTAAGTAAAGAATGTAAAAGTGAAATATGTAAAAAGAATGAAATCAAATACTCCCCTGATTCGCTCGGTATGGATAATAAGGTGGCCAGGTTAGATCTTTCTCCAAGAAAATGAACAATCAAAGCTTCCGTTCCAGAATATAAATCATCTTCTTGTCATACATAACCTGTTAAACCTGAGAAAACAGACAAGGCAACCTCGCGTAAAATCGGCGGCAATCTATATATGATAACAAATCCTAGAAAGCAAAGTAAGATATAATGCTTGAGGAATGATGTTTGCAGATCTCCTGGAGATTATAAAACTAAAGATTCAACAAAAACTTTAAGACTCCATTAGAAAAACAAAACTGGTAAAATTTCCAGAATTTTACACGTGACGCCGTTAGGAATTTCTTCCTGACGCCGTCAGAAGTGACCTGCAAAAATTCTTATGTTATGTTTCCAGAAAATTTCTGGAAAAACTTCGTCCTACTTCCTAGAAAATCCTGCAAAACATCATTATGACTCGATACAAGCATTTGACTCTAACAAATACGAATATACATGTCCATTAAATATTGTTGTGGATCATGCTCAATTTCTTTCTTATAAAAAAATTTGCATCTCCCTTACACTTATCTTTTGCAAAATACCTTTATATGCAATTAAGACGAAGCTAAAAACACAATAAAGTATTTTCACAATTTACTTTGAAACATGAGCCACAAACAACAAAAATAAAACATGCATACGGAAACAAATAAAATCAAATAAACAAACAATCAAACAGATAAAAAGGGGCTTGGGTTGCCTCCCAAGAAGCGCTTGTTTTTGTTCGAATCACGAGCCTGACTCTACCCTTATTTAACAGAAATATGGGTGGCTTTCCCTACACTTAGGATTAAGTGCGGGTGGAAGTAGCGATACACACACTTAGGGTGGAAATATGCCACGTGAGGAAAAAGTGGTGGATGAATTATATGCTCAAAGGGCTGTGCTCCTATCATCATAACCTTACCTAATTCAATTGGGTTATTGGGCGGATTAAGATTTTCTCTTAGAAAGGGATCAGCTTCTATCAACTTCGAGAGACTACTAGTTGGGGATCCATCTTGACCTAATAAACCCGGTTTAAACCCATAATGTTTCTTGTGATCAATCATAAATGGGTGATGTAAGCATGTAAGGTCATTTTCCACTCCTATATTGACTTTCTCTCTACAAGGCTTAGAGTCCACTACCTTTATCCTAAGACTACCCGGCAACATGGGTTGATGGGTGGGTCGGCTCCCCTTTTGTCTCCTAGATGTATATCTAAGGATGGAAAGTTGTGTGAAGATTGAGGTTCCGGTTCATCAACACTAGGTAATTCCCTAGAACTAAGAGTAAGGTTATCACTACAAGTATTCAAACCTATATCCTCTAGTGGTTTTTGGTACAAGGGTTCTACCTCTATTGGGACTCCTAAAGTCTCATCTACTTCATCCGAATAAGTCACGGGCCGTGTGTATTATCGTAGAGGCTGTAAGTACACAGTGCTCCACAACTATGAATAGTATAGTGGGGTTGAAAGACAAGAGTGCGCGCCCCTTCTTTTTCAAGTAGGCTACTTTTTCCGGAACGCAGTCCGAGATAACCGTAACCGTGTATAGAGTGAAGGCGGGCCAGGAAAGCACCCTGAACTCATAGGGTGAAGGCAAAATAGAAGAGAGCTAGAATCCTTATAAAACTCAAGGGGACGTCCTTTCTCGAACTACTAAAAGATAGAATGTTTACACCTTAAGCTCAGCCACGCCACCGCACCCGTAAATAGTCTCCGCGCCCGCTCACGCTTCGCTGACCTATCGCGTGGTAAAGAGAAGAAAGTACGAAATAATAGTAAACGGAGCACACCGCAAATTCGCCTCTGGCCTCTGGGCACGTCGGAACCGCATGAGTTCACCGGGGTGGAGCACGGTCCGCCAAAATCGGCATAGGTTAGGTGCTATTGATGGAACATGGTAAGCTTATCTTTTTCCATATGGAAGTGCTGCGGGCACATAGAGATGTGGGTAGAGGAAGCCTCAAAAAGTGAAGGCCGAGCTGTAGGTCACGTGACCTGCACCGAGTTGGTGGCTGACTGGGCATCTATTTTATTCATTGAATAGTGCCCTACCTTACCACTTGACTAGTAAAAAGCCCGTTTACTGACACACTATCCCACCTTAGGGTAGCCCCCTTATTTCAAATAGAATACCTATCCTATTAGTTCATTTGGTACTAAGTTTCCTTTTAGTAGCAAAATGAATTAGAAGTAGGACCAAACAGAGAGTTAGCAGCATAAACAAAGAGGAATTTGTGAATGAGAAATACAAGTTTTCTATCTTCATAGGAATCAATGGGTGAATGGAAAATTTCTCAAGTGGACTGGGGGGCGTCAGAGGTGTCCCCCCTGTAATGTTGTTTAATTGTTGTATGGCAAAGTCATAGTGATCACCCTCTTCTCTTCTTAAATGGTTTATAATCTCACATAGAGAATTCGGGTTTTCTGAATCATTATGCATTTCTTTGGCGATATCGAGTACTTGGGTTTCATTTGGGCTTTCTTTTTTACATCTGTCTTGGAACATACAAAAAACGTGGTCAAAGATTTCATTCTTTAGGAAGTCCGCTAGATCTTTCGTAGTAATACGAATCCCCGACGTAGCTGTATCACTGGAACTTGAGTTAAGACTCCTTTCATCAAGGAGAAGGATGCGCCCCTGCGCGAGCCTTATTGAAAACTAAAGCAAGAAGGGAGAAAGTTTACTTTGAGAAAGAAGGTGCTTGCTGCCACTTTATTAGCAAGGTTGTTTACCTCAATAAAGGCGAAAACTTGCTTGACTATGACTAAGAAGATAGAAAGGGGCTTTTCTCGCTTAGTATTGCTTTGGCTGAGCCCTATCTTGCTGGCGCGGAAGCTACCGCAACTCAAATAAAAAATGAATTAAGGAATTCTGACTTTTTGGTATTTTCAGTTTTGTCGAGAGGAAGGATCCAAATTCCCCATCAATAAAGTGAGGGCTTTCCGGACCTTCCCCAATCCTCACTCCCCCTTTTTCAAAAAGAAGCCCCGCTCAACAACCCTCTCTGATAAGGAAGAAAACGAAAGAATCTCAATTTTACGACAAATCCGGTCCGATGGCTGTTCTCCACTAACCACTAGGATATAGGGACTCTATATTTCATCTTTGGTGCCATTGCTGGAGTGATGGTCGAAGGCTTTCCACAAATTGAGATTTGGCCGTAGAAGGATCGAATTGTATCCGAAGAACAGGGGAATACAAAAAAGTAATAAGAGAGGCGCACAGACCAATCAATCGTATCGGTCGTATTCTTGAATTTGGAATGAAAAGAAGAGTAATGCTTCCTAGCACGGGACACAAAATAAGACCACTTAGATCAAAATAGCATTCCACAGAAATGTTCTAACATAGAGTAGAATCTAACATTGAAGAGATTAGTTGACAATAGTCAAAAGATGGGCGCCTAATTCTAATACAATAGGGGTCTATCAGTGCAAGTCAGCTGAACACCGTGATTGATGAGTGGGTAGGTGGGTTAGGTGCACCTCTCGCCCAGTGGGAAGTAATGAGGCTAGTCTCGCCCCCCCCCCCCCCCTCTGAATGAAGAACCACCACATCATTGCATGCAAGGGGAGCTCACTCGATTCGCAGATTGGTCCGACTCGTAATTCACTTCTGACCCCGTGTTCGATAGCCCGACCGTAGTGATGTTAATTGTGGTTACATCCATAAGTAGCTTGGTCCATCTTTATTCCATTTCATATATGTCTGAGGATCCGCATAGCCCTCGATTTATGTGTTATTTATCCATTCCTACTTTTTTTATGCCAATGTTGGTGACTGGAGATAACTCTCTTCAATTATTCCTGGGATGGGAAGGAGTAGGTCTTGCTTCATATTTGTTAATTCATTTCTGGTTTATTCAATATCCTTGACTTTTCAATAAGGGGCGCGTTAGCTAGGCCGTTTTCTTGCAGGAGTGCTAGCGCGCGCCCTTACGTTTTCTTCGCTTGCTCTGCAGTGCAGCAAACTAGTATAAAGGGGCCCCAGACGCAGGAGCCGCCAGCCGGATCGACCAACAAATGATAGGCCAGAGGGATGGGCTCATTCGACTAATCAGTGATCCTTGGGCCTACCTAACACAGATGTCCCTGAAATAGGGGATTGGTTGATCGGAAAGCTCGGGCTGGAGTAGGACATTCCATACAATTCTGATTCGCTAGCCTCTCAAATCCCATTTTTTCATCGGGGTGAATTCTAAGGTTCCTTATTCCGTGGAAAATTCAGACTTTCTTTTTGATGCTGCGATCACATAAAAACATAAACTTTGAGGCTCAATGGCTAAATACATGGCAATTGAATCATAAGCCGAGATCATAAAGAGCATACTGCGAGTAGGAAGTGGAATTAATACAATGGATTCAAAAGCATCAAACCTCTCTTGTTCGGAAGAATCAAAACACATCGAAATGGTACCATCCGTACTTAATAATAGAAGGATTTGGCAGAAATATGTAAAATTGTCCCTCCTAAAAAGATTATTTCCAGTCTTATAAAGGAAAGAAAGCAGGATGAACAGGCTTGAGTGTCGATAGGTGACATTAAGGTAGGCGTCTATCTCTTATTATACTATAGCAACGGGAGAAGTCGGGATTGGTGCCCTAAATGAAGGGAAATCTATAAAAAATTAGCATTTTGCCCAGATAGAACTTTTTCAATTCATGATCTGCTCTACGAAGAGAAAAGTGAAAGTGTCCCTCCTTCCACTCCCAGCTTCGTCGTTTAGTGGTAACGAGTGTGCGCCCCTTTAGAGAAAGGGCTTCAAATGATGGTAGGACTTGTGGGGTACTTGGTGGGCTTAAATTTTCAACTCTATCCTCCATCTTATCAAGATTACCAATGTGCTCAGCTTGTATTGTGGTGAAATCAAACCACCCCGTGCACCCAGTTATCTCATCTATAGGTTTATCCCCAAACAATCTTCTTGCTTGTTCCCTTAAACTTGCTATCAATTGATCCGTAACAACGTTTGTTGGGTTGTCCATTTTTTTGGCAAGTATGGCACAATTCTCTATGGTTTCCCATGCTTCATCAACCCTTAATCCCCAAAGGTCCCCATCTGCGGCATGGTCAATCTCCATTTTGGTATAGTGGTCGACACGATGGTAAAATATTTCAATTTGGGACCACAGATCGAAATTATGATGAGGGACTTTTCGGGGTAAATATTTAAAACGAGCCCATGCATCATAGATAGGTTCATCCTCATGTTGTTTAAACATCAAGATGTCATTTGGAGTGGGTGAATTTCGTGGTTGGTAGTATGGTGGATTCGCGTTCTCCATAATGGCCAACGGAATAGTCAATGAATTTAATTTACTAACAAAGGCACGAAGAAAAAGATAGACTAAAGAAAACCTAAAAATAAAAATAAAATCTTACTAGAAAGGAATCTAGCAAGTAGACCTAATATAAAGAAATCCTAACCTAGACAATAACTATTCCCCTGGCTGCGGCGCCAAAAACTTGATGCGTGGGAATTGCACTAGGCTTTACCTCTCGAGGGATCTCGAGAAGCTTACAACCCCCACCAGGCAGTGTACCTGATCGTTGTAGTATAGAATAGTGACAAGTACCGGGGGATTGATCGTTCAACTTGGTAATAGTGTCGCTAGGATTAGAAAACCTGAGAACTAGGTCTAGAGGTGAGGGATGATTCTTTTTGTATTTTTTTATATTTTATTAAAGCAAATAAAATCTCGGGTTTGAAGGAGTTGGGCGGAATTAGTTGCTAGTCAACTAACCCAATAACTAAGATGCAATCAAAATAGAATACTAAAAAATGAAAATAAACTAAATTAAGATAGAGGTGTGAGCAATATATAGGAGAATTGTGTTTACTCAGATTTCACTACTCCCTAGATATCTTTTATAGGTTAATTACTTGTTACAATTGCGTGGATGACGGATTGTATTCCTTAATACCATTCATGGGGTGGCGTACTTACTTCCCCAATCCTATAAGCGCCTACTTCACTCCTATGTCGAGCCGGCTAAGAAGCTCCTAACATGGGATCACTAGAATTTGCTTATGCATTAAATACAACCATAAAGACCTAGTATACATCGGTTCATGTTTCTTAAGACGTTCAAGCAAGTTACACAATGGAGATCTGCCAGTTTTCTTAAACCTAACATTGAAATCATCCATCCAGTACAACTATAAACAACCAATCAACCTATAATCAACATCTAGGTTTCATTACATCTAAGCAAACAAATGAAAGATCTAGCCTAGCATGTTAAAATCAAGACAAGCATAAGATATATTCAAACAACACATAGACATATTGATTGAATTGAAAGACGACTTATCTTAATTGAACATGAAAGGTTTCAAGGGGTAAAAACCCTTGAAAATACTGTTACAAACGACCTATGGTTTATTAAGTTCCACCCTAGTATTCTCCACACAAGTTCCTCTTTTTTGAATGAAAAATAGAAAAGTATATATAGATTTTGTGAGGTGACGGCGTCAAGAGTAAATTTCTGACGCCGTCATCTCGCCGCCAATTAACTCCTCGGACTGCCTAGATCTAGGTTTGACACCGTCACGTGTAATCCATCTTCAGGCCGTCACCATTTTAACTCTTGACGCCCTTCTCTTGACACCTTCAGGTTTTCACTGGGTCGTCATGGATTTTACTCCTGACGTCGTCACAATTTTCTTCTTGACGCCGTCAGGTACTGTTCTCAGCATGGAAAATCAAGTCTTTGCCGTTTTCTTCACTTTTATGCTCCAAAAACGTCCAAAATGCTTTCTTTTCCAGAATTCACTCCCAAAGTACCTAAAATCACAAAAGGAACGATTTAGGGTAATATTTGATCAAATAAATTCAATTACGGGCTTAAATGACCCCCTAAAAACGGTTTATTTTTCGCCTCACCATATATATATATATATATATATATATATATATATATATATATATATATATATATATATATATATATATATATACTAGACTATAGACCCACGGGTTTCGCGGACAGCATCTAAAACAACAGCAATCCATAAAAATATTGGGCCATTTTTGTGAGATGTGAAAAAAAAAATTGTTTTTTTTTTTTTTTTTTTTATTATTTTTTTTTTTGTAAAATTTTATGATAAATTTTTTTTGCGATAAAAGAATTTCATTTGTGACAAAAAAAATCAAAAGTGAATAAAAAACAGGTGAAAACATATAGAAAACGTAATGGATAAAAAAAAAAATATTAGATACTGTGGATGCAATTTTCGCTAAGCCACAACAATCATTTTTCTTTATGTAATTTACCATAGGGACGGGTGATTCAATTTTCAAAATTCAAGGGTAAAATGGCCATCAAAGTTTTTTTTTGTTTTTTTTTGTTTTTTTTTTTTTTTTTTTTTTTTTTTCGCTACTCTGAATTTGCTTTTTTGACAACTATAATTTTTATTTTTTTTTATTATTATTATTATTATTTTTTTTTTTTAATTTAAAGTGCATAATGTAGATGATTTTTAATTAGCTCCACATATGATACCCCATGTCGGATATTAATTTATAAATTGGCAAATTAAACACGATATTTGATGCATGTTTTAGAAAGGATATATGATATTATATTCAAGCTCGCCTACCTGTATGCTACATATGAAATTATATATTTTGAAAAGACTATATATCTCAAACCTTGAAGACACCGGTGTTTATTTATGTTCCGCGACAGTTTATAATCGTAAAAACGGTAAAATTATCTAAGTATGAAAGTAACATTTTTGGTCGTTTAAGTTTCTTTTGGTAATCAAGGCGTTATTTTACTACTGGCCAATAACCGGTGAGGAATAGTACTGACATTTTCTTTTTGAATAAAGGGGATTACCCCGGTAAATAGTACTGACATTTTCATTATTCAAATCCATGGTTGGTACATATAGGCCAGTTTCACATCATGCTATATATGAATATTATGTTGTATTTTCTATCAATTTATCTTATAGGTGCTCCTTTTCCCGATTGTAACGGGCTCAATAATCACAGATATGACTCGATCTTTGGCTCGTGCATCTGGAGCTCCATGTCCATCCCCATATTGGTACGTACAATGTGAAATTCGAGCAAGATTGATGGCCATATCAATGAATGGATCTCCCGACTCTTGAGAACAAGCTACTTGGGCTTTGATCATTTTCCTCCATGCTTCATCAATCAGATTTTTTATATATTCACGGGCAACTTCCTCACAAACAACATTCTCGTGCATGTAACATGATATTGCATTTGCCGTTTTGCCTTGTTTTATCTCTTCCTATGCCAAAATAAATACAGAATCAAGACAAAAATGAATAAGCAAAACATTGTAGAAATACTCGGAGTAATAAAACATACCGATGAAGTACCCAAATCATTGCATAGTCTGAAAATAGTTGACGACCATTTTAAGAGCTCGTGATACTTCTCTAAGGACTCAATCGTATCTTTCTTCATTTCTTTGTTGACTAAAAAGTAACCATGAGTAAGTATAACCACTCCAGAGACCGATCGCCAAGCATTATTAAGATAATCTTCAAGTGTTGGAATGTATTTGTTATGAGTCAGCTTGGCTTCCACATAGAACACTTCTAATAAGTCTCCCCACTATTATTTCCCCACGAAAAGAGGGGTTATTATAACAAGCTAGTTAATACTCACTTGTATACAAAAACTCCTTTATTAATTATGGTTACACTAACCTCTTTTGCTAGGATTGGTAGTGTACTTGGATGTTGTGAGACGATCCAGCACTTTTAGGCAAATATTATAAGTGCACGGGCTGATTTCATTTAGTTGTTTCTATTGTTAGTATTTTCTTTTTATATATATTAGCTTGTTGGCTAAGCAAGAGAGTCTTATTTATAGGGCATTAGGGTTACAGATTTAGGGTATGCAGAATTTGGAGTCTGTCATTAGACATTGGGAGGTCACCTACATCCCGAAAGTAGGTACTATCTTGTTCTTTATTTTCGTTCTTTTGATATTTTAATAAAATTCAGCCATGGTTCGTATCAAATTGGCATCAGAGCAAGATTCTGGATCAATTTTTTTTCCAGAGGTACTGTTCATCGAGGTACTGTTCATTCAAAAAAGAAAAGTTTTAATGGCTAACAAGAAGATCGAGGGTCTGGAAACTGAGTTCGCACAGTTTCGTACTGAAATCAATACCAGGTTTGCTGAAATCAATGACAAGTTCGCTGCAATGCAACAAGAAAACAAGGCAATGCAACAAGAAAATAAGGCGATGCAAGAAGCGAATACAAAGCGATTGGATGATATGATGAAGGCCTTGGCAGCTTTGACCACTAGCACAAGTAAGTTCCAACCTGAGAATGAGAAAAAGAATACTGGTCCACAATATGATGATCTCGGGTTTCTCATGAACCACCGAAATTTAAATGAGACATTCGATCCGAAAAAAAGGTGGAGGGTGTTGTGTTTCGGGATAAGAACAGCAACGTGTTTGAAGTAGGATCTGGATCGAATGGGATAGAAAATCATTACACAGGGGGGGGGGGTCAAAAAGGGGATCGTTTGGGGCTGATTTTTGCTTCAAGAAGTTAAAGATGCCGATATTCGAGGGTGAAGATGCTCATGGGTGGATATATCGTATGGAACGGTATTTTGACATCCAAGAAATCCAGGAGATGGATCAGTTGTGGGTTGCGGTCTTGTGTATGGAGGATCCGGCCTTATCATGGTATCGTTAGAGTGAGGGAAGGGCTCCGTTTAGGTCTTGGGAAGGGTTAAAAAGACGATTATTGGAGCGTTTTCAACAATCTTATGAGGGGACACTTTATGAACGGTTTTTAGGCATCACTCAAGACCGCACTGCTAGGGATTATGTGGCTTATTTCGAGAGATTGGCGTGTCAACTTGTTGGAATTCTGGAACCGGTTTTGCAGGGCACATTTATCAATGGACTCAAACCTGAGCTTCGTGCATCTGTTCGTGTGATGCAACCAAAAGGGCTTGATCATGCCATGAAGCTGTCAATTTCTATTGATGAGAACAAGACTTCTTACAATGTCTTATGGGGAGGTGGGTCACACCGTTCAACAATAGAGCAAACCACTTCGAAGGGAGAGAACTTTAGAAGATTAACGCATTCGGAACTACAAGCTAAGAAAGCTAAAGGATTGTGTTATCGTTGTGATAAGAAATTCGCCCCAGGTCACCGGTGCCCAAGTTAGACTTTACAAGTGATGCTCGTTGATGAAAGTGATGGAAGCTTATGAGGAGGCTGCACTAGATCTTCAAGTCAAACGATGGGATCCCGGAACAAAGATCGATTAAGAGGAAATTTTAATGCCACACCTTGAGGACAAGGTGTGTGTTTTGGCGGGGGAGTATTGATACGATCCAGCACTTTTAGGCAAATATTATAAGTGCAGGGGCTGATTTGATTTAGTTGTTTCTATTGTTAGTATTTTCCTTTTATATATATTAGCTTGTTGGCTAAGCAAGAGAGTTTTATTTATAGGGCATTAGGGTTACAGGTTTAGAGTATGCAGAATTTGGAGTCTGTCATTAGACATCGGGAGGTCACCTACATCTCGAAAGTAGACATTATCATGTTCTTTATTTTCGTTCTTTTGATATTTTAATAAAATTTAGCCTTGGTTCGTATCATGTTGAAGCCCAATTCAGTGACGATGTTGAAAAGAGCTCGATAGCCTACTTGTAAATACTCAGGCATATGTTCTATTGCAGTAATGTCCCACCTGAAAAAGAATGATTACAAATTCACTTTGAAAACTTGTAGTTAAGTGGTTATAAACTTTGAACCAAGTGAGGAAATTATTAAAGCAGTGTGGTTCGAAACTGCAAACCTCTTAACTACATCTGTGAAGATCTTGAGTTCATTTAGAGAACCAAAAACATCATAGATGTCATCAATTAAAGTAATTAACGCCCCAACTTTCGTGAGCCCTACACAGCATGAATAATATTGAGGTTCAAATACCATTCCAACTGTCCAAAAGAAGCATTCCATGAGTCGGTCCCTAACGAAGCTTAGGTAGTGTTTCTTTTTTGCTTACACTGTGTTCTCCACTTTATTTGAGAAGGAAAAGTAATGGAAAGGGTAGTAAAGGAAAGAAGAGTACATGAGGGTAAATAAACTTTATAAAATTATTGTGTTCTCTAGATCAAACGGAAGGAAATGTAAACTAGAAACAAAGAGTAACGAATTTACAAATATACCCTTTTGTCATGATTTTTGACATATGAGTATACAATACGTCAGTTAACAACTACTCCACTAACAGCTACAATATTAAAATCAAATCAATGAAAATATTTGATATTGATACAAGTATTTCAAAAAAAAGATAAATTCGTGCATAAATTCAACAACTGAAGAACATTGAACGATTAAGCATGTATATTGTTTACATACTATTTCATGCTTGTTTAATCCTGTCACC
Organism: Artemisia argyi; assembly: GCA_030686995.1. Classification (NCBI taxonomy): domain Eukaryota; kingdom Viridiplantae; phylum Streptophyta; class Magnoliopsida; order Asterales; family Asteraceae; genus Artemisia; species Artemisia argyi. The sequence goes on along the minus strand of CM060691.1, from coordinate 80,854,347 downwards.
AGCTTCATCCCAAAAACCCATCACCACCGCCACCTAACACCAACACAGCAGTGATGGCAGATCTACAACCAGCTTCATCCCAAGATTCATTTTTCAGTTTTTTTTTTAATAATAATTGTTCATTATTTTTTTTGAATATGAATAGTTGATATTATTTGGGTATGTTAAAATTTATTAAGATGATGGTGTGATGGTAATGAAAAAGGTGCAAAATAATGAAATCTGGGTAAAGTTGGACTGTGGATTGTGGAAGGACTATGCAAGGACTAGCATAATGAAGATGAAAGAGAAGAATAAATATAATTAAATAGGGATAGTTAAGTCTTTTGGCCACCTTTTGTTCACTTCCTTCCCGATATTGGGATGAAGGATTTTGCACCAAAAACACCTACGTGATAGCTCCTTTACTGTCCTTTTTGTTTCTTTATCAAATCTCAAGAACACAAGTAATTTATTGTTTCATCCCTTTCCCTCCACTTTCTCTCCTTTTATGAGACTAGAGAACATAGTGTTAATATCCTAGATGGGAAACTTTCTTAATACATGTAGAAAAAAAGATTGTTTCTTTTTAACTTAACTCATAATGAAATCCTAGATGTAAAGGGTGGCTAATATTGTCGTTGTTTGTATCCAGGATAATGGTCCCTACCCAAATACCCAAAATATCCTCCCTTTTCTCTTTTATTTTCTCTCCTCCCCAAATACCCAATTCACTTTTCTTCTCCGTACCTACATCCCCATCACAGCCAAGTAACTTCACCATTATCCCCACTCCGATATGCCAACTTATTCCCTGTCTCTGCCATTAGTTCGTCGTCTCTACATCTTTGATTTTTGTGACAAAATGTCTTCATGTTGAATTTGTATGTGCACAAATCTACATATAAATTAGGTTTTTTTCCCTCCTTCGATGGTCTAAAAAGCATATCAATTGATATGAATGGACTGTTAAATGTATTGTTCTACATGGGTTTTTGTAAGTTTGTAGCAACTAAGGTGTATTTTTTAATTTTTTTTTGAACAGCGGATTTTTATTGAGAAAAAAAAAACTAGCAAGGAGCTAGATCAAACAAGAACAATATAAGGGTTCTTAATCCAATCGTCCCACTTGAACGACGATTTACATCTAAATTTACACCAATAAAAAGAACTAGAAACTAAATTATCAAATAACAGCGCCTTTTCAGGGATCTTCTTATCGAACAGAAGCTTGTTACGAAAGTTCCACAAATACCACCACAAACCATAGTATACACCCTCAAGAACGTCTTTGAGTTTGGATTGAATCCGAATAGAAACTAACCAAACTCGCCATTCCTCGTATGAATTCACCTCCAAATAGTCGATATTCCACCAATGAGATATCTTACGCATAATCTGCCTCACAACAACACATTGAAAGAAAATATGATTTGTTGATTCCACACCGGCATTACAAATAGGACAAACAATCGAATCAATATCCATTCCACGGCGAGAGATATTAAAATGAGTTGGGAGCGCGTTAGATTTAACTTTCCAAGCTATGATATTCACCTTGATTGGCACGGATTTAACCCACCTAGTTGATAAGCTAACATCTTGAAATCGATTCCCATCAATTACTTTTTGAATTGAAGCAACCGTGAAGACTCCATCACTTTCTAAAGACGAAACGTAACGATCTTCACACGGCACGAGAGTAATCATCTGAGAAATCTCAGTCAAAGAGTTAAGTTGCATCTCTTCAATTCCACTTCTCACTTTTCTTCGAAATGAGATATCTAAACTTGGCGCATTCAATTTCGAACTAACAGTAGCATTCTTATTCGATTCAAGAGCATATATACGTGGAAACAGCTCTTTGATGACACCGCCTTCATGCCAATGGTCGACCCAGAATCGCGTATTCTCCCCATTCCCCAGTTTCAACCGAATGTAATCTGCCATAATAATACCCTGGCCTTGTAACGACTTTACTTCTTGAACTATCGATGTCCAGCAGGTTCTAACACCGCCAATAACATCCTTGTTCAAATACCCATCCTCCCCGTAAGTAGCCTTAATCACTTTAGTCCATAAGGAGCATTTTTGAGAATAGAACCGCCAGACCCACTTGAGCATGAGACCTCTATTGAGGGCAAACAGACTTGATACCCCTAAACCTCCTTTATCCTTCGGAGTTAAGACCTTGTTCCACTTTACCCAAGTAGCTTTGTTACTCTTCTGGTCCTGGCCATAAAGAACCGACTACGAATAGTTTCAAGAGATTTGAGGATACTCAAAGGAACCTTAAAAATAGACGTATGAAAGATAGGCATAGATCCTAACACGGACTTAAGAAGAGTGAGTCTACCTCCGATTGAAAGGCGATTCATCTTCCATCTAGAAAGGCGAGATAACACCTTATCCACCACTTTTTTCCAAGCTTGCTTCCTTGACATATTACCCCCAACTTTCGTACCCAAATAAGTGAAAGGAGTCTTAAGAACAAGACATCCAAGTTTAGAGGCCGCATGTTTAACCATCTCATCTTCAACATTAACACCTAAAATCTTACTCTTACACATATTAATACGGAGACCAGAAGCCCGGAAAAAACAATCCAAAACTCGAACTAACGAATCTATATTGAGGTCACTCCATTGACCAAGAAAGATTGCATCATCCGCATAAAACAAATGAGACAAATTCACCGTGGAATTAATTTTGATCCACGAAAACAAACCCGCGTCTACCACACATTGAAAAGAAATATGCAAGCTCTCCATAATAAGAATGAATAAAAAAGGGGATAAAGGATCACCTTGTTTGAGACCTCTAAAAAATTGAAATTCCTCCGTAGGGCTACCATTGACAAGAATGGACCCTCTGGATGATCTAAGACAGCTTTGAATCCAAGTCCTTCATTTTTCACCAAAACCAAATTTATTTAACCATTGAACCTCATTGACAAGATCACCAAGCACAACAACTAATCGGTTCGCCAAGATTTTAGCAATAATCTTGTATAAGCTCCCGATCAAACTAATAGGGCGAAAATCCTTAACCATATTGGCATCAAGAGTTTTAGCAATCAGAGCAATAAAGTTCAAGTTACATTCATTCGGCATTTCACCATTCATAAAGAAAAAATCAACAGCCTCAAACACGTCCTTCTCAATCACAGGCCAAAAATGCCGGTAAAAACTAAAATAAAATCCGTCCGGACCCGGAGAGTTATCAACACCACAACCCCACACAGCCCTTTTAACCTCCTCTTTGGAAATCCTGCGATCCATATCCTCTTTCTGATCAATTGTTAGGGAAACAGGAAAAGGAGTATCAATACAAGCTCGATTCACAGATGGTTTATCAAACCTACACCGAAAATGTTCAAAGAATTCACTCTTAACCTGAACCGGGTCTTCAACCCACATACCATTCACCATAATACCCCGAATATTAGATTGATTGCGCTTCTTATTTGCATACCGTGAAAAAACTTAACATTTTCGTCTCCTTCAATAGCCCATTTAATCTTGGCTTTTTGAGTAATTTCCAGAGCTTGAATATTATTTACCTGATGAATCTTGTTGAGAATCTCCATACGTTTAAGGACCACCTAATTCGAACAATCTCCCTTATCAATAACCTCATCACAAGACATCAACTCCTCTTTAAGGAGATAAATCTCACCTCGCGAATTCGACCTATGAATAACAAGCCAGTTCCAAATACGGTCTTTGAGGAATTTAAGTTTGCCCATGAAATTACGGATGGCATTATTGTTGTTAACAGGAGCCACATTCCAAGAATCCCTAACCAGCTTGTCAAAACCATCAACTTCCAGCCAGTAACAAAAAATCGATCCAATTTACTCATTTTAGAAGCAGACTTGTGACACCAGGTATAAGCGCTACCCCCTAGAGGGACTTCATCAAGACCCGCGTTATATATGAAAGAATTGAAAATCTCAGCATCGTAAGCATTAAAATTCGAACCATATCTATCCGATTTATATCTCACCTCATTAAAATCACCCATCATAAGAAGTTTACCAGCCCATTGATTCGACACATGAGCCAAATAATCCCATAACATACGCTTATCTTTAGCCACTTGAGGAGCATAAACAACCACTATCATAAGATCAATCCCTGTTTTCAACAACACACCTCGAACAATGACAAAATAGTCCGATCTAGTAAAACTACTTCTCCGAAAAGAGTTAGGATCCCAAATGCACAAGATCCCTCCCGAGTTACCAACGGAATCACTATGCACATAATCAAAATTAGAATTTCCCCAGCAAGATCTCACACTACTTAGATCAATAGACCCCATCTTAGTTTCTTGAAGACCCACGAAATTCACTTTATTTTTAACACACAACTCCTTTACCCAATCTTTTTTGGCCTTTTGGGCTAGGCCTTGAACATTCAAAGACATAAAATTCATCGATTAACCCTAAATTCTCCTTGGGATTCAATGATCTCAGTGATATCCTTGATGCACCCATCCATGTTATAACCCATAGTTTGGCCCACCTTCACAACTTCCTCAATAAGACTTAAAACAGAACCCCCAGTACGCGGCAGAACATGATACTTAGAGTGACCCGAACGTTTTGATTCTGAATTTTTGTTAACTGACTCAGAGTTAATAAACGAGTTATCACCTTTTTCATTTTCTCCATGATCCTTCATGTCAAGATTAATATTAATACCTTTATTCAAACCCTCCTCCGGAGTAAAACCCGGCGGATGAGTCAAACTAGGTTCCTCTTCAGTAACCTTTCGTGTCGATTCGATATTATCTTTGTTCAATAAAGGGTAAAAACCAAAAGGATCATCCAAATGTTTGTCCTTCTGATCATCCGATTGATCAAACAAAGTTTCGCGCACCTCCTCCACATCACTTTCATCAATGCCATTATTTGTGTCGAGATCATTAATATTGTCATCTTTGTTATCCTCTACTGATACTTCGTCTTCCTCCTCCTCTTCATAAAATTCAGGAGACCACCCTGGAACTTCGCTTGCGCGCACGCAATAAGTCTTACCCCGAAAAACAATTTTGATACTCTCATGTATGAGCTCACGAACCTTAGAAAGAATGCAAATTCTTTTGGAATGTAGATTCGAATCATCATTATCTTCAACGTCCAATAACTCACCCCATTTTGCAGCAATACGTTTGAAAGTAGGACCCGACCAGAATTTAAACGGAACACCGTCCAATTCCACCCAAACCAATCTGCCTTCAGGAACAAACTCAGCATAAGCTTGTTTAATGACCGAAAACCAAGAGGTCACACCAACATTACCCCTAAAAGAATCTTTGGCCTTCGCAGTCTCGAATTCGAGTAATACCCAGAATTCTCCCAAATAGCTAATCTTAAACACATCAAAACCTTCATTACATAGCACCTTCTTAAGATTAGCTAAAGAGGCCATCTCTTTGACTCTACCCATCAACGACAGACTAAGATCCTTCACGTTCAAACATTCCTCTTCAAGAACGATCGCAGGAGATTCCTTATCCATTGTCATCTGGCTATTCTTCACCACAGACACAAATGATTTACCAATGACTTTATTTTCCACATTCTTATGAGATCCATCAAACTTCCCTTTATCCGATTCATTCTTAGTCTTATCCGCGTTACCACTTCCATTCATATACTCTCTTTTGAATCTTGCAACATTAGCAAAAAGTTTCGAGCGACCCACCCAAATCGTACATAAGTTATTTACCAATCTCTCCACATTAAAGACATTGATAAAACGAACAAATCCGAAACGCTTACCGTATTTTGATCTCTTTGTTGGAATAAACGAATCGACCACATGGCCATATTGCTTACATGAGTGGAATAGATCCTTAGCAGAGAAGGAATCCGGGAAGTTTGTAACATAAATCGAAGTCGAAATCTTTGAAACATCATCTTCTTTAGAACGAAAGCTACCCATCTTTGGATTGAAGGGAGGTCAATTAATCAAAATAGCTAGGGTTTAATGGAGACAGGGATGAAACGAAATATAATTCAAGAAAATAAAATGGTAAAAAATCGAAAGTCCTACCTTTGTTGTACCACTTCTGTTGTACCGCCTCTGGTGTACCACCTATGACGTCCCAACTTATGTTGTACCGCCTCTGGTGTCCCACCAATGACGTCCCAACTATAGTGTCCCAACTTAGATATTTCATTCGAATTGATTAAGGATTAATTAAAATATATTGGATTGAAGGGAGATCTAGTAATTGAAAGGGATCTGCCAATTGATAAAAGATTGTGACATAATTATGAAAAAGTGGTGAAAAGGGTGAGGATTGGCGTTTGAGCCCGCCTGAAGGGAGATCGGAAATCGCCAAAGGGAGATCGGAAATCGAGTAAATTTAAGATATAGCAATTGATTTAATTATATGGGTTTAAAAATATGTACATATCTATAATTTTTTTTCTCCAATCTATGGTCTCAAAAACAGAAATTTGATTTGTTTGAAATATTTTGTTATTGATTATGACTCACAACTAGAAACAAAACGTATATACTGTAATTCTTAAGACAAGGGTAAATAGGACATTTAGCTTTTTCAGGATGGTGATTCAGCAAGGAAAAAGAAACATGTATATGTTATAACAATCCTTTCTCCAAACAACAATCCTTGCTAGACCAATATTTTTCCACCACCTGTTGTGGGAAGGGACAAAGGCTATTATTTAATTTTGGATGTTGAAAATATTATTATATCAACAATTATTTCAATTATGTATATGGAGAATCTATATAAAAGGCTAGCTATATACTTTGATAGTTCTTGAAGTTCTGTCTTTAGTTGTGATTGAACCATGTTGAAATCTAATGCAGCGAGCTCTAACATATGTATATTTGTATCCTTTCGTTTACCGTATGCATCAATGTACCACCTTGCTTCTAATCTGAGCATTCTGCGATACAAGGGGAGTTCCAGTACGTGCATGATTTATCAGTTCATGTGCACCAGATTCTCGACCCTTGAAATTAGGCAAATATTCAGTTGCGAATAACTTGGCCTCATGCAAATCCCTTTCTCCCTCAAAAGCAAGATATGAAGCTTCATATAGATTTATCAACCCCTTGAGATCTATCTTTAGAACTCCCATGAAGTCACCTCTGCTATCCTTAAATCTCCTTACAAAATCTGTTTTCAGTTACAACACATCAATCACTAACAAGTTAATCACGAGCGATGGAAATCTATAGGACTTCAAGTGAAAATCCTAATGTATATAAACTTATAAAGAAGAAAACTAGAAGTACCTTGGGACACATTATAACCATGTTTTCTAAGAAGCCTGAATTTAAGAGATGCTGCATAAAAACTGTCTTCCTTCTCTCCTATTTTAACAATATTTTTGTCTGCAATTGTGCTTAGTGCTCTGATGATATCATTTTGAAACCGATAGCCAAGGCCCAACCTTTCTATATCATCGATGTGTTCCAGCACTTGCAAGACACTCAAACTACCATTTTCAGAATCAGCGTTCAGTAATGACCTCACTTTCTGCTCTAGCTCGTTCACTCTCTCATAGTTGAGCTGTGTGCATTCATAGTAGGTGAAAATTAATTACTATATGTGGGATATACTTATATACTCAATATTTTTATGGACAATAGCTGAAAATGAAGAAAAAATAAAATGACACTTTTGGGTCATAAAAGTATAGTATGACAAGTTACCGGAATACTAGCATCTAACAATCTGATAAAATCGTCATTCCAAATAGTTGGCTGGTAGACCATGCTACTATCTGGTTGAGAAACTTCAGTCGTTGCTTTGGTTTACACAAGAGAGAGAAATTTTGAGTATCATCATATTTATAGCCAAAAGAAATGGCAAGTACTTACCACAAAAATCTTCTCCTTTTTTTTTTTTTTTTTTTTTTTTACCGAGAGATACGTGGTCTGGAGCATGACAATACTAGTCAACTTCATTACAAAAACAATGACACTTTATATCAAAAATCGATTAATTAGTTCTAATTTATGTATTACTTTTCTGTGTTTATTATGTTCTAATTTATGTTATTCTGTTAAGGTTGCGGATATACTCCCTCCATCCCATATTAAACAAGTGCAATGCCGTGCGTTGCCTTGGTATACCTTCTTTTAGAACATTTGTATATGTTAGGAAACAATTGTGTTTTTGCTTATATACTCCCTCCATCCCATATTAAACAGAAACGTGATCTTCTCCAATGTGTTTTTGTTTAAATTCTGAAACAATTGAAAAACTTATGTAAACATTTAGGGTGCGCTTGGTTCAAAATGGGGAATGGGAAAGGGATAGGCAAAGGGAATGCAAAGGAATGAAATGAAGATTATCATTATCTTTGATGGTGCTTGCTTGGTTTAAGAAAAACACATTAATCTCCAAGGTGATGGTGGCTGGTGGTGGTGGCGACTGGTGGTGGTGGTGGCTGGTGGTGGTGGTGATGGCGGCTGGTGGTGTTGGTGACTGCTGGTGGTGGTGGTGGCTAGTGGTGGTGGTTGTAGCTGATGGTGGTGGCTAGTGCTGGTGGTGGTGGCTGGTGGTGGTGGTGGTGGCTAGTGGTGGTGGCTGGTGGTGGTGGTTGGTAGTGGTGGTGGTGGCTACTGGTGGTGGTGGTGGTGGCTGCTGGTGGTGGTGGCTGCTAATGGTGGTTGCTGGTGGTGGTGGTGGCTAGTTGTGGTGGTGGTGGCTGGTGGTGATGGTTGCTAATGGTGGTGGGTGGTGGTAGTGGTGGCTAGTGGTGGTGGTGGTGGCTGGTGGTGATGGCTGCTAATGGTGGTAGGTGGTGGTGGTGGTGGCTGCTGCTGGTGGTGGTGGTGGTGGCTGCTAATGGTGGTGGCTGGTGGTGGTGGTGGTGGCCGGTGGTGGTGGCTGCTAATGGTGGTAGCTGGTGGTGTTGGTGGTTGGTGGTGGTGGTGGCTAGGGGTGAGCATGGTCCAAAAACCGGACCGGACCGACCAGGACCGGACCGGACCGAAGACCGAGAACCGGTAAAACCATAGACCGAGACCGGACCGAATGTGGTCGGTCCGGTCTCGGTCCGGTTCAGTCCGGTCCGGTCTTCGGTCGGTCCGGTCCAATTAGGCATATTTTGGCACGTTTTTTCGGTTTTTTGGCCGGTCCGGACCGGACCGGACCGGACCGAGGACCGAATTAGCCAAAAAAGGCTAGACCGAGGACCGGACCGAATGTGGTCGGTCCGGTCCGGTCCGGTCGGTTTTGTCGGTCGGTCCGGTCCATCCGGTCCGTTTGCTCACCCTTAGTAGTGGCTACTGCTGGTGGTGGTTGCTGCTGGTGGGTAATCATTACCATACCTCCCAATTTACTGGGTAATGCCTCATTACCCATACTAAACAATGATTGCATTCCCTAGTCATAAATAGGCATGTTTAATCATTACCTTTCCCATTCCCCACCCCCCATTACCCCCAACCAAGCACCCTCTTAGTACTTATGATTAGTTATTGTCGTTTTCTGCAACTTAGATCGCTGGATTTACTTTATACATACACGGTTATGTTTTAGCCCTCCGAATGAAAGTTCTCAAGTTCCACCACAAATAGGCTTCTTTTCATTTAGTTACTTTTTGATCTGTTTGAGTCGTTTCTTAGCATTTAATTCTTTATAGTGATATGCACATACATAAGATATATCCATAACGGATATATGTGCTGCTACAATCAAAGAGTGTATGTGATGTATGTGATCAGTGGCGGAGCTAGTAGGTGATGAGCCACCCTAGTCAACCCAGTTCATTCATTAGTAATTTAGACTAAAAGCCGTCTTTTGCTAGTTTTTTATACTCGGTCTCCCTTTTTCTATAGAGATGTCTACAAAGTTTATAAATGAATAATTTAAACAATAAAAGACAAGACTATAGATTATTTTGAAACAATATTTATCACTATAACTTTTTGAGTTAAGCATGGTCAGCCCCTTTAACTAAATATCACCGCCCCTGGTGATATTTATATCTGCACGTAGAATATATATAATCAACTCCTTCATTGGTAAGGCTTGAAAAATCGTAGAGACCATGTGTAGGCAATTTATATTAAGAGAAGAGATCAATATATCTCTCATATTTGTCATAGAACCAATGAACCAATTATAGCCATCTATTTTTATTTTTCACTTAAAAAAAACAAAATATCTTGCAAATGGTAAATCGTCAAGCTACAAAAAAATATCATCGCGACGAGAATTAAATCATCTTTCTATAGATATGCATTGTTATATACTTTCGACAAATTTTCTTTTTTCGACGAACTTTTTTTTTATAATTTCCGCCCAGAAAAATCATATATGATTTGTAAAAATCATATATGATTCGTTAAAATCAAATCATATATGATTCTTAAGAAGCATATATGATTTGATTTTAACGAATTATATATAATTTTTACAAATCATATATGATTTTTCTGGGCGGAAAATTTGAAAAAAAAAAGTTCGTCGAAAGTATATAACAATGCATGTTTATAAAAAGATAATTTAATTCTCGTCGTGATGGCATTTTTTTTTAGCTTGACGATTTACGGTTTACGAGATATTTAAGTTTTAAAAAAAGTGTGAAAGTTTATTTTTATTTTTTTGATAAATAAAATGAGTTGCTAAGATTGATTGATAGGTTATATGATAAAAGTTGGATATATAAAGAACTTTTGCTTTATATTAATTTGACATAATTGTAATTTTAAAGATGAAAACGTACGTACCTAGAAATATTCAACAAACGTATCCTTGCTGAAATTTATAAGGAGTACGGTAAATATTTGTGCTCCTTTTTTATAATCACGAAGACTGGATACCCGTCACCAAATCAAATGAAGAAATATTTTAGTAAAATATATTGTTCTGATAGATGCATGGTAAATTCGATGAAATTTAAAACACGTGAATCATAATTATATATGCATGAATTCTAAGAAATTAAAACACATGCTATAACAGAAGTATAAAGTCGGTGCTTAGTAAACCGATGACTGAGTTTCCAACATTGCATTATTGAACTGCTAGAAATTTTAATCTATACTGCTTATAATAGAAGAAAAATTCTCTTTTTAAAAAATTCAGATATACATAAAATGATGCATGATTTACAACACTTTAAAGCAAGCAATTTTCATAATTACAACAACAAAAACATTGTGTACAACAAAAACTAGTATGAATCGAAATTCAGACCACTTTCCTTAGAGTTCTACATTAATAGCATTAAAAACACCCCTACACCCAATATTACAATCATTTAAACAAAATGTACAACCCTTATTCTACATTAATAACATTTAAAACATCCATACACCCAATATTAAAATCAGTTAAACACAATGTACAACCCTCATTTTACATTAATAGCATTAAAAACACCCCTACACCTAATATTACAATAATTTAAACACAATGTACAACCCTCCATCTTAACCTAGAAATGAACCTGTGACCAAGATTCGACTCAATAAAACTCGACTCGATACACAAAGCTGTGATCAAGCAAATTTAGGTGTCGGAATGACATCCCGTGACATTTTTATTAATTCTATTGAAAAATTTTATTTCAGGGTACCCGCCGCTGCAACGCGCTGGTACCCTGCTATTTAATACAAAAGGGAGAGAAACTAATGAGCTATCTATACTCCTTTATAAAGGATTTTAGATATTCTAAATAAAGAAGTTTTAAAAATATTAAGACCAAAAACATTCTTATAATAGAAAGTTACACATAAAGAGGTTTCAACCCAAAGTTAAATACATATTTCTCTTCTCCTAAAATGTTAATACCTTGCACAAATGAACGCTTAGAATCTTCAATTCAGTAAACTTGTAACAGGTAACATTCTTAAAGCCCATTGTAACAGCCAATTCAAAATGTCAGTAATAGCCCTTCAGCCCTCCAATATTAATACATAATAAAAAGGGCTAAAACACACACCTCTCGCAAAATATACCTACAAATCCCTCACTCTCTCTAAACCACCACCCACTAACAACCACCATCACCTCCGCCGTCTACTAAACAGCCACCATCGCTCAATGGGTCAGGTTGTTTCGGTAGGCTAGGTGGCTTCGGTTGATATTTTTGCTGTTGGCTTATGTGGATTTGAAAAAGTGATGTCGATTGGTGATTGTGGCTGTTAGTTTCGATTGTTTGTTGGTGACAAATATTTGAGATATGTGTGTTCGAAGCATTTATGTGCCTATTGTTCCATTCGAAATCTTTCAGTAATATGAGATTTTTTATTTGTTTATTTATTTATTATTTTTTTTACAGATCTTTAAGGATTTGCATAAAAACAAATTTCTTGAATTTATTTATTTATTTATTTATTTATTTATTTATGCAGAGGTTGCTTATTATATACATTTGATCTTAGGTTTTTATCAAGATCTAATGTTACTTATGATTTTTGTTGTCCTTTTGTTTTAAGATCTTTGATCTGTTTATACTCGGATTTCTTGTTATTGTGTTTATTGTTAATTAGTTATGGCAATGGTTTTTATGAAACCGGATCTGTTGTTTGGTGATACTTGAATTTTGTGGTTGCTATTTGTTATCTTGCATCTAAATGGGACTTACGTTTTTTTTCCCAAACAACTAGATCTAATGGGTTTTATCTTACTTAAAACGTTTATAAACAAAAAATTGGTTGCTAGATCCAGTTTGGTGTCGAGAATTGACAAGGCTGTTAAAAGTCCAACAGTCAAAATGCTTAGATACGAGCTAACTATAGATTGATGTTTTTATCTTAATCAAAATGCTTATAGACGAGATAAGTAATTTTATTGGTTCATTTTGTTGATGGATGATGCATTTGCTTTGTTATGATGACTCAAAGTATAAAACATTGACGTGTATCTTGGCAAGACAACATTCATGTGTTTGTAACTATTGTGATGTTTAAGTCAAAATAAAAATAAAATGTAGATTTGAAATTTGATGAAATATCATAATATTTAGATTTTCCATACCCTGTCAACTAGAGTACTTTGTTAGGGACGTTATACATGTCAGAATATGCATATGAAAGTATAAATAATTTTGGAGACTATCAATTCATGAAAAATGTAAAAGACGTGAATTCAAATTATGACATGAGGTTAAATTAACGCAATTTTGCGAGTTTTGGTAATTTAGTAATATAAAGTTGACATGAAAACATAGAAAAGTCATGAAGTTCAAACGATGTAAAAAAACAAAAAACTTAATTTGCTTTGCCTGCATTTTTGGGAAAGTCCTTTTCGGGACAAGGACGACAATGACTAATCAAGGTTGTGTTGTAGGTCATTTATGCGCTTTAACCAATACCTAATTCAACTTTACAATTTAAAAACATGTGGTATTTTTAAAACTAGATAATTATCTTTATCCAAAATCAAATGCAAAACACATGAGTATATTTTAAGATGTGCAACTAATGTTGTGCAAACGTTTATATTTGTAATATCATTCAACATTATTTATTAATTATTTAAATTTAGAGATGTAACACCCTTATTTTTCACTGATTGCAGCGGATTAAGTGTTTGGGGTATTACCACATGGACCATAGATACAGTAATAGGGAATGACTCAAAAAGAGACATTTTATGAAAATGGGTTATCATTCATTAAAAATTATCAGAGTTTTAGAAGTTGAGGTCCCGTGAATCTAAGTGTGAGATGTCATGTTTGAATGATAATCAAATAGAAAGTCTGTCAAGTCTCGTGCCCTTCCATGCCATAACTTCCACAGAGCTCCGTTACCTAGGATACATGCTTAAAAATCAACACTAGGTGTTGAGTGAGAGTCATAGGTTTAGGGGTTAGTGAATACAAGTGCCTCAGGGTTCAGTTGTTACACCCTTCAAGAAAAATGTGTGTGTGTGATAATTGTAATGCATGTACAATTATCAGGGGTTGGTTAGTTGGTTTGTTGCACTAAGCTCATGATCAACCACACGTTAAGAATCCGGGTCATGGGGGCTGCAGACCCAACCATGAGGGGATGGGAAGGATAACTTGCCAAAGTTAATCCTTCAGTGAAGGTTCAAATATAATACTTATTGGTACTCTCTCGTGAGAGATGTACCAACGGGAGTCGTCAAACTATAATAGATCTATATATTATATTCGCGTTCGCCTTGGTAAAATATCCCAAACGATTAGATTCACGAATTTTAGTTATGTAGGGGTGGCAGATAGTTTACTCGTGCAACAATCAAAGAAAAAGACTTGCATTTGATTTAAAGCATTTAGCATGTATCCCCCTCACAGGGTTTGTAAATCATTTAAAAGAGTGAGGGTATGAAAACTCACCTGGGCTTAGGGAAATCTAATTGATGTGAAAAGTGACTCGGAGACTAGACTGTCTACTCACGTATCCTGGTGGTTTTGTTGGTGTGGATGTATGTCAAGCTTTATTTATCTTGTTTAAATTTCTTAAGTAATCATTCTTAGGGTTGTTAATGTTTTAGATATAACATAACACCGTTCGGGCCATCACAATCTAGAAGTATATGACTCCTCACATGAAGCTCCCTACTATTGTATTATGTTATCAACATAATACCGTTCGGGCCATCATAATTCAGAAGTTAATACTCCTCATGTGAAGCTCCCTACTATTGAGCTGTGTTGTTATTAAGTTTAGTTATAACATAACACTGTTCGGGCCATCATAATCCAGAAGTACATGCAATAATCGTTTGAGGAGCCACGACACTTTAATTCGTAAACCCAACAAACTCGTCAAAATGAAATATCCACATAGTACTCCTCACATGAAGCTCCCTAGTATTGTGTTATGCTTCTAACTTTGATTAAGTTTTATATTTATATAATATTTTCACTTTATACCCTTATAGTTTATATATTTACAAAATCTACCCTAGACTTATATACTTATATTAATAACTATCTAAACTTAGAAATATTAGTACCTATACTTATATATTTTATGAAAATGACAGAAATGACCTTGGACTTATTAGTTTTCAAAGTTTACTATTTATACCCTCAACTTTATAACTTTTGCAAAACTAGTCCTTATTAGTTTGTAACTATTTTACTTTTTATCCTAAGGTTATATAACTTTGAAAAAAGGGTCCTTATACTTATAACTTCTAAGAAATGTCAAAAATAGTCCCTAGACTTAATATTTTCAGAAAGTTACCATATATACCCCTATGCATGGAAAACTTTGCAAAACTAGTCCTAATTCCATGCAAACTATATTTTTATAAAACAAAAAGTTTTCCTAGCTTATGTTTAACTAATATTAGCTTATTTAAGTTACTTAAACAAGATTATAGCTTATTATAAGGTATTATGGTATATATTTAGTATTTAGTTCATAATTAGGGTTTTTAAAAAAAAACTAGCAAGTTTAAGTGATCAAGGCTTAGGCAAGGGTTCTAATGTGATCTAAGGCATCAAGTATCTATCCTAGAATTGAAATAAAACTAATAGAACAAGTAAAGAAGGCTTACGAGACCAGAAGTGGGTGTACGAGAGTTTTAAGGTTTCCTAGGGCAAAACTAGAACTCGAAAAGCATGCAAGGCCTAAGTACTCGACTCCTAAGGTTTCTAAGGGTCCTAAACTACTACTAGCTACAGAATATGAGAGGTGAAGAGAAGTGGTGGTGTGGTTTGGAATGTGAGGGTGTACGAGGGTTTATATAACCCTCGTGGCCTTGGTGGCCAAGCAAAGAAGGTCTAGGTGTCGAGAGGAAGGGGAGTGACTAGGCACATAGTACGTGACAAATGGAAGTGTTGGTCCCTTTTACTTGGTTATCAGTAACTAAAAAGCTAATGTAACCAAGATATATGACTTTTAACACAGATGTATAATTGATTAACAATAAAGCAACATAAAGATAAGAGACAATATTTTTCAACGATTAATTCTTTATTAGAAGTTAATAAAAAAGAATCGTACCCAAGTGTTTGCGGAATAACACTTGGGATTGAAACGACAAGTATGGTGTTGACTCCTCTCTAAACTCAAAACAATGTTTGAGTGACAACTGAGGTCACACTGAGCTATCTCAGGGACTATGTTGTTCTTTGGAGGAGTAAAAGTGGTTTGTGAATGCTTAGCATTAAATGCACAAACTTGTCAACTTTTAATCCTCACTTATGTTGCCTATTTATACACAAGTATGAACAACTCTAATATACAAAGGACATAAACCTTCCTTAATAAAATCTTGATAGATTTTATTCTCTGACAAAGGAACCTTCATTGGGTTAAGTCCTAAAGGTGCTTTCTGATGACAGACTGGATTTAACCATTTGGGGAAAGTTTGACCTTAAAGTGATAAAGCACTTTAGTGAACCAGTTCAAACTTTCCCGCCCAATCCCGCCAAATCTTCAGTCTTCAAATCATCAGTCTTCAGTACCATAATCGTTGTTGAGGAGTCTTGGGGTTCAGTGAGTTATTTTCATCCTCACTGAACCCATCACCTTCTTCTTGGTTTAGATCTCACTCACTGAGTTCCGCCTCACTGAATGGAGAACCTTTCTTCTTAGGCTCGGTCTAAGCATCCTGAAGATGAATCACTGAGTTACTGTTCACTCAGTGACTTGTTTATACTTAGATGATTTTACGCTCAAATCCTTGTTAGAAGAAGATTGGGGAATTCAGTGAACCAACAATCTCCCCCTATTTGAACATACAAATAGCCTAAGTGTTTCTTGATTCAGTGTGAGTTGGCAGGGGTCTTCATCTCTTACTGAATGTTGATGTAATTATAAGTAGGACACATAACTTAAAACAAAACATCAAAGTTTATTAATAGCTATTACAAGTCCTACAAATTACAAAAATAAAAATAAAAGTGATAGTTGTTGCAGATTAGATATTCAGTTGATAGCCAAGTGCATCAAGCTTAGTATTCTTTGATCTCAGGAGGTGTCTCTCAGGGTGCTACTCAATCATAGATTTAAGGTCCTGGCAGAACCTTACGTTTTCAGCACACCTAACAGGAGAAGCCAGCATCAGGTACATCAGCATCGCCTTAATCCTTGCCCTGTCCATGTCTGACCATCTTTGGAATGCAGGGTTTCCATACTCATCAGTAAAGCATAGACCTCTTTCATGGACTTCAAACACCACATTGTTCATAAAGGTGATTCCTTCAGGAAGGGACCTGTCACAATCCAATCCTGGGACCTTGATCTCAGGCTCTAACAACTTGCTTCCTTTTCCTTTTGGAGACCTTTGGTGGAGCAGTCTCTGTTGTTGAAGTAGGAAGAAGGGAGGGAATGTTCAGAGCTTCAGGCATTGCTTTCACTATGTCATACCTTTCCTTCAGTGAGTTGAGAAGGTTGGGTACCACAACATTGTTCTTCTTGGCAATGATGGGACGAAGCTCATCAAGTTCAGTGATGCTAAAGTCAGCAAACCTGAATGGTTTGTGGACGTCAATCACTCTTTTATCTGGTCCCCTGAAGACAGTGACCACTGCAGGATTGGTGTTGCGATGGATTTGAATGTCAGTGATGGTTTCAGGTTTCAGCCTTTCTTTCATCACCCAAGTATACCTTTCAATCATGGTCTTTCTTATATGAGCGTCCTTCCTGAGCTTCGCTTCCCTTTCCCTTTTGAGAGCACTCATTTCTTCTTCCTGAGCCTTTTTAAAGGCTCTACCAGCTTGCTCAGTGGCCAGTGCCTCAGTATCCAGTCCAATCTTTTAAGCCTCCTCAGGAACAACCTTAATAAGAGCAGGCTTGCTCATCCTCTCTTCTTCAGCCACCTTTTGTAGTATCTCAACTCTTTCTATGTGAGCTTGAATTTCAGCATTGGTGAGATGATGTACCACTCCATTGATTTCAAACGGGACTCTGATAGGTTCGTTAGGGTCATATCTGACTATGGTTAAGGCAGGCTTGAGCACAAATTCAGGTTCAGAGGTGGTAGCAATAATTTTTCCTCTGTCCTGCCTGAGAGTTGAGGAGACTGGTTCCTCTTGTGGTGGAACTTCAGTGATTGGAGTGGCCTCAGTGACATACTCCCCTCAGTGTGAGAGGGCTGTCCAGCTTCTTGTTCTTCAGTATCAGGGGCTTCAATAACATTCTCCCCCTCAACATTTGCCTGAGCGTCAGTGATGGAAAGAGTTGTAGGTACTGACGAAGAAGTAGACGTACCCTTGAAGGCTTGAAATAGTTCTGTCATCATAGACTTGATGTCCGCAGTATCTTGTTCAATGATAGATACTTTGGAGTCAAGTGCAGCCTGAGCATTTTCAAGGGCTGTCAACCTGGATCCCATAGTCCATGCCAGAGAAGTGGAATTTTGGGATTGAGCTACCACTGATTCTTCCAATGTTGTAAAGGAAGATTTTAGAGACTCCACTGTTGAGCTGAGACCCTGAACATTTGATCCCTTTAGCAAGCCAAGTAACTCAGTGAGGGTCACTGCGTTTACTTGATAAGTCTCAGATACCTGAAGAAGCTTCCTGGTTAGCTCAGGATCATCTTTGACTGATTCTTGAACAGACTGAACCCCTGTATTCAGCTTGTTGAGAGATTCCAAAAACTGGTTCAGGTAGCTGACCATCTTTGTCATGGAGAAGTCAAGGGAGGAGTTTTGTTCCCTGAAATCCTCATGAAATTCAACAACACGTTCTTTGAGATCACAGTAGTGAACCGCTTGTTCAGTATGTATATCAAAAACTTCATCAGTGACCCCTCGGAATAAAATATTGGTTATCTTCTTGGTGAACTTGGTAAAAACTTTCTCAGTGAGAGGAGCTTGATCATCATCTGAGGAATCTGATGCGGAGTTAGTTTCAGCAGCTTCAGTGTCAGAGGGTTGAGGAGACTAAGTGATTAGTTCAGGGACTGTCTCCTCAACCACCATATCATCTCCAGCTTCAAAAATCTCCTCATCGCTGTGAAAGTCATCATCAGAGAACAGGGCTGCCTGAGCATCAGCTAGGGAGTGAATCTACAACAAAAGGTTATCCGGCTCCTCTTCATAAGAAGACTTGCCTTCGTTTTGGCCAGGTCCTGACCCCTCTAATCCAGTAGACTGGGTTTTATCTACCTGATCATTAGAGCTAGTTCCCAAGTTGTGGGCACCTCCAAAAGTGAGTGTTGTTTCCCTATCAGCAAGTTGTTTGTTTCTCTCTGAGTCTTAGGGAAGAGTTTGTGTGCCCTCAGACAAAAGCTTTGATTTGCGAATGTCCTCATTAGGCACATGAGTGATGATGCCCCCTTTCCAATAGGCTTGTTCTGGCCTGTCGAAGGTTTAGGGGCGAGAACTCCCTGTTGCTTGGGTTGTGATTTACTCGAGACTTTGGCAGGATGTGAGTGTTTATGGGCCCCTTCTCAGTAGAGTAGTGTTGCCATACTGAGAATCTAGGACCCTTTTCTCCCTGAGACCCTGATTGTGATTTGTCAGAGTCTTTAACAGGATGTGATTGTTTGTGGGCCCCCTTCTCAGTGGAGTTGTGCTGCCCCACCGAGGATATAGGACCCCTTGCTCCCTGAGACCCTGGTTGTGATTTCCCAAAGCCTTTAGCAGGATGTGGAGGTTGGGTTGGTTCCAACTCCACTGACTTGTTTATGTCAGCAGAGCCTTTGGGAACGGGTTTGCCCGAGGACACTGAGTGTGATGTCTTAGTGCCCTCCGTTGGCCTTTGTTTTGGGGCCAAAGATTGGCTTATGATCCTGAGGGTGTCAGCAGTCAAGGTCTGTTGTTGTTGCCCCATTTTGTCAGGCTTAGGGGCAAAGATCTCAGTGGAGAGTGACTTGGGTTGAGCCTCCTTCCTGGACTCCTGTCCCTTCTTCTTATTCACTTTCTTGGTGGGAGAGGGAATTGGTGATATTATGTTGTCACCCTGGATAGTAGTTAGCATATATGTGGTCAGGGCGACAGGTGTTACCTCAGCAGGGTCACGAGAGTAATTTGCCTTATGTAAGACATCAGGTTCAAAGTCAACACTGTCAGGCTTGATATACTCGGACCCTAATAAGTCATTCAGGGCACAGGAAATGAATCTAGGGTAAGACATAAATTTTTGCCTAGACTTCCCACCCAGTTTGGCTATGAGGTCCCTGAAGATAATTTCTTCAAGGTCAATTTTTATACCCTCAATGAGACAGTACACTATCATTGATTGAGTAGTGTTTAGTTGCTCAGTAGAGGATTTATTCCCCCCAAGGACCTGAATTACAAATGTCATCAGGATCCTCCAGGGGGCAGGGAACCATGTTTTGATAATGGGGGTTTTGGACAGAAGGGCCCCTGGAGTCACATCAGGATGATGTTTATCATAGGGCCCAAGTTCCAAGAGGAGTTGCCTAACATCCTCTTCAGTGGGTTGGGCTACAAAGGTCTCAGCATAGTCAAGGCCTGTGGATTTGACAAAGGTTTTGTAGTCAAGAGTTAGGAACTTAGTTCCATTCTTTACTAAGAACCTTATTTTGGCTTCCTTTGGTGCATCAGGATTTTCAACCACCGATGTGCACCAGAATTCCCTCAGGTAGTCATGATAGATGACTGAGGGGGTCTTTGTGAATGTGGTGGTGAGAAAATAGTTTTGAAGGAACTTCACCACATCCCTGTATCCAAGGAACCCTTCAGGGTAGGCAAAGTTCCCCACCACATTATTTTGGGTGAGGTCTATGCTTTCCATTTGGAAATCTACATTGGGTGCGTATTTAATGACTCTAGAAGAAGCCATTTGTGAAAATAATGGTCTGGTTTTTGAAAAAGGTTTGGATTAAAGAAGAAACACACAGAGTTTTGAAAGCAATTTGTTTTTGAATAAAAATTGCAAGAGTTTTGTTAAAATTTTTAAAGCGTGTGTGTGTTCTTCTTTGTGGGGGTATTTATAGGGTGTGAATTAGGGAAGTGATGTTGCGGATATCTAAAGGTTTTGTTATTAAACCAAAATGGTATAATAATGTGTGTTTGATATCCGCATTAATTATCACGATTCCCATTGCCCTATTTTCTCGCAACATGATTATATGAACAGTTGCTTGTCTCTGCAAGCGGCACTTTTGCAGAGTGAAGTCATCACACAAATATTTGTGTGAGAGAGCATTTAATGCTCAGTGGTTTAGGTAAGGAAGGTGTGGGGGCCCAAGAAGTGGTTGCCAGTTGTGTAAACAACATATATTCCTATATTTAATAGGAATCAGTTACCTACCTGGGACATTTACTAACTAAGTACTTGGAGCATTTAATTAGGGTATTCAATGCCATTTATTATCTTGCGCCCCCTAAATGAATGTTTTCATTCAGAATTGGGTAGTTCAGGAAAGGTGTGATCAGGGACCTAGAGAATTTACATCAGATTGGAGCACTTTTGATCAGTTGCCTGATTCTATTTCCAACATGCCCAATTCAGCTTTCAATCTTGTGAAAGTGGGTTCATCCAAGGGTTTGGTGAAGATATCAGCTAACTGATACTCAGTGGGGATGAAATGTAATTCAATTTCTCCATTCATGATGTGGTCCCTGATGAAGTGGTATCTGATGTCAATGTGTTTGGTTCTTTGATGAAGTACTGGATTATTTGAGATGGCTATGGCACTTGTATTATCACAAAAGATAGGTACCATCTTTTACTGAATGCCATAGTCACTCAGTTGGCTCTTCATCGATAGTACATTTGCACAACATCCTACAGCAGCCATATATTCAGCTTCAGCTGAGGACATGGCCACTGACTGTTGTTTCTTTGTAATCCAACACACAAGTTTACCACCAAGAAATTGACATGGATCCTGAGGTACTTTTTCTGTCCATATTGCATCCTGTATAGTCAGAGTCAGTGTACCCTTTGAGATCAAATCCTGAGCATTTTGGGTAATACAAACCAAGGTTTGATGTACCCTTCAGGTACCTGAAGATTCTCTTGAAAGCAGTGAGATGAGACTCTTTTGGATCAGCCTGATATCTGGCACACAGAAAGACTGAGAATTGGATATCAGGCCTAGATGCAAGTAAGTACATCAGGGAGCCTATCATTCCCCTGTATTGGGTTTGGTTCACTGATTTGCCAGTGAGGTTAGGGCCAAGATTGTTTGGAGGAACCATATGAGTCTTTACTAAAGAGCAGTCAGTGAGCTCATATTTCTTCAGTAGGTTCCTCAGGTATTTTTCTTGACAAATGGACATTCCTCTGTCAGTTTGTTTAATTTGGAGTCCAAGAAAGTATGTGAGTTCACCCATCATGCTCATTTCAAACTTTGTGGTCATCAGTTTCTCAAACTGTTTGCAAAGTTTGTAGCTTGTGGAGCCAAAGATGATGTCATCAACATACACTTGGACAAGAATGACATAACCTTTTGTTCTGTAGAAGAATAGGGTGTTGTCAATATTTCCTATGACAAACTTGTTTTGGATCAGGAAGGCTGAAAGAGTTTCATACCATGCCCTGGGAGCTTGTTTCAGTCCATAAAGGGCCTTGGTAAGCTTGTAGACATGGTTGGGGTATTCACTACTTTCAAAACCAGGAGGTTGTTGCACATAGACATCTTCTTTGATGTTACCATTTAGGAATGCACTTTTGACATCCATTTGATAAGCTTTAAAGTTCATGTAGGTTGCATAGGCTAGGAAGATCCTGATGGCTTCCATTCTAGCAACAGGTGCAAAGGTTTTCTCATAGTCTATACCTTCCTGTTGATTATATCCTTTGGCAACCAGTCTTGCTTTATTTTTGATGACTGTGCCATTCTCATCGGTCTTGTTTTTAAAGACCCATTTCATACCAATGATTAAAACACCCTGGGGGCATTCAACAAGGGTCATGACATCATTTCTGTCAAATTATTCCAATTCATCTCTTATGGCCTGAACCCAACTTTCATAAGTCAGGGATTCTTTGATATTTTTAGGCTCTATTTCAGAGAGATAGTCAGCATAACGACATATATTGGCTGAGGCCACCTTGAGTTTTGTAGCCATGCTTCTTGTGAGCATGCCTTCAGTGGGTTCACCAATGATGCTCACAAGCTCAATAACTTTGGATCTAGTCCAGCTATCCTGAGGTTTAGGATAGGAATTTAAGCTTGTAGGAGCCTGATTGGGTTTAGACTCAGGAACATGAGGTACTCATCAATATGTACTTCAGTGACATTTTTGGGAACAACTTGCTCTGAGGGTTCCTGAACAATTTGTTCAGTGGTTGCAGTCTCATTGGAGACCTGCTGAGTTTCAATGAACTCACTGATGGTTGGTTGGGGTAGGTTGTGAGGGATGATGTAGTAGGAGACATCAACATCAGCTTGGTATTGGGTTGAGGGGTTGTTCTCAGGATGATACTCATCAGGGGGATACCTTGATGAGTCATCAATACCAATTTCTTCAACTGAGGAGTTTGAGAACCTGATGGATTCAGTGCTCTCATCAACAGTTATGTGATAAGTTTCCTCAGTTTGTTGTCTCCTTGTGTTGAACACCCTGAAGGCTTTGGAAACCAAAGAATATCCCAGGAAGTATCCATCATCAGCTTTGGCATCAAATTTACCCAAGTGATCCTTATGATTATGAATAAACACAGGACATCCAAATACATGAAAGTAGCTAATGTCAGGGATCCTTCCTTTGAATATCTCATAAGGAGTCTTATTGTGCCTTTTCACAATGATTGACCTATTTTGAGTGTAGCAAGTGGTTTTGACTGCCTCAGTCCAGAAATGTTTTGAGAGGACTGAGCCATTTAACATTATCCTTGCTGCCTCAATGAGTGTTCTATTTCTCCTTTCAGCTACTCCATTTTGTTCAGGAGTATAGGGAGAAGTGAAATTTTGAGAAATTCCTTTCTCATCACAAAAACACTCAAGGTCTTGGTTTTTGAATTTAGTGCCATTGTCAGTTCTAATTTGTTTGACTTTGACATCATTTTGATTTTCAATGTTCCTGACAAATGACATGATGGTTTCAGCTACTCCATTTTGTTCAGAAGTATAGGGAGAAGTGAAATTTTGAGAAATTCCTTTCTCATCACAAAACACTCAAGGTCTTGGTTTTTGAATTTAGTGCCATTGTCAGTTCTAATTTGTTTAACTTTGACATCATTTTGATTTTCAATGTTCCTGACAAATGACATGATGGTTTCAGCTGCCTGACTCTTTTTGGTCAGGAAGTAAACCCAAGTGTATCTTGAGTATTCATCCACTATGACCAGAGTATACTTCTCATGGTGAATGGACATTGGACTGACAGGTCCAAAAAGGTCCATATGGAGAAGATGAAGGCAGCTTTTGATAGAAAAGGTTTGTTTGGTTTAGAATGATGCCCTGTGGTGTTTTCCTTTTTCACAAGCAGAACAAGGCTTGTCTTTGGTATACACCAGGGATGGAAGGCCCAGAACTTTGTTCTGTTTGGCCAGGTTGTTGATGCTCTTCAAATTGAGGTGAGAGAGTCTCTTATGCCTGAGCCAGTTGATTGTCTCACTTGCCTTTGAGAATTGAGTCAGGGATGACATGTCTAGGACATAGACATCATCCCTCCTGGGGGCAATTAATACTACTTCCTTGTTGACATTAAAGATGGTCCCTCTCTTGTCATGAAACTGAACTATGTATTTTGCATCACATAGTTGGGAAACACTTATCAGATTGTACTTGAGACCGTTAACATAAGCTATTCTTATAAAAACTATACCATTGCAGTTTATTGAACCATAACCTTCAGTGGGAGCTGATGAGTTATCACGAAATACTACTTTGGGTCCTGGTTCTTCCACATATTTGCCCAGATAACTTTTCACACCAGTCATACTCCTAGAGCATCCACTGTCGAGGTGCCAAGTAGGATCCCTGATGTGTTTATGCACAAACAGTAAACTAGGTTAGTTTTTCTTGTTGACCCACCTTCTAGTGGGCTTAGTCCTTAGGGACTTTTTGAATTTAGCTAATGAATTATGGTCTGAAGTTGTGTATACTGAGCTTCCACATGTTTTACATTTTGTGGAGGTTGATGCCTCCGTTGACTGAGAAGTGTTGGTGGGGGTTTTCCTTCTGGACTGAATGATCTTGTCATGTCCCTTGGTTTCATGGGAGGGATCTCCACAGATGTCACAGTAATTTTTCATCATACAATCATCAGGAAGATGATCATTGAAACCACAGTGAGGACATGGAAAGAAAGGCTAAGCCTTTAGTCTCTGTTTGGAACATGAGGCATACTGATAGCCTTGAGTATTGTATAGACCTTGTGCTTTTAAAGAAGCAGTGTGAGAGATGTGATCACAAGTTCTGTGGTCCTCTTGTTTGCATACCTTGCAGAATAGGACTCTGTAGCATTTATCAGTGCTGTGATTAGGATAATTTCATAGCTCACATCTTACTGAAGGTCTGGGTGTGGTCTTTGGTTTGGAAGAACTTGAGGATACTGAAGGGTTTTTAATTTTAAGTCAGAAGGTTTTTCAGTGGACTCAATTTTCTCACTTAGCATCTTGACAAGTTCAGCAAGCTGATCAAATTTTGAATCAGTGCTTTCAGGTTTCACTTCAGTAGGCACTGAAGGTGTGTGGTGTTCAGTGGGTGCAAGAGTAGGTCTCTTCAGAATATTCTTTCCTAACCCTGATTTCTCCTTAGGAGAATGGGGTTGATAGACTGATGGTGCAAGGTCAGAATTGGGTTCAGCTCCCTGAAGTTGTTTTAGTGGAGGGAGTGGTGATTGAGAATCAGACTTAGACTCAGTGATGTACTCAGTAGGACTAAGTTCATCAGTGACTCCTAGCAACTCCTTGATAGCCTGACTTTCAGGCTCCAGGATTCTTCCAGTGTTAAAGTTTGGCAGTTTACTGTCAGGATTGATTCTTTCAATCCAATCACTGGGTTTAGGATCAAGTTCTTTGCTAGAGAGTATGTTGGCTGATAGAAAAGTTGTTGAATGGCTACTCTCCCCAGACATTTCAGTGAGTTGATCTTCACCCATAGCAACCTTTTTGGTGCAGGGTGTGAGACTCAGTGTTTCATAAAGTTTGGGGTTTTTCTGAGTCCATTTCCAAATAACAGCCTTTTTTTTCTTAAGTTCTTCCTGAAGAGCTTGATTTTGTTTTACAAGTTTAGAATTTTGAATTTGAAGTGTTACACTTTCAAGCTTAGCCTGTTTTAGAGCAAGTAGTTCATCTCTACATTGATTTAATTCAAAACTCAGTTTGTTAAATTTTGAAAACAAATTAAGTCTTTGCTCTTCAACATACTTAAGATCAACATTAATATAATCTAAGTAAGATTTCTAATCAGCATCATCATCCATAGAAAGTAGAATGTTTACCTTTCTCATTGTGATGTTAACCCATTCTCCATCTCTTGCATGACTCTTTCCCACAGCAAGCTTGTTGTCATCTGATAGGGCCATCAGGGCACTGATATGAACTTCTTCATTATCATCAGAGGGCACTTCAACTTCATCCCAGTCAAAGGTTTTAGCAACAAGCCCTTTGTTCTTAGCCTGAGAAGGCTTTGGAGCCTGAGGTAGCTGAGTGACTATTGAGGATGATTCAAGAAGGGCAAGTTTGGCTTTAGCCTTCCTCTATTTGGCTTCAAAGTCAATTTGATAGGCTTTTTCAAATCTTTGACTAGATTGAAACAACTTGGGTTGAAACTTGCTGGGTCCTGAAAAAGAGTTATTTCTTGAAAATTTGAAAGATGGTTCTGAGGTTGTTTTTGAAAAACAATCCTTGGCAAAATGGCCCTTTTTACCACATTTAAAACACTCAGTGTTTTCATTTGCTTTAGAAGTAAATTTGTTTTTCTTAAAAAATCTTTTTGAGTTTGCAAGGAGTGCCCTTTCATGAAATTCCATTTGAAGATCATTTAGGTACTCCTCACTGGTTCATTGGTCAACCTCATCATCAGACTCATCTTGGAAATCCTGCACAACACCATTGGAATAGAAAGTAGTTGATATGGGTGAAATTGTCAAGGCCTTTTTGGTCTCCTGAGCTTTACCAGGGTATCTCCTGGTGATAAGATTGTCTTCATAGACAAACTTCCCATAAATAGCAGGGAGCTCAAGGTTCTGAATGTGGTTAGCATTTCTCAAACCCTGAGAGAAGTTTAACCACTTCTCAGGGAGACTGTTGACAAAGCCAACATTGATTTCATGCTTTGATAGAATAACACCATCATTGGTCAGCTCATTCAGGAGGGTCTTATACCGAGTATAAGTCTCAGGGAGACTTTCAGAATCTTTAGCACCGAAGGTGTTGAATTCAAGCTTCAGGTCCATGATTCTATTCTCTTTGGTATCTGAGGGACCTTCATAGCTATGAACCAGGTTAGTCCAGGTCTGCTTGGCAGTAGGACAATTGATCACTGATTCCATTATATCGTCAGGAAGACATGATATAATGATGCTTTTCAGGCGCTGGTCTTGATTGACAACCCTCCTTTCATCTGGGGTCCACTGAGCTTTAGGTTTGATTAAACCTTGAGCTGTTGTTGGGACATATGGACCATCGTTAATCAACTTAATGTAATATGGTTCCATCCCAGTTAAGTAGCAAAGCATTCGCTTTTTCCACTTACTAAATTTTCCAACTTCTAGTCGAGGGGCAGTTGCTGAATAACTTCCACCCTTTTTGTTGACAAGTTGGGGAACATCTATGTCAGTCATTGTGGGATCTTGATTTTAAAAACTTGAGCCCTCTTTAAGTTTTGAAAAACAGATTTTAAGTTTTACAAATCAGAGGCTCTGATACCACTTGTTGGTCCCTTTTACTTCGTTATCAGTAACTAAAAAGCTAATATAACCAAGATATATGACTTTTAGCACAGATGTATAATTGATTAACAATAAAGCAACGTAAAGATAAGAGACAATATTTTTCAACGTTTAATTCTTTATTAGAAGTTAATCAAAAAGAATCGTACCCAAGTGTTTGCGGAATAACACTTGGGATTGAAACGACAAGTATGGTGTTGACTCCTCTCTAAACTCAAAACAATGTTTGAGTGACAACTGAGGTTACACTGAGCTATCTCAGGGACTATGTTGTTCTTTGGAGGAATAAAAGTGGTTTGTGAATGCTTAGCATTAAATGCACAAACTTGTCAAATTTTACTCCTCACTTATGTTGCATATTTATACACAAGTATGAACAACTCTAATATACAAAGGACATAAACCTTCCTTAATAAAATCTTCATAGATTTTATTCTCTGACAAAGGAACCTTCATTGGGTTAAGTCCTAAAGGTGCTTTCTGATGACAGACTGGATTTAACCATTTGGGGAAAGTTTGACCTTAAAGTGATAAAGCACTTTAGTGAACCAGTTCAAACTTTCCCGCCCAATCCCGCCAAATCTTCTGTCTTCAAGTCATTAGTCTTCAGTACCATAATCGTTGTTGAGGAGTCTTGGGGTTCAGTGAGTTATTGTCATCCACACTGATCCCATCACCTTCTTCTTGGCTTAGATCTCACTCACTGAGTTCCGCCTCACTGAATGGAGAACCTTTCTTCTTAGGCTCGGTCTAAGCATCCTGAAGATGACTCACTGAGTTACTATTCACTCAATGAATTGTTTATACTTAGGTGATTTTACGTTCAAATCCTTGTTAGAAGAAGATTGGGGAATTCAGTGACCCAACAGGAAGCTATAAGGGTGACAAGGCTAGGCTAGGAGGCGGTTTGGGGTGTTTGTGGTGGTAGTGAAGCCGACTAAGGAAGAAGGTGACAAGTAGGTTCATTTTCTACTTGTGTGCTAGATTAGAGGTGCTAGGGTGTGTGCTTAAGGTGACTAAAGTGAGAGGGTGCTTGGTTGAGGTGCTTATGTTTAGGTTTTAACTAATCTAGGTTTAGTTTTATCCTAATTTTTGCTTAGTGGGAGATTAGGGTCTAGCTTAGGGTTTAGTGCCTCGATTAGTGTCCTATGAGTGCCTAATGACTAATCCTAGGTCCTAAGAGGCTTATACTAAGTGGTGGTAGTTTATGGTGAAGTTTTGGGATAGTTTAGACCTAATTCTGGGAAGTTATGACCTAGTTATGATTTTGTGCTTAAGGGACTTGTACCTAAGCTCTACGGGGTTGTACTAGGGTCTAAGGGTGCTAAGATATCCTATTATTCCTAAGGTAACTCATACATAAGCCTTGAACACTTTCAAATTGGTTTACATAAGCATTTTGGGTTTTGTAAACACATAGACCTGAATGCATATAAAAAGCAAAAATTTACCTGTGAAATACCTGACCTAGGTATTTGAAGTGGAAATGATAGTGATGAATTTTATGGGTTGTTATAGTCTTATCCCCTTGGAAAAAATCTCTTCCCGAGATTTAATTTGACGTAGGAGTTGTGGGGAAGAATTTCTGATACCAAAGAAGAGTGGTGTGAAAAGAAGGGGAGGTTTGTACAAGTGGAGTAGGAAATGCTTGCACAGATGCCAGATACTTAGGCTTATTCATTTATATCTCATTACTTACAAATAAAGGCGTCCCAATATTTGTAAACAAAATCTTATAAATTTATAATCCATTTGATTTATAACTTTCTCAATAGAATGAAGAAGCGTCCTAGTTCATTCTAATAGGATAGTCATTATAAATCATCCTTAAGTAGTATCGGCGGAAAATGGAGAGAGTTTACCACACTTAAGGAAATGTGGTACGGGAATATTTTGGAGACAAATTCCAACCATGATGAAGACTAGTTCTAGTCATGGTGGAGACAAGTTCAAGCCACGGTGGAGGCAAATTCTAGTCACGATAGAGACAAGTTCTAGTCATGATAGAGACAAGTTCTAGTCATGATAGATACAAACAAGTTCTAGTCATGATAGAGACAAGTTCTAGTCATGATAGAGACAAGTTCTACAGTCTCCCTGTTTAGCAACTTGTCGCATGGTAACTTCCCATGTTATAACTAGAATGACAGGCGTCGCAGATCTCATTCTTGTAACTCTTACAAAGCGAGATTTAATATCATAGTCGAACATAATGAGGATTAAAGTTCGATGTAGATATTCTTACAAGTTCTAACTAATAGAATCTTGTGATATGACGAGAAATACAAGTTCTAACATTTAGAACATTGTAGGATGAGGTAGGGAGAGAGTTTAGAGCGAAGAAAATAGAGTGTAAAATGACGGAGGGATGAAAGGATGGAAGGAAATGGAAATATGGATCTTATAGGAAGGAGTGAAGAGAAAGAGGGAATGAAAGGGATGAAATAGGAAGGTATGAAGGAGTCGGAGATAATGAAAGGATGGAAGAGTAGGAATAGGTGGAGTGGAAAAGAATAGGAGTATAGGATTAAACGGTAGAGTGAGGAAAAACGGGGGAATGGGATTTAAACGGAAGAGTGAGAAAAAACGGGGGAATGGGATGGAAGAGTGAGGGAAAACGGGGGAATGGGATTTAAACGGGAGAGTGAGGAAATGGGGGAATGGGATTTAAACGGAAGAGTGAGAATATAGGATACCTGAAAAGATGGTATTCCTAATCGAATTAAGATTTACTAGATTCCTTCAAAGTTTGTTTTCCCCTAAGGTTCTTCTAGTTTTCATAACTAGTCCTAAGGCTCTAAAGGTGGTGTACTAATCTTAATTGGTAAGGAAGATCCTATGTTGGGAGAGGGGCTAGGTAATTTCTTATCTAGGGGTTTACTAGGAGTGTTATTATGCTTAGGTAGGGTTTCACGCTTAGTCTTTTGTCCTATGTTGTCTAGTACTACGAGTATCGCTATTTCTATAAGTATCACTATTCCTATGTACTTAAATCCGGCTAGGGTAGTATCTATAGTATGCTCTAAGTAGACTTTCTAATGTGTATCCTATAGAATGTCAAATCCTAAGAAACTAAGTATAGGTAGACTAAAATCCACAAATGTTTCTTTCCTAGTTATAACTAGTAACCTCGAATTCTAGGTCTCGGTTATCCTAATGGTATATGTGGAAAACTAGAAGGGGGGTTGAATAGTTTTATCGGTTTTTCGTTTAACTATCTTTTGAAACTTTCTGTTTAATCAAAGATGTAAACTCAAAGACAATATATAATAGGCGAGTATAAAGAAAGAAACGATCAAACCACAACACGAGTATTTATCATGGTTCGGCTACAAGGACTCTTTTTCCTTGCCCTACGTCCACGCCCCGCGTATCCAACTCGAGAGTTTCTTTCACTAGTCAACAAGCTCCTTTCACCAGCGGAGAAAACCTTACATGTCGCTTATACACGTTTACCGACACTAAGCTAGATGTCGAGTTCTTTTACAAGGGTACAACCACTCCCGTTAGTTCTTTTACAAGGGTACAACAACTCCCGTCACACTATGTATTTTAAGGCCTAAAATACTAACCGATCACAACTGAAAACACACAATCGAATGAAGTGTAAACTACACAAAGTCTACACGATGCTAAGCTAACAAGTCTTGCAACGTTGTGTTGAATACTTGTAACTTCAAATGTACTTGTGAACTTCTTCGCTACAAAAGAATCTTCACACAAAAATGAAATGTTAAAGGGTTAGATGAATTATATGAATGTGTATGTGTAAATGTAATGAGAAGTGATAAAGGAAAAATCTAAGAAATGGCTTGGTATTTATAGCAAGACTTTTAGCAGCACTGGCGGATACGGCGGAACCCTCAGATGGGTTCCGCCCGTGTACCTCCAAGGTTCCGCTAGGCTGACAGTAAGTTTTGCAATAAATCTTTCCAAATCAACCAAAGTCACATCAACTTATTTCTAGTCAAACACTTACTTGTGTAAGAAAACTTATGGTGAGTCAAACACATAATCTTTCCTTAAATGCATATTGATGTGTTTGACACAAACTTACCATAAATGGGATGTGACATTTCTATTTTAAGAAATATAAAAATGTTGTGTTTTATATAAAATGTAAATGTAGCAAATGTCTAATTATGCAAGTCTTTAAACTAAAATTATGTTTTACTAAAAACTAAAGTTTACACTTTGTCGTTAACAAAACTTAGCAAAGATCATAAAATATAAATAACGTTTTTAGGCGATATTTGTATTAACAATCTCCCCCTTTTTATTGATGACAAAACATAAACTTTGTTTTTAAGTAACTCACAAATTTTAGTGTTAAGACTTAAAAAAAATGTTATATTAAACTTGTTTTACTTAAGTGATGAAAATCATTTTAAGTTTATAAGTTTATATATCTTTCTCCCCCTTTTTGTTGAAACAAAAAGAAGAGTAGCGAAGCGGAACTATGCACGTGCTCCCCCTTGGTCGATACTCCCCCTAAAAGGAGTGCCAAGATGGGAAACATGGATTTTGAACCTACAAAAAAATGGTTAGTTGGTGATAATGACACATAATCAAGCTTGTAGTCACCACACTATATGAGAATTTAAGCAACCACAATCACAACTCATATATGATCAACCAACAATGCAAATAAGATAGTAGTAAAAGATGTCATTTCAAGTAAAATTTGACTTTATAAAAGTCAAAGACAAGAAATGAAAAATATCCTCCTACTTCTAAAAATAAAAATAAAAGATAAAAAATAACCAAGAAATAAAATCCTACTTCTATAAGTAGAAGTCATTCAACACATTTCCTTAATGGGGCAAAAGGCCTCCAAAGTTGGTCTAGGATTGGTTTGGGTGGGAAAGAGCATCCAAACGCTCGATAATGTGTTGTATAGCAAAGCGGGTTTCATCTTGAAATTGGTGAAGCAACATCTTGATGCTTTCACCTATTTTGAGCATTTGCTCATATTGTGAGCAAACATGGTGATGAGTGGGTGGAAACGGGTCGTTTGATGATGGTGGTGGTGGTGGGTTGTTGTTGGTTTCTTGATTGGAGGATGGGTTTGGTATGGAGTCAAGCAAGGTCGTTTGAAATTCCATTGCGTGATGGAGGTGATTTTCGACCATACTTTGAATTTCCTCATAAGAAGGAAAGAAAGACTCAAATAATTGGGATTGGGAATGTGGTGGTGTTGGGTGATCATGTTGTTCAAAGTTAGGTTCTCCATATAGAGGATCGTGGATGTCTTTGAAGATAGGGTGAAACAACAATGGTTTTGGGTGGTGGTACTCTTTTTGTGGTGGTTGGTTGTGGTCAAAAGGCTTATTTAGGTCAAGCAATGGCCTTGGTTTTTCATTTGTCAAAGGTGGTGGATTTGTTGATCTTGGTGGAAGATCATTGAGATCTTGTATAAAAGGATGTGGTGATGTTGGAGGAGACCCAAATAACTCCATTGGTTCAAGTTTAAGTAGTGTTGATGGTGATGGAGTTTTGGATGTTTGGATTGGTGCACTTGGTGGAGTTGGGTCAATGGGTGATTTTGTTGGTGGTGGAGTGGTGAGCTTATTGGGTCCTTTGGGTGATGGAGATGGAGATGCAAGGTTTAGAAAATGTTCATTTTTTATGGGTGAGGAGAATTCATCCGAGGATGAAGAACTTAAATTGATTGTGTGGTTTGACCAAAGTGGTTTGACACTTATGCGTGTGGTTCTCTGAATGGGTCGAGATGGTTGAGAGGTGATTGTTGACTTTGTCATTGTCAAAGTTGTGGTTTAGAAGCTTAAGAGAAGGGATTATGATGGTGATGGTGTGATTTGAGGGTGTTCTAAGATGGTTAAATTTATAGAGGTGAAGAAGTATGGGAAGGAGTGTTTGGATTTGATGTTTAACCATACAAAAATGGAGGTTGCTAATGATTTGGAAGATTAATGAGGCTTGTCAAATCATTAGAAGTCAATCCAATGAAAATAGTGGAGGAAGAAGACAAAGATTTGCACTAAATGCTTAGTGGTTTTGGCAAATTTGTTGAAGGTATATGTTTCATGGATTGCAAGGAACCTTTGGAGGGGTTCCTTCCCTTATGGGTGAAGGTTCCTTGAGGTGGTTATGGTTAAATTTGAAATTTCGCGGGAAATGGTTTTCTATGAGTTTTAGAGGTTGAGAATCAATCTAATGATGTTAAAAACTAACAAGGGATGGGTTTCTCACCTAAAAGATTGTTTTGAAGGATTGTGGAAATTGAGAGTTTGAAAAATATAAGAAAATTTGCAGGTTATCTGGCGGAACCCTGAGATAACACAAGCGGAACCTTCCTGCGGGTTCCGGCTGATCCGCTGGGCCATTTCTGGAATTCCAGAAATTTACACTGGCGGAACCCACTTGAGGGTACCGCCAGTTCCGCCAGGCCTGAAAAACAAGGCAGTCCCACGTTTTGACCCGCGAGACGATTTTCAAATTTTTTGAAAACTCCTAAAAACAAAAATATAATTCATATCTGGTTAGGAAATGCAAAAATTGGACATGTAAACACGCATACTATTGGACTTTGACCGGGGGCTAGCGAATTTCACTACACTTAGTGAAATTTTTCATATTGTTGAAAATTTGACAACATGCCAATTGTTGTCGTCCTGCATCATAGTTAGTTCATACAAGTTCCAAATGTTACCAAATATCCCTACAAATACATAAATTCATAGAACACATTGTTTAACAACCAAATTGTTCAAATAGCACCTTGTGCCAAACACTCCTATACACCCGCTCTCATTGACGGTCTATCTTCTTCTTGAGCTTTCCAAGGAATCTCCCGAGATTTTTGAACATCCCCTTTGTTTGCTTGAACTCCGCCGACTCATTTGGAATATCCAGAAGTTGGGAAAGGTATTCTAGAGGTGGGAGCCTAGAGTTGGGCAAAGTCTCATCTTCACTCATTGAGGATGATGATGAGGAGGTAGGAGACACTCTTATCACTTAGTGGGACAAAAGTGTGTGGAATGAGAGATTAGTCTAGGTGAAGACCTCTAGGAGTTGCCAGAATGAGGGAAATGATCCTAAAGAGACGGGTCAAGAGCATTCCATACGGCATAGCCGTTGTGCCTTGCACGGGAATGTCGGCCATTCTCTTGGCCATGTAGTAGGCAAGGTTGAAGGGTTGCCTAATGGACAAGGAGTAGAGCATGTAGCAAAGGAAAACATTGATATGATCCCGGTTTCCTATGCTGCTAATGACATTGGCTCTAAGGAGTTCTTCCCATTTCTTGAATTGGGGCTTGAGTTCATTGAGTTCCATACCATATGGGTCCTTTTCGACCTCATTTCCCGTACGGGTTCTCCTAGTGGTGGTGGTCCTAATGAAAAGGTGGTCACGAAGTACATCCTTGGACACAAGAGGAGTATCATAGGGGTGGATGCTGTCATAGATGTGTGTATCAAGAGTTGAGAGACTATGTTTGTTGGTGTAGATGTAAGTGCCACGGTTTGGAACACCTAGGATTTGAGCAAATTCATCTAGAGTGAAGGAGTACAGATGACTACTAGCCCTAAAGTTAATAGACATGTGACAATACTCATCCGAGGAAAGAGTGACGGATGCATAGAATTCCAAAATAAACCTAGGACAAATAGGCTCATTGATTTCTAAGAGACAATCAAAGTTGATGGTTGCAAGTTCCACGGGTAGGTTTGTACCGGCTATGAAGGATGGGTCAATGGTTCTACCCTCATTGACATAACGCTTTTCTAAGGCTTTGAAAACGTCGGTTTGAGTTTGAGTAAGACCTTTGGTTTTGTGGTGTTTGGGGAGGTACTTAATGGTGTCCTTGTGGTCGTAATGGGTTAGAGGAGGCATGATGATTCCTAGAAAAACAAGATTTCACATTTTAGTCTAAGTAAACAACTATTGTAATGTGGATGTTCTAGTGTTTGCCTATATGAAAACAATGTGGAGGTGCGGTTATCTTGACTCATTTTGATGCTTAAAATGTTTTATAATGCACGTTTTTTTATAAAAGAAAAGATAACCCAAATGCTCCTAGTTCAATGTAGCTTCATTTGAATGTACCCGAAAATACATATTAGTTATGTATTCCCTTTAGCATTCAAGAGACATTATGCAAGTGATGTTTTAAACATAACTTTGTTATTTTGTATTCACAATGTGAGACGAAAAAATATTTGTCCTATTTGTGAGAAATTTTTGCAAAAATTTGACATGGGGTGTTTTAGCAAACATGTTTATAACTAGTAAGAATGCAATTCCTAACTATGGGTAACATGATTAGTTTTGTTAAACATCTAATTTCATGCATGAGGTTCTCAAGTTAATGCATAACCCCAAGTTTTTGTTTTTTTGCAAAAATAGAATTCCTAGACTCAGATCAGGAGTGTAATCATGTTTAGAATACTTACAATGATGATTGATGGGCAATGTGAATGAAGGAAGGACAAAAAATTCGTAGATGTGGATAAATGGTGAAGTGAGTAGTAGCAGTTTGGAAGTGGTGGTATGAGATAATAGGTGTTTGGTTTAATATAAACTAAAAAAAATTCTGAAGGTCGGTGATGAGTGTGTAAATACTCATCATTTTTGTCTCATATGAACTGCCAAAACATCAAAAAACACTCAAATATGCATCTAAATACTAAAAATATCCCAGGGTTGTGTTTGATATGTTTCAGATGTAAAATGTTTAAAAACAAATGAAAGATGAACAAAGTTTGCATAATTATCAGTTTCAGTCCCTCAACTTTCAAAACTTGTCAAATCTAGTCCCTGGTTATTCAAAAACATGAAAAATTCACCAAAGATCCTTTTGAATCACAAATGAACATATTTAGTCCTTTGGTGTGAAATTTCATGAAATTACAAGTTTAGTCCCTGCACTTTGCAAAAATGGCAAAAATGGTCCCTAGGATTTAAAAACTTTGAAATAAATCAATTTTGGTCCTTGTACTATTCTTCTATGGCAAAACTGGTCCTTGGGTGAAAAGATTGGTGAAATTACATGATTGGTCCCTCAAGTTTCAAAAGATAGCAGATTTAGTCCCTAGAAATTTTAAAAGTGGAAAAATCAACATGGGACCCTGTACTATTCATACTTGGCAAAAAAATACCCTTTTGAAGACTTTGGGAAAGTTACATGTTCAGCCCCTAAAAAATCCAGAAATTACACAATTGGTCCTTGTTATTAATACTAAACCAACCGAACCCTTTTATTAATTAAATCCAATCCAAACACAAATCCAACACCAATCCAATCCAACACCCCAAAGGCCCATCCCCACCAGCCCAATCCAAAACCCCTTAATATTATTACGGGGTCAAACTTTGACCCTGGGTCAAACCCCAGTCAAAACCACCTCCTTCACACCACAAAACCACCCCTCCACTCCAATACTGCCCTGCAAAACCACCACCACCTGCCCATCACCTCACACCGCCCACTCCACCACTATTACCTAACAAGACAACCAACAATAAATGCCACCCCCTTGTGTGATAACAGTGCAATTTGCACTTTTTTTTTGGCGCCAAAAGCCGTTTAAACAGCTAGGATATCTTTGACTCATCCAACAACTGAGATTGATGATTGGAAATATTCAGAAGCATGTGGGGGTCTCAGAAAGGCTATAAAAGAGAGAAGAAAGGCATCAAGGAGAGAGTAGTAGTATAATTTAGTTTCATGTATGTCGTTTAACTAAGTTTTCAAATTCTAGTGTATCATTTAGCTTTTAAGCATTATATTAAGCTTTTTCAGTGTACTCTCAACCTTTTTCATCAATAAAAATCCAAGTGTTATTTTGAAATTCAGTTTGTTTAATTTTACTTTTATTTAAAATTCTCAAGTTTACTTTGATGTTGTTGTAGTTGATGTTAAGGACTTATAAGCTCACATAAGCTCCTAGATAGCTTCTAAATAACTATTAGATATCTTAAAAATCAGTCTAGTATCATAAACAAAAAATACAAAAAAATTCAGAAAAATAAAAAGAAAATAAAAAAAATGGTGAAGATCAAGAAGAAAGCAATGGAGCAGGGTGGCTTTTGGATGGCCCTGGGTTAGAGAACCTATGGAGGTTTATTAGGGAATAGTTTTGTGGTCCTTGGTTCTTCGAAGATTGCTTGGAAGGCATTTGCAAGCCTATTTCTTTTGATCCTAGCTCTTTTTAGTATAATAGTGTACTTTGTTGCTTATTTGTGTTTAGTTTGCTTGCTTATAGTTTAATAGGCTAGTACTAAGTAAATTTAGGTTTGGCATCTTTTTGATCATATTTCATTAAAATCTGTTTCTAATAGGTGTGTTTGGATCAGTAGATTTCACCATTGTTCCCTGTGTCCCAGTTGTTGTTTGTGGTGTATACGTGTTTCCTTAAGTATAAATAGAACATAAGAAGCATAAAAAAAAACAGTGTTGTTCATTAGAAAATCAAAATCACCAATAATTTAGCCTAATTAACCCTCTGTGTTGGTTAAAGAGTGGCTTATGCCCCATTTCCATTCATAAGTGAGTGGTGTAGCTTATTTTATACTTAATATAGCTTATTAAACCATAATCAGTCATAAAATCAAGGTCTAAGTTCATAAAAGTCAACTTGGTTCATAATTGCAAAAAGTCAAAAATACACTTGCATCAGAAAACCAAAAATGGGAAGAATTGTTTTGATTTTTGTGATTGGATTTGGACCCTGAGCTTTTCACAGGTCATAGTTTGTCAGCTTAACTTTCAAAACCCACAATCAGCTTATTTTTGTGATTTTTATTCTAGCTTGTGCAACAGCTTCTTTAAGCCTGCACGGCAAGTCCCCTTTTTGCACCAGGGCACTTTGTGTAATTGGTCAAATTTTCCAACCCCCCTCCAGGGTGCAAATCAAATTGTTAGGCCTTGTTTTTTAGCTTTTTGGAAAGCTTGTCAGCTTATCTTTTTAGATTATTAATAAAATTGGATCTTAGTTCCCTGTAGCATAGCTTATTTGTGCCTTAAAATTTGCTTATTTCACTGAGTATGCTGAGTACTCAGTTTTGATCACCAATATTCCCAAGACCATAGCTAGTTCATTAGTGAGCCCCACCCTTAGCTTATTGGCTTTTTGGAAACCCCATAAGCCCATCTTTAAGGTTTTGAGCTTATTTGCTATTTCCTAATTTATTTGGTAGGGCTGCAAGTAGCTTTTAGATTGTCCATTTCTTTGTGTACACTGAGTGACTCAGTGTTTAAGCCTATATACCAAGCCCCACCAAGACTTCAATAATAAGCCATAAGCCCAGCTTATTGGCTTATTTCGAAGTTGACCAGGTCAACTTGGAAGGTCAGGTCTCACTTTGGACCTCCCCTTACTTCTGTGGACCCCACAGTAGTCCAAAAGTCCCTCTGTAAGGCCTGTTGTGGCCTTGTATTTTGATAAGTGCTTATTTGGCTTCATCAGCTTATTCCTGTGCTTATTATTGATTCATTTTGCTCATTCCTAGTTTGTGTTTATCTGTATTGTCTTAATTGATCATTTGGTAGCTTAAAGTCAGCTTTTTCAAACATCCACAAGTCCTAATAAGCTATTAATCTCACTGTTAAGCATAAGGGGGTGCACACAGCTTATTATTAAGCTACAAAAAAAGTCTTTTCACAAAACTTGTTTGTTTTTAGTTTATAATCAGTTGTCAAAAAGAAAAACCAACAAAAACCAACTTTAAAATTAGTGATAGCTTCTATTTAATAGGATTTATCTTTTTAATTTTTCTTTTCAGCTTATTATTAAGCTTTTCATCATTTTTTATATTTTTCTTAATTTTCTTTTATATTAAAGTATTTTCAGTAATTTTCCTAGATTTTTCTATTTTAATTTAGTATTTATTAGAATTAATATTAGTTTAATTAATAATTAAGTAATATTAGTTAATCAAATAGTTTTATAAATTTTTAGTTAACAAGAGTACCTTTTTATATTTTTCCTAGGTTTTGTAAATCATTAAGTATTTTTAGAAAATAGTTACTTAATTACTACTGTTCATTTTCTAATTTTCTTAATTAATCTAGTTAAATTAGATATTAATTAATAAACAAGTAAATAACTAGTAAAATAGTCTAAAAATAATTTTTATAAGTTTTTATAATTTTTTAGGATTTCGGTGATGGTTAATTAGATTTATAAATTTTTCTATAATTTTCTAAGTCATTTGTAGTATTATTAGTAATTTAAATTAATTTAATTAGTTTAATTAATATTATTAGTATTTAATTAATAGAAAATCCACAAAAAGACAAAAATACGTATTTTTAGTTTCTAAATTTATTTTAAGTCATTTTATAATTTTAAAAATTAATTTTGCAATTTTCTAGTTAAAATTTGTAGTATAAAGCCTTTTAGTTAAATAGTTTAAATTAAATAATTAAATAGTTTAAATTAAATAATTAAATAGTTTTTATTTAAATAATTAATATTAAATAATAAAATAATCAAAAAAATAATTTTCTTTTAATATTAGTTTTGTAAAAGTTTCGTTTGCACCCTCTCTAGTTGTAAATTGTTTAAAACTCACATTTTTCCCAGCACACAATCGTGTCTGATTTTAATTTGTGTACGTGTAATCATATCTGTGTTTCTGTAATTGTTAATATTGTTTCAGTTGTTCAAATACCAAGTAATCAGTAGAATAATCAATTCCATATCATCTTTGGTTATTGTCCTCAGTACCACTCATTCCCACAAACGTTTACAAACACCATTTCAATCTCGTCGGGACATAACGACCCGGGGAAACTCTATACTATCCACGGAGCATTGACCTTAGACTGTTTGACTTTGTTGACCAATTTCCTTGGTC
The DNA here is from genome assembly GCA_030686995.1 of Artemisia argyi. Lineage (NCBI taxonomy): Eukaryota > Viridiplantae > Streptophyta > Magnoliopsida > Asterales > Asteraceae > Artemisia > Artemisia argyi. The sequence continues at coordinate 80,813,843 of CM060691.1, read as the reverse complement.
AATATTATCTGACGGTTTAGGCACAATCAAAAATTTGGCGCCGCTACCGGGGAGGTTGTTGCGTGTTTTAAAAACGTTTTAGGTTTAGTGGTTTTCAAAACCCTGCCTGTACAAATTTCACCACTTTTGTAAAAAGTTTTTGTAAAAATCTCAATCATATCAAAAAAGTTCATCAACACTTTTCCTAAAGTGTTAGCAACACCAAAAAAATCAAAAACAACAAAACAATCGTGAAGTTAAATTACTTCGATTTCTTTAAGATTACAACCAACACAGGTGGAATACGGAAGTTCTGACATTAAATTGCTAACTGAAGAGAGTCCATTCTTCTCTCCCGCCACCCTGCGAATAATTTTAAAGAGAACGATTTCGGTTAACGAATCGATACCAAAAATATTTCCAAAAGTTTTTCTGCACACACACCCAAAAAGCCAAAAACATTTTTCTGTTAATATTAATTACATAAAATCTTACCACCGCAAACCAAGGCAGAACACCTACCAACTGGGGGTGTAAACATAATAAGTACCCAAACATAAGATTAAAACTTGCCATTGTATCCCTGTGAGTGGTGTACCTTTTTCAAAGAAGTCATTCACCTGTGATTATTGGTTTAAGTTCCCTGTTGTTTTACATCGATCTTGTTTTGAAAAATTGTTTTTAGTGCATGCGCACTCGTTCACAAACAACGCGTAAAAGTCAGAAAAACGTACCCGAGCTACGTACTGTTATTGAAGAACCAAAAACAGAAATGGACGACGGGCCACCACCACCCCCTGACCCTCCCAAGGATGAAACAGCTCTCGATCTCTGAACGATGGAGGAGTTGTGTCAGCCTACCATGCAAGGGAGGGGCGGACCTATTGCACCACTCACCATTGTGGCTACGGACTTTGGCCTCAAGCACCACATGATCCAACAAGTCCAAAATTCGTGTCAATTTCATGGATTACCGGGTGACGATGCTAACAAGCATCTTGACAAATACCTTACCGTCACCCAAAGCATGAAACAAAACGGTGTCACCGATGATGCCCTCCGTCTGTATCTCTTCCCCTATTCTCTCACCCATCATGCCACTGCTTGGTTTGACCAACTCCCCAAGAATTCGATTCACACCTTTGAAGAAATGGTGACCAAGTTTTTAGCTTAATATTTTCCACCTTTCATGGTTACCAAGTTACGTAACGATATCAGCAACTTCCGGCAGCTTCCCGCTGAGTCTTTATTCGAGGCTTGGGAACGTTATAAGCTCGCAATTGATCGGTGCCCTAACCAAAATATGTTACAAGTTACCATCATTGATACCTTCTATAATGGTCTAACATTGAGGCACCGAGATATTCTCAATGCTGCTGATGGTGGGACCTTCATGAAAAGGCGTCCCGAAGAGTGCTATGATCTAATTGAAAACATGACTGCCCACCATAACTTTTGGGATTCCTCTGCGGAGAGGGATGAGTCATGTAAATCAGTCATTCCTTCATCATCATCTCCCGACATCGCGGTTCTCACTAAAAAGATTGACGACTTTGCTACGGCTATGTTGAGGATGAACCAAACCCTCCAAAATCAACAAGTGAAAGCCGTAGCCCGAAGTTGTGAAACTTGTGGAGGCCCACATTTGTATTCCGAGTGTCTAGCCACTGCTGGTTATCTTCAAGAGAACGTTTATACTGCTCAAGGTTCCTACCATATGGAGGGTAACTCTTACCAACCACAAGGGGACCGTAATCTCTTAAGCTATCGTTCCAACAATTTTCTCGGGCCACCCGGTTTCAATCAAAATCAAAACCGTAACTCGAATCAAAATCAGAATCGAGGAGATTTTAACCAAGGTCAAAACCCGAATTTACAAAACCAGAACAAAAATCAAGGTCATTTTAATCAAAACAATTTTCAAAATGGCAATCAAAATCAAAGTTTTCAAGGAAATTTTCAAAGAAGTCAAGGGAATTACAATCAGGGTAATTTCAATCAAAGAAACAATTTTCAGGGTAACAACAACCAAAACCAAGGGAATTTTCAAAACAACCGTGTTTAAAATTTTCCTAACCAAAATCAAAATTTTGTTCAACCCCAGTCTTCCTCCGATGAAGTGTTAAAACAATTCATGAAAGCACAAGAGGAAACGAATCGGTTACTTGTCAGCAAGATCTCTGAACTTCAGAAGTCTATAAATGATCGACCCTCGGGCTCAGGTACACTACCGAGCAACACGATCGCTAACCCGAGGGGCGATGTTAAGGCGATCACTACCCGAAGTGGAGTTTCATACAATGGACCCACGATTCCCTCTACCTCTTCTTCTCCTCCTACCAAGGTAGCGAAACGTGAACGTGGGGTTACCACGGACACGATACTTCCTACTAATAACGGAGGTACCAACAATGTCCACCCTCAAGTTGTCCCGTGATGAGGCGAAAAATGAACCATTTTTAGGGGGTCATTTAAGCCGGAATTGGAATTTATTTGATCAAATATTGCCCTAAATCGTTCCTTTTGTGATTTTAGGTACTTTGGGAATGAATTCTGGAAAAGGAAGCATTTTGGACGTTTTTGGAGCATAAAAGTGAAGAAAACGGCAAAGACTTAATTTTCCATGTTGCGAACAGTACCTGACGGCGTCAAGAAGTAAATTTTCACAGCGTCAGGAGTAAAATCCATGACGACCCATAGAAAACCTGAAGGCGTCAAGAGAAGGGCGTCAAGAGTTAATATGATGACGGCTTGCAAAAGGAATACACGTGACGGCGTCAAACCCAGATCTAGGCTGTCCGAGAATTTATTTGGCGGCGGATGACGGCGTCAGACATTTTCTCTTGACGCCGTCACCTCACAAAATCTATATATACTTTTCTCTTTTTCATTAATTAAAAGAGGAACTTGTGTGGAGAATACTAGGGTCGAACCTAATAAACCCTAGGTCATTTGTAACAGTATTTTCAAGGGTTTTCACCCCTTGAAACCTTTCATGTTCAATTAAGATAAGTCCTCTTTCAATTCATTCAATATGTCTATGTGTTGTTTGAATATATCTTATGCTTGTCTTGATTTCAACATGCTAGGCTAGATCTTTCATGTGTTTGCTTAGATGTAATGAAACCTAGATGTTAATTATAGGTTGATTGCTTGTTTATAGTTGTAATGGATGAATGATTTCAATGTTAGGCTTAAGAAAACTGGCAGATCTCCATTGTGTAACTTGCTTGAACGTCTTAAGAAACATGAACCGATGTGTACTAGGTTTTATTGGTTGTATTTAATGCATGAACAAATTATAGTGATCCCATTTTAGGAGCTTCTTAGCCGGATCAACATAGGAGTGAAGTAGGCGCTTATAGGATTGGGGAAGTAAGTACGCCACCCCATGAATGGTATTAAGGAATACAATCCATCATCCACGCAACTGTAACAAGTAATTAACCTATAAAAGATATCTAGGGAGTAGTGAAACCTAAGTAAACACAATTCTCCCATATATTGCTCACACCACTAGTTTAATTTAGTTTATTTTCATTTTTTAGTATTTTATTTTGATTGCATCTTAGTAATTGGGTTAGTTGACTAGCAACTAATTCCGCCCAACTCCTTCAAAACTGAGATTTTTACCTGCTTTTCATAAAATAAAAAAACATAAAAAGAATCATCCCTCATCTCTAGACCTAGTCTTTAGGTTTTCTAATCCTAGCGACACTATTCCTAGCTGAACGATCAATCCCCCGGTACTTGTCACTATACTATACTACAACGATCAGGTACACTGCCTGGTGGGGGTTGTAAGCTTCTCGAGATCCCTCGAGAGGTAAAGCCTGGTGCAATCCCTACGCATCAAGTTTTTGGTGCCGCAGCCCGGGGAATAGTTATTGTCTAGGTTAGGATTTCTTTTTATTAGGTCTACTTGCTAGATTCCTTTCTAGTAGGATTTGATTTTTATTTTTTAGGTTCTCTTTAGTCTATCTTATTTCTTTGTTTCCTTTGTTCGTAAAATAACCCGATGGATAACAATAACATTGATCGTTTGATTCCTATTATTCATGTTTTTCGTCGTAGGATTTTCCAAATGCCCGCCCCAATCCCTTTAGTGGAAAATGAGAACCCACCTAACCTATCGCCCAACCACCACTTTGACAATAATTATGAAATGGAGGAGTCTGACCACGATAATGACCATAGGGCTAGTCCTTTTTACTATTCAGACTCCGATGAAGATCTAGATGATGGTGATGTGATTAATGAGGATAGTATGGAAGATGAAGTGAACCCTCTTAGGTATGTCGACCCTAGAACAAGGATTGGGAGTGATAGCTCATTCAATATGCCATTTCCTTGTAAGATTGGATTTTGGAGTTTTAATGCCTACCTTAACTCATCTCTCCCAATGAACATAATCTCGCGTAGTGAATATAATAAAATCATGGTAGATGAGTTAGAATACAAAGGAGATAATGTTATTGCTAGGGCAATGTCATTGCATGTGTTTGTAGGAAGCTTCGTTTATCTTGTTGAGTTCATGGTTATGGAGAATCTGGGAGAATTTATTGATAGTAAGTTAACCCAAGTTGTGTTTGGAAAACCTTTCAAAAGGTTGACCAACCTTGATGAAAAACTTATGGAAGGGTTAATTACATTCTCCGATGGGGATGAAGATTTTGTCTACCAAATGCCCCGTGCACACCTTAGGTTTAAGGATTTTTCCATGGAGAAGTGTAGTAGGTATCCGCCCATAGAAATGCTAAGTGAGAATGATAAGAGAAAAGTTAAATATACTCATGAAAAGAATAAAAGGTACTGTCGCGGGTGTTTAGAGTTAGGAGATGATTATAAGAAAGATGAGGTGACTATTAGATGGCTCACGCTTGGTTATGTGAGCATAAGCGACGCACGGTAACCCATGACCTTGAGTCTAGCTACAAAACTCGTAAATAAAGAAAAGCGCTTCTTGGGAGGCAACCCATGTTTTGTGTGATTTTTATTTTTGTTTGATTGTTATTTGCTTCCATATGCATGCTTTATTTTTGTTGTTGGTAGATCATGTTTCAAAACTTAAATGATGAAGATACTTTATTTTGTTGTTTGACCTAGTCTTAACTTCATCCAAAGGTATTTCGAAAAAGATAAGTGTAAGGGGAAACCCCAAATATGTTTTTAAGAAACAAAACCGATCATGATTCTCCACAATATTAAGTGAACATGTATATTCGTATTTTTTAGAGTCAAATGCTTGTATCGAGTCATAATGATGTTTTGCAGGATTTTCCAGGAAGTAGGACGAAGTTTTTCCAGAAATTTTCCGGAAACTTAACATAAGAATTTCTGCAGGTCACTTTTGACGGCGTCACATGTAAAATTCTGGAAATTTTACCAGTTTTGTTTTTCTAACGGAGTCTTAAAGTTTTTGTTGAATCTTTAGTTTTATACTCTCCAGGAAATCTGCAAACATCATTCCACAAGCATTATATCTTATTTTGTTTTCTAGGATTTGTTAGCATATATAGATTGCCGCCGATTTTATGCGAGGTTGCCTTGTCTGTTTTCTCAGGTTTTACAGGTTATGTATGACAAGAAGATGATTTATATTCTGGAAGGGAAGCTTTGATTGTTCATTTTCTTGGAGGAAGATCTAACCGGGCCACCTTATTATCCATACCGAGCGAATCAGGGGAGTATTTGATTTCATTCTTTTTACTTATTTCACTTTTACATTCTTTACTTGAACATTGGGGACAATGTTCATCCTAAGTGTAAGGAGAGGGTAAAATGATGATACCTTACAGATACACTTTCGCTTGAGTTTGTTTGTTTGATAGTAGATGTGTAATAAAACTATGAGAAATACTTGTTAGTGCAATTTTAGCGCCAAATTTAAATTTTTTTACAACATTTAGGAGTGAAGCTTTAGCCATAGCAAGCGTCTCATGGATAGGAGTCGTATGACTAGCACAAAACCGTACTATTCAGAAAAATTTTCCACCCAAATATGTGAGGTTCGCCTTTAGATTTGATAGGAAAAGCATTTACTATTAGTGCTTATGAGTGTACCGGTAGCATTTAGATTCTAGAACTTGCGTTAGTGATGCATCTCGAGACCGCTAGTGAGACTACATTCGTATAGTAGTATTTACTACATGATAAGAGGCATTAGGATCACCCTTGTGTTAAACCCGTATCACAATTACTTGACCATTTAAGTCATACTACTTGGCTAGTTGTGTCAATTAATTTTTCCCACACCTTAGCGTTGTACTCATTTTTAGTACACGAAACCCCTAGTACACCCCTCCGAGCCTATCTTTTCGTTTCTAACTTTAAGCATCTTACTTAAAGGAAGAATTTGTTACACCCCACTTAAATGTACACCCAAATTGCCTTAGCCTTCCGTGTATGCACTCATCTTTAGTGCATTATTGTTATTTGTTAAACCCTAAGTTAATTATCTAATTGATTACATGGTTGCTAAGTCGAGTCATATCCTTGTACATATTGTTTTGGGACGATTGGGACTCATGGGTAAAGTACTTATTTTATGGAGTAATGGGGAAGAACATCATATATTACCCCCATATGTACGTTAATCTTAAAAGTACTCAAAGTGTTTTGATTATCTTAATTCGAGTCATTAGATTAGTTATTTGTAAAGTATGTAAAAATTCAAGTGTAAGGGGAATTTTCATTCCCTATGATGTATTATTTTGGATGGTAGGGTAAGAGTGTATGCAAAAATATATATATATATATATATATATATATATATATATATATATATATATATATATATATATATATATATAGAGAGAGAGAGAGAGAGAGAGAAAAGAAAAGAGAAAAAACATACGGACTACCATCCCTTTTCATTCTATGTTCATTTTATGTTTTTGTTATTTTTGATTTATTAGCTTAAGTCGAGTCTAGTCTTGACTTAGCAACACCATATTGTACATGTAATTAACCAACATTGTTAACTCGTCACCAGTAAAGACTGCCTATATCCAACAAAACCGTGTATTTCATATCCCTACACCTAACGTTACAACCCTTTAAAAGACCTCTTTGATAGTTTATCCTAGGTGCTTACTCCATGTGGTGGAGGTTTGATCCTTTCCCAAGCCTATGGAAATCTATTTTGCTATGACAGGTAGTGAGAGATGTTTTCCATTTCCATAATGTGATATTACATTATTACACCCGAGAGATGTCAGTATCTAAACACTATTTGTGAGGTGCTAGTATATGACCTCCGTGCTTGTCTTTGGTCTTTAGTAGAACGATTATTTGTTGTAATAACTTTTATATTAGTGTTAAATGACCCCTAACTTGTGTTTTGATTAGATTAAAAGCGTATTTGCTTGAGGACAAGCAAATCTCAAGTGTAAGGGTATACGATGACGCGAAAAATGAACCGTTTTTAGGGGGTCATTTAAGCCGGAATTGGAATTTATTTGATCAAATATTGCCCTAAATCGTTCCTTTTGTAATTTTAGGTACTTTGGGAGTGAATTCTGGAAAAGGAAGTATTTTGGACGTTTTTGGAGCATAAAAGTGAAGAAAACGGCAAAGACTTAATTTTCCATGTTGGGAACAGTACCTGACAGCGTCAAGAAGTAAATTTTGACGGCGTCAGGAGTAAAATCCATGACGACCCAGAGAAAACCTGAAGGCGTCAAGAGAAGGGCGTCCAGAGTTAATATGATGATGGCCTGCAAAAGGAATACATGTGACGGCGTCAAACCCAGATCTAGGCAGTCTGAGAATTTATTTGGCGGCGAGATGAAGGCGTCAGACATTTGCTCTTGACGCCGTCACCTCACAAAATCTATATATACTTTTCTCTTTTTCATTCATTAAAAGAGGAACTTGTGTGGAGAATACTAGGGTCGAACCTAATAAACCCTAGGTCGTTTGTAACAGTATTTTCAAGGGTTTTCACCCCTTGAAACCTTTCATGTTCAATTAAGATAAGTCCTCTTTCAATTCATTCAATATGTCTATGTGTTGTTTGAATATATCTTATGCTTGTCTTGATTTCAACATGCTAGGCTAGATCTTTCATGTGTTTGCTTAGATGTAATGAAACCTAGATGTTAATTATAGGTTGATTTCTTGTTTATAGTTGTAATGGTTGAATGATTTCAATGTTAGACTTAAGAAAACTGGCAGATCTCCATTGTGTAACTTGCTTGAACGTCTTAAGAAACATGAACCGATGTGTACTAGGTTTTATTGGTTGTATTTAATGCATGAGCAAATTCTAGTGATCCCATGTTAGGAGCTTCTTAGCCGACTCGACATAGGAGTGAAGTAGGCGCTTACAGGATTGGGGAAGTAAGTACGCCACCCCATGAATGGTATTAAGGAATACAATCCGTCATCCACGCAACTGTAACAAGTAATTAACCTATAAAAGATATCTAGGGAGTAGTGAAACCTAAGTAAACACAATTCTCCCATATATTGCTCACACCACTAGTTTAATTTAGTTTATTTTCATTTTGTAGTATATTATTTTGATTGCATCTTAGTAATTGGGTTAGTTGACTAGCAACTAATTCCGCCCGACTCCTTCGAAACCGAGATTTTTACCTCCTTTTCATAAAATACAAAAACATAAAAAGAATCATCCCTCATCTCTATACCTAGTATTTAGGTTTTCTAATCCTAGCGACACTATTCCTAGCTGAACGATCAATCCCCCGGTACTTGTCACTATACTATACTACAACGATCAGGTACACTGCCTGGTGGGGGTTGTAAGCTTCTCGAGATCCCTCGAGAGGTAAAGCCTGGTGCAATCCCTACGCATCATCCCAGTCCCGACTCCCAAATCAAAAGTTGTGTTTGATCCTCCGGAAATTCCTGATGAAGTTCCCAGAAACAATCCCAAACCTTCAATTCCATATCCTTCACGTTTGAATGATCAAAAGACCCGCGAAAAAGCTAATCATCAGATGGAAAAATTCTATCAAATTTTCCAAGAATTACATTTCGATATCAGCTTCGCGGATGCTCTTCTTCTGATGCCTAAATTTGCATCAACAATCAAAAGTTTGTTAAGTAACAAGGAAAAACTCTATGAGATGGCTAAAACTCCACTGAACGAGCACTGCTCAACAGTGCTCTTGAAAAAGCTTCCCGAAAATCTTGGAGATCCCGAAAAGCTTGGAGATCCCGAGAAAAAGCTTCCAGATACTCTCTCTTCCCGAGTTCACCCCTACCTGCACGACTCTCGAGCTTGCAGATCGTACTATATCTCGTCCCCTCGGCATTGCCGAGGATATCTTCGTGAAAGTAGGAAGTTCCATTTTCCAGCAGATTTCGTAATTGTTGATTTCGATGCTGACCCAAGAGTTCCTCTCATTCTCGGTAGGGGATTCCTAAGAACGGGTCGAGCTCTAATCGATGTTTTCGAAGAAGAAATCACTTTGCATGTTGGTAATGAAGCCATCACTTTCAACCTTGATCAAACTTCAAGATACTCCTCCAACTATGACTCTGAAACGGTAAACCGAATTGACATCATCGATGTTGCTTCAGAGGAGTATTCTCAAGAGGTTCTCGGGTTCTCTCCAAGTGGCAGTACCACTCTTTCTTCTTAGCCTATCATATCCGACTCTTCCCCTTCTCTCACTCCGTTTGAGGGGAGTGACTTCCTTTTGGAAGAGGTCGAGGCTTTTCTTGCTCAAGATAGCTCAATTTCAAATGAGATTGATGAAAACTATCTTGATCCCGAGGGGGATATTCTTCTTCTTGAAAGATTGTTAAATGACGATCCTTCTCCCTCTCCATCTCCAAAAGAACTTCATAAAGCGGAAATTAAGTCTATTGAAAAAACTGATGAATTTCCCGAGGTCGAGCTCAAGGACTTGCCTCCTCATCTATATTATGCATTTTTGGAGGGTGATGATAAATTACCCGTCATTATTGCTAAAGACTTGAAAGATGAGGAGAAAACTACACTCATAAAGGTTCTTAAGTCACACAAGCAAGCAATTGCCTGGAAACTCTCCGACATTAAGGGTATTAACCCGGACTTTTATACGCACAAAATCTTAATGGAGGATGACTTTAAGCCAGCAATACAACATCAGAGGAGGGTAAATCCTAAAATCTATGAAGTTATCAAACAAGAAGTTCTAAAACTCCTTGATGCGGGATTAATTTACCCTATATCTGACAGTCCTTGGGTAAGCCCCATTCATTGCGTTCCAAAAAAGGGTGGCATAACTGTTGTCACAAACGAAGAAAACGAGTTGATTCCAACTCGGTTGGTTACGGGATGGCGAGTATGCATTGACTATCATAAGTTAAATGATGCCACCCGTAAAGACCATTTTCTTCTGCCCTTTATGGACCAAATGCTCGAGAGATTAGCGGGGAATGAGTATTATTGTTTCCTTGATGGTTTTTCGGGTTAGTTCCAAATCCCCATTGATCCACAGGATCAAGAGAAAACTACCTTCACATGCCCTTACGGAACTTTTGCCTACAGACGTATGCCTTTCGGCTTATGTAATGCTCCTGGCACGTTCCAAAGGTGCATGATGTCAATATTTTCTGACATGATCGGAAAAACCATGGAGGTATTTGTGGATGACTTCTTAGTCATTGGGGATTCATTCTAGTCTTGTCTCTCCCACTTGGAAAAGATGCTAAAACGTTGTAAAGACACGAACTTGAGTCTCAACTGGGAGAAGAGCCATTTTATGGTTAAAGAGGGCATTGTTCTCGGCCATAAATTTTCAAAAAACGCGATTGAGGTTGACAAAGCCAAAATTTATGTCATCGCTAAATTACCTCATCCCACTACCGTCAAGGGTATTAGGAGCTTTTTGGGTCACACCGGTTTCTATCGTAGGTTCATTCAAGATTTCTCCAAAATCGCCAGGCCTATGACCCATCTCCTCGAGAAGGATGCTCCTTTTATCTTCTTTTCTGAGTGCATCGAAGCTTTTGAAACTTTGAAGTAAAAGCTTACTGAGGCACTGATTCTTGTTCCCCCCGATTGGGACCTACCTTTTGAGCTTATGTGCGATGCTAGTGATTTTGCCATAGGTGCGGTCTTGGGGCAACGAAAAGCAAAATACTTTCAGCCTATACACTATGCAAGCAAAACTATGACCGAGTCTCAGAGTCATTACACCACCACTGAAAAAGAACTATTAGCAGTGGTATATACCATTGAAAAATTCCGGTCGTATTTGATATTGACCAAATGCATTGTGTATACATATCACTCGGCTTTGAAGTACCTATTTGAAAAACAAGATGCAAAGCCGAGACTACTCCGTTGGGTTCTCCTCCTGCAAGAATTTGATATCATAATCAGTGATAAAAAAAGGAGCCTAGAACCTGTCTGCTGATCATCTCTCCCGATTAGAAAATCCTCATCAGGATGTGTCCGAGAAACAGGAAATAAATGAAACATTTCTTCTCGAGACACTCAATGTGGTTTCTTTTCGTGGTGACTCTTCTACCCCATGGTTTGCCGACTTTGCAAATTACCATGCGGGTAACTTCATTGTGCGTCCCAATAGAAAAACAAATTCTTTAAAGATGTTAAACATTACTTCTGGGACGACCCCTATTTGTTCAAAATCTGTGCCGATCAAGTCATTAGGCGATGTGTTTACGGATAGGAAGCCACTGATATTCTCAAGGCTTGCCATGCTGGACCCACCGGGGGCCACCATAGTCCTAACTACACCGCTAAAAAGGTGTTTGACTCTGGTTTCTATTGGCCCACAATTTATAAGGATGCTCATGAATTAGTCAAAACTTGTGATGCTTGTCAGCGTCACGGGAATATTTCACAAAAGAACGAAATGCCACAAAATGCCATTAAAGTTTGTGAAATCTTTGACGTCTGGGGCATTGATTTTATGGGGCCATTCCCATCTTCTCGTGGAAACAAGTACATCCTCGTGGCTGTTGACTATTTGTCAAAATGGGTTGAGGCAAAAGCCTTACCTACCAACGATGCCCGAGTTGTTGTGAAAATTTTTGAAATCCCTCTTTGCTCGTTTTGAAACTCCCCGTGCTATCATTAGTGATCGCGGTACACACTTTTGCAATGATCAATTCGCAAAAGTCATGCTTAAGTACGGTGTCACTTACCGTCTTTCTACCACGTATCACCCACAAACTAGTGGGCAAGTGGAAGTTTCTAACTGTGGTATAAAACGGATTCTGGAGAGGACCGTAGGTGAAAACCGTGCCTCTTGGTCAGATAAACTAGATGATGCACTTTGGGCCTTCCGTACAGCTTACAAAACACCCATCGGGTGCACTCCCTACAAGCTTGTATACGGGAAGGCGTGTCATTTACCGATCGAGCTCGAGCACAAAGCCTATTAGGCCTTGAAACATGCTAACTATGACCTTCATAAAGCGGGTGATCACCGTAAAGTTCAACTCAATAAATTAACGGAACTTCGTGATCAAGCCTACGAGAACTCTTTGATCTACAAAGAAAAGATAAAGAAGATCCATGATGTAACAATTCACATTTTTCAGGTTAATTACTTTTCCCGGAAAATTTCACTATTCACTTTTACTATTCATTTTCCCGAAACTTTCCCGAAAGTTGATTTTTATTTGATATTCTCAAGTGATAAATCATTTCCATGGCAAATTAAAAATTTGACATTCATAAGCTCATTTTCGTGAAAGTTATTAAGGAATTACACGGAATTACACGTTTTAGGGTAAAACGTCATTCAGAAATTCTACATACAACGAAACTCGACCGCGTTAAGTGACCCCGCATCAGAAAAATGTTTGACACACTCATGATTTATTTGAGAATTAATCGTGACTGAGAAAAATATAACCAAAGACTTCCCGGCAGGTCACCCAAGCCTGTACTAATCCCGCACGAGCACGCTTAACCGTTTGGGCGATTAACCGTTAGACCACAAAACGCGTTTCTAAGACTATTTGAGTTTTCAACTTCTTAGAAAAAGTCAACATATTCTTTCCCTCCTCCATTGACCAAAAATCATCCCTTGATGTTATAAGGCGTTTCGTGATTTTTAGGCTTACGGTTTGATGTCTAAAAGACATTTAATACCAACCGACACTAGACTGAGCCCAGTCTAGACATTTTAAGTCATTTTAAATCATTTATAACATATTAGAAAAGTAACATTTTACTTTTCTCAATTTTACGCAATATTCAGCGTTTTACGCGAATTACGCGTTTTAGACCCGTGTTTCCAGTTTTTAGCAGGGTTTTAGCACCCGATAGAACCTACCACTCATTTTATATTTTATTATGGACTATATGGACATGTTTAACAATACTTTCAAATTCCATAATTTTACGATACCCGGTTTTACGTTTTGAGGCTTAATCATTTACGATTGGCATTTCCCGGAGTCAAAACTAACCAAGGATCTTGGATAATACCAAGAAAAGTCCACCCTTGCTCTCCAAGTTCATATGAACCGCCATAGGGGGGGGGGGGGTTTTCACACTAGGTGGCTTGATCTCAAGCTTAATGGCCTTAGATTTCATCCATGTGTTCACCTTGGCCTCCAAGGTTGGACTAGTCAACATTTCTAACCTCCTCCAAGCCATATAAATACCCCCCTCCCTCTCCTTGGCCGTCCCTCATCACACACACACCCACACCATCTCATTTTCTCATTCTCTTCAAGTTTCATGCAAGATTCAAGTGCTAGTTCAAGGTAGAAACCCTAGATAGGTTATCATTCATCAAACACTTCCATAACCTCATGAATTTTGGTGATTTCTCTTGAGTTTGAATCCACTCAAGTCACCTAAACCTTCATCATCCATCTTTCAAGAATACCAAGGGTAGAAAGATTGCATGAAGAGAAGTGGGTTGAAGCAAGTCTATCAAAGTCCTATCCTTACATGTTAACTTCCTTTCATCTTTGAAAGCCAAAAGTTGTGAGCCAAACCCTAACTTGATTCTTGTTAAATAATCATGTTCATGTTATTTACATGTTATTCTTGCTATATTATGTCTTGTAGTTATGTCCATGATGTATAAAAATGAACAAAACAAGTTATTGTAATTGATTGTTAAGACAAGTTACTAAAACAAGTAAACTAGTGACTTTCTTGGAAAACCACGACCAAAATGGTAAAAATATGATGTTGGATCATTACATATTACAGTATAGGACTTAACAAGGAAACCATAGCAATTTGAACCACCCAAAACGAGTATACGAGTCAAAAGTTACGCCCATTTGAAGTTACCAAAGATTTCCGGCAAAACTGCCAAATACCATTCTGATCAAATTTGGGTTTTGAAAGTCCCACTTCTGGTCCGATTCATCAAAAAGTTAAAACACGAAAGTTGTCCGGAACGACGTTTTCGTTCAGGAACAAAGAAGCTCGAGCCCTGAAAATGCTTTTTGAGTGATAAATTCTTCAAAATCTTAACAGCCCATTTTTAGACCAAAGTCATTACATATAAGTTATGGTTTATGAAGACCAAAGGGGTCTTATGACCTAGAATCAAGACCACAACCATGGCTAGAGCCAAGGTTGAGTCTCTAGACCATGGAACAATGACCAAAGGTCATGGCTAGGCCATGACGAAATGACCATACAAGCTTACCAAAACAAATACATGAACAAGAGTTGGCGATAACTTGAACATACAATTTGGATCTACTTCATCAAAGGAACCATGAGATGTTACCAAGAGAAAATGGTCATACAAAACTTATGAAACATACCCTAATAACAATCTTCATGTACTAATAAACTTTCCTAAGTTTATTCAAATATCGGACATGTAACCTTTCGGATCAAAACTTATATCTATATATTTCATCAACTACTACAATAGTAGGGAGCCTCATGTGAGGAGTTCATTATGTAAGCCGTCGAGATGAGTTGTGGATTTACGAGTTAAAGTGTCCTGGCTCCTCGAACGCTTACTAACATGACTTCTGAATTATGTCGGCCCGAACGGTAGTAAACGATATACCAAAACATACATGTTTCATGAATCTTTCTTTCAAAGACTTATACTATACATCATACCACATCATGGACTATAATGCAAGATATATATATAGGCACTACTTCATATTCTTTACTCCAATCCTGAGTCGCGACATTCTATTATAGGTTGCTCATAGAACCTTCACGATTCAACCGTTACATTCATTACTTGCTATCTTACTTAAGGTGAGTTCATAGCCCCACTTTACATTACTTCAATGTTTTACAAATCCTTGGGGGGAATACATGCTATTTCTAAATCGAATACAATGCTTTCTAATGTATGCTTCACGACGATGTTTTATTATCACTAAGTACCAACCTTGCTAAACCGAGATCCCTTATTATGAACCATTTAATCACTAGAAATAGTGAGCGCGAATATTAATAATAGGCCTATTGGGATTGACGAATCCCATTTGTATTGACTAAGTTCAAACAAATGCATTAATATTTGAGACTTTAGGTATGTTAGCAACATACCTACCGGGATAAAACCGCCGATTGATATTGGTACACGTTAACGTTATGGTGTCATAAGCTTAGTGTATAATACATGTTCCGGGCGTATAATAACGTAGCCTACCTGTTTTGTTTTCCAAACATTGGTGTGAGCCTATAACTCACACTACCAACATATTGTGTTCAATCGATTTAACAAACTCTATGAATATCACTCAACCTTTGTGTTGACCTCTCAAGCATGTATTTCAGGTTAATGATGATCAAGGATGGCACGGAAGGACACAGATACTCAAGAGGGCTATAAAGTTTATTATCATTCAAAACTCATTTATTATACATTGTAAACATGGAACCAATTGGGACCTCATTTTGAAATCTCTGATATTTATATAATTTGAATGATAAATCTTTTAAAACGACTCAATTGGAGTTCGTTTTCTATTATTGTGACTATTGTGCCGTCAAGTAACACCCAGTTCGAATTCCGCTGCATCCATGAATTGGGGGTGTTACAGATTGGTACCAGAGCCATGGTTATAGAGAAACGGGTCTAATTGAGACCTAAACTATAACCACATGTACAAGCAAAAACATTTTATAGCCTTCCGCTCTCCGTGTCTTCCATCCTCCAGACGATTATGGACTTAGTAAGCATGTTATGATACACAAACATATTTGTATATTCATATATACCCATTTTGAGCATTTCTCCGTAGACATTTTTGTGCTACACAAACATAATTGCATATTCATATATGTACCCTTAACATAATTGAGCATTTCCCCGTAAGCATTTTATGCTACATGAACACATATAAGTATATTGATATATACACACTAAGCATTTTATGCTACATGAACACATATAAGTATATTGATATATACACACTAAGCATTTTATGCTACATGAACACATATAAGTATATTGATATATACACACTAGGCATTTTATGCTACATGAACACATATAAGTATATTGATATATACACACTAGGCATTTTATGCTACATGAACATATTAGTATATTGATATATAAACTCGGTTTATTTTCAATCATTTTATCTAAACATATCTGCGTATGCCTATTCTATGGCATTTCGGCACAACTACATTCTCCCAATCATGTTCCTACTCCAACATTCATTTTCCAAGACATTGTGAGATACAATGGTCTCATTCATTTTCCAAGACATTGTGGGATACAATGGTCTCATTCATTTTCCAAGACATTGTGAGATACAATGGTCTCATTCATTTTCCAAGACATTGTGAGATACAATGGTCTCATTCATTTTCCAAGACATTGTGAGATACAATGGTCTCATTCATTTTCCAAGACATTGTGAGATACAATGGTCTCATTCATTTTCCAAGACATTGTGAGATACAATGGTCTCATTCATTTTCCAAGACATTGTGAGATGCAATGGTCTCATTCATTTTCCAAGACATTGTATGATACAATGGTCTTAATCATTTCTCAAATGTTTTGAGTCACACAACGGTTTAACCTACTTCCCAGACATTGTGAATTACACAATGGTCTAACCTACTTCCGAGACTTTGTGTTTTGTGCAAATGGTCTCTAGAATTATTCCATCACATAATCAATATCATTTCTTATGATATCAAAAACCCGTCACAATCTATCGATTTCAAAACAAGAAATATGAGATTTCTAAAGGACAAACTAATCCATCATCGACAAAAGCTGAACTTTCTCTACATTCATCAAAGTTTTCTTATGAAACCTTCATTATTAAAAGTTCGTGATCCTGGCCAAGTATGTTCTATTTTAGAACTACTTAAAACTTCCTTTCCATACGTATCTACCCTTACTACCTTCTATGCAATGGAATATGAAAACATACGTTACAAGTCTTGTATGGACGGGACTTGCAACTTAAGGGTTTGACATCGCCTTTGTTTAGTGGACAGTTTCCCGAAAGCAACGGACATATCAAAAGTATACCTAGTTTAGGTATTTGAAAATTTTATCGAACCTTGGCTAAATATAGACTAGTCACCTATATTTAACCTTGGGACAGTGGAATATAGTCTGACTAACTATATTCGACTTAAAATTTTCCAATACTGAGAGTAGTTGTACTAGGGTTATGTTTAGGTTGATTTCCTACATGAACTCGATAAACCACCAGAATACATTAAGACAATCTAGAGACACGATAATGTCTTACCACTCAGCGAAATCTTAACACCTTATTTGTGTTACCTAATTTCATTCTTGAAATTTTTCATTTATGAGATAATCCGAACTACTATCTTGGGATAGTTACCAATTATTCTCTTCATCCTGTAGAAGTACTATCCTGTTTAGGTCCTAAGGATACCATGCCATCATAAACTTTTAAAATCTCTTAAGATTTTTAAAGCAAACTCAACATCTATACCTAAGAGTATTAATGTTAAGCATACACTACACACTTTTGTTCATCAACATATCATAACATTATCTTCACAACCGTTGGAACCACAAGCTCATTAACAGATTTTGATGCACTTTTAAAGCTCAAATCATCCTTAGTTACACCACAAGTACCCTCATCAGCTTTACAAGATTGAATATTCATCTTGTACTTTTGCTACACCAGTATCATCTCGTAATACACTACCTTGTAACTCACCGGCTAAGTATGAATGTTGTGTCGGGAATTCTTGAGTAGGATGATTTATAATGTCCTTATTTGAATGGATTGGGATGCCTTTTCATTTAAATAAAGAAATTATAAATCATCGAACCATAAGTTTATATTCCTTTAGTTACATTGTTTGGGATGCCTCTCTATGTAAATAAAGAATTATAAACAAGTGGGCTTATTTATATCCGAAATAACATAAGTATGAAGTCAACCTACATTACATTGCTCGGGTATGGCTTGATACCTACATTACATTGCTCGGGTATGGCATGATACCTACATTATATTCGCCACAAGAAATCCTATCTTTTCACCGACATCGCTTCAAACCATGACATAAACACTAGGTACAACAACCGATTACCTACTATGCTATGATTGCAACTACTATCCCAATTTCCATTGATATTCCACTACTATATCAATTTCCATTTATTGGATTCCTATGTAAATTGCTATTGTTGTTCAACTGTTATATCAATTGCTATTGATACTTGACAACTATATCAATTTCTATTAATAATCGACTGCTATATCAATTTTCTTTGATATTCGACTATTATATGGATCTCTACTGATATTCAACCATGTTATCAATCTCTATTGACACACCATATTCTGAGACAAATCAAACTACATCACTAGTAATTCCAGACTTTGGTCCTCATAAGTAACCACACCTGTTCATCGACACGACTCCAACATATAACACACAAAGAACTTCGGGACGAAGTTCCCCGTAAGGGGTAGAGACTGTAACAATTCACATTTTTCAGGTTAATTACTTTTCCCGGAAAATTTCACTATTCACTTTTACTATTCATTTTCCCGAAACTTTCCCGAAAGTTGATTTTTATTTGATATTCTCAAGTGATAAATCATTTCCATGGCAAATTAAAAATTTGACATTCATAAGCTCATTTTCGTGAAAGTTATTAAGGAATTACACGGAATTACACGTTTTAGGGTAAAACGTCATTCAGAAATTCTACATACAACGAAACTCGACCGCGTTAAGTGACCCCGCATCAGAAAAATGTTTGACACACTCATGATTTATTTGAGAATTAATCGTGACTGAGAAAAATATAACCAAAGACTTCCCGGCAGGTCACCCAAGCCTGTACTAATCCCGCACGAGCACGCTTAACCGTTTGGGCGATTAACCGTTAGACCACAAAACGCGTTTCTAAGACTATTTGAGTTTTCAACTTCTTAGAAAAAGTCAACATATTCTTTCCCTCCTCCATTGACCAAAAATCATCCCTTGATGTTATAAGTCGTTTCGTGATTTTTAGGCTTACGGTTTGATGTCTAAAAGACATTTAATACCAACCGACACTAGACTGAGCCCAGTCTAGACATTTTAAGTCATTTTAAATCATTTATAACATATTAGAAAAGTAACATTTTACTTTTCTCAATTTTACGCAATATTCAGCGTTTTACGCGAATTACGCGTTTTAGACCCGTGTTTCCAGTTTTTAGCAGGGTTTTAGCACCTGATAGAACCTACCACTCATTTTATATTTTATTATGGACTATATGGACATGTTTAACAATACTTTCAAATTCCATAATTTTACGATACCCGGTTTTACGTTTTGAGGCTTAATCATTTACGATTGGCATTTCCCGGAGTCAAAACTAACCAAGGATCTTGGATAATACCAAGAAAAGTCCACCCTTGCTCTCCAAGTTCATATGAACCACCATAGGGGGGGGTTTTCACACTAGGTGGCTTGATCTCAAGCTTAATGGCCTTAGATTTCATCCATGTGTTCACCTTGGCCTCCAAGGTTGGACTAGTCAACATTTCTAACCTCCTCCAAGCCATATAAATACCCCCCTCCCTCTCCTTGGCCGTCCCTCATCACACACACACCCACACCATCTCATTTTCTCATTCTCTTCAAGTTTCATGCAAGATTCAAGTGCTAGTTCAAGGTAGAAACCCTAGATAGGTTATCATTCATCAAACACTTCCATAACCTCATGAATTTTGGTGATTTCTCTTGAGTTTGAATCCACTCAAGTCACCTAAACCTTCATCATCCATCTTTCAAGAATACCAAGGGTAGAAAGATTGCATGAAGAGAAGTGGGTTGAAGCAAGTCTATCAAAGTCCTATCCTTACATGTTAACTTCCTTTCATCTTTGAAAGCCAAAAGTTGTGAGCCAAACCCTAACTTGATTCTTGTTAAATAATCATGTTCATGTTATTTACATGTTATTCTTGCTATATTATGTCTTGTAGTTATGTCCATGATGTATAAAAATGAACAAAACAAGTTATTGTAATTGATTGTTAAGACAAGTTACTAAAACAAGTAAACTAGTGACTTTCTTGGAAAACCACGACCAAAATGGTAAAAATATGATGTTGGATCATTACATATTACAGTATAGGACTTAACAAGGAAACCATAGCAATTTGAACCACCCAAAACGAGTATACGAGTCAAAAGTTACGCCCATTTGAAGTTACCAAAGATTTCCGGCAAAACTGCCAAATACCATTCTGATCAAATTTGGGTTTTGAAAGTCCCACTTCTGGTCCGATTCATCAAAAAGTTAAAACACGAAAGTTGTCCGGAACGACGTTTTCGTTCAGAAACAAAGAAGCTCGAGCCCTGAAAATGCTTTTTGAGTGATAAATTCTTCAAAATCTTAACAGCCCATTTTTAGACCAAAGTCATTACATATAAGTTATGGTTTATGAAGACCAAAGGGGTCTTATGACCTAGAATCAAGACCACAACCATGGCTAGAGCCAAGGTTGAGTCTCAAGACCATGGAACAATGACCAAAGGTCATGGCTAGGCCATGACGAAATGACCATACAAGCTTACCAAAACAAATACATGAACAAGAGTTGGCGATAACTTGAACATACAATTTGGATCTACTTCATCAAAGGAACCATGAGATGTTACCAAGAGAAAATGGTCATACAAAACTTATGAAACATACCCTAATAACAATCTTCATGTACTAATAAACTTTCCTAAGTTTATTCAAATATCGGACATGTAACCTTTCGGATCAAAACTTATATCTATATATTTCATCAACTACTACAATAGTAGGGAGCCTCATGTGAGGAGTTCATTATGTAAGCCATCGAGATGAGTTGTGGATTTACGAGTTAAAGTGTCCTGGCTCCTCGAACGCTTACTAACATGACTTCTGAATTATGTCGGCCCGAACGGTAGTAAACGATATACCAAAACATACATGTTTCATGAATCTTTCTTTCAAAGACTTATACTATACATCATACCACATCATGGACTATAATGCAAGATATATATATAGGCACTACTTCATATTCTTTACTCCAATCCTGAGTCGCGACATTCTATTATAGGTTGCTCATAGAACCTTCACGATTCAACCGTTACATTCATTACTTGCTATCTTACTTAAGGTGAGTTCATAGCCCCACTTTACATTACTTCAATGTTTTACAAATCCTTGGGGGGAATACATGCTATTTCTAAATCGAATACAATGCTTTCTAATGTATGCTTCACGACGATGTTTTATTATCACTAAGTACCAACCTTGCTAAACCGAGATCCCTTATTATGAACCATTTAATCACTAGAAATAGTGAGCGCGAATATTAATAATAGGCCTATTGGGATTGACGAATCCCATTTGTATTGACTAAGTTCAAACAAATGCATTAATATTTGAGACTTTAGGTATGTTAGCAACATACCTACCGGGATAAAACCGCCGATTGATATTGGTACACGTTAACGTTATGGTGTCATAAGCTTAGTGTATAATACATGTTCCGGGCGTATAATAACGTAGCCTACCTGTTTTGTTTTCCAAACATTGGTGTGAGCCTATAACTCACACTACCAACATATTGTGTTCAATCGATTTAACAAACTCTATGAATATCACTCAACCTTTGTGTTGACCTCTCAAGCATGTATTTCAGGTTCATGACGATCAAGGATGGCACGGAAGGACACAGATACTCAAGAGGGCTATAAAGTTTATTATCATTCAAAACTCATTTATTATACATTGTAAACATGGAACCAATTGGGACCTCATTTTGAAATCTCTGATATTTATATAATTTGAATGATAAATCTTTTAAAACGACTCAATTGGAGTTCGTTTTCTATTATTGTGACTATTGTGCCGTCAAGTAACACCCAGTTCGAATTCCGCTGCATCCATGAATTGGGGGTGTTACACATGACTCAAAGATTAAGAACCGCGTTTTCAACGTCGGTGACAGAATCCTTCTTTTCAATTCAAGATTAAAGATCTTCTCGGGCAAATTAAAAACCCGATGGACAGGACCATTCACTGTTGCAAAAGTATACCCATATGGGACTGTTGAGTTATCTCAACCTGACGGTCCTAACTTCAAAGTGAATGGTCATCGTCTGAAACACTATTTTGGAGAGGACATACCATCCATGGTTGTCCCGGATCTCCAAACTTTCCCCATGGACAAATGAATTTGGGGATCGAGTCAAGCTAGTGACTCGGTGAACAAAACTTAGCAAAACATGGGTCTTCACCCATATCTCTAACTTCTTTCTCTTTTCTAACAAACTAGTGTGGGGGAGTTCCCCATGCTGTTGTATATATATAAAATAATCTTAAAAAAAAATGATATTCCCACACTTGCCCAAGTTTCAAATTTTCAAATCAAAGTTTTTCAAATATCGGCATAATGGCCGGTACTTTGAATATTGAGGGCAATATTCAGTTCTAGTGTGGGGGGAGGGGAAATTCTGGCGAATTTGATCACATTTTTACCTTATAAATGCCATAATACCCCCGTTTTAGCCAAAAAAAAATTAGTGGAAGTGCTTCGCACTAAACACAACAAATGTTAATCAGTCCACCATGTCTAAATCACATAAGGACTGGCTAATCTGAGAGCAAACGGCTCCCGGTAAAGATTACTCAAAACCGTTGATGGCTGACAATTTGCCAAAAATTGTATGGGATTCAACTCACCATATCCTTAATCGTGAAGAGTTGGCTAGTCCAGAATCAAACGGCTTTTGGTAAAGACAAATCAAATCCGTTAACAGCTTATGGTTTGCTCAAAATCATATGGTTATCAGTGTACCATAGTTCTTACTTGAACTGAAACATTTGGCTACTCCAGAAGTAATGGCTTTTGGTAAAGAGACTTCAAATCCATTAAATTTTCATAAAAGATTGCTAGGGACTAGCAGTATTTTAGTGTGAGGATTGATGAGTGTGTAAATACTCATCATTTTTGTCTCATATGAACTGCCTAAACATCCAAAAACACTCAAATATGCATCTAAATACTGAAAATATCCTAGGGTTGTGTTTTATATGTTTCATATGCAAAATGTTTAAAAACAAATGAAAGATGAACAAAGTTTGCATAATTGTCAGTTTCAGTCCCTCAACTTTCAAAACTTGTCAAATCTAGTCCCTGGTTATTCAAAAACATGAAAAATTCACCAAAGATCCTTTTGAATCACAAATGAACATATTTAGTCCTTTGGTGTGAAATTTCATGAAATTACAAGTTTAGTCCCTGCACTTTGCAAAAATGGCAAAAATAGTCCCTGGGATTTAAAAACTTTGAAATAAATCAATTTTGGTCCTTGTACTATTCTTCTATGACAAAAGTGGTCCTTGGGTTAAAAGATTGGTGAAATTACATGATTGGTCCCTCAAGTTTCAAAAGATGGCAGATTTAGTCCCTAGAAATTTTAAAAGTGGAAAAATCAACATGGGACCCTGTACTATTCATACTTGGCAAAAAATACCCTTTTGAAGACTTTGGGAAAGTTACATGTTCAGCCCCTAAAAAATCCAGAAATTACACAATTGGTCCTTGTTATTAATACTAAACCAACCGGACCCTTTTTATTAATTAAATCCAATCCAAACACAAATCCAACACCAATCCAATCCAACACCCCAAAGGCCCATCCCCACCAACCCAATCCACAACCCCTTAATATTATTACGGGGTCAAACTTTGACCCTGGGTCAAACCCTAGTCAAAACCACCTCCCTCACACCACAAAACCACCCCTCCACTCCAATACTGCCCTACAAAACCACCACCACTTGCCCATCACCTCACACCGCCCACTCCACCACTATTACCTAACAAGACAACCAGAAATAAATGCCACCCCCCCTTGTGTGATAACAGTGCTGACAACCAGAAATAAAAGCCGTTTAAACGGCTAGGATATCTTTGACTCATCCAACGGCTGAGATTGATGATGGGAAATATTCAGAAGCATGTGGGGGTCTCAGAAAGGCTATAAAAGAGAGAAGAAAGGCAGCAAGGAGAGAGTAGTAGTATAATTTATTTTCATGTATGTTGTTTAATTAAGTTTTCAAATTCTAGTGTATCATTTAGCTTTTAAGCATTGTATTAAGCTTTTTCAGTGTACTCTCAACCTTTTTCATCAATAAAAATCCAAGTGTTAGTTTGAAATTCAGTTTGTGCAATTTTACTTTTATTTGAAATTCTCAAGTTTACTTTGATGTTGTTGTAGTTGATGTTAAGGACTTATAAGCTCACATAAGCTCCTAGATAGCTTCTAAATAGCTATTAGATATCTTAAAATTAGTCTAGTATCATAAACAAAATACAAAAAAATTCAGAAAAATGTTATAAATAATGCGTAAAAACGTTATTAATATTTCTCGATATCCCTATGTTTTGACGATCACAAAATATAAAATCATTAAACGTAAAATCATTACATAAATAAGTATTTAGTGACAAAATATCTTATATCCAACTAATTCACTTAAGGTATGAATAAACAAGTGCCTATTACATTTTATGATCAAAGGAAGGTTTATTTACTAATTACAAATTATATAAAGTGGTATAAACATTTTATATATTTAAGAAAAACACTTTTGGTAATTAAAGGAAAATGTTTATTTCACAATAAATATATGAATTCAAATTTTTAACCAAATTCAGTTAAATTTTTACCAAATAAACTTTCCACAGAAAAGACAAAGAAATTAGGCCGTTACAATGGGCGGCTCCCTTAATTATAAGGGGCGGTCCCCTTAATTTTAATGGGGCTGGCACACAATTAAGGGGGCCGGCATACGCTCCTGTGTCAGAATTCTTTGCCTATAAATACTGGTTCAAATCTGAATTTTTTCCTCACCTTTTGCACTAAAAATTTCTGTTCTAATTCTCTCAAATCACCTTCCTAAATCATTTCTTCATAAACATATTAGTTCTTATTTCAAGTGATCCAATCCTTCATCATTCAAAGTGCAAGAGAAGAATACTCCTCCAACATCTTGTTAAGAAGTATTGTAGGCTTGTGTATATTGTAAAGGTGTAGAAGTTGTGTAATAGATAGATCTAGGTGTGTTAGTAGTTGTGAATAGAAGTAGTTGTGTTGGGTAGAAGTAGAAGTAGTGTTGTGAAAGAGAAGTAGTGAAGTTGTGTAGTAGTAGTGGTGTGCATAAGTTGTGAAGAAGGTGTGTAGTGGTGTGAGATTGGTTCTAGCTACTATTAGGACTCGACATTTAGCTTAGTGTCGTTAATTGGTGTAAGCAAAAGTTGTGTAAGGTTTTCTCCGCCATAAGGGAGCTTTGTTGACGTAGTGAAGAAAACTCTCGAGTTAGGTGCTCGAGGAGTGGAGTATGGCGAAGAGGTGCTTCGTAGCCGAACCACTATTAATCCTTTGTCTTGTGGTGCGATCTTTCCATCTCTATCTCTTTACTTATTTACTTACATTGTTGTCATTTTATTTCGTACATATTAGTTTATATAAGTATTGTTTATTGATCTCACTTAAAACTAGAATCGATTATTTTGCAAACAAAGTTTTTATAAAATAAAAATTGATGTAAAACTATTCAACCCCCCCTTCTAGTTTTCCACAATTGGCATCAGAGCTACGTTAAACAAGATTTTTAAAATAAACTGTAATTTAAAACTTGAAATCAATCTATGGAATCAGAAAAATATTTAGAAGGGAACATGACATCTAAACCACCATTTTTTGAAAATACAAGTTTTCTTGAATGGAAAAATCGATTCGAAAGTTATGTGAAATTAATAGATTATGATCTTTGGCATGTCATTTCAATTGGTAATTTTCAATCAACAAAAACCACTTTTGAAAAACAAGATAAGTATTTCAAAGTAGTGCTTGATAAAAATGATATTACTAAAATGATTATATACAAAGCTTTACCAAATATTGAATATGAAAGAATATTTTTTTGTCAAACAGCAAATGATATGTGGAAAAATCTTTTAAATTTTCATCAAGAGAAATGTCAAGCCAAAGAAAATTTTATATATAAAATAGTTGAAAATGAAAATATAGTAGATAAGTATTTAGTTGAAATGAGTACAAGTGCTACTAGTTCAAATTTTGCATGTGTAGGTAATAATGACAAAAACCCCATGAGTCATACCAAGAGCAAACAAGAAGGGTGTACAAAGTCAACGATCGAATGTAATAATGACAATTATTATAGTTCCGAAAGTGAAGATGAAGAATATGCAAAGGTCGTTAAAGAATTCAAGAATATTATTAAGAAGCGACTAAAAGCACAAGATAAAAGGAAAACCACCCGAAGAAGAATATCTAGTGACGAAGATGAAATAATGAAGCACAAATGTTTCGTGGCTCATGCACCTGATGAAATAAGTCTAGGAGTAGATTTAGAGCCTGATGAGTGGATAAAGGATAGTGGATGCTCAAGACACATGAAGGGGAATCGCAAGCTATTTTCTACATATAAGGCATACAATGGAGGTAATGTTGTTTTTGGTAGTGATCGTCGTGGAAAAATCATAGGCAAAGGTACAATCTCTCAAGACTCTCTAACTATTGAAAATGTCGAGCATGTAGATAATCTAATTTATAACTTGCTTAGTATAGGCCAAATATGTGATAATAAGTGTAGGGTTACCTTTACCGAGAAAGATAGTGAAATAATTAAGGATAAGAAAGTTATAGGTAGAGGAATTAGGAAAAGAGGTATATATGTTATGAAATTAGGAGACAAACCGGAAGATAAGATATGCCTAGCTATTATAGAGGAAAACTCCACTTTATGGCATAGGAGATTAGGTCATGCAAATATGCAACAAATACAATCTTTAGCCTCTAAGGAACTAGTTAGAAATTTACCTAGCCTAAGATATGATCAACACTTTTGTGATGCTTGAATAATTGGAAAACAAGCACATGCTAGTCACAAAGCTAAAAATATGTTATCCACAACTAGATGTTTAGAATTACTTCATATGGACCTTTTTGGTCCATCCGCTGTGCGGAGCTACGGTGGCAATCGTTACACCCTAGTTATAGTAGATGATTATTCACGATACACGTGGACTAGGTTCTTAAGTGATAAAACCGAAGCTTTGAAAAATTTGAGATATTTAGTAAAATGATACAAAATAAGTTAGGATGCTCTATAGTCTCAATTAGGATGGACCATGGTAGGGAATTTGTTAACGAAGTACAATTCAAAAAATTTTGTGATAAAAATGGAATATCTCACAACTTTTCCGCTCCACGTACTCCACAATCAAATGGGGTAGTAGAAAGAAAAAATAAGTCTTTACAAGAAATGAGTAGAACAATGTTAAATGAACAATCTATCCCACAAAAATTTTGGTGTCACGTCGTAGATACATCAACATATATACTTAATAGAGTTTCCATTAGACGAATCTTAGAAAAAACTCCATATGAATTATTAAGAGGTAGAAAACCTAATATAGGCTACTTTAGAGTATTCGGAAGTAAATGCTTCATCCTTAATACAAAAGACTATCTAACTAAGTTCGACCCTAAGGCTTACGAAGGAGTTTTTCTAGGATATTCTAAAAATAGTAAGGCATATATAATTCTTAATAAACATACCATGAAAGTAGAAGAAACCCTAAATGTAACCTTTGATGAAACTCCTCCACTACCTAAAACATTACCCTTAGAAGATGATGATGTCATAGAAGAAGAAGCTATTGAGGTTAGTAAAACTAAACCCTTAGGTAATGATCTTGAAGTAGAAACTTTAGAAGAAAATAAAGTTGTAAATGTTAAAGAATCAAAGTCACATCCATTAGATAACATAATAGGTCACCTAAATCAAAGAACACTTAGATCACAAGCTCAAGATAAAAATAACTTCTTTTGTTTTGTGTCAACAATAGAGCCTAAGAATATAAATGAAGCCTTAAAGGATGAAAGTTGGATTATGGCTATGCAAGAAGAATTAAATCAATTCAGAACAAATGATGTTTGGGAACTAGTCCCAAATCCTAGAAATGCGACCATAATTGGAACTAAGTGGGTTTTTAGGAATAAATTAGATGAAAGTGAAATAGTAACTAGGAATAAAGCTAGGTTAACCGCCCAAGGTTATAATCAACAAGAAGGAATTGATTATGATGAAACCTATGCTCCTGTAGCTAGATTAAAATCCATTTGAATCCTTTTAGCTTATGCATGCGCCCTAGACTTTAAGTTATACCAAATGGATGCGAAGAGTGCATTCCTCAACGGTTTTATCAATGAGGAGGTTTATGTGGCACAACCTCCGGGATTCATTGACTTCGCAAAACCTGATTATGTTTACAAACTAAAGAAAGCTTTATATGGTCTTAAGCAAGCTCCAAAGGCTTGGTATGACAGACTTAAAGCTTTCCTAGTTGAGCATAATTATTCTATGGGAATGGTAGATAACACTCTCTTCACTAAAAGAAGTGACCCAAATATCATCATTGTTCAAATATATGTCGATGACATTGTATTTGGATCGACTTGTCAGGATATGTGTGATGAATTTGTCAAAATCATGCATGATGAGTTTGAGATGAGCATGATGGGTGAACTAAACTTCTTCCTAGGATTACAAATAAAACAACTAAAAGATGGAATATTTTTTAACCAATCAAAATACATTAAGGAAATGCTTAAGAAATTTGGCCTAGAAGACTCAAAACCCTTTAAGATACCTATGTCTACGGAAGTGAAACTCGCAAGAGATGAAGAAGGTGAGTCCGTAGATAACTTTAAGTATAGAGGAATGATAGGTAGTTTACTATACTTAATGGCAAGTAGACCCGATATCATGTTTAGTGTTTGCCTTTGTGCCCGCTTTTAAGAGGATCCCAAAACCTCTCACCTAGAAGCGGTTAAGCGTATCTTCCGATACATTAAAGGCACTATACACTTAGGATTATGGTATCCTAAGAGATCCGGCATAGAAACCATTGTTTATGCGGATTCGGATCATGCGGGATGTTGGGATCAAAGTTTTACTATTTTATCAAGTTTCGGTCATTTGTAATAAACATTAGGTTGCTTAAGTATTAGTTACTTTCATTTAGTTATGTTTAATGTGTAAAAGGCTTATGAAAAGCCCACAAGGCCTCAAGGCCCACGTTTTCTAGTAAGGAGGGAGCTAGGAGTGTTGCCCTAGCATCCTCTCCTATAAATAGGACCTCATGTACACATTTCTATTTGGTTGGTTATTTTGATTTCTTAAGGAAACTCTTGCACTTATATTTCTCTTATTCATATAATCTCCCAACTCTTTATATCTATCTCATTCTAATACTTGTGTTTACAAAATGGTGACCTAACAAGTGGTATCATTCGCCGGAAGAAGGTGTAGTTATTGTTTTTTCATTGAATTTTGATCTTAAACATTTTTTTTCAATCGAATTTTTGTTAAAATTTTTGCACTTTCTTGCTTGTTTCTTGGTTTTTAGCACATCTTTGCTTACAAACTTGTTCTACAAATCAAAACAAACAAAAAGTTCCAAACTTTTATCACAAAATTCGAATTAGGGTTTCTTGTACTTGTTTTCGAAAACATTTTGTTTTTTATAAAGTTTATCAAGTTTTCAACTTTCTTCAAGAAATCTTCATTTTATACCTAAAAGTACAAGAATCTTTAAATAAAAACGCGTTTTAGGTTAGCTTTCTTTGAAAATACTACTCGCCAAGTTTATCGAGAACGTGCTTTGTCCCTATTTCCAGATCTACACTAAGTGCTCTACATCGACTTCGTTTTTGTGGACTCAGTATTTTCTTTCTTGTATAAGAAAGAAAAGTACTTCGACTTTTGGTAAACTTTCGAAATTGTATAATTTCGAAAAGTGGGATCGTGATTTTGTGTTTTCGAAAATACTATTTTTTTCGAAATCACATTTTTTTGGAAAACTTGTATAAGTTTCGAAAACTCACAAACATCACTTTGTTTTGCGAAAACTTACTAAAGTTTCGAAATCACCTAATTTCGAAAACCTAAAAGTTTCGCAATCTCTGCTGATCAGAAGTTTCGAAATCACCTAATTTCGAAAATCTAAAAGTTTCTCAATCTCTGTTGAACAAAAGTTTCGCAATCCCATTTCAGCAAACTTTCGCAATCCCTGTTGTGCAAAGTTTCGCAATCCGAAGTTGAGCAAAGTTTTCGAGATTTGGCTAAATCTATACCTTCTACAAGATCCATTATTACACAAGTGTTCAAAGATGTCTCAACCACCACATTACTACTTCTCTAATCCTCAGCAACAACATCAGCAGTATCAGGAACAACAATACCATCAACAACAATCATATCAACAACCTTCACAGTCACACTTTCGACAACAACCGTTCAATCCACAACCACAATATCTCATGATGCAACAACATCAAATCATTCCTCAACAACAACCATATCAAATGTCCCAACAAAACACTCAGCTCTCCTCCAAACAACCTCACTGGTTTGACAGAATGTGTGAAGTTATTACAACTCAACAATCCAGACATGAGGCGGGATCACTTGAAACACCTCCAATGCTAACACCTGGGAACTATGTTCAATGCTCAAGTCGATTCTTACGATTTCTTGAACTAAAGAAACCTCATGGGAAATTCTTGAAACAAGTGATACTTGAAGGACCATTTGAGTGGCCAACAAGATTTGAAATTGGTGATCCAAATGCTGATCCTCCACGTCCTCCTGGTGATAGACCTCTTCCAGAATCTGCATTCACAGAAGAACAGAAATTACATCGTGAAGCTGATGAGTATGCAATGGCTTATATACTTCAAGGTATACCTAATCCAATTTATCGAAGTGTCGATGTTTAGAAAACAGCCAAAGCTATGTGGGAACATGTTCATATCCTTATGGAAGGCACTCAATTGAACAAAGATGATATGAAATCCAAACTCTACATGGAATACACTGACATCACAATTGAACCAGGAGAGTCACTTGAATCCTACTATCATCGCTTCACAAATGTGGTCAATGATCTGGAACGTCACAAAATCACAGTACCAAGGATAGCAGTGAACTCCAAATTCGTCGGTAGTCTTGGTCCAAATTGGCATAAATATGTGACATTTGTTCGTCAAACCAAAAATCTTCATGATGCACCATATGGTTTGTTGTATGATTTTCTGAAACACCATGAACCTGAAGTTGAAAAAGATCGAGCTTTACGAGGAGGATACACACCAACACCAACACCAAATTCTTTGGCTCTCGTAGCTCAATCTCCCTATGCTCCACCACCAATGTCAAATCATGCATATGTTCAAGAGCAAAACTACTTCAGTTATCCACAATCTTCTACCTCGAACCAAATGGTCCCTTATGATTCATCTCCACAGAATACTTCTACTCAACTTGTTCCATTAAACAACAATGATGCAGTGTACTACTCCAACTCCAATGAAGATGACGATGATGACTTTAATACGTTGAATCAGGGACTTGCTCTTATTGCTCGTGCTTTCAGCAAATTCTCTAACAAAACAAACAACCGTCAATGTTCGTCTTCTAACCCAAGGAATCAAGATGTTGTCAATGATGGAAGAGTGGAAATTCATAATCGTAACTATGGTAGATCTGGTTCAGGAAGTTCTTCAGGAAATTTTGGGAATGGTCAGAGGTTTAATAACAATGGGGGGTTCAGGAACAACTCAGGGTCTTCTCAGGAAAGGTCTGAACCAGTTGCAACTAGGAACTCCAACTCAGGGAATGCAGTGTGGGGCGATAACTGTAATGAACAAGGTCATATAGCGACAGCATGTCCCAAACCGAGAACTCGGGGTAGTAAGTTTCACAAGCAGGCATTACTCATGGCTCTTCAAGATGAAAAAGATGGACATTTCCCTGAACAAGATAACAACTTCATGGAAAATGTGAACAATGATGATGACATGGAAGATCTGGAAGCCAATGCAGCTGTGATGCTTATGGCCAACATGCAGGAACTTCAGTTTAATGATTCAGGTCCAGTGTATGACACTGACGGCTTGTCTCAGGTACATGACCAAAAAGCATGCCTAATACATGAAATAGCTTCACCCTCTGCTTCTGAATCAGATATGGCGCAAGTTGTTCCATCTACATCATCTTCATCTTCTCAAACAGATGAACAAATAAGCACAGTTGTCATATTTGATGATGACACTGTTGTTTCATTTGATGATCCTATTGAGAATGATAAACATGATCATTTAGAACAACATGAACCATCATTTGATCCAGACCCTGACCTCATATTGTTTTCTAAACAACTGAATGATCAACAATTGCAAATCATAAAATGCAACGAGAAAAACAAAGCTTTATAAGAAACAAATGAGGCTCTTGTAAGAGATATTGAGTGTTATAAAATTCAACTTTCAAATAAGGAAGACAAGATTAAATATGCAAAAAGTTTTGAAAAAGCTTTTCAAGATTCTTACAACAAAGAACAAGATCTTCGACACAAAATGCAAGATTTAATTGAGTCAAATGGGAAGTTGATTTCTAAACTCAAAAGTGAGAAGTGTGAATTGAAAATGCAAGTTGAACGTCTTCAAACAGTACTTTCAAAAACAGAAACAGAATTGTCAAGTTGTAAAAAGGATTTTTGTGAACATAAAATACGAAAAAGGAAGTATATAGATGACTTACTCAGTGATATTGTTGATCTTGAAAAACAACTCAAAGAATTTCGTAACATTGTTTACAAACACGGGAACTCTGTCACAACAATTCAGAAATTTACTTTAAAACCGAGACCCGATAAAGGATTTGCACTTGGCGATTACAATTCAATGTTTCTTCACACGGCATTCAAAGAAATTCCTAAAATTAACAGTATGGACCATTTGCTTGATAATACGATTGTGTGTGCTGTTGTTTTTTATACTGAGGAAGAAGAAGAACTTGAAGACGAGAGTCGATCAAAAATGAGTTATGTTCAAAATTGGACACCATATGATTATTCAAAAGCTCCTCACATTTCTAAATCTTTTGTTACTCAAAAAGAATTACCTGAGAAATCATGGTATGTCACTGAGTCATATGTTTCATCCTCTAATGTGGCCCCTGTCCAAACTGTAGCACAAATAAATGGTCCTTTACCACCATCCGGTGAACTTACACCTTTACCGAAAAAATGTCGTGTCTTAAATTATTTCAAAACGTTTATGGAAGACATCAAAATTTTGGAGGAAACAATTGAACGCAATTCTGAAATAAAAATTGAAACTTTCAATCCGCTTACGAGCGAGAAAAGAGAGATATTTTTCAAAAACAAATGTTGCCAATTGTCAAACACCTCCGTCTCTGTGCTACACGTTGGGATCAGGAACTTCAAAACGAGGTCAAAAGTATGATAAACGTTTTCAACTCAACTGAAAATGAGATTTTGGTTCAAAAGCAAAGAAATAGAGTTTTAACAAATGATGCTGATCGACTCTTGGAACAAGTTCTCAATGCTGATATTTTGTCTGTTATCATGAATGATCTCTATAAATCTGGTACTTCTATGCTTATGGATGATCTTTGTGTTGATAATAACTTGTTGAATGTGGAAATCGAGACACTTAAACATGATAATGAAAAGCTGAGAATTAAAAATGATGATGTGACAAAACAATTTTCAAAAGAAATTTGTCAACTCAAACAAAGGCTTGAATGGTGTCAAGCTCAAAGTCTTGAAATGGAATTGAAGCTTCAAAGTCAAAATGTTTCAAACTCTTGTCAGCTTTGCAAAAACAACGAGTCCTTAAAAAGTTTGTGTCTCAAATACGAGAAAGAAATTGCGGATTTAAAAATTGAAAACGCCGAATGGCAACAAAACCGCGATGACATCAAATATTGCAATGGTTTACTTGAGTCTGAAATTCAGGATAAAAATCACATCATCATTGATTTGAAAGAGAAAATTAAGCTAATTCAAAAAGGAAAGATGGTTGACACCATGGTGATAGCACCAGGGATGTATCAATTAGACAAAACTGCTAAAGGAAATGTCATTCAAAACACTAATGTTGATAACTCCACTTCTACAGGACTAGTCTCCACTAATAGCGTTAGTAGACCCAAGCGAAAAAGTAAAAAGAAGAATAGGATCTTGCAACGTAAAAGATGACAACTAGAAGCTCAAGAAGTAGAAGATCAACTTAGGAATTTGAATAATAATCATGTTGTATCAGATTTAGATTCTAATCTGGCAAATTGTAATCAGAATCTAAATGTAACGAATGATGAACCTTTGAAAGTTTTGAATATTAATGCATCTTGTGTGTTTTGTCGTAAAAGCGTATCATCCGGTGATCATACAAAATGTATAGCTAATTCTCTTCTCAATCGTCATAAGAAACGTAGGACACGCATTCCTTCTAGGCCCACTACTGCCTCTAAGTCTAACTTAGGAAAGCCGTCTTCTACGGTTTCTAATGAAGTTGAAGTTACCCCCATAGGTGCCGAGAACAAATCTAGGAATGAGCCAACTACTAGTGCATTTAACATTAAGAAAGCAAAAACTAGTTGGAATTGGCAACGTTGGTTACAATATAAACGAGACTTTAAATGGATTCCTAAATTGTTGAATACATGTGTTTCTAACCAACAGGAACCCGCACTTTCTTTGGGTTCCACCCTTACTTCTGTTCCACCCGTGTCTTCTTCTTGTGATGCAGGTGGTACAGATCGTTCTCTGGATTGTTGATAGCGGATGCACCCGACATATGACAGGCAATCTCAAACTGTTACACAACTTCGTCTCAAAGTTCATTGGTACTGTCAGATTCGGGAATGATCATTACGCTCTAATCATGGGATATGGTGACTATGTCAGTGGGAACATTGAAATCAGTCGTGTTTATTATGTGGAAGGCCTTGGACACAACCTTTTCTCTGTTGGTCAATTCTGTGATGGGGATCTAGAAGTTGCATTTCGTGAGAAAACTTGCTTTGTTCGTGACTTACAAGGAAACGATCTAATGTCTGGCTCACGTGGTTCTAACCTTTATACAATATCAATGTCAGATATGATTGCTACATCTCCGATATGTCTTCTCTCCAAAGCAGAATCAACTAAATCTTGGTTATGGCACAAACGTCTTTCGCACTTGAATTTCAAAACTATGACTGACCTTGCTCGTTACAAACTTGTTGATTGATTTCCAAGATTCCGTTTTACCAAAGATCACTTATGTTCAGCCTGTGAACAAGGAAAAAGTACTCGGACTCATTTTCCTTCAAAACCTGAGCACAGTACGAATCATGTTTTACAATTGCTACACATGGATTTGTATGGACCGATGCATGTTCAAAGTATCAACGGTAAACGCTACATTCTTGTAATTGTGGATGATTATTCAAGATGGACTTGGGTTTATTTTTTACGAAGTAAAGATCAGGCTCCTTCCATGATCATTACCTTTCTCACAAAAATTCAAGTTTAGTTACGCAACACGATACGAATGGTCAGAACTGACAATGGAACTGAATTCAAGAATCAGACACTTAGGTCATATTATGAGAAAGTGGGAATTAAACATCAAACATCTATTCCTAGAAGCCCAGAACAGAATGGAGTTGTTGAAAGACGCAACAGGACGTTAGTGGAAGCTGCTAGAACTATGTTGATTAATGCTCAATTACCAGATTACTTGTGGGCAGAAGCTGTTTCAACTGCTTGTTATACCCAAAACCGTTGCATGATAACAAAACGCCATCGAAAAACACCTTATCAAATTGTTCACAAAAGAAAACCGAATATCGATTACTTTCATGTATTTGGAGCACTCTGTTATCCGAAAATGATCGTGATGATTTAGGTAAACTTAAAGCAAAGGCTGACATCGGAGTGTTCGTTGGATACTGTGAAAATTCTAAAGGTTTTCGGATATGGAATCGTCGAACAAGAGAAATTCAAGAAACCATTCACGCTAATTTTGATGAACTCACACAAATGGCTTCTGAGCAACACAGCTTAGGACCCGAATTCAACCGTCTTAACTCTCCGGAATCTTCGGCTGAACAATTGCCACTCAACCGCAAAGAATTGGAAACCTTGTTTGCTCCACTATTTGATGACACAATTGAATACCGTCCTACTGAGGTCTCACCTAATTCCGCTGCTCAACCTGAAAACATTCCAGTACCAGACTCACCTCAACAAACTACAACAAGTGTTGAGAGAGACGGTCCTCCAAGTGCATCACCATCTACAGCAGAACAAACTGTTTCTAACTCCCGCCATTCAGCTGAAGATCCCACACCACAATCAGTTCCACAACCCGCAGAACATGATCCTGATGCGTTCTTTAACCCGTTTGCACCGGCTCCTACCTTTCCTGACATAGCTAAGTCGTCTACACGCAATTTGGATCCTGCTAACATGCGAGATACTTATCAACTACACCCTTCAACACACAAATGGACTCGAGACCATCCACTAGTTCATATTATTGGCCATCCAGATGCACCTGTAATGACAAGACAACGACTTCACACTGATGGAGAAACTTGTATCTATGCACTCACAGTTTGTCACGAAGAACCTAAGAACATTAAAGAAGCAATGACTTATGACAACTGGATTGAATCTATGCAAGAGGAATTTCAGCAATTCATAAGATTAGAAGTCTGGGAATTAGTTGAAAGACCTGACGGAGTCTTTGTCATCGGGTTAAAATGGATCTGGAAGAATAAGCTAGATGCTGAAGGAACTGTCATACGTAACAAATCACGTCTGGTAGCGAAAGGATACTCCCAACTAGAAGGACTTGATTTTGCTGAATCCTTTGCTCCAGTAGCTAGAAACGAAGCTGTTCGGATCTTTTTGGCCTATGCTGCACACAGGAACATGGTTGTTTACCAAATGGATGTGAAAACCGCATTTCTTAACGGAGAACTCCGTGAAGAAGTATATGTGAGCCAACCAGACGGCTTCGTTGATCCTGAGCGTCCTAATCATGTTTACCGACTCAAAAAGGCACTCTACGGACTTAAGCAAGCCCCACGGGCGTGGTATGACAAACTGTCCACTTTCTTGCTGGCCAATGAATTTTCTAAAGGATCGGTGGATCCAACACTATTTACAAAAACCCACGGGGAGGACTTACTTGTTGTTCAAATATATGTCGATGACATTATTTTTGCCTCAACAAAAAGAAGTTACTCTAATGATTTTGCAAAATGAATGAAAGATAATTTTGAAATGTCCATGATGGGTGAACTTTCGTTCTTTCTAGGACTACAAGTTCATCAATCACCCCGTGGAATTTTTATAAATCAGTCCAAATATGCTCTTGAAATTTTAAAGAAACATGGAATGATGACTTGTGATACTTATAATACACCAATGGGCTATACCACAAAACTAGATGCTGATTTACATGGGACTCCTGTTGACCCTACCAAATACCGAAGTATGATTGGGTCCCTCATGTATCTCACAGCTAGTAGACCTGATATAGTATTTGCTGTCTACATGTGCTCTCGCTATCAGTCTAAACCAACTGAAAAACACCTCAGTGAGGTTAAAAGAATCCTTCGATACATAAAGGGAACCATAAACTTGGGAATCTGGTATCCGAAGGATTCTGCTTTTGAACTAATTGCTTTTTCAGATGCTGACCATGCAGGATGTTTAGACACACGCAAAAGTACATCTGGTGGATTACAATTTCTCGGAGATAAACTTGTGTCATGGCAATCAAAGAAGCAGGACTGCACATCACTGTCGTCAACAGAATCTGAATATGTAGCCATGTCTGCTTGTTGTGCTCAAGTCATTTGGATGAGATCACAAGTTAATGATTATGGCTACCTATTCAACAAGATTCCAATCTACTGTGATTCCAAGAGTGCTATTGCTATCTCCTGCAACACAGTTCATCACTGCAAATCCAAACACATCGATCTCCGATATCACTTCATCAAAGAGCACGTTGAAAAGGGTACCGTTGAACTGTATTTTGTTGGGACTGAGTACCAATTGGCGGACTTACTTACCAAATCCTTAGCACCATCAAGGTTTGCTAGTCTAGTTCACCAAATTGGTATGCGATGTTTGACTCCAGAGGATCTGGAAAAGTTTTTAAAACACAATTGATCGTCAAACATTAAAACTATCTTTGTAAATATTTTTCAAAAAAAAAAAAAAAAAAAACAAACAAACAAAACAAAAAACAAAAAAAAAAAACAAAATACAAAAATATAAAACCTACAAAAACACAAAAAGATTTTCTTGCACTTAAAAAAAAATAAAATAAAATAAAATAAAAATTTGCAAGTATATCGCTTCACTTCAACACATTGTTATTTCTTTAAAAAAAAAATTACAAGTGTTGAGGGGGAGTCACGCTCAAAATTTTTCACCAATTTTAATTGGTACACTTGCATATTTTCTCGTAAAGTGCGGT
This sequence comes from Artemisia argyi, assembly GCA_030686995.1. Taxonomy (NCBI): domain Eukaryota; kingdom Viridiplantae; phylum Streptophyta; class Magnoliopsida; order Asterales; family Asteraceae; genus Artemisia; species Artemisia argyi. The sequence goes on along the minus strand of CM060691.1, from coordinate 80,775,027 downwards.
ACTTCGGATTGTGTGGACGTTCTATGAACATCCCTTCGTCTCATCCCGTTAATAAGGCTTCATAAGTTATGTCAATTGGAGAACGTCTTAGGATTTTGCCATTTTGTGTGTTAACTTTGGACTTATGTTGCAATATGTGTAGTTAGGGGACTACATGTGTCAAAGCTTCAAAGTTAAAAATAAATAAATAAATAAATAAATAAATAAATAAAAAAAAAACACCCACTTTTCGAAAATTTCTGAAAATCAAAAACTACATATCTTGAAACCTACGGCTGTAAATCAAACAAGAAATCCGTACAACCAATCTTCAAACCGTAAGTTTCTATATGATCCTTAGGGTATTACAAGGATAGGTTTTTGTTTAATTACAAATCCAACGGTTGAATTTCAAGTTATGTCGATTTCTTGTTCTAGGGTTTTACGAAAATCGGAATCAACTAAAACATGTTAGATTAGGTTGTTTATCATAGGGCTTTTGTAATATAACATGTTATAAACATACCTGTAACAACTAATCTTAATCCATTTCATGTTTGCTTGATTTTCGAAACCTAGGGTTTAAGGTCGAATTGGGTGTTTTCGATTTAGGGTATGTTTGATTAATTTTGTTGGTGGGATATGTTCCTTACAGTGTTTATGTCATCATGAATCGGTTTAATTGTGTCATCTCTCACGAATGCATGAAATTCGAATGATAGGGTACCAAGATTTCGAAATCATTAAATGTATGGTGTATACGTGATTCTGATTGTTGTTTTTCTATCTATACAACAGGCATCAATCTTTGGATAACCAAATTGCAAAAGAAAAGTACGTATGGACTAATTTCAAAAAATTCTTGTATAAGAGTTTCTTTCGAAATCCCATTTTTCGCAAACCATGTTTTCGCAATCAACTCAGTTTCGAAAACACTCTTATTGAGTGTTTGCGAAAGTTTCTCAAATACCTTGTGTTTTTTCGAAAATCCTGATTTTCGAAAAATGCATAACTTTGGAAATCCTTCGCAAACACTAACTTAAGTGTGTTTGCGATAATGATGTTTCAATGCACATACGTTTTCGAAATCACATATGAAGAAAATCTTTTGCAATCACGCACTCTTGAATGTTTTGCGAAAATATTTCACTTAAGTATGTTCTCGATAAAATTATTATTGAGAACACACTTGGAATATTTTTTTCGAAAATATTCATTATGCATGTTTGCGAAAATCTTTTTCTTATGTCTGATTTTCAAGATCATAATAGTGTAACTTTTCGAAATCAAGTAAATTTTGCGAAATTATGATGATGGCTTGTTGAAATTTCGAATATATGTAATTATGTCGTGATTGTGTTGTAATCATCATTTGTTGTCACATGAAATGTAAATATGCTACTTGGATCATTTTGTGCTTAAGTGTGTACTCTAATTTTTTTAAGATTGATCAATGTTCTTAAAGTATGCATCATACGTCACATCACACATAATAAAATGAACCATTCGTGCTTAATTGTCTTAAGTAGATATTTATAACCAAACTCGAAACAGTGTTAACACGTAACAAATCTGGATGTTTGGTTTACGATTATACTTTTCAGATTAACATGGCTGAACACAACGAGAATGTCCCTGAACAAGCTCTTCCATTACTCACCATGGATGACATCACTCCCGAAAACTACAATGTTACGATTGGCAACAACAATCCACGAGTTGATTTCGACAAATTGAGAATTACTAAGAACTCGTGCATGATTGTCAAAGATATTCTACTTGCACATCCATGCAAACATCTGCTCATCTGTTCTACTTCAGTTCCTCTGTTCTACCTTCATCAGTTCTGGGTTACGGCTAAGGCTAATTTGGATGATGAATCTTTTACTGTTACATTGGATCGCCAAGTCTACACTGTAGATCACGATGTTCTTCATACAGCCCTTCTCCTGCCTCAAACTGACAACGAATTTGCTCCAATACTACCTGAACTGGACCTTCTTGACTTCTTTATTGAGTTAGGATATGATGTTGATGATGACGTACCTCTAGTCAAACTTTCCCGATTCAATGCCAAGAATATCCCTCAGCCCTGGAGAACATTCTGTCTGTTGGTTGTAAGATCGATATCAGGAAGAAAAAAGTGGTCATGAACATCCTAGGCTTGAACATTTGCAAACATTTTGGGGAATGGTGACTTTGACACCTATTGACTTCGTAGTTCCAATCATGAAAGATATAGTCTACAGCATTCAAACCGAACGTGTGAAGACTATGATCCCATTCACAAGATTCACCAAGCTTCTCATAGAACATTTCTGCAAAGACACACCAGAATTCATCAAGAGGATGGCTGATCCTAATGAGCCGAAGCACCTCTTCGAGGATGACTTCACCACCTCATTCATCAAGACGAGCACTTCCTCTACCAAGATCAAAGGAATGAGGCTTCCCGAATACCTTCTTAATGACAAGATCAAGAAAAGTCTGAACTACAAATACTATGATAATGCTTACAAAGGGGTATAGGAAGAAGCTACTATTCAGACTCGTAGCAAAGGAGGTGTGAAGTCTGGGAGTACTACAAGCACCACTGGCTCACCTCAGACTAAGTCTAAGGCTGCTCCCAAGACAAAACCCATGACTTCCACCAAACCTAAACCTACAACCAAACCTAAACCAACATCCAAACCCAAACCTGCAACCAAGCGAAAGCAGAAGGTAACTCCTGAGTACATTCTTCATGATGAACCTACACCTCCACCTTCTGACAGCGAATCAGAGTTCGACACGGAATCTGAAGAAGAAGAACCAGACTATGAACTGAGAGTAAGAGCACTAGATGAAGGATTTCCTGCAACAGAGATCGCTATACAACAAAGTCTAGAAACCTATGAAGCAGAGACAAGGAAAAGGAAAGGGATCACTATTAATGAGCCTAATGATGATGAAGACGAACCAATCGTTGAACCTTTGGTCGATAAACGCAAACTGAAAAGTATAGTTGTCGATACTCGAGCTGAAGAAAAGCAACTTCGGAAAGAACAAAGGAAAGCAACTCTCGAAAGCCGACTCATGTCTCAACCTTCAACACCACCACCTATCGATCAGTCAGAACATGGAGGAGCTACAAGCAGCATGATTCCTCCCGTTGTGTCCACTACGTTAGAATCAGCTCCACAGCCTGATGACACCGTTAAAGATACAGACGATACAGGAGATGTCAATATGACTGAGACTGCTAATGTAGAGGAGAATGTTTGCGGACAAGAGAACATAGCTACGGATCAGGAACATGAATACCTCATTACTCCAGAGTTTCTTGCACGAGAAGCAGAGGAAGCAGAGGAACGTCGTAGAAAAGAAAATGAAGAGAAGAATGCGTTCGACACCAACATATTTCTTAAGTCATCTTCTCAGCAGACTTCCTCAGCAAAACCTCCACCTCCTCAAGACTCTCCACCAAAGGATCCAACTCCTCCTGCTTCTTCTTCAAACTCTCACAATGAGTCATCATCCGAATCATCACCTGAGCATTCATCTCCCACACCTTCTGAAACCGCATCAAAACAGCATTCAATCAATGAATCAAAACAACCAGTTGATCTTCAGGAACAAGTCAACAAACTTACCAACATGGTTACCGGTCTTACCAAACAAGTTGAAGATTTTCAGGAGTCAAAGCAGCTGATCGATAAGTTCTTGAACTCTAATTACACAGGATTTATAAGAACTGTCACACAAGACTTTCTCACTGAAAATCTAGTTGAGATGATCACTCCTGAAGTAGCAAACCTTCTTGAACCAATCAAGGACAACTTAGATCACAGAATCAGAAGCGTCGTTAGAAAAATGTTGTCAACAACACCATTCACGCTCCACACTGCAAAAGCTTCTACTGCAGCTCCTGAATTATCATTCAATGAAATGCTTGCTAAACTCTTCGACAATGTTGCCTCCAAAACCACACAGACTACTGAAGAAAAAGCACTTGCTGATGCTATGGCGGCTTACATATCCAAAGAGTCTTGCAAAGAAGCAGCTGGAACCCTGAAAAGGTCAAGAAAAGATGACGACCCTGACCCAAACACAAAAGGCAAGAAACCTAAGTCTGGAACCAGTCCCTCATCTTCTCTACAACCACGAAAGGACTCCACTCCTCCTGGAAATCAACAACACCCCTCAGCTACCGGTCAAGGTCCAACTGAAGAGGGAGAAACTTTCATGGAACCTACTGATGACTACCAGGGTTAACCTGACACCAATTACCGTGCCTCACCTATTCCCGATTCTCATGCTAGACCATCATCACCATCAAAGGATAAAGACAAGGATGCTACATCTAAGTCTAAGAAATCAAAGAAGAAAAGACGTCATTCATGGCTCGACAATGATGACACACCTCAGAATGATTGGTTGACAGAAATGGTTCAAGCTCAACCTCCTCTTGAAGATGAAGAACCCCTTCCTGGTAATACTCTACAGTTCACCCAAGTCATAATGAAGGATCTTCAGATTAACAAACTCACAAAGACGGAGCTCAGAAGAATCAATAGGGATGCACAGGAATTCCTCAAGTCAAGATCTGGAAACAAAGTGGAATACAATTATCATATGCAGAATATAGCTAGTGCAATGTCTGCAGAGTTTGACTAGCTAAATCCTGAAGTGAATATCGACCTCAGTTCCAAAAACCATGAAAAGCCTTACTTCACTGACTGGACTAAACCATTACCTTTGAAAGGATTTCCAGATAAACCCAAGATACCTTACAGCTTCTTCTTCAACAAAGATCTTCGTAACATCCAACTCACCCAAGAGACATCCAAGAAGAAATATGCTTCCTCACTCACAATCTCAGTACCAGCCGCAAGATACGAAATTCCTTCTATTGAAGAGACTACTCGAGTTTTCAGCAACTCCATCGTAGCTTACGACAGAGATGCTCTACACGGGATTCAACACTGGCCAGAACGTCGTCGTCTCGGTTATACTAGCAGATTAGGAGAGAAATCATTGGAAAACGTGAAGCATAAATCTAAGATCATTGCTATCTTGGAGATTCAAGAGTCGAAACGGTTTAACTACACGTTCATGCGTGAAATTATGGTTAAGCGACAAGATGAAAAGAAGTACAAATTCTCCGAAGAAGACTTTCCAGACCTTAATCTTAATGACATTGAAGATATGTATCTCGAAAAGGTTCAAGGAAGAATGCGTGGATTCGATAGAGATATTCAGTACAACTTCATGGCATCACTACTTCTATTCATCTGACGATTGATAGTTCAAGAAAGAGTGGAAGATCTTCAGCTTGGAGTGGAAAGTTACCAACAGAAGATCAATTTGACAAAGCTGCAATTCATATTTGATGGAATCTATCAAACGTCACAGTTTACTCTCAACCAAGAACCTTTTGGTTTCACCTACATCAACAGCAAAAAGCTACAAAGCTTCATGAGGTTCGATGAGATACACAAATTCTGTGATGTTACACTCAAATCCGTTCGTGATGGGCTTGTCAAAAGGTTGAATGATGATCGCCGAAAGATAGCAAAGGGGGAACAACCTAGATGGAAATCCAGCTCAAGAAGACAAGTTCGTAACTTTGTCTTGAAGATTGAAGAAAGGTTATTTCGACGAGAACAAATCAGACGACTGGAAAGTTATATCGGTGTCAGACCATCGTTTCCTATCAGACTCTTCGAAAGACCAGAACCTAAGTTCACTGACTTTGATGCTCCACTTCCTGACGAAGATTAACTTGGTACATTTGGTCATTCATATTTAATATCAATTGTTTCATTTGATTGAATTATTTTCATAATGGCTTGTGCACACATAACAGTGTACAACCCGCACTTGTAATGAAAGGACCCTGAGGTACGCTTCAGTGCCTCAATCCTTATATAAGGAGCGAAGGCTTCTTACTTTTGAGTAGAATTAATCAAACATTTTCTGATTTTTCATAATTCTGCTCAAAAGACAAGTATTTCACCTCAATAAGTATTCACTTGTTGAGGGGGAGCACTTGAATTTGAAATACAAAAGTTCTTGTTGATATCTCCCCATAAGACTCAAAAAGCATATTTTAATCAAAATTTTATCAAAAACAACATCTCATATGCTATTTTTGAGGGGGAGAAAACCGAAAGTGATTAAAATATGAAAGTTCAAAGTTGCTTAAAGTCAAACCTCATGCGAGCTAGAATCAGATTCACCCAAGAATTGACGAAACATAAAAAGTTAGTAATCTCGAAAAGACTTATCCTCGACGGGTAATAACATCAAGTTAGTTACTAAAGCTAGTTGTCACCTAAAAGCTGACAATGGAACTCTTTAACTAGCCACGTAAGTGTGTCTCGAAAAGGATTTGTCTTAGTAGAAATGTACCATTTTGAGAAACTTTCTGTGGATTTGACCAGGCCGGGTAATAACTTCAAGCTAGTCTAACTAGTGATGTAAGCGTGTCTCGAATCGGTCAGGTTCACTGTAAGTGGATCAATTCAAAAAGTGCTTGTTCCTCCCGCATGTGCAAATTTATTTAAACACTTATGAGCACATGTGAAGGGGATAAGTTAACACAAAAATCTCAAAGTGTTAAACAAAATGTTTGATATTCACAAACACTTTGAGAGATTTTCAATCAAAGGTTTCTTGGCTATTGTCGGATAATCATGGAGTTATAAGGTGATTAAGATAGGAAATACAGTCCTATGATCCGCCAGAGCCGTAGGGATCTACCCAAGGACATCACCAATAGTTAGAATTAGAAGTCCTTAGGTATGATACGATAAAAGGAGAAAAGAATGAAAGGGAAAGAAGGAGTTGAAGAATTAAAAAGAAAAGTAAAGAAAAGGGTGAAAAGAAATAGCCCTCCATATGTTCAACCTTAGGGCAGACACCGGGTTCAATTCATATGCTACTGGTTGTTGCTAAAGCGACACCGGTATTGAAGATAAAGCCGTCATGGACCCAGTGACGCAATGCACTAAACCTTCTTAACCACTCAAGTTCTCTTAAAAGAACTTGTTTCATTCTCATGGGGAACCGATGTAATCTATCGACTAATCTCTTAGAGATGGTTGATATTGAAGCAGGAGACCCCTCCCTAGTCTCCGCATAGGAAACCTAAGTGTGCACTTTTCGAGTCTAGAGCCATGAGAAACTTCAAAGATCTCTTAGGAACACTTAGTATTTCTACAACTGGTGTTCTACATCAATGGACACCAGCTGTAAATTATCGAGTCCTTCGCAGATCTTAGCAATCTGCCGAGAACGTTTATGAGAGAATTTACATAAGTTTTTCTCAATGATTGAACGGAAATCCTGCCAAGGTCAACATCAAATAGCCCTGACAGCAGGTCACTTCGGTAACTCCTTGTGGGTTACGCCTAGTGTTTGCGGTAGTTTCTTAGCGGTCTACAGTCGTGGAGTGATCCCCAGCGACTCACCCAGTCATTGAGCTACTTAGTAGGTCTCGTAAGCTCCTTCGGGAGTATCTGATATGGGAACGGCCTTGATAAGGATTAGAAGGAGTCTTCACACTATGCTGTTGACGATCTCTAGTTCCTTATCTGTAAGTACCGGATGTTTTATTGCTAACTGTTTACCCGCAGGTACACATCATCTCCATGACGACGGATTCCACATGCTCATACATACATCTTGAAGTCATCAAAAGCTCTCTCAAAGATCAATGCAACACAAAGTTCAAAGAAAGATTCTACGTCAAAAGAAAGAATCTACAAAGTATAAAGACTAAAGATCTAATGTGAAAGAAAGGGAACTACGTGCATGTATAAGTCAGAATTCAAAGATGTATGAGCATGTTGGAATGGCGGACTACCACCACAGACGCGGAAGTGACGAAAGGCAGACAACTTCATAACATGATCACTATCACAACAACAATGAACAAAGTACAAAGAACGATGAATGATTATTATCTCATGATTTTTGAAAGACGTCCAAAGCTGTAAAAGTCAAAAATGAAGAAATGACAAAGACGTCAAGCAACCGTGATGACCGACCCTTAGGGGGAGATTGTTGGGATCAAAGTTTTACTATTTTATCAAGTCTCGATCATATGTAATAAACATTAGGTTTCTTAAGTATTAGTTACTTTCACTTAGTTATGTTTAATGTGTAAAAGGCTTATGAAAAGCCCACAAGGCCTCAAGGCCCACGTTTTCTAGTAAGGAGGGAGCTAGGAGTGTTACCCTAGCATCCTCTCCTATAAATAGGACCTCATGTACACATTTCTATTTGGTTGGTTATTTTGATTTCTTAAGAAAACTCTTGCACTTATATTTCTCTTATTCATATAATCTCCCAACTCTTTATATCTATCTCATTCTAATACTTGTGTTTACAAAATGGTGACCTAACATGGGAGACTATGTGGATCGAAAAAGCACTAGTGGTATTTGCACGTTTATGGGATGTTGCCTAACGTCTTGGTTTTCCAAGAAGCAAACCGCTCTTGCCATTTCGACCACCGAAGCTGAATACGTAAGCGCTGGAAAGGCATGTCAACAAGCACTATGGATGAAACAAACTCTCGTAGACTATGGTGTTAGGTTAGAAAACATTCCTATAATGTGTGATAATAAAGGAGCCATAGATTTAAGTAAGAATCCCGTTCAACACTCTAGGACTAAATATATAGAAATACGTCATCACTTTCTTAGGGATAACGTACAAAAGGGAAACATAATAATAGAAAAGGTAGCCTCGGAAGATAACATTGTGGATATATTTACTAATCCCCTTAAGCGTGAATTATTTAACCACTTGCGTTTAGGATTAGGAATGATGGAACAAATAGATTAAAAATTTATTTCTGAAATTTCTTGATTCTGAAATTTTTTTTTAGCTGTCAGATAGGCGGACCCCTTAAATTTATAGGGGCGGCCCCCTTAAAATTAAGAGGACAGGCCTCACTTTAAGGGGGGCGGCCATCTGAGCATAAAAATATTAAATTTTCTTTTCTTTCTTCTCAAGTCTGAGTGATGAGGCGAAAAATGAACCACTTTTAGGGGGTCATTTAAGCCCGGAATTGAATTTATTTGATCAAATATTACCCTAAATTGTTACTTTTGTGATTTTAGGTACTTTGGGAGTGAAATCTGGAAAAGGAAGCAATTCGGACGTTTTTGGAGCATAAAAGTGAAGAAAACGCCAAAGATTTAATTTTCCATGCTGGGAACAGTGTGTGACGGCGTCAAGAGTAAAAGTGGTGACGGCCCAGAAGAAACATGAAGGCGTCACCCAAGGCCGTCACGTGTTAACTTGTCGAAACTTGCGCGCGGAGTAGCTGATATTGTTTTGGTCATAACTTTTTCATACGAACTCGGATTTAGGTGATTCAAAAGCCCACGCGAAGAGGACGAAGAGATCTACAATTTGGTGAAAAAATGGTCTTGACAGCGTCAAGAAGAACGGGCTGACGCCGTCAAGCCTTGCCAATAGAAAACATGCCTATAAATATAACATCATAACTTCACTTTTTGTAAGCCCTAAACCCTAAGGTCGATTCATGGGTTTAGGTAGGTGTTTTCCCAGCAACTTAGAGGGTTTCAATCACTCCATAAACATCATGTATTGGTTTGATGATTCTATCTCAACTATGTCTTTAATTATTATTGTTGATTGTCCTTCTTTGATTATGTTTTGTTAATTCACCTTGTGTCTACTTATGATTATGTGAAACTTGTATATAATGGATTAGATCTCATTGATTTCTTGTTGATGTTGTGTCTATCTCCATCAATGAGGGGCTTGTTGATGTGTGTGTCTATCTCAATCAATTAAGGCGTGACAACTTCAATAGATCTAGTTAGTTTAGTTTATAATTCTTGTTTCCTATTGATTCTTGTTTTGATTGAATGATTTCGATGTTAGGCTTAAGAAAACTGGCAGATCTCCAAATGGTAACATGCTTGAACGTCTTAGGAAACATGAACAGATGTGCACTAGGTTTTATTGGTTGTATTTAATGCATGAGTAAATTCTAATGATCCCATGTTAGGAGCTTCTTAGCCGGCTCGACAAAGGAGTGAAGTAGGCACTCATAGGATTGGGGAGTTAAGTGCACCACCCCATGAATGGTATTAAGGAATACAACCCGTCAATTAAAACAAGGTTACAGTTCAATAGGTATGATTGGATAGCTAGCAAGGAGTAACATATCATGGGTAGACATGCTTCACTTATCTTATAGAACCTTAGTTTATTTTCTTGTTTATTAGATTAATTAGTAGCTTTTGGGTTAGTTGATTAGTAACTAATTCCGCCCACTCTCCTAATACCCGAGATTTTTACTTGCTTTTCATAAAATATAAAAACATAAAAAGAATCATCCTTCACCTTTAGACCTAGTTAGATTAATTTCAATCCTAACGACACTATTCCTAGCTGAACGATCAATCCCCCGGTACTTGTCACTATACTATACTACAACGATCAGGTACACTGCCTGGTGGGGGTTGTAAGCTTCTCAAGATCCCTTGAGAGGTAAAGCCTGGTGCAATCCCTATGCATCAAGTTTTTGGCGCCGCAGCCCGGGAAATAGTTATTGTCTAGGTTAAAATCTCTTTTTATTAGGTCTACTTGCTAGATTCCTTTCTAGTAAGATTTTATTTTTATTTTTAGGTTTTCTTTAGTCTATCTTATTTCTTTGTGTTTTTGTTCGTAACTCTTCACCACCCGACATCATGGACGATGGGAACATCTTTGAACCCGTCATCCCACCACAACAAAACCCACCACTAGAACCTCTTAGGCCCCGAACCTTAGGAGAGTATTCCTGACCTAGCCACCAAGGCTACCGAAACACCATTGAGCTCACCGGAGCCAATGTGACCCCCTTGCGATCCGACACCGTCCGGTTGGTGCAAAGCGGATGTGCATTCCATGGACTTCGTTCCGAAGATATAAACCAACATCTTAAGGACTTCCTTAAAATCATAGATTCCATAGACCTAGATATTGAAACTAGAGAGACAACCAGATTACGCCTATTCCAATTCTCTCTACGGGATCAAGCTAGTCAATGGCTTGAGCGTTTACCCGCGGGATCCATCACTACATGGGATGATCTCACCACTCGTTTCCTAGCTCAATTTTTCCCACCGGGGAGAACTACTAAGCTTAGAAATGACATCTTTATGTTCCAACAACGTCAAAATGAATCTCTCTATGAAGCATGGACTTGTTTCAAGGACTTACTCCAAAAAGTCCCTCATCATGGCATAGATCTTTGGCTCCAAGTCCAAATCTTTTATGATCATATCGATCTCTCCACGAGGCGAGCCATTGACCAATCGGCAGGTGGTAAGCTACGTGATCTAAGTGTGGAACAATCATGGGAACTCATAGAAGATCTTGCTATCTATGACAACGAAAGTTGGAATGATCCCCGTGATTTGAACAAAATGGTCAAGGCAATATCTTTGCCTTCGAACAATTCTAGCACTCCCGACTGTAGGATCATGGAACTTGAAGGTCGAGTCAAGTCTCTCATGAAATCTTACGAAGCTCAAAAACCTTCAAGCCAAGTAAGCAGAATTGCTTCTACATGCAAATTATGTAATGGCCCTCACGAGACTCATAACTGCATGGAGCTTCCAAAACGTGCTTATAACGAATTCACGTCGTCACACGTGGGTCAAGGTCCTCGAACTTCTAGCGAGGCCTATGAGGCATGGAAGGATAAACCTAATTTTAGAGGGTAACAAACGCGGAGCATATCCTTCAATGACTCCTCACCACTCACTTGGTCCGAGCATTTTCCATCACAAGGCGTTCCTAAGCAAAGCTGTGAAGATTCTCTAAAAAAATTCATTCTATCTCAAGAATTACAGCTCTTTACGCTCGAGGCTAAATTTAGACAACAGCAGGCTGATATGAATAACAAGATTTGTAATCTGTTAACTGCTATCAAAGAGCATGTTGTTAATAAACCTATTCACGTTGATGAGGTTAAGTCTGTTACCGTCATGAGTCCACCAACCTCCCCTGTGAAAATAAAAAGTCCTAGTAAGTTATTAAAACATCTATCACCAAAAGGAAAAGAACCTATCAACCCCCTAGGACCAATCCATTTCGTAAACACCATCACCACGATATCTGCTTCTACACCCAACCCAACCCAACAACAAACTAACAAAATTGGTCATACAGCTAAAGATGAGACCTTAAGGGTAGACCACGATTTGGCCAGAAGACCTACCAACTCATCCGAGCAGTGCACCGCGCAAGAATCTGGCAAATCGGATGAAGGGAAAGAGAGATCGGAAGAGCATGAGAGAAATCCAGCAATTTTGGGTAAATCTATTATAGAGGAACCCGAGAGAAAAATGGAGGATGTTACTAGTGGGAGTAGCAATAGGACTGAGGAAAGCAACCCTAAAGTTTTCAAGATCTCCTGCACCATTAAGGAAAAACTCTTAACCGATAGTCATATAGATCCTAGCTTCCCAGTCAACATAATCCCCCTTTCCTTATACCACGAAGCCTTCCCAGAACGCATTGTGTGCGAGAGAGTTAATAATGCAAGGGTTATGAAAAATTTATCAATTATGATTGGAGAACTTGTTTACAATATTGACCTCACCGTGGTTGATGACGTGGACCCTCTCACCAATCAAACGTTAACCAACCTTGTTCTTGGGAAACCATTTGTCAATGAATCGGGAGTGATCCTTGATGAGAAGGATGGTAGTGCATTATTCACCAATTGTGTTAAGAAGGTAATTTTTCGTAGGGGTAATGAGGAGGTGTATGAGTATCGTCCTTCCCTTGAGGGGAATCTATACGGATCAAAGGATGGAGAGTCGGGGAAGATAAGACGGCGTGATCCAAATAATCTCAAAATTCCCTGCATGATCGGTCATAAGTACTTCGATAACGTCTACATTAACGTATTCCTGCCGAAGAATTTTATGTCCCTATTCCATTATAACAATATCTGCAGATGGGGACTGGTTTACAAGGGAGAGAAAGTGGTTGGTAGGGATCATGAAATCCAGGTGTTTATAGGAAATATGGCATTCACTATGGAATTTATGATTGTGGACAATATCGAAGACTATGTCGACCCTAGATTATCACAAGTCATTTTTGGGGCGCCCTTTTGCGAGATCACTAATCTGATAATTGATGACCGGAGCGGAATCATGACCTTCGCTGATGGAATTAGGAGGGTTTCATACCAAACGCCATACAAGAGAAGAGACCTTAAGGAAATCGATTGTGACGGGCTTGATAAGATAAGTTCCCAACTTATTTTGTGCGATGAAGATGTTCGGAGAAGGTGTAAGAACACTTCTGATTTATCATGTGGATTCTTTAAGGATGTTATTAAGCTTGGTTCTAAGTATCGAAAAGATATCCTCGAGTTCGAAGACCCGAAGTACTTACACTACGAAAGCGATACTAGTTTAGAAGACGACCTAGAGAGTGAAACCAATGATGAGGTCACTTAGTAACCCATGACTCGTAAATAAAGAAAAGCGCTTCTTGGGAGGTAACCCATGTTTTGTGTAATTTTTATTTTGTTTGTTTGTTATTTGCTTCCGTATGCATGCTTTATTTTTATTGTTGGTAGATCATGTTTCTGAATTAAATAGTGGAAATACTTTACTTTGTTGTTTTGGCCTAGTCTTAACTCCACCTAAAAGTATTTTTGCAAAAGATAAGTGTAAGGGGAAACCCCAAATATGTTTTCAAGAAACAAACCGATCATGATTCTCCACAATATTAAATGAACATGTATATTCATATTTGTTAGAGTCAAATGCTTGTATTGAGTCATAATGAAGTTTTGCAGGATTTTCCAGGAAGTGAGACCAAGTTTTTCCAGAAATTTTCCAGAAACTTAACATAAGAATTTATGCAGGTCACTTCTGACGGCGTCACGAGTTAACTCTTGACGGCGTCATGTGTAAAAATCTGGAAATTTTACCGGTTTTGTTTTTCTAACGGAGTCTTATGGTTTTTGTGAATTATTAAGTTTTATAATCTCCAGGAAATCTGCAAACATCATTCCACAAGCATTATATCTTATTTTGTTTTCTAGGATTTGTTAGCATATATAGATTGCCGCCGATTTTATGCGAGGTTGCCTTGTCTGTTTTCTCAGGTTTTACAGGTTATGTATGACAAGAAGATGATTTATATTCTGGAAGGGAAGCTTTGATTGTTCATTTTCTTGGAGGAAGATTTAACCTGGCCACCTTATTATCCATACCGAGCGAATCAGGGGAGTATTTGATTTCATTCTTTTTACTTATTTCACTTTTACATTCTTTACTTGAACATTGGGGACAATGTTCATCTTAAGTGTAAGGGGAGGGTAAAATGATGATACCTTACATGTACACTTTCGCTTGAGTTTGTTTTGTTTAATGGTAGATGTGTAATAAAACTATGAGAAATACTTGTTAGTGCAATTTTAGCGCCAAATTTAAAATTTTTTACAACATTTAGGAGTGAAACTTTAGCCATAGCAAGCATCTCATGGATAGGAGATTGTATGACTAGCACATAACCGTACTTTCAGAAAAATTTTCCACCCAAATATGTGAGGTTTGCCTTTAGATTTGATAGGAAAAGCATTTATTATTAGTGCTTATGAGTGTACCGGTAGCATTTAGATTCTAGAACTTGCGTTAGTGATGCATCCCGAGACCGCTAGTGAGACTACATTCGTGTAGTAGGATTTACTACATGATAAGAGGCATTAGGATCACCCTTGTGTTAAACCCGTATTATAATTACTTGACCATTTAAGTCTTATTACTTGGCTAGTTAAGTCAATTAAGTTTTCCCACACCTTAGCGTTGTACTCATTTTTAGTACACGAAACCCCTAGTACACCCCTCCGAGCCTATCTTTTCGTTTCTAACTTTAAGCATTTTACTTAAAGGAAGAATTTGTTACACCCCACTTAAATGTACACCCAAATCGCCTTAGCCTTCCGTGTATGCACTCATCTTTAGTGCATTATTGTTATTTGTTAAACCCTAAGTTAACTTTCTAATTGATTACATGGTTGCTAAGTCGAGTCATATCCTTGTATACATTGTTTTGGGACGATTGGGACTCATGGGTAAAGTACTTATTTTATGGAGTAATGGGAAAGAACATCATATATTACCCCCATATGTGCGTTAATCTTAAAAGTGCTCCAAGTGTTTTGATTTTCTTAATTCGCGTCATTAGATTAGTTTATTATAAAGTATGTAAAAATTCAAGTGTAAAGGGAATGTTCATTCCCTATGATGTATTATTTTGGATGGTAGGGTAAGAGTGTATGCAAAAAAAAAAAAAAAAAAAAAAAAAAAAAAAAAAAAAAAAAAAAATCAAGAAAAAGAAAAAAAAATAGGAAAAAATAAAAGAGAAAAAAACATACGGACTACCATCCTGTTTCATTCTTTGTTTATTTTATGTTTTGTCATTTTTCATTTATTAGCTTAAGTCGAGTCTAGTCTTGGCTTAGCAACGCTATATTGTACATGTAATTAACCAAGATTGTTAACTCGCCACTAGTAAAGACTGCCTATATCCAACAAAACCGTGTATTTCATATCCCTACACCTAACATTACAACCCTTTAAAAGAGCTCTTTGATAGTTTATCCTAGGTGCTTACGCCATGTGGTGGAGGTTTGATCCTTTCCCAAGCCTATGGTAATCTATTTTGCTATGACATGTAGTGAGAGATATCTTCCGTTTCCATATTGTAATTTATACTTTATTACACCCAAGAGATGTGAGTATCTAAACACTATTTGTGAGGTACTAGTGTATGACCTTCGTGCTTGTCTTTGGTCTTTAGTGGAACGATTATTTTTTGTAATTACTTTTATATTAGTGTTAAATGACCCCTAACTTGTATTTTGATTAGAATAAAAGCGCATTTGCTTGAGGACAAGCAAATCTCAAGTGTAAGGGTATATGATGAGGCGAAAATGAACCACTTTTAGGGGGTCATTTAAGCCCGGAATTGAATTTATTTGATCAAATATTACCCTAAATCGTTCCTTTTGTGATTTTAGGTACTTTGGGAGTGAATTCTGGAAAAGGAAGCAATTCGGACGTTTTTGGAGCATAAAAGAAAAGAAAACGCCAAAGACTTAATTTTCCATGCAGGGAACAGTGTGTGACGGCGTCAAGAAGAAAATCTTGACGGCGTCAAGAGTAAAAGTGGTGACAGCCCAGAAGAAACACGAAGGCGTCACCCAAGGCCGTCACGTGTTAACTTGTCAAAACTTGCGCGCGGAGTAGCTGATATTGTTTTGGTCATAACTTTTGCATACGAACTCGGATTTAGGTGATTCAAAAGCCCACGCGAAGAGGACAAAGAGATCTACAATTTGGTGAAAAAATGGTCTTGACAGCGTCAAGAAGAACGGGCTGACGCCGTCAAGCCTTGCCGACAGAAAACATGCCTATAAATATAACATCATAACTTCACTTTGTGTAAGCCCTAAACCCTAAGGTCGATTCCTGGATTTAGGTAGGTGTTCTTCCAGCAACTTAGAGGGTTTCAATCACTCCATAAACATCATGTATTGGTTTGATGATTCTATCTCAACTATGTCTTTAATTATTATTGTTGATTGTCCTTCTTTGATTATGTTTTGTTAATTCACCTTGTGTCTACTTATGATTATGTGAAACTTGTATATAATGGATTAGATCTCATTGATTTCTTATTGATTTTGTGTCTATCTCCATCAATGAGGGGCTTGTTGATGTGTGTGTCTACTCCATCAATTAAGGCGTGACAACTTTAATAGATCTAGTTAGTTTAGTTTATAATTCTTGTTTCCTATTGATTCTTGTTTTGATTGAATGATTTCGATGTTAGGCTTAAGAAAACTGGCAGATCTCCAAATGGTAACATGCTTGAACGTCTTAGGAAACATGAACCGATGTGCACTAGGTTTTATTGGTTGTATTTAATGCATGAGTAAATTCTAATGATCCCATGTTAGGAGCTTCTTAGCCGGCTCGACATAGGAGTGAAGTAGGCACTCATAGGATTGGGGAGTTAGGTGCGCCACCCTATGAATGGTATTAAGGAATACAACCCGTCAATTAAAACAAGGTTACAGTTCAATAGGTAGGATTGGATAGCTAGCAAGGAGTAACATATCATGGGTAGACATGCTTCACTTATCTTGTAGAACCTTAGTTTATTTTCTTGTTTATTAGATTAATTAGTAGCTTTTGGGTTAGTTGATTAGTAACTAATTCCGGCCACTCTCCCAATACCCGAGATTTTTACTTGCTTTTCATAAAATATAAAAACATAAAAAGAATCATCCTTCACCTTTAGACCTAGTTAGATTAATTTCAATCCTAACGACACTATTCCTAGCTGAACGATCAATCCCCCGGTACTTGTCACTACACTATACTACAACGATCAGGTACACTGCCTGGTGGGGGTTGTAAGCTTCTCAAGATCCCTTGAGAGGTAAAGCCTGGTGCAATCCCTACGCATCACTGAGTATAGGATTCTGTTTTGCACAAAAATCAGGAATTGAGATATTTTGTTTTTGCATATATACTCTCAAAAGAAAACCTCAATTCATTTTGAAATCATTCTCACGATTAGGAAAACTCATTGTTGAATAATGGTAAAAACGTTTTTCTAAAATCATGCATAAGAGTTCACATGAAGTGTCAAAATATATAATCCAATATATATCTTTGGCAATCATGGACTAAGCAAATTAAATCAAGGAGTTTTTGGATTGCTTCTTAGGATACATGTATTTCTTTGCATTAGGAGTCGAAGCAATCGCATCTCCACATTTGTTGCATATAGGCACACACTAGAAAAATGTCAAGTATCACTTGGTCCTAATTTGTTCCATCATTAGTTTCTCCCTCACTAAGTTGCCTTATACTTTATTTGTTGCCTTAGGATACATAACTTGCTTATTTGTTTATTATCATTATTGTCTTTGCATGAAAACTATAATATATGCTTAGTTGCCTACATATATATACTTTCCATGCATACTTCATCAAGATAATATTTGTTTAGTTGCCTAAAGAGATGGACTTGCCCAAAACCAAACCTCAAAACAAACATCTTTCTGGAAAAATCTGTGCCAAAAACCTTTTCTGGCAATCTGGGAACCAGACATTAGGCGGCCCCCATAATTATAACGGGCGGCCCCCCTAAACTTAAAGGGGTCGAGCATTAATTAAGGGGGTCGGCCACCTGATGGTCGAGGTTCCCTGTTTGCTTTCTGCTTTTTAGCCCATTTCACCCTATTTTGATTCCCCACTTCCCTAAATTCACAAACATTCTTTGTCTATCAAATCTACCACATATTATCCTTCCATAAACACCAAATCATCACACTATAAATACCCTCATTCATCATTAATCATCACTCAATCCATCATGTCTTCCCCCAATCATCCAAGAACCAAACCCACAAGAGGTGCAAGAATCACCGTCAAACCCGTATGGAGAAGAAAACTTGACCCATGTCAAAAATTCTCATCCATTAATGATGTTGTCTCCAACCAACCAACAACTAAACATTAACTTCACCCAAATGATACCTTCACTTTACCTCCACATGACAACCTTACTATCTCACTCACCACAAATCTTCCAAATGATCCTTTTGAGGAACATACTCAATCCCAAAACCACAGCCATCCTTCTCATCAAGACATGAATCCTATGTCTAATGTCCAAATCTCAATCCCCAACAATAACCCAACTCCTCCATTATCACCTTCTTCCGAACATAAAAAGTTCTTTGAGGAGCTCAAAGAAGCCCATGAGCTTAGTGCTCTCCTTGCCCTACATCTTGCTCAAAGCAATTTGGTTCAACAACCCTCTACCACTCCATCCTCACCATCCAACAACATTGTCCCACTTGAGAATCATGTCAACAATTGTCCTTGTTGTATTTTTCTCCAAAAACAAACCATTGCTCTCAATGAGCACTTCACTTGGATTGAGTATCTCCTCACAAGGTCTTCCCCATCACCATCACAAACACAACAATCCAACTCTTCCGCTCCAAGCTCACCTCCATCAACCACTCCAAACTCACCAAACAAAATCCCCACAAATCTATCTCCACTAAATCCATGCTCCATGTTTCAAATCTCCAAGCAAGTCCTAGAGACCTCAAGATGGCAACTTAGTATTATCTAGTGTAGTTCGCTAAGAAAAGCATATATGTATGCTTATGTAACATTGATTATGTTTTTCAACATAATCTATTTTTATGAATAATGAATGCTTGTGGAGATTTATTGTTTGCTTTTTACATGTTTTCTAGTTATATATTTAGTTAGTTGTATTATATATATATATATATATATATATATATATATATATATATATATATATATATATATATATATATATATATATATATATATATATATATATATATATATATATTGTATGTTCTAAATATTTTTGCAAGCATTTCATATCTCGATTTGTCATTTAACCTTAAAACGAGGGGGAGTACACATCAAGGGGGAGCTCATCCGTCTTCGGGTAAACCTTTTTGATGTTAACAAAAAAAGGGAGAAGTGATATAAACTCACTAAATACTTGCATATATAATCATTTTTGATTTAATGAGTTTCGATTTTGTAATCATCTAAAAGGGGGAGATTGTTGATATAAATAATGCGTAAAAACGTTATTAATATTTCTCGATATCCCTATGTTTTGACGATCACAAAATATAAAATCATTAAACGTAAAATCATTACGAAAATAAGTATTTAGTGACAAAATATCATTATCTTCAACTAATTCACTTAAGGTATGAATAAACAAGTGCCTAATACATTTTATGATCAAAGGAAGGTTTATTTACTAATTACAAATTATATAAAATGGTATAAATATTTTATATATTTAAGAAAAACACTTTTGGTAATTAAAAGAAAATGTTTATTTCACAATAAATAAATGAATTCAAATTTTTAACCAAATTCAGTTAAATTTTCACCAAATAAACTTTCCCCAGAAAAGACAAAGAAATCAGGCCGTTACAGTGGGTGGCCCCCTTAATTTTAAGGGGGCCGGCATACGCTCCTGTGTCGGAATTCTTTGCCTATAAATACTGGTTCAAATCTGAATTTTTTCCTCACCTTTTGCACTAAAACTTTCTGTTCTAATTCTCTCAAATCACCTTCCTAAATCCTTTGATCATAAACATATTAGTTCTTGTTTCAAGTGATCCAATCCTTCATCATTGAAAGTGCAAGAGAAGAATACTCCTCCAACATCTTATTAAGAAGTAATGTAGGCTTGTGTATATTGTAAAGGTGTAGAGGTTGTGTAATAGATAGATTTAGGTGTGTTAGTAGTTGTGAATAGAAGTAATTGTGTTGGGTAGAAGTAGAAGTAGTGTTGTGAAAGAGAAGTAGTGAAGTTGTGTAGTAGTAGTGGTGTGCATAAGTTGTGAAGAAGGTGTGTAGTGGTGTGAGATTGGTTCTAGCTACTATTAGGACTCGACATTTAGCTTAGTGTCATTAATTGGTGTAAGCAAAAGTTGTGTAAGGTTTTCTCCGCCATAAGGGAGCTTGTTGACGTAGTGAAGAAAACTCTCGAATTAGGTGCTCGGGGAGTGGGGTAGGGCGAAGAGGTGCTTCGTAGCCGAACCACTATAAATCCTTTGTCTTGTGGTGCGATCTTTCCATCTCTATCTCTTTACTTATTTACTTACATTGTTGTCATTTTATTTTGTAGATATTAGTTTATATAAGTATTGTTATTGATCTCACATAAAACTAGAATCGATTATTTTGCAAACAAAGTTTTTATAAAATAAAAATTGACGTAAAACTATTCAACCTCCCCTTCTAGTTTTCCACAGGTTTATTCCCTCAAAGTTGCACACTAATGAATGAAATTTGGAAAACTATATATAGATTACATAGCGTGACGGCGTCATATGTTAAGTTGTGACGCCGTCAACTCGCCGCCATAATAAAATCGTATTGTCTAGATCCACTTGTGACGCCGTCATGTGTAGAATTACTCTGGGCCGTCACTAATGTTTGGCCATGACGGCCTTGGGTGACGCCATCATCTCCTATGCACAAAAACTCTCTGGAACGTCACGAGTATTATCCACATCCACCTCTTTTGTAACTCTTGACGCCGTCATGTGGAGAGTCTTGACGCCGTCAGGTACTGTTACAACAAGGAAAATTGAGACTTTGCCGTTTTCTTCACTTTTATGCTCCAAAAACGTCCAAAATGCTTCCTTTTCAAGATTTCTCTCCAAAAGTACCTAAAATGACAAAAGGAATGATTTAGGGCAATATTTGATCAAATAATCTCGGATTCGGGCTTAAATGACCCCTTAAAAGTGGTTCACTTTTCGCCTCATCAGCCGTCAGATCAATAACACTAAAAATGTTCTGGGCCGTCACATTATATTTTCCACTTCCACCTATTTTGCCAAGCTTGACGTCGTCATGTGTGAAGTCTTGACGTCGTCAGGTACTGTTCCCAGCAAGGATTTTGAGACTTTGTCGTTTTCTTCACTTTTATGCTCCAAAAACGTTCAAAATGCTTCATTTTCCAGATTTCTTCTCAAAGGTACCTAAAATGACAAAAGGAACGATTTAGGGTAGTAATTGATCAAATAATCACGAATTATGGCTTAAATGACCCCTTAAAAGCGGTACACTTTTCGCCTCATCAGCAACCATCACCTCAGCTCCCCCCACCATCACCATCACATCCCACCGCCCAAACCACTACCCACCTAACAGGACAACAAGCATTTAATGCCACCCCCCCCCCCAATTGCAATCACAGTCCA
Organism: Artemisia argyi; assembly: GCA_030686995.1. Taxonomy (NCBI): domain Eukaryota; kingdom Viridiplantae; phylum Streptophyta; class Magnoliopsida; order Asterales; family Asteraceae; genus Artemisia; species Artemisia argyi. The sequence goes on along the minus strand of CM060691.1, from coordinate 80,753,201 downwards.
AATTCGCATTATTTTATTTTAGCGCCAAAACCAATTCAAGGGCTCAGATTGAATTTAAGCCATCCAAAGGCTGAGAATTAAAGTGGGAAAGATGCAGAGATGTCCAAGAACCCTAATTTATCACTATAAATAGGACATTGTAGCCATTTGATAAGGCAAGTAGTTTACTTAGTCATTTTTCAAATCGTTTTTATGTAAACCTCTGTTTTAGTTGTAAAGTTTAATTTCCAATTGTAATTTCTAGTTCTTTAATGTATTTGAAACATATTTGAACCAAGAATTTCAAGTTTCTTTGTGTAATTCAGTTTATGCAATTTTAAATGGAATTTTCATTTTCATTAATATGTTACTAGAATTTGTATCTTAGAATAGAATCTGGTTCACGTAAACATGCTTATAAGCTTTTTAGAGCTTGTGTAGCATCTAAAAGAGTTTAGGTTTAAAAACAAGAAAATACAAAAAAATAGAATTAAATCACAAAAAATAAAAATAAAAATCAGGAAAACAAAGAAGACAAGTTGGAACACTGTGCATTAGGGATGGCAGTGGGTTAGAGGCTTGTGGAAGCCAATAGGATTGTTACTTGGTTCCTTGGTTCACATTGAATTAACAGGAAGGCAGTTGTAAGGGATTCTCTTTAAATTTCATGTTTCACTGTCATTAGCTTATTAAACTGCTTATTTATGCTTATTGGTACTTATTAGTTGTTAGTGTAATATAAAATTAGGTTTTGGTTTAATAACACTCTTTGTGCTAAAAATTCAAGGTTGACTGTCACATTAGCATTATTAGTAATATTAGGTGTTTGTGGTTTATACTTGTGTCTTTAAGTTTATTAGAGCTTATTAGAACATATTAATTCAGTAGGGAGTGATTTCTTAAGCTTAAATCTCATTTTGCTTAATAAATCAATAGGACAGTTGATATAAGGGGTGTTTGGATTTCCTGTTCTGTCCAGGTTCAGGGTGGTGATTGTTTTTGTTTTAGGTTTTGGTAACTCACATTAGGCTAGTGTAGCATAGTGGAGTCATAAAAACCAGGTCCCTTTTAGACCAAAGTCAAAATCAACCTTTGAGCCCTTTCATTTATTACCTGTTAGGTTTTAGGATTTGTAATCTCATCAATTCAATTCATCAGTAGTTATTATAGCTTAATTTAGCCTTACTTTAGCTTATTTTAACGTTTCTAGCTTATTAAAAGCAATCAAAGTTCAAATTAGTCAAATCTTACAAAACCTCACAAAGTCAAAATTGCATGTTTCAGAAAAAAGTCATTTTTTGTGAGAATTTTCCTGAATTTTATGCGTAAAACCAAGCTTTGAAACTTTTTGTGGTTGAAGTGCACCAGCTAAACTACAGGAATCAATAAACAGCTTATTTTTAAGATTTTTTATGTGTTGTATGCAACTACATATTTAAGGGTGCAGGGCAAACACCCTCCCCTGCACTAGGCCATTGGCCAAATTTCATAAGCTATTTGTGACTTAACCAGTGCACCCCACACTTAACCTTTTGGCTTTTTGAGTAGTTTGTTAGTAGAACTTTTGAGACCCAAGCTTATTCTGGGCTTTAGCTTATTTGCCCCTAGGTTATTTGGGCCTCCCTTGTGACCTGACCTTAAAGCATATATTGAGCCACTCAGTATTTGGACCCATGTTCATAGGCCTGTATCTTGCTATTTAGTGGGACCCACCTAGTAATTCTTGGCTTATTGGAAACCCCAATAAGCCAACTTTCCAAATCAAGCCTTATTTTGGAATTGTGACTTAATTTAGACCCCAAACCAAGGCATGCTAGTTGCCCTATTTCACCAAGTGTTCTGTGACCTCAGGATGTTTGAGCTTATTTCCAGGGCTTATTGAGTGCTTATTAGTGGGCCCCAGTGTATGCTTATTGGCTTAGTTTGAAGGCCTCCAATCCATCTTGAGGGTTCAAGTTTAATTTTGGACTCCTGACCCTCCCCTAGTGGACCTCACGTGTTGGTAATCAGGATTTGGAATTGCTTATTCCTAGTTTTTGGCTGATCAATTGTGCTTATCTCTTTGTTGTTGCCTATTTCAAGTTGGTCTCTGTCTATTTTAGCTTATTTACCTTTGTGACATCAGTTTGTAGCTTGTTGTGTAGCTTTTTCAAGTTTCATAAAGTCCTAATAAGCTTATACCCAAATATGTTAAGCACTTCAGTTTGCATAGTGCTTATTTTTGAGATCCAATCAAAGTCCCTTTACAAAAGTTGTTAATTATCAGTATATAAATAGTTTTGAAAAAGAAAAACAAAGAAAAACCAAAATTTAAAATAGTGATAGCTTCTATTTAAGCCAATTTGGCTTATTTTTCTGCTTATTTATAAGCACTTTCTGATTTTAAATTTTTCTTAGGTTCCTGTTAGTCAGCAGTAGTTTTAGTAATTTTTCAGATTTTTCTCGTTTCATTTAGTATTTATAATAATTAATATTAGTTTAATTAGTTTTAATTGAAAAAACAAAAATAAAATCATTTACTGTTTAATTTTAATCTCTAGAACTTTTTATATTTTTCCTAAGTTTTATAAATCATAAAGTATTTTTAGAAAATAGTTTCATAATTGTCACTGTTCATTTGCTATTATTCTCATTATTATTTAATTTAGTTTAATTACTTTTTAATTAATAAATAAGTAAATAATTAGTAAATTAGTTTAAAACTAATTTTAATAAAATATTTATAATTTTTTAGGATTCCTGTGATGGTTAATGAGTTTTTTAAAAAATTTCATATTTTTCTAAGTTAATTTGATATTTTTCTGAATTTAGAATTAGTTTACATTAGTTTTATTAATTACTAAATAGTTTAAATTAGTTTTTAATTAATATTAAATAATAAAATAATCAAAAAAAATAATTTTCTTTTTAATCAAAATTTTCTTTTAAATATTAAGTTTCTAAAAGTTTCATTTCCACCCCCTGTAGTTTTAATTTGTGCAAAACTCACCTTTTATTCTGTCTGTAAACGTTTCTGATTTTTAATTTACTTACGTTTGATTAAATCTGTAATTCTATAATTGTTAATATTGTTTCATTATCTTAATACCAAGCAATTAGTAGTGTAAATCAATCCAAATCTTTATCTGTTACTTTTCCCAAATCACTGATTCCCGAAAACGTTTCCAAAAGCACAATTTCAATCTCGTTGGGACTTAACGTCCCGGGGATTTCCCTGTACTTTCACGGATTATATATCTTGCACTTTCTCTCAGGTTTGACCAATTGACCACACCTGGTTGACTGGTTAGTTTGGGAGGAGTCACTAGTCAACAAGCTCCTTTCACCGACGGAGAAAACCTTACACGTCGCTTATACAAGATTATCGACACAAAGCTAGATGTCGAGTTCTTTTACAAGGGTACAACCACTCCCGCCACTCTATGTATTTTAAGGACTAAAATACTAACCGATCACTACTGAAATTACACAATCAAATGAAGTGTAAACTATACGAGTTTAAACAATGCTAAGCTAACAAGACTTGCAACGTTATGTTGAGACTTGTAACTTTCAGATGAACTTGTGATCTTCTTTGCTACAAAGATCTCACACAAATGAAATGTTACTGAGTTAGATGAATAAAATGAGAGAATATATGCAAGTTATGATTGTAAGTGATAAAGAATTTCTTGAGTGTGGCTTGTTATTTATAGCCAAACAAGACAGCAGACTGGCAGATCCAGCGGTACCAAAACAAGGGTTCCGCCCTTGTACCCAAAGGGTTCCGCTAGGTCTGATAGTAAAAACTCAAGAAATCTTTCCATATCAATGCCAAGTCTAATCAAGTCAACCATGAGATATGTTGAGTAGAATCTTTCCAAATATGCATGAGATCTTTTAGAAAGTCAACTTAGAAATTTTGAAAATCTTTCTAAGATTACACATGATGCATGCCATGATATCATACAACATTTTCTATTTCTAGAATTATGAAAATGTTATGTTTTATGTGAAATGGTATTGTAGCAAATGTGATGTTTAGTTGAAATAAAGTCTAATTACAAAAGAGTTAAGCTATATTCATGTTTTGCTAAAAATTAAAGTTTACACTTTGTCGTTAACAAAATTTAGTAAAGATTGTATAATATAAATAACGTTTTATGTGATATTTGTATTAACAATATATATATATATATATATATATATATATATATATATATATATATATATATATATATATATATATTTAATTAACTCGTAATCTCTATATTATATATAACAGGAGGCGTTACACGTCAATGCCACCTCATTGCCCAGTCATTGCCATGTAATTCATTTTCTGCCACGTCATCACATTGTCGCCATGTAAGCAATCCATGTAAGCAATTTTTATAATTAATTTTGTATTTTCTAATTAATTTCATATCCTTATTCATAAAATTCGCATGTTATTAAAACCAGATTTTATTAGTGTAAAAATTTATGGTGCAAGATTCGAACCTATGATCTCTTGGTTAATTAACAAGTAACTTTACCACTAGACCAACTTCATTTTTGAGTTATATCCTGCAAATCCAAAACTATAAATGTATGAAAACAAAAATCCATTAAAACATTATGTATCTAAGAACAATACTTAAAAACCCTAAATTAAAATAGACCGACACAAATTCATTCGTTGCCATACTTCTTCTCTGAAACCCTAAATCAAGACATTTGTTTCCTTCATAGTTTTGAGGTAGGTGATTACAATACAATTTTTTTAAACTAACATACTATCGTTCATCTCTTTCAGGCTCATATTCATCACGTACATCATAAATTGATCAGGTAATCTGTACACACCGCAATAATTGTATATGTTTTTGCATGTAATAATTGTATACAGGTTAGTGGTTGCTTCTAAGGTTAGTTTAATTTGCTTTATACATTGATTGTTAATTAATTAGGTTTACTTATGATTACATGTATTATTATTTAATCTAAATGATGAGGTAATGTATGAAGACTCAAAATCACTAAGGTAAAGCCTTTGATCGATCAGCCCTAACACTTTGGAATTGCTCAACATATGACTTCCACTCTAGCATCTTATGATTTTATATTCTGGACACAAGTAAGTACATAAAAAACATTGCTTCCATGAAGCTATTGCATGTTCAGGTTCTAGCATATTCTTTCAACCATGGATGTAGTGTGTGTGTGTGTGTGTGTGTGTGTGTGTGTGTGTATATATATATATATATATATATACATATAACAGGATGCCACATATGTGTCGGATAAGAAAAGTAATCGCAGTTAATCAGTCCTTGCTTGGAATGGGTTGGGAAGTAAGGCTATACAAAAGTATTGTTTAACATAGTACAAGATTTGAACTCTATAGATTGTTTATAAGATTTCATAAGCACTTTCGTATTTAAAAGTTTATTCCTTTTTTTTTTTTTTTTTTACAGAAGTTGGACATCTAACACATAACAAACTGTTAGCATGCGTGTTCAAGGCTTTGGTTATAATGTTGGTAATATTATGAGCATTACAATTAATGTGTACTCTTTTTTTTAAAGAGATCATGTTTGCACGTTTAAGCTATACTAATTTTTGACGATATGTTATTGTAGTAGCTGTTATATGAGCATTAGTGACTCTTTGGTCAAGTGATGCTATGACTGCAGACGCGTGATGTTTTATTGCAACATCTCTGACGAAACCGGGTGTATTCTCTGGACAGGAAACAAACATTAATTAGTTACTATTTGGTCAGGTACTACCATGATTGCAGACATGTGCCGTTTAATAGCAGTAACTCACATGGAATTGGGTGTGTTCTCTAAACAGGAAAAAATAGCTTTTCGGTCAACTCGGGAGTCGTATCTGCATGGAAGTATGTTATTTGTTCCCACAATTCAAGTACAGGTAATAATTTTACATTTCTGGAAGGTATTAAACAGGTTAAACGAGCAAAAAGCCACTGAAAGTGTGTCAAATAATAAGCTTTGTTTATATGATTCTCACGTTCCCAAAAATTTCGTTCATTCACTTGATATCACATCGGTAACATTTGGTTTATTCATGTCATATTAACCTGTGACATTATATCGTTTCTGCAGCTATAAATAAACCATTGTAATGACCCATTCATGTTTTTGCAGGTAGGCTACATTGTTATGATGAATTTCACTACCGGGTCAAAACAAATTTAAGATTATGTTCAAGGAAGTGGCGAGTTGATATATTTGATTGACCTTATAATGAAGTAGGCTATTGACTAAAAGAGTTTATCAACTGCAAACTAATTTAAATCATTGCAACTAAGCAAAAGCTCACCACTGCAGAATTTACACCAATGCTTGATCCCAAGGCCTCAAACTGCTAAGATATCTGAATTGCGAGTTCCCTTCAAAGAATTCAAGACCATGGAAGAAAAATCAGGTACAATATCTAATGCGTTTTCCACAAATTACAGGGGCAAGATGGGTGGTTTGGGCAGTTTGGTATATGTCTTTATTCCTACTTCACTGTTGTGTAGTCTGAGTTTGTATAATGTTTAATGTTACAAGTCTGAATTATAATACATCCTGTATTTATAATCCATATATCGGGCTTATATTCATTTGAAATCCGATATCTCTAAATTAAAGGACTATCGTAAGTTACTTTTGCTGTTTACTTGGTTACTTTAACTCTCACTGGAAGGACCAAAGTTATATGATACAAGTGAAAGCATAATTACTAGAATTTAAAGATCAGGGAACAACCTAAATTTATTATATGATACAAGTGAAAGCATAATTACTAGAATTTAAAGATCAGGGAACAACCTAAATTTATTAGATATGTTGTAACTGATGAATTTTGTTAGGATTGGATACTTTTTCATTTGATAAGTTTGTCATGCGGGCAAGTAATTAATTTACTGTATTCTTTTTGTAACACAGGTGGTATGGATCACTTAAGGGTTCATCCTCGGTTTTTGCATTTAAACGCTACCAGTCACAAGTGGGCACAAGGGTTGGTACGAATTGAAGTTAAGTCCAAACAATGAACATATCAAGTGAGCTTTTGACTTATCAATATTCAAGGTGTATTTGCATAGGCCACATCAAACTGCTGGTGAGTTCTAACTGCGCAATGCGTGTAAAAGTTTTACCCATTTGAAGTTTTATAAACAAGATCTTGGCACTGCGAGAAAACAACTCAATCAGGAGGAGAATTCTTGAACCATAAAAGCTCAATTTTACCGCTAAACAAAGGAGAACCTGAGTTTAACTTTATTGCAAGTCACGAGTTACACAACTACATGTAACTGTTTGATACCTATATGTACACATGATTTAGAAATATAAGGTGCTTTCTATGTGATTTCTCAAACAGCAACAACGGGTAATTATGTTATTCTCTGTTGCTTTCCAAAATTTGATTTTGAAGCTTAGAAGAGACAATGACGTTTACACTGGTGCTTGGCATATATTATGTACAGGTTTTACTAGGAAGGTCTGATGTCTCAGGTTGGGGAGCTTTCTTAAAGGTAATTAGGATACTGGTGTTGAAAATATCATATTGATTATTTTCCTTCAAGCAACTCGTGTTTTCCTGCTCTTCAGAATAATGTATCTAAACATGAATATCTGGGTGAGTACACTGGAGAGTTGATCTCACATCGTGAAGCTGACAAGCGTGGAAAGATCTACGATCGTGAAAATTCGTCCTTCCTCTTCAACCTTAATGACCAAGTATGAAAACCAACTTTCTTTCTTCGGCTTGTGTGTGTGTGTGTGGGTTTTTTTTTATTTATTTATTTTTATTTTATTTTATTTTTTTTTTCCGCTGAGTAAATTTTAAAAGAGAGATGGTATTTTGTTTTGGATATGCAGTATGTTCTTGATGCTTACCGTAAAGGTGACAAATTGAAGTTTGCTAATCATTCTCCAGTTCCAAATTGTTATGCAAAGGTATCTGTCTGAAATTTCCCTGTATAACATATAGCAGAAAGTGTTTTCTGAACGTATAATATAATTATATATATATGTTGGAAACTGTTTACAACAATGGCGGGTCGAAACAGGTATTTATGTGCAGGTCCAATCTGGTTGAACCAAAAACATTTTCCGTACAATTTTTGATCAATGAATAATTACTTGTCTAATATGGTCACCAATATTGTAGTTATTTTAATAATAATCCAGTTGTTTCAATAAATTTATTTAGGAGGGGATTTATGCTTTAATTACACACTTTAGGCGACTTCTAAGCTGTTGGACCTGTTTCACAATATATACTTTGCTTTTTGATTTTTGAGTTTTAACATACTATTTTGATTTTTTGGACTTTATAAAAAACATATTATAAATTTAGAATGCACTACTTGGTGGTTTGCTACACACAACTTTTGACGTCTTAAAAACTTTGGGCAGGTTATTATGGTGGCCGGGGACCATAGGGTTGACATATTTGCTAAAGAACGTATCTGTGCTGGGGAAGAACTTTTCTACGACTATCGTTATGAACCAGATAGGGCTCCTGCTTGGGCAAAGAAACCCGAGTCATCTGGTGCAAAGAAAGACGACACAGCTCCTTCTACTGGTCGTGCAAAGAAGCTTGCTTGATGATTAAAAGATGCTAATTCGATATCCATTAACCCAACAGCATTTTAGCAATTCTTTACCATTCATAGGTAATTCTTTTTGTTTTTCCCCGGTGCATTAAATGTAGTCATCACCTCCATTCGAGAGTTCTTTTGTTTTCATAGATGTGTTTTACTCGCACCAAGATAGGGGATAAGTGTTGTACACGTGCAAAAATGGACCACTGCATCTTGCATCAGATTTTACTTGTAAGATGCATTTTGTTAACATGACTCTTTACCATTTTGTAACATTGGATATTTACAGAAATGAACTTGCAATTTGTTGACCACCGGCCATCGTATTTTTCCCCAGCTTTATATTGACTGAAATAATCAATGCATTTACTAAGTTAAAAGATTCTCAAATTTTAGTGTACTTATTTGATTTTGTCATCAACATTGAAATCATAATGGATTTTGGAGTCTTAGAGTGCGTTTAGCTGGAGAAAAGTTTTTGTAAAAAGAAAGAGGGGATTAAATTTTTCACAAAACATAGGAAAAGCGTTCGCGTAACTCTCTTTTATGTTTTGAAGAAAAGGAGAGTTACAAGGGAAACAAGAAAATACAAAAAATGTGTTAGTTTCCCTTCAGTTGAGAAATGCATTTTTTGTGTTTTGTACTGACTGTGTTTAGGCCTCACGGAAAAGTTTGTTTTGAATGCAATCTCTATTTTTCATGTTTTGTACAAAACATTTTGTAGAAAACAAAGGTGTTTTCTTTCAACTAAGCGCAAAGTTTTTTAGAGTCCGGTTAAATTTTACATGGTTTAGGAGAGAATCTGGAGCAATTTTGTTTTTACTTCTAATTTGTGAGCTCTAAACTTGTAATATAATTTAGGTGTAGAAATGGGTACGTAGGGTTAGGTTGTTTAAATAAAGAACAGAAGGTTCTTTGTGTGGTAACTTCTCATTGTTGAAGTCGTAGTCGGTTATCTGTCAAATTTAATTCTGGGTCCTGGTCTAGCAATTGATTTGTCAAAGTTTTGTGCCTCCTAGAACAGGTTTAAATTTAATGTTTGTTGAGCCTTATTAATTGATCCCGTAGTTAAAAGCATTTTTGTCAACTATATGAACCAAACTGAGTAAAAAAAAGTTATTAGAAACAGAGAAGTGAATGGAGTGATAACTATTAAGAGTATTCAAATCAAAGCCTTCGCCCTATGCTTCATGATTATAGGTACATGAAAATTATATTCCCGTTTTAAAGTTCAAGTGAATTGAAACCCTTTTTTCTTACTCTGCCTATGTGGTGATGGCACTTTAGGAATTCCAGGCCAAAGAGGTGATGATTATGAATGTAGAAATATGAACCTTCAACTACCTTTAGTTAGTTTTTATATGCCACTGATAATACAAAAGTATAAATCCGTATATATGCATCCATTCAATATTGACTATAAAGTAAAATAAATATTATTAAACAAACAAAATATCATTAAAAATTTAAAATATATACATAAAACCATATTCAAATGTTATTACGATACAAAAATTTATTTTCATAAAGAAATCAAATATCGATTACTAATACGAAACACTTGCCAGAAAAAAAAAAAAAAAAAAAAAAAAAAAAAAAAAAAAAAAAAAACCGCATGTAAAAACAAATTTTCATTAACTTACGCAATCAAAAAAAATTACAAATCATGCAACATCATTAAAACTAATTATAAATAACTTTGTTTAAAAAAAATCACAAGTAAACAAATACCAAAAGAAAATAAATATGAAATACCCGGCGTTAAAATTAACTTCCCACTAACTGACACCATCTAGCCTCTTATAACTAAAACCATCCAAATTATAATTACAAGTCATGCCCGCCCATCGGGCGGGCTTTGAAGTCTAGTATATATATATATATATATATATATATATATATATATATATATATATATATATATATATATATATATATATATATATATATATATATATATTTAATTAACTCGTAAAAATAGGTTAACCTTCTATTAAATAGAATTACTTAGTGTTTAAATGGCTTTGTAATTAAAGAGGTATTACACTCATCGACGTCGTTTTGTTTCGACTCTATATAACTTTAGACATGATATAATTTATTGAGATTTCATTGGCAATCTGAGGTTCTTTTGGAACCTTCATGTCTAGTGTTTCTTTATGAGACTATCATGAGGTCTTTTATACATAGATCAACCATCTTGTTTTCAAGCTCCATATTTTTTATCGAGGATTATAAATGGAATCGATCATTCTATCATGCTTGAGGGATGTCATAACAAACAATCTCCTTGAGGGACATAGTATAACTTGGAGCATGAGTAGCTAAAATTTTATTTTTGCTCAATGTATATATATAGCTATTGGACTATACAATGAATTATAGATTCATAATTCAAAGGATCAATAGAGTATGATAGTTCTTTCTGAACTTGCAGCTACTTTTCTCTCCTCCTGAAAGAATTATCCTTCTTCTATATCTCATATATGTGCATTTAGGTGGAGTAATTTGAGTATGTATTGCACAAAAGAAATTGAAATGGGAGATACTTGGTATAGCCAAAACCAATTATGAAGGGTAGAATTTATAATGACAAATTTTGCATGATGCTAAGTTTGTTGTATTATATCACGACCCTATACACCAACATATAGATTGTCTATCATTATCATTAGATAATTTAGAAGTAATTCATCCCATATTCACAATGAAATACTTACCCTGAAAAGTTATGCTTGCATTTTAATTAGTTGATCCATTAACCATGCAAACTTGAGGTTGCAATTTTGATAACCATGTAGATGATGCATCGATTTTAAAATCTAAAAGGTGCACATAGTGGATGTGTATGCCTACATATAGCTACTTGTTTTCTTTCCAGATGATTAAGGAATGAGTCTCCAATCTAGTTGATAGATGAATAATCAACTTATTTTGAGAGATAATAAATTATATTGAAGAATCTAATCATTTTATATTTTTTGCATCATTAATAACTCGTGATGGTATAACCAGTCATGCCAAAAATAATTTTATAATCACGGCCCATAAACTTACTGTTATGGCTAGTGATTATCTTTCATAAAATAGGTATAATGAATGTCGATGAAGATACAAAAAAATATAATGCATTCTTTGTATTAAACTTCGTTCATCATGACAATTTTTTATTTTTGTTTTAGGAGCGTTCAGCTAGATTACGAAATGTGTTATAGAATTTTACATTTATGAAGATAGTGTGTTATTTATTTAACACACTTGTATTTTGAATTCATCACATTTTCATTTGCTCCGTTCTTATCTTACCGCTGCTCGTGGTTTATTATCTTTCATATACTTTAACCATGTCACTAACCATGATAGATGATCTTTAGACATTTATATAGTCACATTCACGTGAGAGAATGGACATGTCTATGCTGATCATTATATTATCACATTCTCATGAGGGAATGGAGATTTTTATGTTGATCATCTCATCACATTCGCTTGAGGAAATGGAGATCTATACGTTAATCATTATATTATCACATTCATGTTAAAAAATGGACTAATAGTTGAACGAGATTTATATTTGTCATTAGGAACTCATTGTTTCGTTCAACAACATGAACATATATTAGTTCATAAAACTTTGTAAATTCACATTCTTGATAATGCTGCTATAGAAGCATATTTGAGGCATAAACAATTCAGAATATTTTTCTCAAACATGTATTCACTAGTATCCTTCACGTTGCATTTTTTTCAAATTTCAAATTATTCGAAATTGTATTTGCTTACAACTTTAAAATCTTGTAACATAAGGTACATTCAAATAGTGAACTGTCGGGAAGGGTTACTAGCTTTTATGTGGTAATCTATCCTTTAGATTTTGCCATAATTTAGCAAATATTTCAACGTTAATTATTCCCTTTTGAGGTTTTCACGAGAAGAAGACGTGGGAGTACAACTGTTGTGACGCACTCTCGTAAAGAGGCCATATGTAAAATCTTTGAATTTTGACATTTTAACTATGTAAAATGACCAAGTGTATAATTTAGCAAATATTGCATATACGTATATTATTTTTTAAAAAAAATATAATAAAATTAAAAAAAAAAAAAAAAAAAAAAAAAAAAAAAAAAAAAAACGCGCTAGCTTTATGTATTGAAGATGCTTTTAGGGATTTTGTGCACAATTGTGGTTGTTAAATATTTTTATATTCATTTATAAACTTTTGCCTTCTGAAAAAATGAAAAGATATATGAATATATCTGATAAAAATAACAAGAACCTGATTTAAAATATTCTGGAACAAATTTTCCCCCAAAAACAATACTTCCTAGAAATAACATATAACTACTGTACGAAACCGAGTAACAGAAATTTCATAATCACTATACACAAAAGAATCCAATATTTCTATGCAACTTCTTTAACTTTTCATATCATTTTTACAGGTAGGGTGGCATTTTCTAGGAAATTGCTCCCACATTGTTCATATACTTGTATATAAATTTAAATATGCATAAAATTTTAATTTACCTTTTACGTGTATTATTAAATTATAAGTTTCATATACTTTCAAGGGACCGTCTTTTCAAACGTATAAAACGTTACTCCGCAATTATACATACAATATAATGAATCAATACTTTATATATTTAAGATTAATGCTAGTTGTGACCATTTTTTCATGCAAGTAACCCCATCAAGTCAGCGCTACCTTAGCTTTCTTTTTGCAAAACTTCACCCCAACCATAACTAGCTAGTGGTGACTACAAAAGCGACCACATTTTTTTAATTAGTTAAAATATCATTCAATAATTAAAAAAAACATTACAATAAATATTTTAGATAAATAAGAATACCATGTGATATTGCAAATTAATCGGATCGAGACCGGGTGATTGACCGCATAAATTGAAATTTGGATTGTTTATTACCGGAACGTTTGGTTGTTGTCGGGATTTTGGGGTTTTGTTATTGGTAGTTTTTTGGGACATTGTTGAATGAAGAAGATGGTATATTCGAATGGAGATGAAGAGATTGTTTTGGATTGTTTGTTACTCGTATGGTTCCTTCAATTTACAGACAAGATTTTTTTTTTTTTTTTTTTTCACTCCAAACGGTCACATTTGACCAGCAACGTTCGAAAATTAAATCCATTTACTCACCAATGTTCGAAAATTAAAGGCTTGATCATTCAATTCTTTCGGTTGCTGATGCAACCGAGTTTTGGAAAAAATCATGTGGTGACGCGTTGCTTTAGAGAGAGCTAGGGGAGAGACGCGTTGCTTTTGAGAGACGGGTCAGGTTGTGTTTCAAGATTGGGTCACGGTTGAGGTTCGAGGTTAGGGACTGGTTCGTGAAAGTGAATTGATTCGTGGTTTTGGTTTAAAATTTGGTACTGGTTTGAGTCGTGTTTGGATTTGTTAGAAAGTGAATTGGGTCGTTTAAGTTTTAAGAATCGGGTCATGGTTTAGATTTTCTGCGACGTGATTTGGATTTGGTAAGATTTGTGGTTCGGGTCACCGTGGTTGTTTTGTCATGAGGTGGTTCAAGTTACGAATTCTTGTGATATTGGGTCATGGTTGGTAGTAGTTTAGTTTGTGGTAAAGGGCATGACTAGTGGTGTTTTTCACCAAGGGCCATGTATTAAAGGTCAAGGTAGGTCGTTTCTTGGTGGTGTTGTGGTGGTTGTAAAATATAAGGAGTTTTTTTTTTTTTGTTTTATTTTTTTTTAATTTTTATTTTTTGTTATTGTTATTGTTATTATTGTTGTTATTGTTGTTATTGTCATCATCATCATCATTTATTATTATTATTATTATTATTATTATTATTATTATTATTATTATTATTATTATATATTATTTTTATCAGCTATTCCTATTTTTCGCTATGTCACCACTCGGTTAGATGTTGTGGTCGGAGTTGTTTGGATTGATGTTCCGGTGGGTTATGTTTAAGTTTCAGGTCGAGGTTGTGGTTGTGGTCGTGATCTTGGTCGGTTTGTAACGTGTTCCATGCTTCTTACCAAGTGATTGCCCATACTGATAAATGTTTGGTTGGTTTGGAGGCCTAGTTATTATCTTATTTTGATAAATTTTCTATCTTCTTGCGGCTGTGTACGGTGGAGTAGTTATTAGTCTAGGGTTGGTGTTGCAAGTGTAGTATTGATGGTAGTTTCGAGTTAGCGTTGATGTAATTCTAGCTTCTTACCAGTTCGTTTATCTGTTTATATAATATTTGTCTTTCAAAAAGAGAATTGTTACAATAAAAAAATGGAAATGAAATAATGAGATAGAGAAGGTGTGAGATGAGCCCACAAAAACCTAAAAAAACGACAGAGGAGTCGGGTTTTATAAATCCCATAATTTTTCGCATGAACACTTATTTGAGTTATTTCAAAACCAAACAATATATATCACTTTGAGTCTCAATCCTAAATCCTACACCCTCATCCTCCTGCTCGGGCAGGACTCCGGACGGCTATCATCGGAGAATAGAGTATGTAAGATATAACTCGTGCCTCTTAGGCATAACAAACACACCTTAAATAATTAATCACTATCCCAAAAAATGAATCAAATAACTGGACCACCTTACCTCGCCACAAATCACGATCACTAGCTGGTATATTTCTAAATTCGATCACTCTACGAAGGGACCATAGATTTATCGTGGTTTTTATTCTACTAGATGCTAGGATTTTTCAAGTTAGGTTTATAAAGTAACACGATTATAAGTTATAAACTTATCGTGTATCATTTTTATATTAGCTACTATACAAACATAACTTAAGGTACTTTGTGTATATATGATTAGTTTGTTGAGCAGGATGAGATTTCTTTATAATTAATGTGACTAGTTAATTAAGTACTTATGGCGGGGTGTAATGAGAAGAGGTGAACGTGAGATGCAGGGTACCTTCACACGTGAACACCTTTAAGCTCTTCCTTGGCGCGCAAAGGGTGAGTTTTGAGCATGGTTTTGTGAAGTGACTCACCTAAGAGCAAATGGTAACATAACGCAACCCCCCACGTTAACTTATAATGCACTAGAGTTAACCCACGTTAACCGTTACGAGGGGTGAAAGTCATTTAGACGTTAACGCAGCTCGGCAAAGCTTTAACGCTACATTAAAGTTGCGTCGATTAAAAACAAAATTGCACTTTGCCCCCTTACACGTATACATGACCGTTGGATTCAAAAAAAAATTGCAATTTGCCCCCTAACGTTTATATTACCGTTTTAAACGGCTATTCTTCAAAGAAAAAAAAAAAAAAAAAGAAAAGAAAAAGAAAACGACAACGACAACAATATAACAATTCGCAATTTCAGGTTAATTACTATTCCCGAGAAATTTTACTATTCACTTTTACTATTCATTTTTCCCGAAAATTTTCTCGAAATTTGATTTTTGTTTCTTGGCCTCGAGTGATAAATCATTTCCATGGCAAATTAAAAGTTTGACACTCATCAGATCATTTTCGTGAAAGTTAATAAGGAATTACACGTTTTAGGGTAAAACGTCATTCAAAAATTCTACGCACAACGAAACTCGACCACGTTAAGTGACCCCTCATCAGAAAAATGTTTGACACACTCATTATTTATTTGAGAATTAATCATGACTGAGAAAAACATGACCAAAATAAGCCTCGGCAGTGAAAAACTAGAATTTTCAGTTTTAAGCGTTTTTACTCAGCCGTAACCTTAGCCTATACCTACACCGCGTTTCTAAGAAGATTTGAGTTTTCAACTTATTAGAAAAAGTCAACATATTTTTCCCTCCTCCTTTGACCAAAAATCATTCCTTGATTTTTTAAGTCATTCCTTGATTTTTAGGCTTACAGTTTGATGTCTAAAAGACATTTAATACCAACCGACACTACACTGAGTCCAGTCTAGACATTATAAGTCTTTTTAAATCGTTATTATCATATTAGAAAAGTAACATTTTACTTTTCTCAATTTTACGCAATATTCGTACGTTTTACGTATTACGCGTTTTATACCTGTGTTTCCAGTTTTAGCAGGGTTTTAGCACCCCAATGGAACCTACCACTCATTTTATATTTTATTATGGAGTACTTTGACAAGTTTAATCATTCCTATAAGTTTCGTATTTTTACGATACCCAGTTTTACGTTTCGTGGCTTAACAGCTTACAATTAGCGATTAACGGAACCAAAACACACTCCGTAAAAGCAAGATAATATCAAAAATCATACCTAGTCATCCAAGATAAGCTATGCACGAAATTTTTGAGCAAGTTACAAGCCTTGTTGGCTTGTGATGAAGCCTTGATCACTTAGGATGGTTACATGTGTAAAACTTGCTATGTAAGCTTTGAAAAAGTCTTGCAAACTAACCTCCTCATTTTAGTATATAAGGTAACTCATTCCTCACTT
The DNA here is from genome assembly GCA_030686995.1 of Artemisia argyi. Classification (NCBI taxonomy): domain Eukaryota; kingdom Viridiplantae; phylum Streptophyta; class Magnoliopsida; order Asterales; family Asteraceae; genus Artemisia; species Artemisia argyi. Next base: position 80,736,236 of record CM060691.1, on the reverse strand, counting down.
AGTTTCTCATCAAAAACCTGGAAACACTCAATTATTATAGCAATTCATCCTTTGATTTCCAAGTTGCAAGAATCAAGAGCAATATCAACACATAAACCCTAGTTAGCTTTTGATTCATCAAAACTACTTCCGAACCCTTATAAACTTTGGTGATTCTCTTGAGTTTGAATCCACTCAAGTCACCTCAACTTTCATCATCTCTCTTTCAAGAATACAAGAGTAGAAAGATTGCATGAAGTGAAGTAGGATGAAGCTAAAGTCTATCAAAGTCCTTACCTTACATGCTAACTTCCTTTCTTATTTGAAAGCCAAAAGTTGTAAGCAAACCCTAACATACTTCTTGTTAAATATCATAATCATGTTATTTACATATCATTCATGCTATATTATGTCTTGTGATCATGTCCATAATGTATAAAAATGGGTAAAACAAGTTATTACAAATGATTGTTAAGTTAAGTTATTTAAACAAGTAAACTAGTGACTCTCTTGGTGAAATCTGATTAAAATGGTAAAATTATGATATTGGATCATTACATATTGTAGTAGAGGACCTAACAAGGAAAACATAGCAATTTGAACCACCTAAAACGAGTATACGAGTCAAAAGTTATGACCATTTGAAGTTACCAAAACTTTGCGGCAAAACTGCCAAAATAGTTTCTGTGACAGAACATAAAACAAGCAAAAAGAGGTCTTTCTGCTCCGTTTCATGAAAAAGTTAGAGCACGAAAGTTGTCCGGAATCACGTTTTCTTCAAAAACTCAGGAGCACGTCTCCAGAAAACCAATAACGAATGAGATTGTTATCAGTTTCTTAACAGCTATTTACATATATATAAGTCACTATATAAAGGTTATGGTTTATAAAGACCAAAGAGGTCTTATGACCTAGAATCAAGACCACAACCATGGCTAGAGCCAAGGTTGAGTCTCAAGACCATGGAACAATGACCAAAGGTCATGGCAAAGTCATGGCTAAAGACCATATAAACATACCAAGGCAAAAACATGAGCTAACGACCATATAAACTTACCAAGGCAAATACATGAACTAGAGAAGTTGGCGATAACTTTAATATACAATTTGGATCTACTTCATCTAAAAGAACCATGAGATATTACAAGTATTTGTCATTCAAGTTATAAGAAACATACCCTAATAACAATCTTCATGTAATCATAAACTTTCCTAAGTTTATTCAAATATTGGACATGTAACTTTTCGGATCAAAACTTATATATATATATATATATATATATATATATATATATATATATATATACTTTATCAACTACTACAGTAGTAGGGAGCCTCATGTGAGGAGTTCATTATGTAAGCCGTCGAGATGAGTTGTGTATTTACGAATTAAAGTGTCATGGCTCCTCGAACGTTTACTACATGACTTCTGAATTATGTCGGCCCGAACGGTAGTAAACGATATATAAACTATACATGTTTCATGAATCATTTCTTTTCAAAGACTTACACTATACATTGTACCACATCATGGACTAAATGCAAGACATATATTGGCATGTTTATGTTTCCTTATACATTATTCCAAACCTAAGTTGCAACAATTATTTTAGGTTGCTCGTAGAAGTTCTTACGGCATATCCATCATTCTCATTATACATCATCCAACTCAAGGTGAGTTCGTAGCCCCACTTTCTATTGTTTAACTATTTTACAAACCCATGGGGGGAATACATGCTATTATTTTTCTACTCAAACATAATGCTTTCTACTGTATGCTATTCGACTATGTTTTATTATCACTAAGTAACATCCTTGCCAAACCAAGATCCCTTATTATGAACCATTTAATCACTAGTAATAGTGAGTGCGAAAATTGTGAATAGGCCTATTGGGATTGATGAATCCCATTTGTGTTGAACAACTACGAGTTCAAACAAATGCATTAATATTTGAGACATTAGGTATGACGGCAAAGTACCTACCGGGATAACTCTGCCGATTGATATTGGTACCCGTTAACGTTTTGGTGTCATAAGCTTAGTGAATTAATAACCTTTCCGGGCATATAACAACGTAGCTCATCTTTGTTTTCTAACTATGAGTGTGAGTCTATAGCTCACACTACGATTATTGTGTTCAACGATTTAACTACAAACTCTACGAATATCACTCAACCTTTGTGTTGACCTCTCAAGCATGTATTTCAGGTTCACGATGATCAAGGATGGCACGGAAGGGCACGGATGCTCAAGAGGGCTATAAATTTTATTATCATTCAAAAACTCATTTAATATACATTGTAAACATGGAACCATCTGGGACCTCATTTTGTAATCTCTGATATTTATACAATTTGAATAATAAATCTTTTAAAACGACTCAATTGGAGTTCGTTTTCTATTATTGTGACTATTGTGCCGTCGAGTAACACCCAGTTTGAATTCCGCTGCATCCATGAATTGGGGGTGTTACAGATTGGTACCAGAGCCATGGTTATAGAGAAACGGGTCTAATTGAGACCTAAACTATAACTACAATTACAAGCAAAAACATTTTTATAGCCTTCCGCTCTCCGTGTCTTCCATCCTCCAGACGATTATGGACTTAGTAAGCATGTTATGCTACACAAACATATTAGTATATTCATATATACCCATTTTGAGCATTTCCCCGTAGACATTTTTATGCTACACAAACATAATTGCATATTAATATATGTACCCTAAACATAATTGAGCATTTTCCCGTAAGCATTTTATACTACATGAACATATTAGTATATTGATATATAAACTCGGTTTATTTTCAATCATTTATCTAAACAATGGACTAAACATATCTGCGTATGCCTATTCTAGGGCATTTCGACACAACCACATTCTCCCAATCATGTTCCTACTCCAACATTTTATGTCCAAGACGTTGTAACTAGTTACAATGGTCTTTTCTATTTCCCGGACATTGTATGATACAATGGTCTTAATCATTTCTCAAAAGTTTTGAGTCACACAATGGTCTAACCTACCTCCCAGACATTGTGAATTGCACAATGGTCTAATCTACTTCCTAGACATTGTGATTTGTGCAATGGTCTCTGGAATTATTCCACCACCTCATCAATATTAATTCATATGATATCAAAAACCCATCACAATCTATCGATTTCCAAATAGAATATGAGATTTCTAAAGGACAAACAAATCCATCATCTACAAAAGCTGAAGTTTTTTTTTTCTACATTCATCAAAGTTTTCTTCTGAAACCTTCATTATTAAAAGCTCGTGATCCTGGCCAAGCATGGACTGTTTTAGAACTACTTAAAACTTCCTTTCCATACATATCTACCTGTACTATCTTCTATGCAATGGAATGTGAAAACATACGTTACATGTCTTGTATGGGCGGGACTTGCAACCGAAGGGTTTGACATCGCCTTTGCTTAGTGGACAGTTTCTCAAAAGCAACGGACATATCACAAGTATACCTAATTTAGGTATTTGAAAATTTTATCGAACCTTGGCTAAATATAGACTAGTCACCTATATTTAACCTAGGGACAGTGGAATATAGTCTGACTAACTATATTCGACTTAAAATTTTCACATACCAAGAATAGTTGTACTAGGGTTATGTTCAGGTTAATTTCCTACATGAACTCAATAAACCACCAGAATTCATTAAAACAATCTAGAGACACGATAGTGTCTTACCACTCAGCGAAATCTTAACACCTTATTTGTACTACCTAATTTCATTCTTGAAAGTTTTCATTTATGAGATAATCCGAACTACTATCTTGGGATAGTTATCAATTCTTCTCTTCATCCTGTAGAAGTACTATCCTGTTTAGGTCCTAAGGATACCATTCCATCATAAACCTTTAAAATCTCTTATGATTTTCAAAACAAACTCAACATCTATCCTAAGAATATTAATGTTAAGCATACACTACACACTTTTGTTCATCAACATATCACATCATTATCTTCACAACCGTTGGAACCACAAGCTCATTAACAAATCTTGATGCACTTTTAAAGCTCAAATCATCCATAGTTACATCACAAGCACCCTCATCAGCTTTACAAGATTGAATATTCATCTCGTACTTTTGGAACACCAGTATCATCTCGTAATACACTACCTTGTAACTCACTGGCTAAGTATGAATGTTGGGTTGAGAATTCTTAAATAGGATGATTTATAATTATTTGAATGGATTGGGATGCCTTTTCATTTAAATAAAGAAATTGTAAATCACCGAACCATAAGTTTATATTTCCCTATTTACATTGTTTGGGATGTCTCTTTATGTAAATAAGGAATTATAAACAAGTGGGATTATTTTATCCGAAATAACATAAGTATGAAGTCAATAAACACTAGGTACAACAACATAATTACCTACTAGACTATGATTGCAACTACTATCCCAATTTCCATTGATATACAACTACTATATAAATTCCTATTAATATTCGACTGCTATATCAATTTCCTTTGATATTCGACTATTACCATACCTACCTACATAAAAGTAAGCCTCATCCTACACCATACACTGAAACGACAAATCAAACAACATCACCGGTAATCCCAGACTTTACTCCTCATAAGTAACCACACCTCTTCATCGACACGACTCCAACGTATAACACACATAGAACTTCGGGACGAAGTTCCCCGTAAGGGGTAGAGACTGTAACAATTCGCAATTTCAGGTTAATTACTATTCCCGGAAAATTTTACTATTCACTTTTACTATTCATTTTTCCCGAAAATTTTCTCGAAATTTGATTTTTGTTTCTTGGCCTCGAGTGATAAATCATTTCCATGGCAAATTAAAAGTTTGACACTCATCAGATCATTTTCGTGAAAGTTAATAAGGAATTACACGTTTTAGGGTAAAACGTCATTCAAAAATTCTACGCACAATGAAACTCGACCACGTTAAGTGACCCCGCATCAGAAAAATGTTTGACACACTCATGATTTATTTGAGAATTAATCATGACTGAGAAAAACATGACCAAAATAAGCCTCGGCCGTGAAAAACTAGAATTTTCAGTTTTAAACGTTTTTACTCAGCAGTAACCTTAGCCTATACCTACACCGCGTTTCTAAGAAGATTTGAGTTTTCAACTTATTAGAAAAAGTCAACATATTTTTCCCTCCTCCTTTGACCAAAAATCATTCATTGATTTTTTAATTCATTCCTTGAGTTTTAGGCTTACAGTTTGATGTCTAAAAGACATTTAATACCAACCGACACTAGACTGAGTCCAGTCTAGACATTATAAGTCTTTTTAAATCATTATTATCATATTAGAAAAGTAACATTTTACTTTTCTCAATTTTACGCAATATTCGTACGTTTTACGTATTACGCGTTTTAGACCCGTGTTTCCAGTTTTAGCAGGGTTTTAGCACCCCAATGGAACCTACCACTCATTTTATATTTTATTATGGAGTATTTTGAAAAGTTTAATCATTCCTATAAGTTTCGTATTTTTACGATACCCAGTTTTACGTTTCATGGCTTAACAACTTACAATTAGCGATTAACGGAACCAAAACACACTCCGTAAAAGCAAGATAACATCAATAATCATACCTAGTCATCCAAGATAAGCTATGCACGAAATTTTTGAGCAAGTCACAAGCCTTGTTGGCTAGTGATGAAGCCTTGATCACTTAGGATGGTTACATGTGTAAAACTTGTTATGTAAGCTTTGAAAAAGTCTTGCAAACTAACCTCCTCATTTTCGTATATAAGGCAACTCATTCCTCACTTAGTTTCTCATCAAAAACCTGGAAACACTCAATTATTATAGCAATTCATCCTTTGATTTCCAAGTTGCAAGAATCAAGAGCAATATCAACACATAAACCCTAGTTAGCTTTCGATTCATCAAAACTACTTCCAAACCCTTATAAACTTTGGTGATTCTCTTGAGTTTGAATCCACTCAAGTCACCTCAACTTTCATCATCTCTCTTTCAAGAATACAAGAGTAGAAAGATTGCATGAAGTGAAGTAGGATGAAGCTAAAGTCTATCAAAGTCCTTACCTTACATGCTAACTTCCTTTCTTATTTGAAAGCCAAAAGTTGTAAGCAAACCCTAACATACTTCTTGTTAAATATCATAATCATGTTATTTACATGTCATTCATGCTATATTATGTCTTGTGATCATGTTCATGATGTATAAAAATGGGTAAAACAAGTTGTTACAAATGATTGTTAAGTTAAGTTATTTAAACAAGTAAACTAGTGACTTTCTTGGTGAAATCTGATCAAAATGGTAAAATTATGATATTGGATCATTACATATTGTAGTAGAGGACCTAACAAGGAAAACATAGCAATTTGAACCACCTAAAACGAGTATACGAGTCAAAAGTTATGACCATTTGAAGTTACCAAAACTTTGCGGCAAAACTGCAAAATAGTTTCTGTGACAGAACATAAAACACGCAAAAAGAGGTCTTTCTGCTCCGTTTCATGAAAAAGTTAAAGCACAAAAGTTGTCCGGAATCACGTTTTCTTCAAAAACTCAGGAGCACGTCTCCAAGAAACCAATAACGAATGAGATTTTTATCAGTTTCTTAACAGCTATTTACATATATATAAGTCACTATATAAAGGTTATGGTTTATAAAGACCAAAGAGGTCTTATGACCTAGAATCAAGACCACAACCATGGCTAGAGCCAAGGTTGAGTCTCAAAACCATGGAACAATGACCAAAGGTCATGGCAAAGCCATGGCTAAAGACCATATAAACATACCAAGACGAAAACATGAGCTAACGACCATATAAACTTACCAAGGCAAATACATGAACTAGAGAAGTTGGCGATAACTTTAATATACAATTTGGATCTACTTCATCTAAAAGAACCATGAGATATTACAAGTATTTGTCATTCAAGTTATAAGAAACATACCCTAATAACAATCTTCATGTAATCATAAACTTTCCTAAGTTTATTCAAATATTGGACATGTAACTTTTCGGATCAAGACTTATATATATATATATATATATATATATATATATATATATATATATATACTTTATCAACTACTACAATAGTAGGGAGTCTCATGTGAGGAGTTCATTATGTAAGTCGTCGAGATGAGTTGTGGATTTACGAATTGAAGTGTCCTGGCTCCTCGAACGTTTACTACATGACTTCTGAATTATGTCGGCCCGAACGGTAGTAAACGATATATAAACTATACATGTTTCATGAATCATTTCTTTTCAAAGACTTACACTATACATTGTACCACATCATGGACTAAATGCAAGACATATATTGGCATGTTTATGTTTCCTTATACATTATTCCAAAACTAAGTTGCAACAATTATTCTAGGTTGCTCGTAGAAGTTCTTACGGCATATCCATCATTCTCATTATACATCATCCAACACAAGGTGAGTTCGTAGCCCCACTTTCTATTGTTTAACTATTTTACAAACCCATGAGGGGGATACATGATATTATTTTTCTACTCAAACACAATGCTTTCTACTGTATGCTATTCGACTATGTTTTATTATCACTAAGTAACATCCTTGCCAAACCAAGATCCCTTATTATGAACCATTTAATCACTAGTAATAGTGAGCGCGAATATTGTGAATAGGCCTATTGGGATTGACGAATCCCATTTGTGTTGAACAACTACGAGTTCAAACAAATGCATTAATATTTGAGACATTAGGTATGACGGCAAAGTACCTACCGGGATAATTCCGCCGATTGATATTGGTACCCGTTAACGTTTTTGTGTCATAAGCTTAGTGAATTAATAACCTTTCCGGGCATATAACAACGTAGCCCATCTTTGTTTTCAAACTATGAGTGTGAGTCTATAGCTCACACTACGATTATTGTGTTCAACGATTTAACTACAAACTCTACGAATATCACTCAACCTTTGTGTTGACCTCTCAAGCATATATTTCAGGTTCACGATAATCAAGGATGGCACGGAAGGGCACGGATACTCAAGAGGGCTATAAATTTTATTATCATTCAAAAACTCATTTAATATACATTGTAAACATGGAACCATCTGAGACCTCATTTTGTAATCTCTTATATTTATACAATTTGAATGATAAATCTTTTAAAACGACTCAATTGGAGTTCGTTTTCTATTATTGTGACTATTGTGCCGTCGAGTAACACCCAGTTTGAATTCCGCTGCATCCATGAATTGGGGGTGTTACAAACAACTTGTTCAAACCCATTTTATCACAACTATAAATACCCATTCACCCACATAATTTTTTTTCACACTTCCAATACTTTATATACTCTACAATACACTTGCATTAGCAGAAAAAAAAAAAAAAAAAAAAAAAAATGTCGAGCGGTAACAACAACAACACTGACTCGTTCACAAATTTCTTCGGTGGGTGGAATAACCCATACGTGGGTTCTTCCTCAACTCCGAATCAAAATAACCAAGAAGAAAGGAGTTTCTCCGATGTAGATGATGAAATTAACATGGAGTTTATGATAACCGCGTAAGAATATCATCAACACTTGGAACAAGCAGAAGCAGCACCAACACCAGCTCCACCACGCACCCCGCGTACACGCATCTGCCGTGAATTTGAGAATGCCGAAGAATATTTGCGTAGCAATTACTTTTATCAAAGGTGTAAGTATACGTACCGGAATTTTCGAAGAAGGTTTCGTATGAGCTGGAAACTATTTCTAGAAATAGTCGAAAGTATTGAATCTTATTATTTCAATCCTCTTCCAGATCATTTTAAATTCTTTAACAAATGAATCGATGCTACAGGTCGCAAGCCCATTAGTACAATTATGAGGTGTACATCTGCAATACGCCAATCGGCGTATGGCAACGCACCCAATGCGTTTGATGAGTATTTGCAAATGGGTGAACGTACTTCACGTGATTTTCTTGATAATTTTAACAAGTGAGTTATGGATTTGTTTATGCCGGAGTTTTTAAGAAAACCAACATGGTCCGCCGTTCAAAAAAATTATGAAAAACATGAGCGTGAACATGGTTTTCCGGGAATGCTTGGTAGCATTGATTGCATGCATTGAGTGTGGAAAAATTGTCCGGTTGCGTGGCAAGGGCAATATTTTGGTGTGCTTCAAGGACGTTGGGGTATACTACAACAACCGGTACGTGCACTGGAAGTTGTCAAGTTACAAAGAATAATGTATACTTGCATAATTTTGCATAACATAATTTTAAAAGATAAAAAATTTGCACTATGTGAGTATAGGGAACTGTGGGTGGATCCGAAACCACGTTTTAACCGAGACAGGTGGGTCGACAGATATGAGGCCAAACGTCGCATAAATAGAGAAATACGCGACGTAGATATGCATACTCAACTCCAACAAGACCTTATGGGCCATGTTTGGCAAAAACGTGATCAACGTCAACATGAAGAAGAAGATTACGAGGACGATAAATAAGTATTTGTAACTTTTATGTTTTTAAATTTCATATGTTTCATATTTTTTATTTTTTTTTTTGTATTATTATTATTATTATTATTATTATTATTATTATTATTATTATTTAATTCCGTATTGTAATATGTTTAATAATTAATGTTTTTGTTTTAAATAAATGAAGTATTTGTTAAAGTTTGGAGTTGAAATTGAAAATAATAAGATGAAGATGAGTTAAGGTGAGTTATGTTACTATGAAGTTTTTCTATGAGTTAAGGTTAAAAGGTTAAACCTGATGTGACACTGACGTGAAACTGAGTTATAAGATAACTTGTAGTCATGTTACCTTATGCTCTAATGAAACCCAAAAAAAAAAGTGGGATAATTCCCGCTTTTTATTATTTGTTTTTGTTATTTGTGAGTATGTGGAAGTATATTGAGGAGTGCGTTTGTATAAAATGAATTATTTTTATGTTGTTTGTTAAGTGGTAACCATTACAGCTAAAAAAAGAGGTAACGTGATGTATTCAAAAGCTAATGTGCGTGGAGTTGACGATTATATTATCCCATTATCATGTCTTCTCTATTAATCGTATGATATTCAAGTTGTAATAAAATACAGTAATAAAGAACTGGGCAACGACCAATAGTATACAAAGACTCAAGTCAACCATAAATGGTAGCTTCATTGAAATTTCATTCAACATAAAACAAATTCCTGAGCATTGTTATAAAATACAAAGCTCCGATTAATTCAAGATCCACAAGAAAAACACCCACACTAAAAGTACCTAGAAACAAATTAATAAAGAAGAACGAGCCACAACATTATGTAAGCTAGCTAAATTTACATCTATCTTAAACCTCCTTTCATCAACATATTGTACAAAAAAAAAAAAAAAAAAAGTTCTTGTTAGTGGGTTTCATGTTTTTATTGTTTATTTTCGTATTTTGACACAATAATATTGCAGGTATTGCAGTGAACTCGAACTGGGCAAGTACCTGGGCAACTTAGATATCATTTTAGAAGCTTTTCAAGCAATTTCGGTCCTTTCGGATACGACTTTGAGTTATGAACTTCACACTAGTCTTTCTGGGCTCAAAGTTTTGGCTTTTAGCTGTCCAACTGATTATACAACTCGATTTCTTAAAGGAGAGTTCGAGTTGGTTTCATCAGAAGTCATTGACTTCATATCGACCAAACTTAACCCAAAGATCTCCATTAACAAAGCTGCTGTTGAGCTGTTCGAGAATCTCTCAGAAGACCTCAAAGAGCTCGAAAAGAATGTGAGTTCTACTTTGTAGCAATTAAGGGTAACATCTATGTAAAAATCCTTAAACTAGACCAAAGTTATCGATATTGCTAAAAATAGGAAGAGGGGGTTTTTAGTTGCTAAAACTATGATTTTATTTATTATTTTTTTTAATTCTTTTTATTTCCTCTACCTCTTTTATCCCACCCACTCATTTTTATTCCTGTTCTCTAGAACTCATTATCGCACGTTGTAAATTTGTTTGTCTTACTCCACCCGTCTCAAAATTATAGTCTACATTTATTTTTTAGGATATATCAAAATAATTATTCATTTTTCCTTTTAAGTTAAAACTAGAGAATATATTAGAGGAATATTTTTTTTTTGAGTAGTTGAGATTTATAGTGATCTCACTTTTATTAAACTTTGTGATTTCTTTCTCATGACAATAATTTTGAATTATAGTTTGGGAAATCATACTTACTTTGCAACTTGGCTACTTTCATTTGTTAAAAAAGGAGGTGACAGGGATCGGAGTGAAATAAAGAGAACATGTATCTGCAGGGTTTAATTGTAAATATTTTTTATTTTTTGCAAAGCAAAGTAGACAAGTTGATACTTCGTCCGTCTCATATTAACTGTTCATAATAGAATCTTTTGATGTTTCAAATTATGTGTCCACTTGTACCTTTCAACAAATGAAACTTTAGTGGGTAAAAATAGTACTACCTCCGTCCCAAAATTATTGTCCCCTATTGACTTTTTCGGTCTTTATTACTCAACTTTGACTATAAATATTTTTGTTTGTGTTACACAATTTTTGATAAAAATTATACCAAATGAAAATACATTTAAAACTCAATCCGTTTATATATTTCATATCAAGTATTATGTAATATAAACAAAAATATTTAAGGTCAAAGTTGAAAAGTAAAGACCGAAAAAGTCAATAGGGGACAATAATTTTGGGACGGAGGGAGTACTTGATTGGTGGAGAGTTTAATTAGTGAAATCTCCTAAAACTTTGTGAATTATGAAAGTGAAAACTTAATATAGGATGGAGGGAGTAGTTTTTTACCGACTTTATTTTCTAAAGTTGTGAACGAGATATTATATTCTTAAATGATATCTAATTTAATAATTAGATTATGATAAACTTAAGGCATTTAGAATAGTAGTTTATAAATTGATAAAGAGGTCTAAAAATTTTTAACAATTGTGGATACATGTTTTATGCTTACGTGACTTGAAGAGATTTAGGATTACGGAGCGGTTCATCACTTTACAGTTAACTTATGTAAGGCATATTATATGACGTTTATACATAGTGTAAATAGGTTTAAGAAAATAAAAGGTTTATAATATGATAATATGTCATGACATGACAAATTTATAAAACTTTTAAAAACTACGTGGATGCTTTTAATATTCATATTAAGTTTATGCTGTCGTTAAAAAGGCTCCAATTCAAAGGTTATGCTATATTTTCACCCAAAAAAAGGGTATAAGCTAGTTTTGTTAAAATAAGCTGATTACTCAAACACTATTAGCTTTATAAATATAGAATAAGCTATTAAGCATGTAATGTAAGCTTTCCTAAAGACTCCCTTGATATTGGTATCTACTTATCTCTTTTACAACAACTCACACAAAAACATGAGTTTCCAATACATAACCATCGGTTAATAAGCCACATTAAACTTTGTTGGTGTAATATTTGTTTTTCAGCATACAAATACACCTTTGGTCATCACTGGATGTGGTCTGGGAGGATACCTTGCCATTCTTTCGACCCTACGGCTACATAAAGCTATTGATGAGGAAGAATCAGATGGTAAGAAGACTAAAAGGCCAATCTGCATAACTTTCGGTTCCCCCCTTATTGGTGATCAAGCTCTACAACGTGCCATCTCAGAACGCCCACAATGGGAAACTAGTTTCCTGAATGTGGTCGCAATAAAGGACCGTGTTGCTTGTTATTTCTCATCAGAGAGTCAATACAAGCCTCTCGGTACTTCCCTTTTTTGCACAGAATCAGGCGGGCACACGGCTTTTGAGGATCAAGACTCAGTCCTCGCAGTTTTAAAGGCCATGGAGTCATCAGATACTGGAAACGTGGAGCTGTGCGATTATGGGAATGATTTGAAATCAATGAGAAGGAATGTGTTGTATCGTGGGGTTTCTGCATTGGGCGAAGTAAACTCAAATGCCTTAAAGGAAGGAATCACATTACAGTTCAAGGAAATCAATGTTTTGGGAATTATTCCAAACAGTCTGATTGGGAAAATGGAAAAGGATCAAACAAGAATGATGAAAAGCAGAAAAAATAAGTTCGAGCCTACGAAGAGACTAAATGAAATGAAAATAAGTTTGACATACATGGAATGGTACATGAAAACAAGCAAAGCGAGAGGGGGTTACTATGATGGCTACAAGAATCCACAGTCCAGAGTAGAAATCGAGAAGCAACAACTAATTTTGACACATAAACGTAAACTGACACAATATTGGGAAAATATTGTCAAAGAGAAAAATCTGATACCTCAAAAAGAAGGTACAAAGTTGCGAAAGCGTTGGCTCTATGGTGGAACCAACTACAGAAGGATCGTCGAGCCACTAGACATCGCAGAACACTACAAAAAGTTGGAACTAGACATCGCAGAACACTACAAAAAGGGTGAAACGAACTACATAGATAGGAGGCCAAACCACTATAAGCTGCTAGAGAAGTGGTCAAATGAAGATAAGAAGGATTCAAATGCACGTGAAGAAAAACGGAATAAGGCTGCAAGTCTTACTGAAGATTCTTGCTTCTGGGCACAAGTGGAGGAGGCTTTAATTTCTTTAAATGACTTGAGGAATGGAGGATTAAGCTTCAACAAAGGCGACGTCGAGAAGGGATTGGAGCAGTTTGAGGCCGATCTGATGCTTTCAATCAAAAATTTCTCGGTGTCACCAGAAATTTTCTTGGACGGAAGTAGTTTAATGAAGTGGTGGAATGAGTATAAGGCATACAAAGGAACTTCATATGCTTCTGAATTTGCTAAGTACATGAACAAAAAGAGCTACTACTCGTACGAATAAGCCTGAGTGAGCTTTGCAACAACGGTTTGAAGTTCAATCATATTGTTGTGGGTTAGCAATTACGTTGTCCAAAATAAGTAAATTAACTGATAGCAACTACATATGTTTTTGCAAGTGAATTTACATTATGATTTAGGTCTTGTAACGTTAAACTATTATCTAAGTTAATTTGCTAATGGAAGTATATATGCTTTTATATTTTTCTATCCCATGTGAGACCCTATTTAATTTCCTACGATTCTTCTTATCGTTGGTACACCATTACGTACCATCCTCTAATCCTCGACCTATGCTTTATTTCTTGTATATATTTGTTAGCAAACAGAGTACATGTTCTTCTTCCCATATCTAGGTTATTTTAAGTGTGTTAATTTCGGTTTTATATTATCCATATCAAGCCAATATAAGAAGTTAGCAAGAAATGAACTGGCTTGCTCTTCGGTTGACTTTTTGGTTCAGGTCAAACCATAGACTGAAATTGAAGGGACTTGAAGAATAGAAGAACACATAAAGCAACATCGACATGGGATAGGAGGAGTTTGAGGCCGATTTGATGCTTGCAAATTGCAGTCAATAATTACTCGGTGTCAAGTAACATTTACTTGGGAGGCAATTATGCTGTTTAATGAAGTGGTGAATGAATATAAGGCAATAAGGCATACAAAGGAACTTTCTATGCTTCTAATTAACTTCGCTAAATACTGAACAACACGTGCAACAAATCTTACCAGTAACCCATGTTGATTTGATGCAATGATGCATTGACATAGTTATGAATTAAGAGTTAAATAAATGACCAATCGCCTCATGTAAAAGTTTTCTTATTTCGATAATTTTTGCATGGTGGCTTTACCTACTTTTTAAGTTTCCAATTACAATATGTATTTGACAAAATTTCACCGTTCGTCCCTGAACTTGTCAAAATTCTTTTTTTTGTCACTTTTGTCCCTGAACTTGTCAAACGACTGCGCGTTTGGTCCCTGGGAGTGCGTTTTGGCATACGGACGTTATGTCCGTCCGTTATCTGATGTGGCAAGCTTGGGTTTTTTCGTCTTTTCACCTATTTCATATTCTCACCGTTCGTCCCCATTGCCGTTTGTATATTGTAGCAAACGCTTTGCATGTTTCGTCCCTAATATTTGATGCGTGTTGTGTAAAAATTCGACCGTTGGCCAGAAGTGAACCATGTAAATACCCGTCCATTGTGCACATAATAAGTATGTAAAACACACATCTTCTCAAAAGAAAAACAGAGCAACGATGGTGGTCTGCACATGTGGTAAACCCGCTGTTGTCAAGACTTCTTGGACAAACAGGAATCCAGGTCGCCGTTTCTTTGGTTGTCCGACAATTGTAAGTTTGTCATTGTGTTGTTTATTTAAAAAAAATGCGTTGCTTATTTACACACTTTGTTGTTTCAGGGCTCAAACTGTCCTTTTCTGGGATGGTTGGATCCTCCTATGTGCCCAAGGTCAGTAGACATTATCCCTGGTTTGTTGAGGAGGATTAATGCTCTACGAGGTGTTGTTGAAGAGCTTGAAGAACAGCGGTCCAAGTACGAGAAATATATCATCATCAGTTGGGTTTTGTTTGCATTGTATGTTTATTTAACTGTTTGACATGTGTTGTGTAGTAGTAGTTGTTAGTTTCTGATGGTGGTGGGTGAATGCATTTAGTATTTTCGAGTAGATGATGGTAGTTGGGTGGTGAAGCTGTCGTTTGTAATGGTTGTCAATGGTCAATGAAATTTTTTGTTTGAATAATGGCTAAATCGTAATGGTTTGTGATCAAGTGAATGTGGTTTGTTATTGTGAAGTATTTTGTTTGGTTGTTCAATGGATAACATGATTGACTTAGGGAAGTCAACAAACCATAAGGCTGTAGTTTGACTTAATAAAGTCAACTAACTGAACCATTTTGATTTTTCTGCTCACCAGTACTAAGTTCCTTATATATAACAGTAGTAAAATGTTAGTACTGGTAGTACAAAATTCCTTGTAACATAATATGAGTGAGTTAGGGAAGTTAATAAACCATAACAGCAAGCCTGAGAGGGCCAAGAACCAGATGTTGCAGTCGCGAAGAAGAGGACGTTCAAGAAGTTCAGTTTCCGTGGAGTTGATCTCAATGCTTTGCTTGACATGTCTACCGATGATTGGTAGCGTTGTTGGTGTGTAGAGTGGTAAGACCTTCAACCATATTTAAATCAACCCTGAGATGATTGGACACTACCTTGTTTGAGTTTTGTATCTCATACAAGCCTGTTAAGCACGGTAGACCCGGTATTAGAGCGACCCACTCTTCAAGGTTCATTTCATTGAAGTGAGGATGCTACTTGTTTTAAAGGATTATGGTTTTAAAGGATTATGCTACTACTTATAAAGGTTTACCCCTAGTATTTTGTCATTTCAGAAGGTTAAGATGATACTTGTTATAAAGGATTAGGTTTTTTTTTTTTTTTTTTTTTTTACCATAAGGCTGTAGTTTGAGTTAGGGAAGTCAACAAACCAAAAGGCTGTAGTTTGAGTTAATAAAGTCCAATTTTGCATTAACAGTATTAAATTTTACTACTGTTGGAAAAAAAAACTTAATACTGGTGAGCCAATAAAGCCGTGTGAAGACCACCCACCACAACCCAACCCGATTACATACAATACATAGGTACACTCCTAAATAAAATGGAAACATAATTGTGTTCATATTTTCAACAAATAGTTGGGAACCTAAGAGTCCAAAAAAAGGCTGTAAAATTTAATAGAGACTCTTCGTTTTCCCCATTATGTGTCTATATATTGGTTAATGCCACATTATGCAGCATACCAATCTAATACTAGCAAACATCAAACAAGTTAAAGTGTAAGTAAAATGTCAGGAACTAAGAGAGCCAGAGATGTTGTTGCAAATGACAACACAGAAGAAGAATACAACGAACTGAGGAAACGAGCAAGGGAAGATCCAAAAGAGCTAGAGGTGCCTTCATTGGAAAAAGGCTCGAAGAATAAAGATAAGAAGGAGGTGGATGAAGAAAAGGACAAGGCTGCTCCTCCAAGCCCTGCTGAAGTTGAAAGACGCAGGCTTGCTGCAAAAAAGAGGGCCGATGAGCATTGAAAGGAGATCAATGCTGTTAGGAGATTAGAATAAAGGGATAAAAAGAAAAACAAATATGTTAAATGTAATGAAGAAGAGGAAGGAGAATGTTTAGAAACATTCTCGTATGATGAACTGTATAACTCATATGAGTCCGATTAATTTAATCGTGTAATGGAAAAAGTTTGTTTAATAATAATTTTATTGTTGATTTTGTGAGTTTTGTTTTTTTCAATTGCATGTTTTATTTATTTATTTATTTTTGTTGCAAATAAAGTTTATGGTTATTTTCATGATGTACGTTTGACTTTAAATTTATGCACCAGTATGACCTTCATTTTATGGTTATTTTCAGGTGTATATCTAATAGTGGTATTATTCACATTGTTGACCGAAAAAATATGTTGACTTTAACACTCAAATCCGTTTATTATTCCAAACACGATACTATACTGCATATGCAATTGGTCAAATATAAATTGTAATAAGTTAATTTTACCCATGTTGAGTTTTGAAAGTAACAAAACAGGTTTACAAGTGAATATTCAATAATGGTTCACTTAGTTGACTTTATTAAGTCAAAGTAGAGCCTTATGGTTTATTGACTTCCCTAAGTCAAACTAGAGCCTTATGGTTTGTTTTTATTTTAAAGCACAATCCTTTAAAACAAGTTGCGTCTTCACTTTCTGAAATGACAAAAGACTAACAGGGAACCAAATTAATAGTCTTTCATGCGAAAGATAAGTGGTAGTAATTAATGGTTTGGTTTGGGTGGACTTCACACGGTTGGAAGGCTCAGCAGTACTAACTTCCTTATGTCTAACAGTATTAAAATGTTAATACTGGTAGTACAAAAATATTTCTAACCGTATTAACTAGTTAGTCCTGCTACTGTTGATATCTTATCTGCAGTACATGGTTAGTGTACCATTCAACTGCTTGATGAACAAATACCCAAAATAGTAGTACAAAAGGGTAACAACATGTTTATTCAGGTTACAACAATATTATTCAATCATACCACGTCCTAAATCAACTATTACATTTTTTTTTACCCTTACCTTTTGGAAAAGGTTTGGCAATTGCTGGAGCAAATGGTTTGATACCATTGTCTTCACAGAACTGATCACTTGGAAGGCCTAGCACCTTTTCCCTTTCATCAAAAAGTTGTTTCTCTGTCTTTTTAGGATTCTTAAACTTCTTAGCATCAATCTTTCTGGTCACAGAACCTGAATAAGTCTTTGGAAAATAGCCTTCCCAGCTGTCGATTGCAGTTGAGTTACTCTAGTTGTTGATGGAGCTTGAATCACTGCTGTTAACGTAAATGATTTCTGCAAACAAGTTAAGAAAACCATTAAAAAAATAAGTACGTTAGAAATGAAAAGGGGCAGGGTGTTGCAATTGAGGGTGTGTTTGAAACAACCTTTGTTCTTGGAACTCATTATTTCAGCAGCTATAATTGGGTGGTGGAAGATTGGTTGGTGTCTTTGGTTTTATAGAGGAAAACTTATGGTTGTTTAGTGTTTACAAAATGAAAAAGTATTCATGTGACAGTAAAGAAAAAAGTAGTCTTTGGCGCCCTATGACAAGTCATGCCATGTCTTACTTTTATCATGTGTGCAGACATGAGAAGAAAATAGTGTTTGCATAACCAAGGCCAAAATAGACATTTTTAAACACAAAATGCCACCACATTCAATTGATGTCAGCATTTAATACTCCTTAACCTACCTCACACAATGAAAGTCAAACGGGTTTATTTCAAAATAGATAAATATGGCACAACCAGCCGTGTAAAGTAAATGATCCTACCAACTTGGATAGTCAAGTAAAGTCTCACCTTATTCCAAAATTATCCAAACTAAAAATATGGCACAACCTGCAAGTCCAAATTTAAAGACAGAGAGAAGTGGTGATTTTATAGGTCTGGGTTTTCGAACTGGTAATGATCCACAGGTACAGGTGTTGGATGAAAGATGCTTTATCTGTTGCAAGGACAGACTGTGTCGGAGACATGCAAACACAGGACCAAGTGTTGTTGTAGTCACAAAAGCTACTGGTGCTGAGGCAAACAAAGTAAGTGGTTGTGTTATAGGTCTGGGAATTAGATCTGGGGAAAAAAAGAAGAAAAAAAGAAAAAAGAAGAAAAAAAAAACCCCAAGAAAGTTGATTACAAACCAACAACAAATTTGAATAGCTATATTGTGGTAGACCACTGTCATGGTTTTGGGCATGTCCAAGCCATACTTGTATGTGATATGTACGTTTTCATTTTAATGTTTCGTGTCTGTATTACGGATTGATTAATGTGATGCTCATGTTTATGTTTCTGATACATATGAAACACACTAAAAAACTTAAAACATAGATGAACACATTATTCATTGAAAAACTGAATCATAAGACCCATTACATTCATTAAGCATAACATGGTGATGTGAACAAAAGAAACCCATGACCAATGTCCAACAAACAACAACCTCATGGATATTTCTTTCTCACAACAAATTCAATCTTCTTAAACATCTTGTCCTTGACTTGGTTGGCCATCATAAACAGTGCCTTCGCCCGACGCTTATCAATTGTCTGTAATCTCCTAAGCTTCTTGGTATTGCTCCTTGCAATTCTTGCACGTGAATAGTTTCGAAGTTCAACAATCAGCTCCCCCCTACGTCCGACCCTTTCAGAAATTTTTTTGGACTTGTACTCCAAATCATGTGCTTGCTGCAAGTTTTCAAGAATCTCTGTGTGGTAAGGGCCAAGCATTACTTCAGTTAGCACATACGCGTTACAAACAACCTTTAGATCAATATTAATTTCAGAGTTGTTCATGGTTAAGGAAATAGGGAGCTGTGTATTGCAAGTTTTGAGTTGCAACAAATGAGGTAGGACGGTAGGTAACTATTAAATATGAGTAATAAATGACACACAAATAAACCAACCCATTTTGTCTAAAAGGCTACTACAGTACTACCAGTGGTCATACCATTGTGACACATATAAAAACGTTAGAATTAAAAAAAATTGCATATATAATTAGGATTGTTAAAAAGTACATAATCAATTTAAAACATTGCATAAGTGTGACATAAAAATTACATAAAACTTCAGTTGTAATTCGGGTGATCCCATGTCTGAGAGTTGTTGTACAGGTAACCGTCGTCGTAATTAGCAAAGCTCGCAAACTTATCGGCTTCAAACTGAGCTTCCAACCTGCTAAGCTCCCGGTCTTTTTCTTCGTTCCAGCCCCCATCATCAGCTGCCATGACATTTTCTTCAAAGCTTAGCTTAAAGTGCTCCAGATGAGTTTGTTGCTCAATAACTCTCGGTGCAACAGATGAGGTAGATCCACCAGCATCACATGCTGCCACATTATCCACATAACTCCAACGGATCTTGTTAGAGATTTGCGCCTGTATTTGAGAAACACAACCTCACAGCGACTCAGCAATGGAACTGTCCTTGCAATATTCATCGTACAGAAACTGGTCGATGATGGCTTTCCTCTCTGGTGAGATATCTTGGCACGCTGTGTATTGTTCTCTAAGTTGGTTTTTAACTTTTTTGGCAAGGTCAAACTGTTTGATCACTTCAATGATAGCATTCTGCCGAACCGTGTCGCCTTTCTCGGTCTGTTTCTTGATGTATATTTGCAATTCCTCGACTGTGTGAGGAAGTTTGCAAGCCATTTATGTTTTGAATTGTTGTTTGCAGTGTGTGTGAATTTATGGATGCCAAATTGTGTTTGATGGTGGTATTTATAGGAAGTCAAATTGGTAAGTTTCCAAGCCATTATAAAAAAAAATATTTCTTACTTTCAAACGGTAACATACAAGTACAACCACATGTTGACTTGTTTGCTGCACTTGACTTTACTTAGTGAAACCCCGTTTTTATAAACCTTGGTGAATCTTACCCGTTTTGTTACCCATCAAGCACATAAGTAGTTTTGGTTGACAAAATGTATAAGTCAAACAGGTCACAAACCATCTAAAGTAGCCACAGAAGTTGACTTATATAAGTTTGCCTTTAAAAGGACTTAGAAAATTGCCACATATGTGGACTTTCAATGTCTGCCTATAGAAGGACTTAGATGAGTGCCACAGATGTGGACTTTGATGTTTGCCACTTATGTGGACTTTCAATTACAGACGTTTCATAACACCCATAGTACTAAAACTCAAATTTATCCTGAATTTAAAACATGGCTAAAGGATAGCCCATTCACTGTCATTGATTTGGCTGGATTGAGTTGGAATAGGAGCAGATAGTCCTTGGAAACTTGAACTAGGACCAGGTTGAGACGCACCAGATACTCCTTGCACAGTTGACCTCTGACCACCTTCAACAGCTACATCTCCATATTGGACAGCTGAACTAGGACCAGCTTGAGTAGACCCATTACCCTTAGCTTGCCGAGCTCCAGCTTTGTTGAAACCTACATAAGAAAACAGGTTATAAAAAAGAACCAAATATAAAACAATCAAAAAACATAACTATGAAAGTCTAATAATTACCTTTTCTAGGAGGTTGACCTTGTCCTTTGCATGTAGTCTTGTTGTGTCTAGCGTTACCGCAGAGTCTGCAAGTAATAACTCTCCCTCTTTTGGTCAGTTTTCCAGAATCTACACAGGGTGCATCCTCATACTTAGACCTTCTTCTCTTCTTCTTTGGTCTTCCAACCTGGACATGATGCTTTGGTGGCAAGAGCTCTGTAGCATGGGTGGTCTTCTCCCAGTAGTTGTTGCCTCTAATTGGTCCCACTAAGTGAGAGTATACTTCCTTCCATGTGGATAACCAATAACAGCTATGTACCCAAGACTCAAGAGGTCCAACTTGAATGCCATTGAGTCCCATATTCCAACAGGCTGCAACAGCATGCTTACAAGGTATCCCTGTCAATTCCCATTTCCTGCATGTACATACCTTATCCTGTACATTCACAACACACTGGTCATCCCATGCCCCTGTTACCTGATACTTAACTCCTCCATTCCATATCACCCGTAACGATTCAACCTCGCTCTTAATCTTTCCCAATATTTTAGCTGCAGTTGGGGTTAGAGGCCCATCAGTTTTGTCAATTGTACCTCGTACAGCTACTATTCTCTTCATGCAGTATTCTCTGATGTACTCTAAAAGTGTAATGACTGGCTTGTCCCTTGTTGGAGCTATTTTACCATTAAACACCTCACAAATATTGTTGATCAATAAATCTGTAACTGGTCTACCTATAGCACAACAATATGAAACACTTAAATGATGCACATGTCTACTATTGAACCACTTATGTTGAAAACAAACAAACAATTACCAGAAAAATGAGATCTTGCCCAATGTTCAGCTGGTATCTTGCTCAACCATTCGTGTGCTTCCTTCTTCATAGCCTTCAAATGTTCCATACACTTTTCAAAACCAGACAGGGTTGTAACAGATGCACATCTCCACAAAGCTTCCTTATATTCCAAGCCACTAAACTGATGCCTCATATTTTCACGAATGTGCCTCAAGCAAAATCTGTGTTCTGCATTAGGGAAGACAGATTTTAAGGCTGGAATGAGTCCCTGCATAAAGCAACAAAGTTAGCAAAATAATAATTTATATTTTGTTGGTTATTAAAGAATTCAACTAGAGGACCATCATTTACTAACCTTTTATCTATCACTCATGAATGTGAAGTTAGATCTAGGGCCTAGATCTATGTCATCACCTAAGCACATTAAGAACCAAGACCATGAACTCTTAGTTTCAGCTTCCACCAAGGCATAAGCCAATGGGTAAATCCCATTGTTAGGATCAAGTCCAACAGCCACCAACACTTGGCCTAGATAAGGACCTTTCATGAAACAACCATCTAGCCCCAACAATTCTCTTTTGCAAGCCTTGAAGCCTTCCTTCAACGGTCCCAAACAAAAATAAATTCTTTTAAACACCCTTCTACACTCACTAGGATTAGCAGAATCTCTATCAATTCCAAGCTTCACAGTCGTATTAGGGTTTGTAGACAGCAATTCACCAATATAGTCCCTAAGCATCATATACTGCAGGTTATGATCACCTGAAACATCTTTTTCTGCTTTGGCTTTGGCCCTGAATGCTTTTGTCATACAAACCTGAAGATGTAATTCACGCTGGAGCTGGTCTTGAACTGCCTTTCCTGGGATCTCTGGATTAACCTTAACTAGGTCATAGATCTTGTTTGCCAGGTATTTATAAGTGCAGTGTTTGATTTCCCTAGATTGAAGGCAAGTGTGTTTGTCTCTGTGTGTCTTTACTATCCAGTTTTGACTAACTCTGTCTTTGCCTACATACAAGACCCAGGGGCATTCATCACATACATCATCAGAAGTTCCTACATCGTTTCTCTTCCTTTTACTCCCTCTACCTAATGGGCCACTTGATCCACTAGGCCCAAAACCTGTATCTACAGTTGGGCCTGTTGATCCACTTAAGACTGACTCTGTAAAGACAGGAATTTGGTTATCACATATAGCTCGTATCCTAATACCATCATTCTTGACCAACTTCAAATTTCTCCTGGTCTCAACTGCATGCATGTATACTCTTTCCTTCACCTCTTCTGGGGTTGCAAACTCTTGTCCAGTGAAAAAATAATACTTCATAATAGGATTCTCTGACATGTCAACTCCAATTGCTCTTCTTATTTCCCTTAACTGTTTCCTAACACCAGAATCTGGTTCACCATCACTACCTGATTGACTCTCGAAACCTTCAACACAAACAGGTTCTACTCCACCCACAACCTCTCCATCTAAACTGCTGTTGCCAATGCTGTCATAAGCTTTATTCCCTGTTAGTCTAAACTTATTTACTTGATCACCACTGATGTTGCCAATACTCACACAAGGATTATCCCTTGCTAGATGAAAACCGTTTACTTGCACAAGAGGCTCAACTCCAGTGTGTCCTTCATCATTCATAACTGCAGCCTCTCCTTCATCACCTGAACCTGCATTGTCACTTGACCCTCCTTCATAATCACTATCATTGACATTATGAATGTCATCCTCCTCATCCTCTAGTGGCTCGACACCATTACCATGCTGAACCTCACCCTCTAGTGCCTCTTGCCTGGTATCCTGTTGACCCTCACCTGTATGTGTTTGGGGATCATCTAGGCCAAAAACAGGCAACCCTACATTTAAGTCCAGGTCAGCAACACCAAAATGTTCATCAGGACTTAATCCACTAGTGCTGTCAACATTCATGGCATCTAAATAACTAAATGCCAGAGGCATATCTAACTCATTCTCTTCAAACTCCATCATCCTGACAATATCAGCAAGTTTTTTTGCCACAATCTCCTTACTAGCATGTACAACAGGGGTGAAACTTAAATTTAAACTTCCAAATTGTGAATCAATCTGGGGAAGTTCATTGTTTTCATTTTCACCACATTCACTTAAAGTCAGTTGTGTAAAAGGCGTGCCTTGACTTGAGTTGCCTGGAAGTGGAACACTATCAGTATTATCAGGCCATGTCAGGGCCAACAGTTGAGGGTGTTTAGTTTCCTTAGAGGCTCTAGGTGGACTAGAATCAAGTTCCTCTATTACTACCCTTGTTTTACCAGTGACCCTGGAACAACCGTGCTCTATATAGACTTCAATCAACTTGAAACCACCTACTAGATAACCCAAACATCTGACATCATCAGATGAAAGGGGAAACAGTCCGTGGTCTAAAGTACTCATAGGACTAAGATAATGGTAAAACAGAGGCTCTTTCTGACCTGTGTAGCCCAACTTAAGCACCATCTCGTCCAGATCAAAGACTGAGAATACATCAATATCCACCATGTCAAATATGTCTTCAGTACCACCAACGTATTCCCTGTCAGGGAAACGCATAAATGCCCCACCATGATGTATTCGAATGGTGAATAAATTGCGATGAAATTCTGCAATATAAAGTCAATTACTTAGTACCTAAACATATATAAACACAAGCTAACAGCAAAATAAGCTCAAATCAACTGGACTTAAACTCATTACCGTAGTCATTCTCACATTGCGCCTCCAACTCATCTGCAGGGACTGTCACTCCTCTTTTGCGCATCTTCCACATTGGTGCGGACATTGTTCGGGACGCTTTTCAATACTTTTGTGATTTTGACGTTGATGTGATTGGGCGGGAAAGTTTTTTGCAGGCGTATCTTGGAAAACGAAAGCTTCAGGAAAAAGTGAATAGAACCTTCTTTATAGCCAACTTTTAGGGACGATTGGCGCAAATCACTGTACCAAACCATCTTGCAGCTATCTTTTAGGGACCAACGGCGAGAGTCACTGTTGGAGTTGTTTTGCTGTGAAATGACGAAAGTAGCCATGGTATACACGTCAGCTAACGCTGAATTGCAACGTCCGTTTCTCTTAAGGACCAACCGTGCCAATATCGACAAATTCAGGGACGAAAATGAAAAAAAAAAGTTTAAGGATGATTCGCGCCAATCTTGACAAGTTTAGGGACCAATGGTGAAATTTTGTCTATGTATTTAATCCATTATAAAGGACTGTCTTTGCTAAAAGTAAAATAAAAGGGTAAATTACACTTGCGCCGTAATGATGATGTAAGCATTACACCTTAGATGGAGCATCATAGATGTACTAATATGTTGACCAAATGTGAAGGTTATGGCGTAACCTTATCGACACAGTTACGTTGTAAGTAATATGGTATTCGAGAAAGAATGAAGGGTAAAGGATGGTTATGACGTAACTGCTCACTTAAGGTTACGCCGTAACAAAGTCGTACCAAGAGAAACCTATAAATACATACGAATTCTACTTTGAAGAATCATCTCCCCTTTCCCAAAATCCCAAAACCCAGCTAGGGTTTGGGGAGAATAGCCCTAAAACACACGAGAAGATTTAGAAGGATGAAGGGAAAAAACCTTTGTAGTTCAAGATTCCGTTCGATTGATAAAACTAGATATCATGCTAGTTTCGCTGTAGTTTGAATTCAAATGAGTTTCTACACTTAATCATTATATGAATTATGTTTTGATGTTAATCTATGCTTTGGTTGTGTCCTTTGTCTTTTTACCATTTTACATAGATATCTTTCTAGCCTTTTGATGAATCCCCGTCTTTTTTTTATATATAAAGAACTAATTTACAAAGTTTTGTTTAAAGATGACTAAATTACATTAAGTGATTGTTTTTAGAGGGGTGCTAGATCCATAAACAAAATTCCACATAAAACTCCATAAAATGAGTTGAATGTGTTTGATTGGTTTAATAAAAAAGAAGAGAGATAACATATATCAAAATACACCAATCAGACAAATCTATCTCATTTTGTGAGAGTTTTTTGTAAAAGTTAGACAAAAATACACAGTTGGTCGCTAAACTTTCCACGAAACATCACAGGGCACATTAACTTTTTTTTTAGTGGCCAGGCGTCCAAACAGTGAGATTTTGAGGCTGAATGCATCCCTCAACCATAATTTGTTGTTTTGTTTTGTGTTTAGTGAAGGGCATAAAGGTCATTTCATATATTTGAATTATTACTCATATAATTCTCCTCCTTGCTAGGCTAAATGCTCCTGGTTCTAGCTCAATACTTGAGTTGCATACATACCATTCGGTCATTTTAGAAATTTCAACATTATCTTTTATAAGTTGGAAATGAACTTCTGTGGTGGTCAAGTCTCCAACACAAGCCCATGTTAGGTTTCAGGTTTTATGGGTGGCAAAGTTTTTGATAGTCGAATCATTTCACTGGTTCGAGGAGTACCTACAACAAAAAAATGATTAAAGGTGTGTCTTAGAGTTTTATCTTCTAAGAACCTAATAAGAGCTACAGGCTCAAGTTCCAACCAGGACAAACTGTGTAAAATTAGGTGAGTGTGTGAGTTTGTTTTAAAGAAAAGAAATGAAACTAGTCACTAAAATATGACCATTGCTGTTTATAAATCCATCATCGATCAGCGTTCTGTAGCTCATTAAGGTGGATAGTGTAGCAGTTGAGGTAGGCCAGAAGGCGGCTCTTCTAATTCCCATCTTGTTTGCGACTCGTATAGGCCATCCCATGCAACCATCAGCTATAACACATGTGATTTTGTTGTTTTCTTCTTTGTTAATCGTCTCAATGAGTTCTTCTAACTTGCTAGGCATGGATTGTAGTATCAATTTTATTAACTTACCCCAGTCATTCCTGTCTTCCCATGGTTCCAACCCATCCGAGATTGAAACCATTTGCATTAAATCCTCATAACCATATTTCTTTGACCAAATTTTTGTCATGTCCTTATCTGTGGCCTCAGTATTTATGAATGTAACTTTGACACCTTGCTCGATTAAGGGTTGAGCAAGTTCCATTGTTGGAATTACGTGACCCTATAGCTACCCATAAAAAACATGCATTCAAAACCTTCAAAAATCTGTTTAAAAAACAACAACAACAACAACAACACTAAGAGCGGTGTTTTTATTTTTCATCAAGTTAGTTTCTGTATTCAAAAAGGAGTGGGAGCACAGATTGTATCGAGACTCCTCTCCAATTTTGTGTAATTTCCATGTTTTTAATGAAAAATCACCTTAATAATAAACTAATAATAATAATAATAATAATAATAATAATAATAATAATAATAATAATAATAATAATAATAATAATAATAATAATAATAATAATAATAATAATAATAATAATAATAAAACCTTCATCATGTATGTAGAGAGAGTTTTGGTAATATCTGCAGAAGTCACCACTCCATTTAGGAATCTTTACGAGCATTAAGTAGGGGTGTTCAATTGTTCATCGGGTTGATCTAAATACACATTTGGGGTTTCTAATTGGGAATATATAAAATTTGAATCGTTTTTGTTGGAACTCTTTCAAAAGAGACCACTTGGGTTCTGGTTTCAGACCCGACCGAAGCAAGACTGGTTGTAGAAAATCTATAATCGACCCAGTTTGCTACTCCCTACTGTATGACGATTATCGTAGTTGCTAGAAAACACATAAAATCTAACCGTGTTTCTCTTTTCCACCAAAAAGAGAGTATAATCATGCAAAAACACAAATGACCGGAAAAAAACCAATATCAAACAACAAATATTTTTTTGGGTAATAAGTTTGATGGAAAAGAGTATATTTTTCTGACTCAGATTATAAGTTTGTTGTTCGATATTGGTTTTTCCAGTCATTTGTGTTTTTGCACAAGTTTTTGGAAGCAACCTGTCACCTTAGAGTTTGTATATCCATTATCTGATCTCGTCATCGACTCTTAAAAAGTCAAAATGAACTCCATTTAGCTTAAAACCTTATGATCTGTATATAGGTACAAGCATCTTGGTCAATTTGCTCCATTAGGGGGAGAGCTGTAACAATTCTCATTTTCGGGTTACTATTAGTTTCACTATTCACTTTTACTATTCACTCTCGATACCCGCACCACCTTTTGAGTAATAAATTTAAGAATTTCCTTACCTAATCATATACCTAGTCATCAACTAGATATTATTTAGATAATATCTTTCAAAATATCTCATTAAAAGAAGTCAAGTTGAAATTCTCTTCCTAAATATTTTAATTAGATATTTAACAATTCCGGTTTTAGGTTTTTATGACATTTAGGCATCCTGATATGGCCACGTGACATTACAAACAAGAAGAATATGTGTTTTTCACATCCTACGACATTTTCAAGAATTTTGGAATTTTACGTTTTTCGATTTTGCGTTTTACATGATTTAAACCTATGTTTTCAGTTTTAACAGCGCTTACGCGATCCATTAAACTTATCACTCATTTTTATAAGATAATAATGAGTATATTGATGAGTTTAACCATTTATACAAGTTTCATATTTTTACGATACCCGGTGTTAAGTTTTGTAACTTAAAGACTTACTGTTAGCGATTACCGGGACCAAAACTGACTCCGTAAACCAGATAATACCAAATTTTAACCATCTAGTCATCCAAGACTTATGGTGAACGACTTTAGGAAGAGTCACCATGACACTTGGTGTCTTGATGATAAGCTTGTCCAAGATTTCAACACCTTGCAAACTTAATACTTAAGTTTTGATTAATCTTCCAAAACATGGATTACTTAGCTTGTAAGATTATGACTCACCTAGCTCATCACCTCCTCAAGACCCTATAAATACCCTTCCCCCTCCCTCTTGGTCATTTACCACACACAACACACAAACACACTCTTCTTTGATCTTCTACTTCAAGTATTATTCAAGAAAACAAGCTCCATATCAATTCCAAAGCTCTTGTTAAGCTTTGATTGATCCAAGTTCTAGTTTCTTCCATCCTTTGGTGATCTTCCATCCACACAAGAAGTGTTCTAGTAGAAGACTTCAAGTGCCTTCTCAAGTAGTTACAATTTGGTGTCAAGAGCTTAGAAAAGTTGGAAGCTAGAGATCCTAGTTCTTGTTCTTAACTTCCTTTCTTTAGAAAGCCAAAAGTTGTAAGAAAGACTAATACACTTTCTTGCTCAATATCATTTTCATGCTTATTATGTTTCATTCATTCTATATATGGTCTTTGTGTTATGTTCATGATGTATAAAAATCATTAAAACAAGTTAAAGGAACCATATGTTAGCTAAATAGACATAAACAAGAATACTAGTGACATATATTGTGAAATTCGACAAAAATAGTATAACCATGATATTGGACACTTACCTAATGTTCAAGAGGACTAAAAAAGGAAAATTTAGCAATTGGAATCACCTAAAACGAGTACATGAGTCAAAAGATACAGCTAAATGAAGTTATTAAACCGGAAAGACCAAAACTGCCTAACAGCATTCTGTTTGAAATCCGTATTTTTTTGAGGCCGCCCTTCTGGTCCGTTTCATCAAAAAGTTAAAACACGAAAGCTGTCTGGAATGACTTTTTCGTTCAAGAACTTAATAGCCCCTTTTTTTAATACCAAATGACCATGTATTGGTTATTGCTAAGTAAAACAAAGAGGTCTAATGACCTTAAAGCCGAGACCACAACCATGGCTAAGGCCAAGGATGAGCCTCAAGACCATGGTAGCCATGACCAAAGTCACGGCAAAGCCACGGCTAAGACCTTATGGCCTTGTAAGTCGAAAACATGAACTAAAGTGTTAGTCGTAACATAATCAACTAATTTGGATCTACTCCATCGAATGACCATGAGACTTTGCAAGTAATATCATATCCATTCTAGACTTAGTAAACTCATTAAAGATAACAATCTTCATTTAAAATAAACTTTACTAAGTTTATTCAACTATTCGGACATGTAACTTTTAAAGATCAAAAACATATATTTTCTATCGAATACTACAACACTAGGGAACTTCATGTGAGGGGTTTCATTTGGGTAAACGGATCGACGAGTTGCTGGATTTACGAATTAAAGTGTCCTAGCTGATGCGTGGGAATTACACCAAGCTTTACCTCACGAGGGATCTCGAGAAGCTTACAACCCCCACCAGGCAGTGTACCTGATCGTTGTAGTATAGTATAGTGACAAGTACCGGGGGATTGATCGTTCAACTCAGGAATAGTGTCGTTAGGATCGAAATTAATCTAACTAGGTCTAAAGGTGAAGGATGATTCTTTTTATGTTTTTATATTTTATGAAAAGCAGGTAAAAATCTCGGGTATTGGAAGGAGGGGAGGAATTAGTTGCTAATCAACTAACCCAAAAGCTACTAATTAAACTAATGTGCAAGAAAACTAAACTAAGGTTCTACAAGATAAGTGAAGCATGTCTACCTATGATATGTTACTCCTTGCTAGCTATCCAATTCTACCTATTGAATTGTCACACCTTGTTTTAATTGACGGGTTGTATTCCTTAATACCATTCGTGGGGTGGCGTACGTACTTCCCCAACTCTATAAGCTCCTACTTCACTCCTATGTCGAGTCTGCAAGAAGCTCCTAACATGGGATCATTAGAATTCGCTCATGCATTAAATACAACCATAATAACCTAGTACACATTGGTTCATGTTTCTTAAGACGTTCAAGCATGTTACCCTATGGAAGTCTGCCAGTTTTCTTAAGCCTAACATCGAATTCATTCAATTAAACAAGAGATAATAGGAAACAAGAATTATAAGCTAAACCAATTAGATCTATTGAAGTGTCACCCCCTAATTGATGAAGACAGATACAAACATCAACAAGGAATCAATAAGATCTAATCAATTATATACAAGTTTCACACAATCATTAGTAGACACAAGGTGAATTAGCAAAACATCATCAAAGAAGAGCAAACAACAATGATAATGGAAAACATAATTAAGATAGAATCAACAAACCAATACATGATGTTTATGGAGTGATTGAAACCCTCTAAGTTGCTGGAAAAACACCTACCTAAACCCAGGAATCGACCTTAGGGTTTAGGGCTTACAAAAAGTGAAGTTATGATGTTATATTTATAGGCAAGTTTTCTGTCGGCAAGGCTTGACGGCGTCACCCCGTAAAGAGTGATGGCGTCATGACCAATATTTCTTCACCAAATTGTAGATTTCTTTGTCCTCTTCGCGTGGGCTTTTGAATCACCTTAATCCGAGTTCGTATGCAAAAGTTATGACTAAAACAATATCAGCTACTTTTCGTGCAAGTTTTGACAAGTTAACACGTGACGGCCTACGTGACGCCTTCAGGAAATTTTCTAGGCCAACACTCTTTAATTTTACACGTGACGGCCTTGGGTGACACCGTCATCTCCAATGCACAAAACTTTCTGGACCGTCACGAACTTTATCCACTTCCACCTCTTGTATTACTCTTGACGCCGTCATGAAGAAGCTTGTGACGCCGTCAGGTACTGTTCCCAGCAAGGAAAATTAAGACTTTGCCATTTTCTTCACTTTTATGCTCCAAAAACGTCCAAAATGCTTCCTTTTTCCAGAATTCACTCCAAAAGTACCTAAAATCACAAAAGAAATGATCTAGGGCAATATTTGATCAAATAAATTCAATTCCGGGCTTAAATGACCCCCTAAAAACGGATCATTTTTCGCCTCATCATATACCCTTACACTTGAGATTTGCTTGTCCTCAAGCAAATGCGCTTTTATTCTAGTCAAAAGACAAGTTAGAGGTCATTTAACACTAATATAAAAGTAATTACAACAAATAATCGTTCCACTAAAGACCAATAGACAAGTTCGGAGGTCATACACTAGCACCTCACAAATAGTGTTTAGATACTCACATCTCTCGGGTATAATAAAGTAATATAACATTATGGAAATGGAAGATATCTCTCACTACCTGTCATAGCAAAATAGATTACCATAGGCTTGGGAAATGATCAAACCTCCACCACATGGTGTAAGCACCTACAATATGGCGTTGCTAAGGCAAGACTCGACTCAACTTAAGCTAATGAATGAAAAATAACAAAAAAATAAAACAAACATAGAATGAAACGGGATGGTAGTCCGTATGTTTTTTTCTATTTTCTCTTTCTATTTTTTTTTTTCTTTTTCTTTATTTTTTTTTCGATTTTTTTTTTTTTTTGTGCATACACTCTTACCCTACAATCCAAAATAACACATCATAGGGAATGAACATTCCCCTTACACTTGAATTTTTACATACTTTACAATAAACAAATTTAATGACTCGAATTAAGATAATCAAAACACTTGGAGTACTTTTAAAATTAACGCACATATGGGGGTAATATAAGATGTTCTTCCCCATTACTCCATAACATAAGTACTTTACCCATGAGTCCCAATCGCCCCAAAACAATATGTACAAGGATATGACTCGACTTAGCAACCATGTAATCAATTAGATAATTAACTAAGGGTTTAAACATGTAACAATAATGCACTAAAGATGAGTGCATACACGGAAGGCTAAGACAATTTGGTTGTACATTTAAGTGGGTTGTAACAAATTCTTCCTTTAAGTAAGATGCTTAAAGTTAGAAACGAAAAGATAGGCTCGGAGGGGTGTACTAGGGGTTTCGTGTACTAAAAATGAGTACAACGCTAAGGGTGTGGGAAAAATTAATTGACTTAACTATCCAAGTAATATAACTTAAATGGTCAACTAATTATTATACGGGTTTAACACAAGGGTGATCCTAATGCCTCTTTTCATGTAGTAAATCCTACTACACGAATGTAGTCTCACAAGCGGTCTCGGGATGCATCACTAACGCAAGTTCTAGAATCTAAATGCTACCGGTACACTCATAAGCACTAATAGTAAATACTTTTCCTATCAAATCTAAAGGCGAACCTCACATATTTGGGTAGAAATTTTTTCTGAATGATACGGTTTTGTGCTAGTCATACAACTCCTATCCATGAGACGCTTGCTAAGGCTAAAGTTTCACTCTTAAATGTTGTAAAAAATTTTAAATTTGGCGCTAAAATTACACTAACAAGTATTTCTCATAGTTTTATTACACACCTACCATCAAAGAAACAAACTCAAGCGAAAGTGTATCCTATGAGGTATCATCATTTACCCTCCCCTTACACTTATGATGAACATTGTCCCCAATGTTCAATTAAAGAATGTAAAAGTAAAACAGGTAAAAGAATGAAATCAAATACTCCCCTGATTCGCTCGGTATGGATAGTATGGTAACAAGGTTAGATCTTCCTCCAAGAAAATGAACAATCAAAGCTTCCGTTCCAGAATATAAATCATCTTCTTGTCATACATAACCTGTTAATCCTGAGAAAACAAACAAGGCAACCTCGCGTAAAATCGGCGGCAATCTATATATACTAACAAATCCTAGAAAAGAAAGTAAGATATAATGCTTGTGGAATGATGTTTGCAGATTCCCTGGAGATTATAAAACTAAAGATTCGACAAAAACTTTAAGACTCCGTTAGAAAAACAAAACTAGCAAAATTTCCAGAATTTTACACGTGACGCCGTCAAGAGTAAACTCATGACGCCGTCAGAAGTGACCTGCAGAAATCTCATGTTAAGTTTCCGGAAAATTTCTGGAAAAACTTATGTCCTACTTCCTGGAAAATCCTGCAAAACATCATTATGACTCGATACAAGCATTTGACTCTAACAAAAACGAATATACATGTCCATTTAATATTGTGGCGAATCATGATCAATTTAGTTCTTAAAAACAAATTTGGGGTTTCCCCTTACACTTAGCTTTTGCAAAATACCTTTATATGAAGTTAAGACGAAGTTAAACAACAAAATAAAGCATTTTCACAATTTAGTTTGAAACATGATCTACCAACAATAAAAATAATACATGCATACGGAAACAAATAAAATCAAACAAACAAATAAAACAAATAAAACGGGCTTGGGTTGCCTCCCAAGAAGCGCTTGTTTTTGTTCGAGTCACGAGCCTGACTCTACCCTTATTTAACGGAAATAGGGGAGGTTTTCCCTACACTTACGATTAAGTGCGGGTGAAAGTAGCGATACACACCCTTAGGGTGGAAATATGCCACGTGAGGTGAAGGGGGTGAGTGAATGGCTTCCTTCATCCTAAAACTACCCGGATAATATTGGTTGGTGGGTGGGTCAGTTCCTCTTTTGTCTCCTAGAAATATATCTAAGGATGGAAAGGTGTGTAAAGATTGAGGTTCCGGTTCATCAACACTAGGAAATTCCCTAGAACTAGGAGTAAGGTTATCACTACAAGTATTCAAACCTATATCCTCAAGTGGTGCCTGGTCCAAGGGTTCTACCTCCATCGGAATTCCTAAAGTTTCTTCTACTTCTTCCGGGTAAGTCGCGGGCGGTGTGTGTGCCTCAAATGATGGTTGAGTACTTTGTGGGCTTATGTTATTGACCTCATCATTCCATGTGTCAAGATCACCTATATCCTCATCATGTGTTTTGGTAGAATCTATCCTAAGCATTCTCCTAAGTATCTCACGTGCTTCTCTAGGTATCTCAACTTCTATGTCCGAATCATAAGGATCATCCTCAATAATCCTATATTCAATTTGCCTAAAGGATTCATCATGTGTTCATGCTCGGCTAAATCCTCCTCAATTGTTTTCTTAGGTAGTGATAATAGCAAACCTAGTGCTTCATCCAACTTATGATTTGTTGCAACGGCTCTCTCCATAATTCCTTGGCAAACTAGGTCGCATTTCCTATTGGCCTCACTAAAACGAGATCTTAAACATGGAGGTTGTTCAAAGAATCTATCATAGGTAAAGACTCATATGATTCATAGGTGTCTCTAAATGAGGTATTTTGAAATCTTTGGTGTTCTAGCCACTCAACCTTATCTTGCAATCTTAGAAGTCTAAGTGAAAAGTCCATTTGAAGCAAATTACAAACAAAATCACAAAGAAAAGATAGACTATGAGAAAGATACAAAATAAAAAGAAAAAATCTCACTCGATGGGAATCTAATGAGTAGACCTAATAAAAATCAAATTTAACCTAAACAATAACTATTTCCCCGGCAACGGCGCCAAAAACTTGATGCGTGGGAATTGCACCAAGCTTTACCTCTCGAGGGATCTCGAGAAGCTTACAACCCCCACCAGGCAGTGTACCTGATCGTTGTAGTATAGTATAGTGACAAGTACCGGGGGATTGATCGTTCAACTCAGGAATAGTGTCATTAGGATCGAAATTAATCTAACTAGGTCTAAAGGTGAAGGATGATTCTTTTTATGTTTTTATATTTTATGAAAAGCAGGTAAAAATCTCGGGTATTGGAAGGAGGGGCGGAATTAATTGCTAATCAACTAACCCAAAAGCTACTAATTAAACTAATGTGCAAGAAAACTAAACTAAGGTTCTACAAGATAAGTGAAGCATGTCTACCAATGATATGTTACTCCTTGCTAGCTATCCAATTCTACCTATTGAATTATCACACCTTGTTTTAATTGACGGGTTGTATTCCTTAATACCATTCGTGGGGTAGCATACGTACTTCCCCAACTCTATAAGCTCCTACTTCACTCCTATGTCGAGCCTGCAAGAAGCTCCTAACATGGGATCATTAGAATTCGCTCATGCATTAAATACAACCATAATAACCTAGTACGCATTGGTTCATGTTTCTTAAGACGTTCAAGCATGTTACCCTATGGAAGTCTGCCAGTTTTCTTAAGCCTAACATCGAATTCATTCAATTAAACAAGTGACAATAGGAAACAAGAATTATAAGCTAAACCAATTAGATATATCGAAGTGTCACCCCCTAATTGATGAAGATAGATACAAACATCAACAAGGAGTCAATAAGATCTAATCAATTATATACAAGTTTCACACAATCATAAGTAGACACAAGGTGAATTAGCAAAACATCATCAAAGAATAGCAAGCAACAATGATAATGGAAAACATAATTAAGATAGAATCAACAAACCAATACATGATGTTTATGGAGTGATTAAACCCTCTAAGTTGCTGGAAAAACACCTACCTAAACCCAGGAATCGACCTTGGGGTTTAGGGCTTACAAAAAGTGAAGTTATGATGTTATATTTATAGGCAAGTTTTTTGTCGGCAAGGCTTGACGGCGTCACCCCGTAAAGAGTGACGGCGTCATGACCAACCTTTCTTAACCAAGTTGTAGATTTCTTCGTTCTCTTCGCGTGGGCTTTTGAATCACCTAAATCCGAGTTCGTATGTAAAAGTTATGACCAAAACAATATCAGCTACTTCGCGCGCAAGTTTTAACAAGTTAACATGTGACGGCCCACGTGACGCCTTCAGGAAATTTTCTAGGCCATCACTCTTTAATTTTACACGTGACAGCCTTGGGTGACGCCGTCATCTCCAATGCACAAAACTTTCTGGACCGTCAAGGACTTTATCCACTTCCACCTCTTGTATTACTCTTGACGCCGTCAGGAAGAAGCTTGTGACGCCGTCAGGTACTGTTCTGTCACAACTCGTAAATTCTGGTCTTTTCCCGAACTTTCACATTTACTATTCATAGGTTACTATTCATCGATCACTATTCATCATTTTACTATTCATCTTTTTCGGAGTCAGTTTGTGATTCTGAGAAGCGTTCAAAAATTTTACTATTCATAAAACACTATTCACCTCCGGAGAAAATTTGTCGTTTATGCGTGAGATGCATCATTTCTATATACGTACGATTATCTACCTAATAAACGTTATCTTATGAGCTATTATTTTGAATAATTGATCCGACAATCCCAACTATGGTCCTAATACATTTTTATACTCATAATAATAATATAAAAATTATATTATTAATTTACCCGGTGTTTTCAAATCAACTGTTACGTTTTCCGGTCAAAGCTTATAACTCAGTCGGTTTGCGATATTTCAACCCGATCATTATTTTAACTTCCGATTCTCATCAGGAATATTATTTTACAATTTTTACAACTTCATTATATTTTATTTTATCTCGTTATAATTTATTTCTAGTTAACTCGGTACCCGGTATCACCTAAAACTAATAATATCTAACTAAACCTTGCAACCAAGAGACATAAGCTTTAATTAGCCCTCCTTTTATGGATCTTGCCCCCCCTAATCCTCCTTAAATTGTGGATCTTGCTCCCTTGTCCATATATATATATATATATATATATATATATATATATATATATATATATATATATATATATATATATATATATATATATATATATATATATATATATATCATCTTATTACATCTATCTTCACCATTTATCATTCCATAATAAGAAACACTAGCAATAATTTTCTCTCATCCTCTCTACCATTTTCGATCCACCATCAAGAACAAGAAGAAACCATAAACTTTCAAGAATCAAGTGTTTAATCAAGTCCTAATCATGATCTAGTTGGGGTTTTGTGGTAAAAACCCTAGGTTATTAATCAATTTCTCATCAAATCACCTCAAATATTCAAGTAAGCTTCAAGAACACTTTTGATCTTTTCATACTTTCATTTTTCTAGTTTCATGATGTTTATTCAAGATCTATATGCATATGTTAGTTTATACCACTCTATTTATACTTTTTATAACTTATGAACCCTAGATACTTAATATAAGTAGATCCATAAGTTTTATTAGCATCCTCATGAGATCCACCAAGGTTGGTGATGTTTAGGAACCCATGACACCCTAAGAAGGTGTATGGTAGGATTTGGGTTGATTTGAAGTTGTTTGGTTGGTTTTTAGACAAGTTAGTAACTAGGAAAACCAAGTTTTGACACTAATAGAAAGTTGCTGTCCATTTTTGCAAAACGTGGAAACATCAGGGATTTCTGGGTAATTTTGGACCAAATATTTAGAAAATACTTTCCAATACGGAACTATGGCCGAAAACGGGGATAAAAACGAGTTTATAACGAAGGAGATACGCTAAAAACGAGTTTAACGACGAAAACTATATTTTCCGGAAATGCTTGCTGATGAACAGTTGTCACGGGCTGTTTTGGGCATAAAACTTGATCTAGCCATCCCGACTTATCAATAATAGGTTAGTATGTTGTCCTACGATTCCGGGGATGTAAAGAACGTAGAAAACGAGCTTAAAACGACCAAGATATACACTTTTGAAACTAGGCGAACTATATATATATTTGACAACTTCTAATAGCACATATTCTCTTAAGTTATGGAAACACTATAAATCAACGCCAACACTTATTTTCAAACTACGAGTGGTATAGGCTTCATGTGCATGTACATTCATCGCATCCCCTCATAATTTAAGTAGATCGTATCATTCGTTCATTATAGGTCGCGGTTAGAGACCGAGCCTCATTTCCATCATAACCACTTTTGTCTTCGTAACTATCATACCAGGTGAGTCATAGCCCCTACTCTTTTAAATTGTTTTGTTAACTTTTGGGGGAGAATACATGCTCGTTTTTACATAAATTACTACTTGACTCTTTGAACTCATTTGACCTTATAACTTGTTTTGAACTATTGAACTTGACTTGAACTTTTGAACTTAATGTACTGTACGTTCTCAACCCTAAAGTCTCGCCTTATTGGTGGAGCGTTCTTGACCTAAAGTCTCCCATGATCGGAGCAGTGCAAAGTCTCCCCTGTCGACGGAGCAGCATTATCAAGTCTCCCATGTTCGGAGCAACATAAAATCTCCCCTGTCTACGGAGTAACTTTGACTTATTACTATATAATAGTTTGTGAAAGATGTACCGTACGTGCATCAGCAATTGTTAGTCTCCTGCTGGTTTGCCGTTCGCACTCCAGTTTATACGTACCGTTCGTGCGGCCTCCTTGTGTGGGGCAGTAGGTAGTATGGATAGCGCTATTAGAGGTCGACCAACCTCTCGTTCCCCTGTCTACGGAACGCATATTATTTATTTTAGGAGCCTTGCCACATACTTTATTATATACT
This sequence comes from Artemisia argyi, assembly GCA_030686995.1. Classification (NCBI taxonomy): domain Eukaryota; kingdom Viridiplantae; phylum Streptophyta; class Magnoliopsida; order Asterales; family Asteraceae; genus Artemisia; species Artemisia argyi. The sequence continues at coordinate 80,697,061 of CM060691.1, read as the reverse complement.
ATGTATTTATATTGTGACTTATTATTGACCTCGTGTGCTTGACTACCAGACATAAACTATTTTAGCAGTGGGTTGTAAACACACAGGTTGCAAGTCTCTTATGGCGGGACTTGCAACTGAGTGGATTTACGATGCCTTTGCTGTGTGACCATTTTTCTATAAACTTTATTTGTTAAACAAACTCTATGAACTCACCAACCTAGTGTTGACACTTTAGCATGTATTTTCAGGTTTTAACCAATGGCACGCTACTGGAGGTTTTGGCAGGGCATGACATGGTCATAGAAGACTCTGATTATTTATATGGGGACCGTTTTAAACTATTTTAAGGGCCTACTTCTGCACTACTTTTAATGATGTAAATTCAACATTTTTGATTAAACGATTTTATTCTAAATGATTAAAGTGAAAACCATTTTTGAACTTGTGTTGTAATACCAATTGAGTTACACCCCAGCTACATGTATGCTTCCACTGGACCCGATTTTGGGGGTGTGACAGATTGGTATCAGAGCTTTGGCTATAGCGAACTAAGTGTTTTTAAAACCTAGACTATAGCTACTTTTACGAAAAACTTAACCCTATGACCGTCACGTGCCTGCCTGCCAAGCTGAAGCCTCATTGTGGTTTGTTGCTGACTTAGGTGATGAGATTTGTGTCTCATTATCTGGTATATTATATTCGCTTATTCTAGTTGATTACTATAATTGTCTTTCATATAAGCATGTTCACGTATCATATATGTCACCCTGTTATGTTTCTCCTTGCATAGTTTCATCATTTGACCTCGAGTTTGGTCACCTGCCTTAGTCTTTCTGAACGTCTTGGTAATTGTGAAGGACATAGTATTAGTATAACTGAGCTGAGTATTTCAAAATTCATGGAACCTCGGTGGAATATAGACTAGTCACCTATATTCAACCCGGGATAGTGGGACATAGGCTGACTACCTATATCCGACTCAGAAATGAATTTTGCAATACTAAGAATGGTTATAATAAAATTTTGTCTGGATTGAATCCTCAACTCAATTTCCAAATGTTACATTTATGTGTGTGTATACCTTCGTTGTCAGAACGCTTATACTTTTCCTCACCTTGTGAACCGCCGCCTGGAAGCACGTCAACTGGTCATTTCATCTCATGAATCTTCACCTTTATAACACTTCGGAGACCAACGTTAACTGAACTTCGGGACGAAGTTCCCTTAAGGGGAAGAGACTGTCACAACTCGTAAATTCTGGTCTTTTCCCGAACTTTCACATTTACTATTCATCGATCACTATTCATCATTTTACTATTCATCTTTTTCGGAGTCAGTTTGTGATTCTGAGAAGCGTTCAAAAATTTTACTATTCATAAAACACTATTCACCTCCGGAGAAAATTTGTCGTTTATGCGTGAGATGCATCATTTCTATATACGTACGATTATCTACCTAATAAACGTTATCTTATGAGCTATTATTTTGAATAATTGATCCGACAATCCCAACTATGGTCCTAATACATTTTTATACTCATAATAATAATATAAAAATTATATTATTAATTTACCCGGTGATTTCAAATCAACTGTTACGTTTTCCGGTCAAAGCTTATAACTCCGTCGGTTTGCGATATTTCAACCCGATCATTATTTTAACTTCCGATTCTCATCAGGAATATTATTTTACAATTTTTACAACTTCATTATATTTTATTTTATCTCGTTATAATTTATTTCTAGTTAACTCGGTACCCGGTATCACCTAAAACTAATAATATCTAACTAAACCTTGCAACCAAGAGACATAAGCTTTAATTAGCCCTCCTTTTATGGATCTTGCCCCCCCTAATCCTCCTTAAATTGTGGATCTTGCTCCCTTGTCCATATATATATATATATATATATATATATATATATATATATATATATATATATATATATATATATATATATATATATATATATATATATATATATATATATCATCTTATTACATCTATCTTCACCATTTATCATTCCATAATAAGAAACACTAGCAACAATTTTCTCTCATCCTCTCTACCATTTTCGATCCACCATCAAGAACAAGAAGAAACCATAAACTTTCAAGAATCAAGTGTTTAATCAAGTCCTAATCATGATCTAGTTGGGGTTTTGTGGTAAAAACCCTAGGTTATTAATTAATTTCTCATCAAATCACCTCAAATATTCAAGTAAGCTTCAAGAACACTTTTGATCTTTTCATACTTTCATTTTTCTAGTTTCATGATGTTTATTCAAGATCTATATGCATATGTTAGTTTATACCACTCTATTTATACTTTTTATAACTTATGAACCCTAGATACTTAATATAAGTAGATCCATAAGTTTTATTAGCATCCTCATGAGATCCACCAAGGTTGGTGATGTTTAGGAACCCATGACACCCTAAGAAGGTGTATGGTAGGATTTGGGTTGATTTGAAGTTGTTTGGTTGGTTTTTAGACAAGTTAGTAACTAGGAAAACCAAGTTTTGACACTTATAGAAAGTTGCTGTCCATTTTTGCAAAACGTGGAAACATCAGGGATTTCTGGGTAACTTTGGACCAAATATTTAGAAAATACTTTCCAATACGGAACTATGGCCGAAAACGGGGATAAAAACGAGTTTATAACGAAGGAGATACGCTAAAAACGAGTTTAACGACGAAAACTATATTTTCCGGAAATGCTTGCTGATGAACTGTTGTCACGGGCTGTTTTGGGCATAAAACTTGATCTAGCCATCCCGACTTATCAATAATAGGTTAGTATGTTGTCCTACGATTCCGGGGATGTAAAGAACGTAGAAAACGAGCTTAAAACGACCAAGATATACACTTTTGAAACTAGGCGAACTATATATATATTTGACAACTTCTAATAGCACATATTCTCTTAAGTTATGGAAACACTATAAATCAACGCCAACACTTATTTTCAAACTATGAGTGGTATAGGCTTCATGTGCATGTACATTCATCGCATCCCCTCATAATTTAAGTAGATCGTATCATTCGTTCATTATAGGTCGCGGTTAGAGACCGAGCCTCATTTCCATCATAACCACTTTTGTCTTCGTAACTATCGTACCAGGTGAGTCATATCCCCTACTCTTTTAAATTGTTTTGTTAACTTTTGGGGGAGAATACATGCTCGTTTTTACATAAATTACTACTTGACTCTTTGAACTCATTTGACCTTATAACTTGTTTTGAACTATTGAACTTTTGAACTTAATGTATTGTACGTTCTCAACCCTAAAGTCTCGCCTTATTGGTGGAGCGTTCTTGACCTAAAGTCTCCCATGATCGGAGCAGTGCAAAGTCTCCCCTGTCGACGGAGCAGCATTATCAAGTCTCCCATGTTCGGAGCAACATAAAATCTCCCCTGTCTACGGAGTAACTTTGACTTATTACTATATAATAGTTTGTGAAAGATGTACCGTACGTGCATCAGCAATTGTTAGTCTCCTGCTGGTTTGCCGTTCGCACTCCAGTTTATACGTACCGTTCGTGCGGCCTCCTTGTGTGGGGCAGTAGGTAGTATGGATAGCGCTATTAGAGGTCGGCCAACCTCTCGTTCCCCTGTCTACGGAACGCATATTATTTATTTTAGGAGCCTTGCCACATACTTTATTATATACTATGTATTTATATTGTGACTTATTATTGACCTCATGTGCTTGACTACCAGACATAAACTATTTTAGCAGTGGGTTGTAAACACACAGGTTGCAAGTCTCTTATGGCGGGACTTGCAACTGAGTGGATTTACGATGCCTTTGTTGTGTGACCATTTTTCTATAAACTTTATTTGTTAAACAAACTCTATGAACTCACCAACCTAGTGTTGACACTTTAGCATGTATTTTCAGGTTTTAACCAATGGCACGCTACTGGAGGTTTTGGCAGGGCATGGCATGGTCATAGAAGACTCTGATTATTTATATGGGGACCGTTTTAAACTATTTTAAGGGCCTACTTCTGCACTACTTTTAATGATGTAAATTCAACATTTTTGATTAAACGATTTTATTCTAAATGATTAAAGTGAAAACCATTTTTGAACTTGTGTTGTAATACCAATTGAGTTACACCCCAGCTACATGTATGCTTCCACTGGACCCGATTTTGGGGGTGTGACATGTTCCCAGCAAGGAAAATTAAGACTTTGCCGTTTTCTTCACTTTTATGCTCCAAAAACGTCCAAAATGCTTCCTTTTCCAGAATTCACTCCGAAAGTACCTAAAATCACAAAAGGAACGATTTAGGGCAATATTTGATCAAATAAATTCAATTCCGGGCTTAAATGACCCCCTAAAAACGGATCAGTTTTCGCCTCACCACTAGCTCCTCGGACGTTTGCTACATGACCTCTGAATCATGATGGCCTGAACGGTAGTGCGAGAGATACAGACTAAACGTGTTTTCCTAAGCCATCTTTATACAACGACCTACGCAACATACTAAGTACAACATCATGAACAATATGCAAGACATATATAGGCACGTTTTTGTATTCTTAGACATTGTTCTAACCTAAGTCGCAACATTCTATTCTAGGTTGTGCGTAGAGGTTTTCCCGGCTTATCCATCGACTTCGTTATACATTTGATGTCATTAACTCACGGTGAGTTCGTAGCCCCACTTTCTATTGTTTAACTATTTTACAAACCCGTGGGGGGATACATGCTATTGATACGTGGGAATCGCAACAGGCTTTACCTCTCGAGGGATCTCGAGAAGCTTACAACCCCCACCAGGCAGTGTACCTGATCGTTGTAGTATAGTATAGTGACAAGTACCGGGGGATTGATCGTTCAGCTTAGGAATAGTGTCGCTAGGATTAGAAAGCCTAAATACTAGTTCTAAAGGTGAGGGATGATTATTTTTGTATTTTTATATTTTTATGAAAGCAAGTAAAATCTCGGGTTTTGGAAGAGTGGGCGGAATTAGTTGCTATTCAACTAACCCAATACTAAGATGCAATCAAAATAAAATAGTAAAAATGAAAATAAACTAATTAAACTAAAGTTGTGAGCAGTAATTGGAGAAAATGTGTTTACTTAGATTTCACTACTCCCTAGATATCTTTTACACGTTAATTACTTGTTATAATTGCATGGATGACGGATCGTATTCCTTAATACCATTCATGGGGTGGCACACATAACTCCCCAATTCTATGAGCTCTTATCTCCTCCTACACCATGCCCAGCACAACTATAGGGATTGTAAACAGTGGCTCATGCATTAAATACAACCAATAAAGACCTAGTGCGCCTCGGTTCATGTTTCTTAAGACGTTCAAGCATGTTACCATTTGGAGATCTGCCAGTTTTCTTAAGCCTAACATATAAATCATTCATCCAAAGACAAGAATAAACAAGTAATCAACACATAATCAATATCTAGGTTTCATTAGATCTAAGCAAACACAAAAGAGATCTAGCCTAGCATGATAGAATTAAGACAAGAATAAGATATAGACAACCAACACATAGACATATTGATTGAATTAGAAGAACACTTATCTTGATTAATCATGCAAGGTATCAAGGGGTTGGAACCCTTGAAAAACCTGTAAAGTTACACCAAAATCGTACTTAGGGTTTCTCCCAAAACTCCTCTCTTTAAATGTGAAAAACTAGAAAACTATATATATGAAAATAGGGATGATGGCGTCAAGAACAAAGGTGTGACGCCGTCATCTCGCCGCCAAATACTTCCTCGGACGGCCTTGATCTACTTCTGACGCCGTCAAGGCCTAGGCCGTCACACAAATTACTCTTGACGCCCTGTGTGTGACGCCGTCATCAACTACGGATTTTAATTCTTGGGGTTTGACGCCGTCAGGAAAACTCTTGACGCCTTCATGAACTCTCGGATTTTATTATTGAGATTTGACGCCGTCAGGAAATTACTTTTGACGCCGTCATCTACTGTTCCCAGCATGGAAAATTGAGACTTTGCCGTTTTCTTCACTTTAATGCTCCAAAAACGTCCAAAAGGGCTTCTTTTCCAGAATTCACTCTCCAAGTACCTAAAATCACAAAAGGAACGATTTAGGGCAATATTTGATCAAATAAATTCGGATTCGGGCTTAAATGACCCCCTAAAAGTGGTTCATTTTTCGCCTTATCATATACCCTTACACTTGAGATTTGCTTGTCCTCAAGCAAATGCGCTTTTATTCTAGTCAAAAGACAAGTTAGAGGTCATTTAACACTAATATAAAAGTAATTACAACAAATAATCATTCCACTAAAGACCAATAGCCAAGCTCGGAGGTCATACACTAGCACCTCACAAATAGTGTTTAGATACTCACATCTCTCGGGTGTAATAAAGTAATATAACATTATGAAAATGGAAGATATCTCTCACTACCTGTCATAGCAAAATAGATTACCATAGGCTTGGGAAAGGATCAAACCTCCACCACATGGCGTAAGCACCTAGGATAAACTATCAAAGATGTCTTTTAAAGGGTTGTAACGTTAGGTATAGGGATATGAATTACACGGTTTTGTTGGATAAAGGAAGTTATTACTGGTGGCGAGCTAACAATCTTGGTTAATTACATGTACAATATGGCGTTGCTAAGCCAAGACTAGACTCGACTTAAGCTAATAAATGAGAAATAACAAAAACATAAAATGAACATAGAATAAAAAGGGATGGTAGTCCGTATGTTTTTTTCTCTTTTTCCTTTTTCTATTTTTTTTTTTTTTTTTTTTTTTTTTTTTTTTTACATACACTCTTACCCTACCATCCAAAATAATATATCATAGGGGATGAACATTCCCCTTACACTTGAATCTTTACATACTTTACATTTAACTAAACTAATGACTCGAATTAAGAAAATCAAAACACTTGGAGTACTTTTAAGATTAACGTACATATGGGGGTAATAAGTGATGTTCTTCCCCATTACTCCATAAAATAAGTACTTACCCATGAGTCCCAATCGTCCCAAAACAATATGTACAAGGATATGACTCGACTTAGCAACCATGTAATCAATTAGATAGTTAACTTAGGGTTTAACAAATAACAATAATGCACTAAAAATGAGCGCATACACGGAAGGCTAAGGCGATTTGGGTGTACATTTAAGTGGGTGTAACAAATTCTTCCTTTAAGTAAGATGCTTAAAGTTAGAAACGAAAAGATAGGCTCGGAGGGGTGTACTAGGGGTTTCGTGTACTAAAAATGAGTACAACGCTAAGGGTGTGGGAAAAATTAGTTGACTTAACTAGCCAAGTAATATGACTTAAATGGTCAAGTAATTATGATACGGGTTTAACACAAGGGTGATCCTAATGCCTCTTATCATGTAGTAAATCCTACCACACGAATGTAGTCTCACTAGCGGTCTCGGGATGCATCACTAACGCAAGTTCTAGAATCTAAATGCTACCGGTACACTCATAAGCACTAATAATGAATGCTTTTCCTATCAAATCTAAAGGCGAACCTCACATATTTGGGTGGAAAATTTTTCTGAATATACGGTTATGTGCTAGTCATACAATCTCCTATCCATGAGACGCTTGCTATGGCTAAAGTTTCACTCCTAAATGTTGTAAAAAATTTTAAATTTGGCGCTAAAATTGCACTAACAAGTATTTCTCATAGTTTTATTACATATCTACTATCAAACAAAACAAACTCAAGCGAAAGTGCATATGTAAGGTATCATCTTTTTACCCTCCCCTTACACTTAAGATGAACATTGTCCCCAATGTTCAAGTAAAGAATGTAAAAGTGAAAAAGTAAAGAGAATGAAATCAAATACTCCCCTGATTCGCTCGGTATGGATAATAGGACAGCCAGGTTAAATCTTCCTTCAAGAAAATGAACAATCAAAGCATCCCTTCCAGAATATAAATCATCTCCTTGTCGAACATAATCTGTAAATCCTGACAAAAATAGACAAGACAACCTCGCGTAAAATCGGCGGCATCCTATATAAGTTACTAAATCCTAGAAAACAAAGTAAGATATAATGCTTGTGGAATGAAGTTTGCAGATTTCCTGGAGATTATAAAACTTAATAATTCACAAAAACCATAAGACTCCGTTAGAAAAACAAAACCGGTAAAATTTCCAGATTTTTACTCCTGACGCCGTCAAGAGTAAACTCGTGACGCCGTCAGAATGGACCTGCAGAAATTCTTATGTTAAGTTTCCGGAAAATTTCTGGAAAAACTTGGTCCTACTTCCTGGAAAATCCTGCAAAACTTCATTATGACTCAATACAAGCATTTGACTCTAACGAATACGAATATACATGTTCATTTAATATTGTGGAGAATCATGATCGTGTGTTTCTTGAAAACATATTTGGGGTTTCCCCTTACACTTATCTTTTGCAAAAATACTTTTAGGTTGGAGTTAAGACTAGGCCAAACAACATAGTAAAGTATTTCCACATTTTAGTTTAGAAACATGATCAACCAACAATAAAAATAAAGCATGCATACGGAAGCAAATAACAATCAAACAAAATAAAATCACACAAAACATGGGTTGCCTCCCAAGAAGCGCTTTTCTTTATTTACGAGTCTTGTAGTTAGACTCAAAGTCATAGGTTACTACGTGATTTCATCATTGGTTCCACTCTCTAGGTCGTCTTCTAAACCAGTTTTGTATTCCGGACCTAGTTGCAAACATTCTTTGTAGAAACCAAGCATCCTACTCATAACATATTCAACTCCTCTACGTCTATCCTCCTCATTCCTATAATAAGCCGCTTGCTTGTGTTCCTTTTCGAAATTAGAGAGAAGGCGGTATTGCTCAATCTTGTAGGGCATTTGATAAGCAACCTCATCATTCTCTTTCTTGAATCTAACTATCCCTAAAGTCGGATCATAACTCATCCTAGTGGCCTCAACAAATGGTTTTCCGAATATTACTTGGCTTAGGCAAGCATCTATCACCGGATGAGTGTCTTCAACTATCACAAAATCTATCTCATAGGTGAGATTACCTATTTCACATGCAATCCCTTCACTCTCCCTGCAAAATTACTTATGAGGTTCCTATTGGGCATCATCCTAAAATTAAGTTGCTTTTTCATTACCCAATTGTAATAAGTCATAGTCATGATGTTTATAGGAGACCTAGGATCTATATATGCTTTCCATACATGCATATGCCCAATGTTGCATGGTATGTTGATGTTAGAGGGATCTCCTAATTTAATAAGGGGTGAACCAAGGATATAAGGTCTCTCGGGACCATCGAATAAATCTTTGTGATATTCCCGTTCTTCCTTGGTAGGCAACTTATCGAAGTATTTTTCTATGTTTTCTACTTCCTCTAACTTTTCTTCCTTATTAACCTCAACTTCCCTATTCTCATCCTTAGTCTCGGCTTCTATCCTAACTTCATTCTTGTCACTCTCTTCTATCTCCTTATCTATCGGCTTAATAGTGACAACATTAACAAAGTGGACCTGTTTAGATGATGAGGGATCCTTAATTTGGTTTCCGTTATTGGTGTCCCTAGTGTCCTTCCTAGGTGTGACTAATGCTTGGTTGTTGAGGGCTTTCAACAAGTTGTCAATCTTGTTGGTCATCTCCGTTTGTTGTTGGTTGAATTCGGTTTCAAACCTAGCTATGCGAGCCTCTTGAGATGCCATAAACTTTGACATCAATCCTTCAAGATTGTTGGTACTACCAAAGTTGTTAGAAGGATTGTTGTTGAAAGTACGGTCGGATGGTGGACCGGTTGGTTGGTAACGGTTAGGTGGGTTGGAAGAATTGGGTTGATTTTGTTTCCACCTAAGGTTTGGGTGATTTTTCCATGAGGGGTTGTATGAATCACCGTATGTGTTTGGCTCGGGCTTGAAAGTGTACCACTTATCTACCGCTTCGTCGGTACGCGTGGATGCGTAGTCCGCAAAAGCTGTTCCGGGGAGTTCCACACAATCACGAGTGTCATGGGGACCACTACATAATTCGCATGAAGAAGTGATTTTGTTCACTTGGCTTGAAGGCTTAGGAGCTTCGTAAGATTTCATGAGAAACTTGACTTGGTCCTCAAGTTCCATGATCCTACGGTCGGGAGTGCTAGAATTGTTCGAAGGCAAAGATATTGCCTTGACCGTTATGTTCAAATCACGGGGATCATTCCATCTTTCGTTGTCATAGAGAGCAAGATCTTCTATGAGTTCCCATGATTGTTTTGCACTAAGATCACGTAGCTTACCACCGGCCGATTGGTCAATGGCTCGCCTCGTGGAGATGTCGATATGGTCATAAAAGATTTGGACTTGGAGCCAAAGATCTATGCCATGATGAGGGACTTTTTGGAGTAAGTCCTTGAAACGAGTCCATGCTTCATAAAGAGATTCATTTTGACGTTGTTGGAACATCAAGATGTCATTCCTAAGCTTAGTAGTTCTCCCCGGTGGGAAAAATTGAGCAAGGAAACAAGTGGTGAGATCATCCCATGTGGTGATGGATCCCGCGGGTAAACGCTCAAGCCATTGACTAGCTTGATCCCGTAGAGAGAATTGGAATAGACGTAAACGGGTAGTCTCTCTAGTTGCAACATCTAGGTCTATGGAATCTATGATTTTGAGAAAATCCTTAAGATGTTGGTTTGGATCTTCGGAACGAAGTCCATGGAATGCACATCCGCTTTGCACCAACCGGATGGTGTCGGATCGCAAGGGGGTCACATTGGCTCCGGTGAGCTCAATGGTGTTTTGGTAGCCTTGGTGGCTAGGTCGGGAATACTCTCCTAAGGTTCGGGGCCTAAGGGGTTCTAGTGGTGGGTTTTGTTGTGGTGGGATGACGGGTTCAAAGATGTTACCACCTTCCATGATGTCGGATAGTAAAGAGTTACGAACAAAAGCACGAAGAAATAAGATAGACTAAAGAAGACCTAAAAATAAAAATAAAATCTTACTAGAAAGGAATCTAGAAAGTAGACCTAATAAAAAGAAATCCTAACCTAGACAATAACTATTCCCCAGGCTGCGGCGCCAAAAACTTGATGCGTGGAAATCGCAACAGGCTTTACCTCTCGAGGGATCTCGAGAAGCTTACAACCCCCACCAGGCAGTGTACCTGATCGTTGTAGTATAGTATAGTGACAAGTACCGGGGGATTGATCGTTCAGCTTAGGAATAGTGTCGCTAGGATTAGAAAGCCTAAATACTAGTTCTAAAGGTGAGGGATGATTATTTTTGTATTTTTATATTTTTATGAAAGCAAGTAAAATCTCGGGTTTTGGAAGAGTGGGCGGAATTAGTTGCTATTCAACTAACCCAATACTAAGATGCAATCAAAATAAAATAGTAAAAATGAAAATAAACTAATTAAACTAAAGTTGTGAGCAGTAATTGGAGAAAATGTGTTTACTTAGATTTCACTACTCCCTAGATATCTTTTACACGTTAATTACTTGTTATAATTGCATGGATGACGGATCGTATTCCTTAATACCATTCATGGGGTGGCACACATAACTCCCCAATTCTATGAGCTCTTATCTCCTCCTACACCATGCCCAGCACAACTATAGGGATTGTAAACAGTGGCTCATGCATTAAATACAACCAATAAAGACCTAGTGCGCCTCGGTTCATGTTTCTTAAGACGTTCAAGCATGTTACCATTTGGAGATCTGCCAGTTTTCTTAAGCCTAACATATAAATCATTCATCCAAAGACAAGAATAAACAAGTAATCAACACATAATCAATATCTAGGTTTCATTAGATCTAAGCAAACACAAAAGAGATCTAGCCTAGCATGATAGAATTAAGACAAGAATAAGATATAGACAACCAACACATAGACATATTGATTGAATTAGAAGAACACTTATCTTGATTAATCATGCAAGGTATCAAGGGGTTGGAACCCTTGAAAAACCTGTAAAGTTACACCAAAATCGTACTTAGGGTTTCTCCCAAAACTCCTCTCTTTAAATGTGAAAAACTAGAAAACTATATATATGAAAATAGGGATGATGGCGTCAAGAACAAAGGTGTGACGCCGTCATCTCGCCGCCAAATACTTCCTCGGACGGCCTTGATCTACTTCTGACGCCGTCAAGGCCTAGGCCGTCACACAAATTACTCTTGACGCCCTGTGTGTGACGCCGTCATCAACTACGGATTTTAATTCTTGGGGTTTGACGCCGTCAGGAAAACTCTTGACGCCTTCATGAACTCTCGGATTTTATTATTGAGATTTGACGCCGTCAGGAAATTACTTTTGACGCCGTCATCTACTGTTCCCAGCATGGAAAATTGAGACTTTGCCGTTTTCTTCACTTTAATGCTCCAAAAACGTCCAAAAGGGCTTATTTTCCAGAATTCACTCTCCAAGTACCTAAAATCACAAAAGGAACGATTTAGGGCAATATTTGATCAAATAAATTCGGATTCGGGCTTAAATGACCCCCTAAAAGTGGTTCATTTTTCGCCTTATCAACTATTATTTTTCTACTCGAACACAATGATTTCTACTATATGCTTACCCGACTATGTTTTATTGTCACTAAGTAACGATTGCCATGTTCAAAGTCCCTATATCTTGAACTATTAGTCACTAGCTTAGTGAGCGTGAATATTGTGAATAGACCTATTGGGATTGACAAATCCCGTTTGTGTTGAACAACCACGAGTTCAAACAAACGCACTATATTTGAGATTTAGAGGTATAATGGCAATATTACCTGGGTAGGGCTTCTATAATGCCAATTTTTTGTTCGATGTTAATGCGTTGGTTGCATGAGCTTAGTGCAATAATAACGGTTTTGTTTTCTAACTATGAATGTGAGATTAATTACCTCACGTTACGATTATTGTGTTCAAACGATTTAACTAAACCTACGAATTTCACTCAACCTTTGTGTTGGCAGTTTTAAGCATGTATTTCATGTCCATGATGTTAGAGGCTGGCACGAAGGAGCACGGATATTCGAGTAGGCTATAAATTTTATTATCATCCGAAAACTCATTTAATGTAATTTGTAAACATGAAACCATCTGGGACCTCATTTTGTAATCTCTGATATTTATATAATTCGAATGATAAGTCTTTTAAAACGACTCAATTAGAGTTCGTTTTCTATTGTTATAACTGTTGTGCCGTCGAGTAACACCCAGTTTGAATTCCGCTGCCTATCACGAAATTGGGGGTGTTAAAAGAGCAAACCACAGCACAACTCCTAGGTGATTGGGTGTCTATTAGCCACAGCTCTCAATGGCTCTGGTACTCCGTCTATGCAAGGTAATTAATGTCTCCCTCCTGGCCAAGCACTCAATAATAAAGAAATTTTCAATCGAAAATACCGGTTAAAGTTGTTCACTTTTGTTTGTCCTGACCCCGTACAGCAAGCAAGTCAGTTGGTGTACAAGGTCGTTGGTGGTGTCAGGAAGAGACGTTTCATCTTTGGGAGGGATTCAAGTCAAATATAAGTTGATCTCAACAGAAATAGACCATGCAAAAGTCCCAAATTTTCCAGTTATCATAATAACCCGGCCCACAGGTCCTCTTAAAACTTTTTCGATGATCGTAACAAGTTTTGTTCCATGATCCATATGCTTTACTTGATTCATTTTTGTTTTTCAAACTTATATTGCTCCTTCTTTGTGCAAAATTCACTACAAATAACGGGAAGAAGCAGTGTTCCCTCCCCGTCTTTACTTTACAGCTAGTTTTACTCGAGACCCAGAATATAAACTAGACATCGTACAATACCGTATAATGAAAATCATTTATGTTATTGTATTATTCTGTGCCAGCATAACAGATTGTAACAACTTTCTAATTTTTAATTTTCTTTTCATTTAGAGCTTCAATAAATGAGAAATTGTGACTGGTATATGATTTGTACCCTTAGCTTTGGTTGTGTATAGAGAAGGAGAATTATGGTCGGTACCAGGAGCATTTAGCCTAGCAAGGAGGAGAATTATATGAGTAATAATTCAAATATATGAAATGACCGTTATGCCCTTTACTAAAAACAAAACAAAACAGTAAATTATGGTTGAGGGACGCATTCAGCCTCAAAATCTCACTCTTTGGACGCCTGGCGACTAAAAAAAAGAAGTTAAAGTGCCCTGTAATGTTTAGTGGAAAGTTTAGGGACCAACGGTGTATTTTTGTCTAAACGTTTGTTTGTGGTCTAGCAACATCTCTTTTCTAAATAAATAATAAAAATTTAATTATTTTTTAAAGATTGGGTTAACGGTAAAGTGATCAGGTGTTTGATCTAAAAGAGGAAAAAAATGATGTGACGCTAATGGCAGAGTAGTCTCGTTATGGGTTGGTTACCATTACTACTAGTCTTATGGTCTAGTGGTCACTAGTTAATGACGACGACTTTACAGTGGACCCCATCATGGAACTTGCTACCATGAAACTTCGTAGCATTTTAAAATGACCCCATCATATGGAACTTGCTACCAAAATGATAAGACCTTTAGTGTCGTTACCCCATGAAACTTCTTAGCATTTTAAAATGACCCCATCAGTAATAAGGAAATAGCTTTTGAAATCTTTGTTCCATTGTCTCTATGTTTACCAGATAAACACCAAAAGATCATATAGTCGAATAAAGAAACAAGATGAACCATGAAATGTAAGCTTCATTAACATCAATCTAAACCTCATTTCATCTCATCTTTAATAATATTACAAGCATTTTTTTTTAATCCAAAACTTGCAGGTTCAGCGGTGAACTCGAAAAGGGAAACTTTATAGGCAACATGGATTTGCTTGCAGATGTTTATGATGCCGTTTTGAAGACTAGTCCTTTGGCTTCTAAGCTTCACACTAGACCTTCCGGTATCCAAGTTTTGGCTTTTGGCTGTAATTCGCCTGATTATACAACGCGGTTTCTTAATGGAGAGTTCAAGTTGGTATCATCAGAAAATCACAAAGTAGTTGACTTTATTTCAACAAAAGTCAACTCAAAATTCTTAATTAACGAAGCTGCCATTGTCTTGTTTGAGCCTCTTTTAGTCGAGCTCAAGGAACTTGAAAATGAGGTATCTTCTTTACTGGAAATTATGATCATCAAGTATTAGTATATGTTGTTCACTTATTCTTATGCATATACTTGAAACTTTTTTATTTGTCAGATTATATATAAACCGTTGATAGTCACAGGACAGTCTGTGGGGGGATATGTTGCCATTCTTTTTGCACTATGGCTGAACTATGTCATAAGTACGAAAGGGTTTGATAGTTCTAAGAAGGCAATCAGGCCGATTTGCATAACTTTCGGTTCCCCCCTTGTTGGTGATCAAACTCTCCAACGTGCCATCTCCGAACGCCCACTATGGAAATCCAATTTCCTGAATGTGGTGTCGAAGACGGATCCTATTCCTAGTTTTCGTTCCTCAAGTGGCGCATACAAGCCTTTTGGTACTTACCTCTTTTGCACACAATCGGGTGGATTCACTTGCTTTGAGGATGATGATGCCATCCTGGAAGTTCTAGGTGCTACAGCCCCATCATCCGCTGGGAACTTACAAATGCAGGATTACGAAAATGATTTGATGTTGATAAAAGAGAAGGTATTGTATCGTGGGGTTTCGGATATGGGTGAATTCAGGTTCAATTCATTGCAGGCAGGAATAAAATTGCAGTTGATGGAAATTGATTTGGTAAATACGAGTGTTTTGATTGAGAAAATAGAGTCGAAACAAGCAAAGATGATAAGGAAGAGGAAGAGACGATACGAGCCTGCAAGGAAGCTAAATGACATGAAGAGAAATATGGTATGCATGGAAAAATACATGATGACAAGGAGCCCGACAATGGGTTACTATGATAGCTACAAGAACGCAAAAGGCATGGAAGACATCAAGGTCCAACAAGATATCATGAAGATTAGACTCTATCTGAACCAATATTGGAGAGATTTTGTCAAAGAAAAGGATCAAATGCCACAAGAGGAAGGTGCTTGGCTCTATAGTGGGACAAACTGTAGGAGAATCATTGAGCCACTACACATAGCCGACTACTATAAGAATGGCAAGAAGAACTACATTGCAGAGAGACCAGACCACTTTAAGTTGTTGGAGAAGTGGTTAAATGAAGATAAGAAGTATTTGAAACCAACTCCTCGAACAAACACTGCTGCTAGACTTACCGAAGAATCTTGTTTCTGGGCACATGTAGAGGAGGCATTAATTTCGTTGAAAGACTTGAGGAATAAAGGGTCAAACAACAATCCAGCCGACACCAAAAAGGAATTAGAACAGTTTGAGGCCTATTTGATGCAGGCAATCAATGACTATTCAGTGTCATCGGATATTTTCTTGGAGGAAAGTAGTTTGATGAAGTGGTGGAGTGAATACAAGACATACAAAGGAGCTTCATATACTTCTCAATTTGCTGAGTACATGAATAGCGGGAGCTACAAATTGTATCAGTAAGGCACCTTGTTCATATATTGAGCAAAGTTATATGAACTTCTTGTGTATGGTTCGTAATCATTCAATTCCATCATCTCATCAAATACTTTTCTTTAAGATCAGATACGCATTTAATGTTTTGTTGTGATGATTGTTTTTATTGATGCCGAGTAGCTATTGTGAACACATATTTGATGCCATGTAATTGTTTTTGCTAATAGCTTGTCATGCATGTTTCCATAAGCACATCGATATATACTGGGCAAAATTTGCTAATAGTAGGAAGTTGTACTTCTGTTGCATGGCTCCAATCAGAGAGTATTCTGTTTTTTTTAGTTCTTTCTTGGTAAATTAAGAACGTCAGATCAATAAATCACCCTGTGTATTTTTTATTTTATTTTATTTTTTATTAAAAAAACAAACGGGTAGGTTCCTGGTTTGTGGGTTTTAATAGGTATGGACTGGACTAATGGCTGGAAGACAATAAAAATGTAGACCAACAAGGCAACAACCAGGCCATTATTGTGGGTTCAATGCAGGTAGTTTGGCAATCCGGTCTAAGGCTTCGTGGTCACCCCTCACCCCTAGAAATAATGAATTTAGTTGTTAGTTAATCTTTGAGTGTTCCCAGATTAGGGTTAAGATAATCAATAAGGTACCGGATATTCACTTGAAATCGTTGTATCACTTTCCAATAGAAACTATTCGACCCTATGCCTGGGTTACACGAATATCTCTATGGGATAAGACCAAGTGATGTTCTTGTTTTAGGCACAAATCAAGAACAAAAACTTATTCAAGTATTTAGGGTTTGTGTTGATCGTATTCATGCAGAATGTTGTGACCTCTATTTATAATAGAGAATACTCAAACCTTAGCCCATGAAATTATGTATAATTAACGGCCCATTAATTATATCATAATATTTTCCATAATAGTAGGAATCAGTTGTTAAACCCAAGCAGTACTTCGAAGAAGCAGTACTTTGAACAAGCAGTACTTTGAATCCACTAGCAACAGAATCATAACTGCTAGCAGCAGAGTCAGATTCACACTAGCAGCAGAGTCCACTGTCAGCAGGATCCACTAGCAGCAGAGTCCTACTAGCAGCAGAATCTTTTCATAACCACTATTGAGTCAGGGGATTCAGTGACCAAATGGGTGTACACTCCATACCTCCAAACCCATTACCAGGTGTGAATTAATCCCTCAAGTGCACTAAATTTTCCAACAATCCTCCCCAAATTTAGTTCACTTCCTTTGCATGAAAAAATAAACACAAAACAAAACATATGCATAAATGAAAATATCTTGAAGATTGAATTCTCATCTTAGTACATTACACGTTCAAATATTCGAGAATCAGGGTGTTCTAAGAATTGAACCCTTCAACCCATTTGAATACCTGAAGATAAAATACACATACATTTTCAAACACTTAAATAAACCTGACACTATACAAGCCATGTGTCCATATCCAATTCATAAATGTTGTAAAAGCTAAAAGTCCAAAGCTTACTATAGCGGCAAAACTTCAACATTTACATAGGTGGTTCCTCTTTATTCATGCTCCTGCTTAGCACTTTTTCAAAGAAAAATAACCATTAAGAAGTTATGACTTCATCCTCCTTTCCAGCAGGTTCCAAGCACAAACCTTGGGATGTTTGTAAAACATGTGCTCCAGTCCACTAAATGTTCAGCTTTCCACATTGAACTCAGCTCCCAAGTTTCCTCATGAGGGAGTTGGGTGTCTTTGCATTCAGTGACTAAGTTGGACTTAAACCCATCCCTTTAGCAGACTTTAAAACCAAGTCTCTAGCCAAACCCTTCGTCAAGTGATCAGCTAAGTTTTGTTGAGATTTAACAAACTCTATAGATATCACCCCATTCATGATAAGCTCACGAATCATGCTATGCCTAACACCTAAGTGTCTAGACTTCCCATTGTACATCTGGCTATAAGCCTTTGCCAATGTAGCAGCACTATCACAACGGATAGAAATAGGTGCTATAGGTTTAGGCCACAATGGAATCTCAAGAAGCAAGTTTTTCAACCATTCAACTTCTTTGCCAGCAGCTGCTAAAGCCACAAATTCAGATTCCATGGTTGAACTGGTGATGCAAGTTTGTTTCTTGGATGCCCAAGAAATTGCACCTCCACCAAGTAGGAATACCCAGTCACTAGTAGACGAATTGTCTTCAGTGTTACTGATCCAACTTGCATCAGTGTATCCTTCTAATACTAAAGGATAACCAGTATATGAGAGACTATAATCCATAGTTCTCTTCAAATACTTAAAAACCCTCTGAATTGCTTGTCAGTGATGAGCACTAGGATTACTAGTAAACCTGCTCAGTTTACCCACAACAAAAGCAATATCAGGTCTTGTACAAGTCATGGCATACATCAAGCAGCCAATCACCCTAGAATACTCAAGTTGAGATACAGCTTTACCAGTATTAGGCATTAGCTTCTCACTTGTATCCATGGGAGTACTCACTGGAGTACAATCAAAGTAATTAAATTTCCTTAACACCTTCTCAATGCAATGAGACTGAGAGATAGAAATTTTGTTACTTTCATGTTTAATCCTAATACCAAGGATAACATCAGCTTCCCCCATATCCTTTATGGAGAACTTTGATGACAAAAATTCCTTTGTAAGGTCAACTTGATTTTGGTCAGTGCCAAAAATGAACATGTCATCAACATATAGACAAATGATGACTCCTTTACCAGATTCATCAAATTTGCTATATACACATTTGTCAGCCTGATTAAGTAAATAACCACTAGACAAAACCACTTCATCAAACTGTTGATGCCATTTCTTAGGTGCCTGTTTTAGTCCATAAAGAGACTTAATCAGTTTACACACCTTGTTTTCATTGCCAGGCATGATGAAGCCCTGAGGTTGGTTCATATAAACTTCCTCATCTAAGTCACCATTTAAGAAAGCTGTCTTCACATCCATCTGATGAATAATCAGATTGTGAATTGATGCCAAAGCAATCAGCAATCTTATGGTACTGATACGAGCCACTGGAGCATAAGTATCAAAATAGTCTATTCCTGACTTTTGTCTAAAGCCCTGAATAACTAGTCTTGCCTTGAACTTTTCAACAGTTCCATCTACCTTCATTTTTTTTTTGAAAATCCATTTGCTACCTAGAGGTTTGCAACCAGGTGGTAGATCAGTCAACACATAAGTGTTAATGCCCATGATAGAGTCCATCTCATCATTAATTGCTTCTTTTCAGAAAGCAACATCCTGGCACTTCATTGCTTCTTCAAATGTTTTGGGATCATCCTCAACAATGAAGCAATAGGAGTATTGGTCAGAGACCTCATTCCTTGTACCTTCAATTAAATATAATTGAAACTCAGGTCCAAATGACTTTGGAGTCCTGATCCTATTGCTCCTTCTGAGCTCAGGTTCAGGTTGTTGTTCCACAACCTCATCAGGGACCTGAGATGATAAATAATCAGGAACCTCTGATACACCAATGTCATCAGTTCCATTTGGAATCCTTTGACTTAGTCTAGGGGCTGATGAGAATCTATTCTCATCAAAGAGTGCATCCCTTGATTCAATTATAGATTTAATTGAAACAGATTCATTAGGTTCAATAACATAGAACCTATATGCCTTGGAATGCTCAGCATATCCAACAAAGATGCATTCAATGCCTCTTTCACCCAAAGTTTTCTGCTTTGGATCAGGGAGTCTTACAACAGCCCTACAACCCAAAACCCTGAGATAATTCATGTTGGGTTTCTTTTTAGTCCAGAGTTCATAAGGGGTAACCTTGTTCCTTTTATTGGGAACCCTATTTAGTAAATAGCAAGCTGTTAACATAGCTTCACCCCAGAACCCTTGACTCATCCCTGAATAGGACAACATGGAATTAACCATCTCCTTCAGCACCCTGTTTTTCCTTTCAGAAATACCATTTTGTTGAGGAGTATAAGGGGCAGTCGTTTCATGGATTATACCAACAGACTAAAAATACATAGTATCCATGTACTCACCTCCCCTATCAGTCCTGAATCTTTTGATTAGAGATCCTTGTTGCAATTCAACTTCAGTTTTAAATACTTTAAATTTATCTAATGCTTCATCCTTAGTATGTAAAAAATAAACGTAACAAAACCTAGAAGCATCATCAATAAAAGTCACAAAGTATTTCTTGTTCCCTAAAGAGGGAGTAGCATGTAGATCACATAGATCATTATGAATCAGCTCCAAAACTTCAGTTTCACGTTTTACACTTTGAAATGGTTTCTTAGTTATTTTGGTCATCATGCAAGTTTTACACTTTTCAGTGTCCATATCAAATGCTGGAATTAACCCATCCTTAGACATATCTCGCATTCTTTTAAAGTGTACATGGCCAAGTCTTGCATGCCATAAGGTTGAATCATTAAGTTTAGAGGTTGAAATAAAAGCAGAATTAACAATATCATAAACAATATTAAGTCTGAACATTTGATTACACAAATAACCAAAACCAATAAACACACCATGTTTAGATAAAATTAGATTTAATCACTTGTTTATAACCACAATTATTCAAAACACTACTAGAACCCAAGTTCTTCCTGATATTAGGAACATGTAAAACATTAAATAAAGAAACAATCTTTCCAGAACTAAACTTCAAATCAACACATCCTTTTCCATGCACCAGGGCAGTTGACTCGTTTCCCATATGAAGAATAGAACCATCATTCATTGATTCATAGGTCTTGAACCAGCTTCTATCTTTACACACATGAATTGTTGCTCCAGAGTCAACCCACCACGCAACATCATCATCCTGCACAAAATATATTTCAGATATATATGTAACATAATAAATCTCAAAAGACTTATTAAATATATTCTGACCTTTCAGAGAATTGGTGTTACCATTCCCTCCACTTGTGCCTGATCCATTGGTTTTATTGCCAATCTTAACACCTTTACAATCCTTCCTGTAGTGTCCAGTTTTACCACACTTCCAACAAGACACTTTTTGTTTCTTGTTAAGATCAGATTTGGTGTTATCTTGATGCTTACGCTTGCCCTTGTTGTCATTGTTCCTGGAGGAGTTGTTATGCTCCACCATATTGACAACTGATGGACCAGTAGCATTGCTACTCTTTGGCTTATCAATGTCTTGTGCTTTTAGTGAATCCTCAATGCGCAAGTGACTGCCCAACTCAACAAGAGTTAACTCCTCCTTCTTAGGTTTCAGCATATGCTTGAAATCTTTCCAAGAAGGAGGTAGTTTATCGATTATACAAGAGACTGAAATAGCCTTATCCATGTTCATCTTGTTTTGTGTGAATCGACCAAGTAAACTAAGAAGTTCATTGTATTGTTCCATGACAGGTCTAGAATCAACCATTTTGTAATTGTTAAAATCACTTACAAGGAACTTCTTACTTGATGCATCCTCAGTCATATATTTGGCTTCCAAGGAATCGCATAGTTCTTGAGTAGATTCAACATTCTGATAAATATCAAATAAAGAATCAGACATACAATTGAGAATTAAACCCCTGCAGACATAGTCATCATTCTCCCAATTGCTTCTTGCCCTTATCTGTTCCATAGTAGCATCATCCCCAAAATCTTCAGGAATAGCAGTAGTCAGAACATACACCACATTCATGCTTGACAACAAGAAGTGCATCTTCTTTTGCCATCTTCTGAATTCAACACCTTCAAACTTTTCCAACTTGGAAAAGTTAGCAGCCATTTGTCTCATAGCAGCAGCCATTGATTATCACAAATAGTTTCTATTGATTGTTAGTTAATTACTGTTTGAGTGTTCCCAGATTAGGGTTAAGATAATCAATAAGGTACCGGATATTCACTTGAAATTGTGGTATCACTTTCCAATAGAAATTATTCGACCCTATGCCTGTGATGCGTGGGAATTGCACCAGGCTTTACCTCTCGAGGGATCTCGAGAAGCTTACAACCCCCACCAGGCAGTGTACCTGATCGTTGTAGTATAGTATAGTGAAAAGTACCGGGGGATTGATCGTTCAACTCAGGAATAGTGTCGCTAGAATTAGAAAGCCTAAAAACTAGGTCTAGAGGTGAGGGATGATTCTTTTTGTATTTTTATATTTTATGAAAAGCAAATAAAAATCTCGGGTATTGGAAGAGTGGGCGGAATTAGTTGCTAGTCAACTAACCCAATAACTAAGATGCAATCAAAATAAAATAACAAAAATAAAAATAAAGTTAATTAAACAAATATGGTGTGAACAATAAATGGGAGAATTGTGTTTACTTATATTTCACTACTCCCTAGATATCTTTTACAGGTTAATTCTTTGTTACAGTTGCGTGGATGACGGGTTATATTCCTTAATACCAATCGTGGGGTGGCGTACGTACTTCCCCAACTCTATAAGCTCCTACTTCACTCCTATGTCGAGCCTGAAAGAAGCTCCTAACATGGGATCACTAGAATTCGCTCATGCATTAAATACAACCATAAAAACCTTAGTACGCACTGGTTCATGTTTCTTAAGACGTTCAAGCATGTTACACAATGGAAGTCTGCCAGTTTTCTTAAGCCTAACATCGAAATCATTCATCCATTACAACTATAAACAAGCAATCAACCTATAATCAACATCTAGGTTTCATTACATCTAAGCAAACACACAAGAGATCTAGCCTAGCATGTTAAAATTAAGACAAGCGTAAGATATATTCAAACAACACATAGACATATTGAATGAATTGAAATGATACTTATCTCAATTGAACATGAAGGGTTTCAAAGGGTGAAAACCCTTGAAAATACTGTTAAAAACGAGCTAAGGTTTATTCAAGTCGACCCTAAAATTCTCCTCTCTTTAGAATGAAAATTACAAAGACTATATATAGATTTACTAAGGTGACGGCATCAAGAAGAAACTTCTGACGCCGTCAACCCGCCGCCCAAAATATTCTCGGACTGCCTAGATCCAAATCTGACGCCGTCATGTGTATTGCTGCTCCGGGCCGTCACCACTTTTACTCTTGACGGCCTTAATTTGACGCCGTCACGTTTCCACTGGGCCGTCACCACTTTTGTTCTTGACGCCGTCATAAAATTGCTCTTGACGACGTCAGGTACTGTTCCCAGCAAGGAAAATTAAGACTTTGCCGTTTTCTTCACTTTTATGCTCCAAAAACGTCCAAAATGCTTCCTTTTTCAGAATTCACTACCAAAGTACCTAAAATCACAAAAGGGACGATTTAGGGCAATATTTGATCAAATAAATTCAAATTCCGGCTTAAATGACCCCCTAAAAACGGATCATTTTTTGCCTCATCAGCCTGGGTTACACGAATATCTCTATGGGATAAGACCAAATGATGTTCTTGTTTTAGGCACAAATCAAGAACAAAAACTTATTCAAGTGTTTAGGGTTTGTGTTGATCGTATTCATGCAGAATGTTGTGACCTCTATTTATATTATAGAATACTCAAATCCTAGCCCATTGAATTATGTATAATTAACGGCCCATTAATTATATCATAATACTTTCCATAATTGTAGGAATCAGTGGTTAAACCCGAGCAGTACTTCGAAGAAGCAGTACTTTGAATAAGCAGTACTTTGAACAAGCAGTACTTTGAACAAGCAGTACTTTGAATCCACTAGCAACAGAATCATAACTGCTAGCAGCAGAGTCAGATTTACACTAGCAGCAGAGTCCACTGTCAGCAGGATCCACTAGCAGTAGAGTCCTACTAGCAGTAGAATCTTTTCATAACCACTATTGAGTCAGGGGATTTAGTGACCAAATGGGTGTACACTTCGTACCTCCAAACCCATTACTAGGTGTGAATTAATCCCTCAAGTGCATTAAATTTTTGAACATTAGTTAGCAAAGCATATACATCATTTATATATGCCTATATAGCGTTATCAAGGTGTTGATGGTTGAATAGGATGCGGGTCTTGTACTCTGTTTGATAGCTTAATTTTGGGTTTCATTGCAACATCTGAGCTTCAATTCACAATAGAAACAAAGCCGTTCAAACCCCAAATTAAATTACTTTATTAGCGGCATTGTTTGGTTTATGCTAAACCGAAGTAACTATATAAAATTGTTGTTTGTGATTTATATATAAATTGGTTAGTTACTGCTGGAAAATATATACAGTACTTTTGGTTTAAAAAATACAGGTAAACATGAGTGTAGTAGCTACTATGTTCTCAGGCAAGTTCAAAATATCAAGATTGTTGTTTGTGTGCATATAAAAGATAAAACAAAACTAATTAGTCTTTTGTGATGGCTATCAAATTGAGTATTCATTGTCGATCACATATTTTAATTGCTTAAAATATAGAAATATATTAGTGACTTGTTCTTAAGAAGAAAGGACGCTGGTGACTATGAAAAACTTCAATCCATCCTCTGTATCATCTCACAAGTAAAAGCCCAATAGCTCCTTGAAGCAAACCAACATCGAAAACGTGTAATTAAGCTTCATTTTAATCTATCAAAAACTCATCTTATAGAGATTTGATAGAAATACAAGATCTTGAAAACGGTAACTAGTTGAGATATTTTATTAATTGTTTGAGTACTAACGAAGTTAGGAGTATTATTCATAAGAACTTGCAGGTTCGGCAGTTAAATCTAACTGAGTTACTGAGCAAATTTTTGGCCAGCACAGATTTGATTCAAGAAGCATATCATGCGATTTTGGAGACTTCTTCCACTTACCGAATTCACACCAGTCTGTCACGGTTAACTATTTTGGCTTTAAGCTGTTCTCCTGATTACATTACTCGATTTCTTAATGGAGAATGTGATCTTGTTTCATCAAGAGATCACAAAATCATTGACACCCTTCATTTTCCATTAACAGAGCTTCTATTGACTTGTTTGAGAGTCTTCCCTTCGAGCTCAAGGAGCTCCAAAATGAGGTTTCTTTTCTTTCGTACCCAATTTGTTAATTCAGATTAATGTATTACTAAATTCTAAACAATTTCAGTTGTTTCAAAACATTTTAACTTTTCGAAACTTCTTGACTTTTTGTCTTTTCGAAACATTTTGACTTTTCAAAAGTTTTCGAAACTTCTTGATTTTTTGTCTTTTCGAAACATTTTGACTTTTCAAAAGTTTTGAAAACATTTGTCTTTTCGAAAGTTTTGGCATTTCGAAACTTCTTATACAAGAAGTTTTGAACACTACTTCATTTTGACGTACGTTTTTTCGAAAATAGGTGATTTCCACGTTTCTAGACCTGAAATTACGAACCAACTGTTACAACTCTTTCAAATCAACCTATCGATAGTTTCTAACAACATTTGTCACTCTCAAATACATCATATAGACATTTCGAAACTTTTATGAACACACCTAATTCAAATTCAACACAAGTCGTAATGTTTATTCAGTTAAGTTTGGGCGTGAGCTTATTGAGTGATTCTAAGCAAAACCTAACCAATTAATTGGACTCAAATAATCATAATCAAAAACCCCCAATTTCGTCATAAACCCTAATCATTCGAAATCAATCACACGTGTTTCAGGATTCAATTAAGTGAAAGAAACATGATGAACATCAAATAATGAACATTTCCCACCCTAGTTTTCAAAATTCGACCATAAGGGTTTATGGGTCTAATTAACTGATAGATACAGGTTTATAATGACCTTACGAATTCGAAGATTATTGCTTAGATTGTTCAAACGATTTTGGATCGTAGATGAAGTAGTTGTGGTGGTAATAAATTTTTGCATGTGTAGTAAATGTGGTTGATTTTTTTTTTTTTTTTTTTTTTTTTTTTTTTTTGGGTTAAAAATTTAGATCTTTCAACCTTTGACATTTTTAGTCCCTTAACTGAAACAATTTGCACCGTTAGTCCTTTCTTGATGAAATTTAAGCACAGGTTATCTTTTGTAATACCAAATTTAATACTCCCCCTCAACATAGGAAATAGGAAAAATTTTGAGATTGAGGAAGGTATTACAAGGAAATTTATACCAACTTTTAAACAAACAACATCTTTTTTTATATATGCCAAAACTACTATTATTAATAGGAACAAAAATATCAAAATGAAGGCACGGCTTCACGAGTTACTATAGATGAAAATAAATACACAAGATTATGAATATAGCGATGACACATGTAATTCCTATTTAAAGTTTATAAGAATATCCAGAACAAAAAAAAAATCAATGGTCATTATGTGCTATTAAACATGTATAATATCTAGAATAAGATATTAATAGTTAAATTTAACCAACATCAAACTCAACACCATGTTAGTAAAACAAAGTCAAATACTTTGTCAAATAAAAATGTATGCAAAATATTTTTTGATGTTAATACATAATTAATGAAAACTTCACGTAGAACCTGCGCGTGAACGAGTTTTGTAACTATATAAATATAAAAGATTTTTTTACATAATATTATAAAACAAATTATTTAAGAGTGTCATGTATGCACGGGTTTAAAAACTAGTAATATTGAGGAGGCGTTTTTTTGGGGGTATTGGAATCAAAAAGTAACATTCATAGTCATTCTAAGTGTTTGATTGTAGATTTATTGCCAAAGTATGATTTCAAGAATGATAAATTAGGGGTGAGCATCGGTCCAAGACCGGATCGGACCGACAAGACCGAAGACCAAATTAGCCAAAAAGCCAAGACCGAAGACCAGACTGAATGTGGTCGGTCCGGTCTCGATCGGTCCGGTCCAACAAGGCCAAATAATCGGTTTGTGGTCCGGACCGGACCGAGGACCGAATTAGCCAAAAAGCCAAGACCGAAGACCGGACCGAATGTGGTCGGTCCGGTTCGGTCCGGTCCGGTCTCGGTCGGTCCGGTCCGTTCGAGTCATTTGCTCAGCCCTATGATAAATGCATACCATTAGGGAGTGGTGACTTTTGTTAACAATTCACATGGAGCCCGCAAATTTTATTAGTTCCCCACAAAATTAAAGGAATTTGAGCATTTAAATTGACTCAGTAAATATGATACCGATACCTAAAATTTTATACTAAACAACAATAATGTCCCCAATCCCATACAACTCTCTAATCAAAGTCATACCTTTAGTGATTCCGAATAACGTATCAAACACACGTTTGAGTGATAAAATTTCGAAAACTTAGTAATGCACACACTAACTCGAACCGAGTCTATAAATTCTAATAGCTTGAGTCAACTTTAGTTAATAACAATTTGACAAGTAGCATAACTTCGCAAGAAATTGTCAACACGTTCGAAGCATATTCAATTTAAAAAGATAAGTTGAAAGTGACTAACAAGTTTGACATTTGGGCCGACTTTTGATGAAGATTAGATACCAGATTACTAAGAACTAAAATCGATCGCTACTATAGAGTTTAAAAAATGAGGTTCAATTCAAACCCGAGGTTTTGCCTGACTATGGAGATGTCATTTGTTGAAGCAAAACGGTCTTTAGCTAAACATGTTAATGACATAAAATGCCCTATTCTACTTATATATTTTTAGAACTTTTATGTTAATTGTGTAGTATTTAATATCGGGTTACTTATTTGAATAGCTTAGTGATGATTAGCACTTTCCTCTTATTAAAATTTTAAATTTTCCGCAATTAAATTTTAAGTATTACAAGTAAAAGAGCACTAACAAAAATTTAAAGCACAAATACATTTATTTAACACATACAATTAAAACACTATTTATATTACACATTCACTAAAATATACAATCATTTTATCACATGGTACAATCTAATCAAGCTACTAAGCCAAACACTAAAAAAAAAAAAAAAAAAAAAAAAAAAAAAAAAAAAAAAAAAAAAACGCGCAACTTATTCGATTGTTGTACTTATAAAATATCGTTAAGCATTTGATATACTGATTAGTTGCCCTTAACGGACATGCGGACACGCTACTAGATATTTGGTGCCTTTAACATTTATTTTAGGGTACCCGCCGCGCAACGCGTGGGTGCCCTAGTAGTAATAACTAAAGTAGTAAATCCCTAGAACGAGTATAATAGTTAAATGAAGAAAACTTTATAACTTAGAAATGTAAAAGTTTATAATGAAGAAAACTACGTAAAATGTAATGTTACAATACATAAAATAGTGCAAATGCGGTTTTCCATGGTTAAAATTGCTATTGCTTTTAGGGTGCTTGGTATGATGGTATGAAAAATGAGAAAATGACTTATTTTGATATAATTGTTTGATTGGTGGGCTAATTTCTAAAACTAAGAATGAAACTTATATGACTAAGAACATCTCATACCTACCAAGGATAATGGGTTTGTAAACTTATAACCATTCCCACACTCATGGTAACTTCCCTTTACAAACCAAAACATCGGAATTTAATGTAATAGTCTATTGATAATCAAACGAGCGAAACAAGTAACAAAAAAGAAAAACAAAGCGAAAACTTTATGCAAATTATCAAATCAAATACAGTTCTATTAAATACAAAATTCAAATTTAAAGGTACCAAATCTTAATTTCAAAGTACAATATATATATATATATATATATATATATATATATATATATATATATATATATATATATATATAGGGTAAGGTTCTAGAGAAAAGTGCAATTCATTAGAAAAATGAGAAAAAAAGTTATAGGGTTTAATTTGAAACATCTCAAACTTCAGGGGTATGTCTTGAAACATGCCCCCACCCCACCCCACCCCCCACCCCCCCTCCCCCCGGAAAAAAAAAATCCCGCAAAAAAAAATTTTTTTGGAGCAAAAAAAATTTTTTTTTTTTTGGCCAAAAATTTTCCCGTCAAAAATTTATAACCCTGATGCACATTTTTTTTTAGTGCATCTCAGTTATAAAAATTGGTGCATCTCAGTTATAACTATGATGCACCAATTTTTATAACTGAGATGCACTAAAAAAAAAGGTGCATCAGGGTTATAAATTTTTGACGGGAAAATTTTTGACCAAAAAAAAAAAATTTTTTTTTGCCCCCAAAATTTTTTTTTTTTTGCGGGAATTTTTTTTTTTTTTTTGGCGGGTGGGTGCGAATTTACAAAACCTCCTTAAAGAATGAAGGAAAATACAATTAGGTCCCTGTAGTTTGATGTGAAAAAAAGAAGGGGCTGATTTGTACACTTTTCTCACTTTTCTACCAAAATGAGTTTTTTTCATGATCTCATATATATATATATATATATATATATATATATATATATAAAAGAAACCAATGACCTAATTGTCAATTCTAACCTACTCAAAAAAAATAATAAATAAATTACTTAATGTACCTTAGAACTTAAGACACTTTTTCCTTACAATTTCAAACGTGACTTGAACTCCGAAGCTTTTTCTAAATCATATTGAAATTTCAAATACTGGCCTAATTCAAAAGAAACGACCAATTCCTAAAAAGTCAGAAACAATTATTTAGAAATAATGAGCTCAAATAGCATTTACTTGTCCAACAATATTCAAAGTCGTAAGGTGCCCGGGTCTTCCTTCAACTTGCTCAATAAATAATTATTCGAATCTTAAAGACAATAATTAAGTTTCCTTGCAATTTTCTTCATTATAAAAGGCTCAATATAAAAAGAAGAAAAAAGATTCCTAAACAAGTCAAGAAATTTATAAAGACGATGATCGAAAACATGTAAGTTTCGTTGTTTTTTTTTTTTCTTCCCCCATTAATCTTAAGCACACATGAAAATGGGTTATAATTTTAGCAATATAACGAGGTTCATAAAGTCTATCTTTCGATTAAAAAAACATGCAGATTTTGCAGTGAAGTCGAGCTAGGCGCTTTTCTGGGCAGCTTAGATATCATTTCAGATGCTTATGGAGCAATTTTGGAGACGTGTTCAGATTATCAGTTTCACATCCGTCCTTCTGGGTTGCACGTTTTGGCTTTCCAAGGTTCGGATGATTATACTCGACGGTTTCTTGAGGGAGAGTGTGGTTTGGTTTCCTCAAAAGACCTCAGTGTGGTTGAGTTTATTTACAGCGGAGTCAAGGCTTCATTCTCCATTAACAAAGCTGTTGTTGAGTTCTTTGAGTATCTCACTAACCACCTCACTGAATTCGAAAATAAGGTATCTTTTCCCTAATTCTACCAGATCTAAAAATGTCTATATCTCATCAAGCCCAAAATTTTATTCTAAAGCTAGTTGGTTTTTTGATGTGACCTTGTTTGTACTTATGTGTTGGGCTTGATATGATGACGCTAGAATATGTTCATATGGCGTTGATATATATTTGTTTTTCAGCATATACATAGTCCGTTGGTCGTCACTGGACAATATCTAGGGGGATACCTCGCCATTCTTTTCACGATATGGCTGCAACGTACCATAGACGAGAAAGAATCGGATGGTAATAAAAATAACAAAAGGCCAATTTGCATAACTTTTGGTACCCCCCTCGTTGGTGATGAAGCTCTTCAATGTGCCATCTCTGATCGCCCAAAATGGAAATCCAGTTTCCTAAATGTAGTCTCAAAAGATGATCATATTGCTAGTTTTTTTTCATCAAACAGCAGATACAAGCCTTTTGGTACCTTCTTGTTTTGCACGGAATCAGGTGGGCACGCGGCTTTTGAAGACCATGAGGCAATCCTAGAGGTTTTAGACTTAATGGCGTCATCAAATACAGGAAACTACCAAATGCACGATTATAAGAACATTTTGAATTCTATCACAAGTAAGGCGTTGTATCGTGGGGTTTCCAATCCAGTAGGAGAATTCAATATGAGTTTGCTAAGGGAAGGAATTACATCACAGTTTAGAGAAGTTGGTTTATTGGATAATTTATCAAAGGATCTGATTGATAAAATGGTCAGTAAACAAGAAAACAAGAAGAAAACATCCATGCCTAGGATGAGCCTAAATAGAATGAAGGAAAGCATGGCAAACATCGAAGGGTACATATATAGCAGGCGATCGAAAGGGGGTTACTATGATTGCTACAAGAACGAGCGAAATAGAAATGAAATTGAAGGTGTTAATTTAGTTATTAGGCATCATGTTATCCTGAACAAGTATTGGGAGGAATCTGTAGAAATAAATAGTCGAATGCCACACAAAGAAGGTGCTAATTTGCGTCAGTGTTGGCTATATAGTGGAAACAACTATAAGAGGATGATTGAACCACTAGATATTGCTAAACACTACAGAAAGTTCGAGACAAGCTACATCACAACGACAAGATCTAATCACTATAAGTTATTAGAGAAGTGGTGGGATGATGAAAAGAAGGATCTGAATCCAAATGAAAAAGTGAAGGCTCCTAATCTCAACGTTGATTCTTGCTTTTGGGCCCATGTAGAGGAAGCAGTGCTTGCATTAAGAGACTTAAAGAATGGCTGCTCGAGCAGGAATAGAGAAGACATCAAGCATGAATTAGAACATTTTATGGCATATGTGATGCATTCAATCAATGATTACTTGGTATCATCGGATATATTCTTGGAAGGAAGCAGTTTGATGAAGTGGTGGAATGAGTATAACACATACAAAAGAGGTTTGTGTGAATCTGAGTTTTCTCAATACATGAAAAGTGGGCGTTATAAATCGTATCAGTGACTCCGATTAAGCTTGTTTAATGTGGAAACGGTTAATAAATTAAGTTTGTCTTGGTTTTATTGATAATGTACTGGCAGGAGCTGCGGGCACCCTGTAATTTAATTTTTTTGATTAATAATCTATTTTATTTGTACGTTTTTTGGCAATAGCTTTACTGATTAGTTTTTTATGGCAAAAGTTTGATGAAATTTTGCTTTGTTTGTATTATTTTATTTATTATTTATTTTATGTTTTTGTTTAGTAGTTTGCTTGGTTTGTACAATATGTGAACATATTTTAGTTTATTATTTTATTTTTGACGGATATCAAAAATTTCGTTTAGCTCGTGTCCGTTCGGGCTCGAACCCATTTGACCCGTGCCCGTTCGGGCTCGAGCCCATTTGGCTCATTGCCCGTTCGGGCTTAAAAATTTGTATAATATGCTTTATTATTTGTATTAGTGACATTTAATGCATGAATTGTGTTTAAGTTGGTTGGACAATCTATTTATCTATTTTATCTAATATAATAAGGTTTTGTACAAGTCCTATTAAGCATCCCGCCTTAAAAATTCGTTTAATGCTCTGATGTGGAATTCCTTATTTAGCTTCAAGGTACAACACCACAATGCAGCCCTGCATAACACTTGAGTCTTTAATATTCCAAATCATTGTTCCTCTTCAAGATTCTTAATTTTGTAAAGTATTAACACCACCTCCATCACTTCCTCCCTACGTTTCAATTTCACTTATTTTTGTCAAGCAATAAATGATTCGTAACAACTTCTACAATACTCTTCTATATGCTCCAATATTAATTCAAAATCAATTTCAGTTCTTCCATTAAGCCAACGATTTAAAAAACATATCCAATTCAAAACACCATTAATCCTAATAATAAGTTTCATTGATTCAAAAACGCACATACAAATCTTCTAATACATCATCCGATTGGTAAGTATTTGCATCTATTCAAGTTTTTTTAGGGTTTTGATTTAAATCTCATAGTATAGCTATTTTTGTGATGCAGATATCTAAAAGAGAAACCAGGAAGGAAATGAAGAGCACACATTGTTGTCAATGAAGGTAAATTTCTTACAATTTGAATGAGAGATTGGTTGTTTTGTTTATGGGTGTTAATGCACAAAGGCTATTTAATAATTTGTGTGTATTTTTCTTTTGTGATGATTAATTATAATATGTGAATAAATTATTGAAGCCCTTATTAACTCGAATTATATTGATTTTTTTTTATGAAACCATGATAATTTCTTTTTTGATTATGCAGGTTAAATTCAATACGATTCACATTCAAAAAAATTTGTGCAATCTTCCTCTACAAGCTCCTTCCTCGATCATTTACATCATCCTTTGCATCTATAGGCGTTACATGTAGAATGTGATTGAGGAAGATTAACCAGGTTTTACATGTTTTATCTCTTTTCATCCTTCAATTTAATTGATAGTAGATGATATGCATTGATGAAAATGGTTATTTGTAGTTTATGTTCTATGTGTGTGTCTTATGCACACCAACTGCTTGATAAATTGTGTTTGTGTAATTGTCATTTGTAGGGGAAAATAGAGCACCTGATGATTTATTATAACCAAGAGATGATGTTAATTTCCAAGCACATGTTCAAAAGTACCCTAATGCTTCGAATTTATAGTCTTTAAGGTGTGTGTTCCAAGCACATTGCTTAATCTAATGATATAAGAATTTTATTACTAATATTGTTTTGTGACCCATTATAGTTGATGCTTTTTTGCAGACAAGCAAATCTAAAATCTTAAGATGTGATAATATTAATGAAACTCTAGGGTATAATGCCTAAAAAATCTCGAGTAAGACCAACTATAACTTGCTTTGTCATTCTTCATCTTCTCATGTTGTGTTTCATAGTAATGATATTTGCTTTTGTTTTGTCATCTAACACATATGTTTAAATATGAACTGGTGTAATTAATTTGGAAGATTACATGGGGCTTATAAGTTGTTCGATGAAATTAAAAAGATAGATTTTGCTTATGTTTATTGGTTATTCATTCCAATCAACACGTGTTTTAAACTTTCATTCGTAAGTAAATTTTTGATGACCATATTGATGACCATATGGTGCTCATAACTTGATCATTTCCAACTTAAACTTAGAGAACACTTTATTATCTTTACCTTTGATGATTTGTTAAAAAAGTTTGTTTTCATTGTTGAGATCATAGGGTAGTGTTTGATTGTTAAAAAAGTTTGTTTTCATTGTTGATGACCATGAGTAGTGTTTGATTGTTAAAAAAGTTCTAATTGTTATTGGTTATGAGCTGTTCAAAGTGGGTTTGTTTTCATTGTTGAGACCATATTTGATGGGCAAGGAGATTGTCCAATACCAACAATTTTGAGAGGATATCTGGTAATGGCGGACTAAGAGTGTGTACTTCAAAGGTGTGCCTTTGTTGCTTATTATTTTTAAAATGAAATTATGATATACAAACGGTAAACTGTTTTAAAGCCCAAACAGGTTATGGGGTGAGGCGCATTTCCGAAAGATCTTATTTAGGGGGTGTTTGTTTTAGCTTATTTTTCTGGCTTATGAGATTTTGGCTAGGGGTGTTTGCGATTGCTTCTTTATTATGCTTATCAGTTGCCACCGCTATGCCAACTACCTAAGCCAAATTAGTATATTACTAACTTTTCATTTCGAGAATTATGTGTCATGAAAATTATTAACCAAACAGGCATTTAATTCTTATCCCTCCCTTCCCTTGAATGCAGGGATCTTAGAACATGCTTTATTTTCACTTAAGCAATAGCTGCAATAAAAGAAGGTGGTAGTGCTGGCTTGCAGGACAGGTAGATAACATGGAAGATGAAAAGAAATCCAGGACACATGCCAACGATAAATAGCTGCTTACTTAAAACTTTTAAGTATGGCTCATTGTGATTTTACTTTGCTATTAATAATTCAGGTGTGTTTCGGAGTATTTTAAATTGCTGAATTCAGGGGTGTTTGGATTTGTCTTTATAGCTGAATACATAGGTGTTTGGAACTATTTTTTATATCAATTTTTATACAAATTTCTGTCTTCATGAGTTTTTTTAGGTTATGTTTTATGTGTGAGTGGTCAAATAGGTTAAGATAATATAGTTAACTAAAATAAAATGGCTCAACAGGTCGAGCGGATTGGAATTCGATGTGCCCTCCAAGTTTTCCATCGACGGAGGCTGTAAAGGAAGCGAACCATGGTTATGAGCAGCAGGAGATGCCATCACTTGCATAAATGTGGAAGGGGTAGGGTATACATACGCTGAACCTATTGCACTACTGGTACGTTCCTATCTTATCATTTTCATTGGGTTCCAAGCAGCCAGGTCACCGCATCTACCACTGGGCTGGCCATCACCTGTATTGGAATGAGAATGTGATTTTATCTTTGCTCAAGAGGGAGAACTGGTGCACTTATATCAGTCAACTTTTAGCTAATAGTAGCTTTTGTATTTATTAATACAAATATCGCCTAAAAACGTTATTTATATTTTAACGATCTTTGCTAAGTTTTGTTAATGACAAAGTACAAACTTTAGATTGTAGTAAAACATCATTTTAGTTTTAAGTCTTGTATAACTAGTCTTTACATTTCTTTTTAAACTTAACATTGTTTTAATTTCCTTAATAAGAAAGTATTTCTTTAATAAGAAAGTGTCACATCTCATCAATGTGCATTTATGGTAAGTTTATGTGTTTGACTATCAATGAAGTTCTTACACACTTTGGAAGTATTCCATGTTTGGTACAATGTATGTTGACTAGAATTTAGTAGATGTGACATTGCTTGTTTATTTGTTTGCCTATCCATGAAGTTCTTACACACTTTGGAAGTATTCCATGTTTGGTGCAATGCATGTTGACTAGTATTTAGTAGATGTGACATTGTTTGTTTTGGAGTGATTTATTGTAAGTTAGGTTGAACAGTTCTGGCGGACCCCTGGTGGAACACGGGCGGACCCCTTCTGATGGTGCCGCCGTGTCCGCCAGACTGCTGACTTCCTTTGGTATAAATACCAAAGCACTTGCAAGAAATCCCTCATCACTTAGAGTCATATTTTACATATATTTTCTCATTATACTCTGTAGCTACTAACTTGTGTGATTCTCTTATGTAGCAAAGGAGTTCACATATTCATCTAAGAAGTTACAAGTTTCAACTCTAAGTTGCAAGACTTGTTAGCTTTGTTGTGTATAGACTTTGGTAGTTTATACTTCATGTGTATCTTGTATAGAAGTGATCGGTTAGTATTTTAGGCCTCAAAATACATAGTGTTAACGGGAGTGGTTGTACCCTTGGTAAAGAACTCGACATCTAGCTTAGTGTCAGTAAAAGTGTAAGCGACGAACGGGAGTGGTTGTACCCTTGTAAAAGAACTCGACATCTAGCTTAGTGTCGGTAAAAGTATAAGCGACGTTGTAAAGGTTTCTCCACCGGGAAAGGAGCTTGTTGATTAGTGCTTATAACTCTCAAGTTGGAAACTCGGGGCGTGGATGTAGGGTAAGGAAAAAGAGTCCTTGTAGCCGAACCACGATAAACAATCGTGTTGTGGTTTGATCGTTTCTCTCTTTATCTTTGCGTATTACATATTGTCTTTAGTTAGAATTGCTAATCACACGTAAAGCTTTTCAAAGAAGTAAACAAGTAAAGTTGTGTTTATATCTTTAAACAAACATAAAGCTTTTCAAAGAACTAAAACAAGTAATGTTAGGATTGTTATTTGCACGTAAAGCTTTTCAAGAAATTGAACATATAATGTTGTGTTTAGATCTTTAAACAAACGTAAAGTTTTGAAGGATAATCAAGTTAAAAGATTTTAAAAGCGGTAAACTATTCAACCCCCCTTCTAGTTTTCCACAATTGGCATCAAGAGCTACGTTACTCAAGATCTTTAAAATATAGTGTATTTTAAAACTTGGATCGATCCATGGATTTTGAAAATCTCAAAGAAGGGCAACCTATTCAAAACCCACCGCTATTTGAAAAAGAAAACTTAATTGAATGGGAAAGTAATTTTTAAAACTATGTGAAATCAATTGATCAAGATCTTTGGCATATTATTTCTTTTGGTGATTTCAAACCAAAAAAAACAAGTTTTGAAAACCAAGATAACTATCTTGAACTTGATAAAATTACTAAAGCTAAAACAATGATTTATAAAGCTTTAGTACCAAATATGAAAGAATGTATTTTTGTCAAACGGCTAATGATATTTGGAAAAATATGTTAAACTTTCA
Organism: Artemisia argyi; assembly: GCA_030686995.1. Taxonomy (NCBI): domain Eukaryota; kingdom Viridiplantae; phylum Streptophyta; class Magnoliopsida; order Asterales; family Asteraceae; genus Artemisia; species Artemisia argyi. Next base: position 80,659,843 of record CM060691.1, on the reverse strand, counting down.
TCAAGAAATATGTCAAGTCAAAGATGATCAATTTGATCTCACATATGAATTAGAAGTCTTAGAAATATTAATAGATAGACATTTAGTTGAGATAAATACATGTACTACTAGTTTAAATGTTTTAAATGAAGGTGTAAGTGAAGATGATTACTCATGTCAAGCTCTTAGTGGACTTGCTTATGAATCATGGAATAACACGGATGAAGATGAAGCCAACCATCCGATTTGTGATTCTCAACTAGATAAAACATCAAGCAAGGTACATTTTGAAACCAAACACTTTTGCTTTGACAAATTTATCCTAGAGTTTTCTAAACTAGAAAATGAGTCTAAACGTTTATGCAACATGGACCTAAAAACTATCTTTAACAATGAGTCTTCAAAATCTTTTGAGAATATCTTTGAAAAGGAAATCTTGTTAGAAGATAAAATGTCTAGACTTGAGAGTAATGTTGAAATTGATCTAGAATGTAAATTATGTCTAGATTACAAAAATGACATTAAAAAGCAAAATGAGAAAGGAAAAATGTTAGCTAAAATTGATGAAAGCTCAAAATCTCTTGAAAGATTGTTGAGGAGTCAAAGGTTGTTTAAAGATAAAACCGGATTAGGATTTAACTCAAAAGCACCATCAACTAGTAAAACAAAACAAGTAAAATTTGTCTAACCTAGAAGAGAGATTTAGAGATAATTCAATCTCTAATAGAAACTCATGATAAAAAGTTTAAGATTATCATGCTCTATGCTTTTATATGATTATCTAACCTTCTTGGACACATGAGTAATTGAGTTTCAAAGCGTGTCGTCAAACCAAGATTTTACGCGTAGTGTTTATCCTCTTGATAGCATTTCTATGCAATTTAAAAGGTACGCATTACTTCAACTTGACTTTGATTGTCTCTTGTTTCTAGCATTATGTGTTGGAATATGTGTTTTTAGTAATACTCTAAAAGTGTTTACCTGCTATTAGTAATAACTAAGATTAGATTCTATGCAACAAGGAATTTTGTCATTAGTACTAGTAGGAGATATAAGGTGTTTTGGTTCTTTAACCATCAAGAGATAAACACGAGAAACTCTTGAGTGAGTCTCACTCAACTCTTGCTTACAAGTGAGCTAACTAAGAATTTCCTAAGTGTTAAAATGTCTAACACTTTTGTGATGCTTGCAAAACAAACATTTGTTAAACAACATTCTCAAACACCATACTTTGAGTCTTAAATTGTGTTTTTCTTCGATCACTCCTTTATGATAATCTCACATAAAACACACAATGTGAAATAAATCACATTAGCATACATTAGGATGTGTGGAAGAAAATGAGTTTTCAACATCTAAGATTTACACATCAAATGTGACACTTAGTCTTATGATGTTGTACCTCTTGGACTTTTTCAAAACAAGTAGAGTTCATAGTGTCTTAAGTAAGAAAACCCAAAGAGTCTAGGAGTCGTTGAATATAACATTTAACGAGTGATCTTCTCCTTCTAAGATATCATCTTTGGTAGATGATGACTTAGTCGAAAGTCTAATGATGGCAAGACAAGTATGTTATGTAAAACATTAAGGATAAAAGTACAAAATAACATCTTCTCACCTTGAGTCAAACATTGAATCAAGCAAAATTGACATAAGTTATAAAACTTGATTTATAGGTCATAGTTGTGTCTAAACAAATTCAACAAAAACAGTTTTTGGAATTTAGAGTAAAACAACTAGTGAAACAAAATAGATTTTTCAAAGTAATCAAGTGATTATAGTGTCAATATTTGAAAGACTTTTTTATAATAAAAGCAAGCTCCATTTAACTTAAAGACATTCCTAGTTACTCGCTTGTTCTCAATGGTTAAGTTATTGATGACTTATCAAGAATGAAGATTAGTAAATCCGTAGGTAAAACTAAACGTAGAGAAATGTTCGGAAAACTACTTGTTCTCATAACATTTAGATCCAACATTATGTTTAGTATTTGTCTATGTGCTCGAGTTAAAGAAGATCATAAAACAACTCTTTAGTTGAACTTGTTTGGATACATCATAAGGTACTACACAACTAGGATTATGGTATCCCAAAAGAACGGGAATAGAAACCATAGTGTAGTCCAAATGGAATTATGCCGGTAATAAGTTGATAAGAAAAGCACAAGTCGTACTTGCACTTTTATGCTTACTTACCCAATGATTCTCCAAAACACGTAAGGTTCTCAAATTAGTTTCGGATGGAGAAGCACATCAACAAGCTCCACTTGAACAAGCAAACTCGTGTCAACAACGGAATTCTTTTATCAACTTTGTTATCCCTTCAACAAAGGAATCATCGACTTCGGCAACAATTCAATCCATTATGGTCTTAATAGACATATTGTGATCCATCATCATCGCCTTGGTAAGATTGTTCATTGAGGAACGTCTTAACTAAGAAAGTCTTCTACGTTAACCATTCTATCAACGTTTTCATAAAACCTCTTGAATGAGAAGCATTCATCATTCCTAGGCTTAGTCAAAGACTCATAAGACCTAAAACCTTAGTTTTGAACATTAGGATAAAACCACAAAAATCAAGACAATCCCTTTTGAATTTTTCCCTGCAGCTCCCACGGTACCCTCAGACCATACGGGCGGAACCCTCATTTTGGTTCCGCCTGGTCCGCCAAAGCTACAGAATGTTTTATTTTTAATTTCAAAACCAAACACCCTCTTAACTTAATCATTCACTTGTTCTTTCACCATCATCTCATCACATTCACCTTGTGATATATCTCAGCCCATAAGATTCACAAAATGAGCAAAACTTCAAGCATCTTCCTCATAACCTTTCATCACTCAAACCTCAAACAACCAATGTGAAATGAGAAACCGAGTATCCTTTGTCCTATCAATATCGAGTCATCCACCATTTCCATGCCCTCAAAGAAACCAAAAGTCAATATCATCTTCACCAATAACTCCACCTAGTCATCTTCACAAAAAGATTCTACAATGTAACCAAACAAGTGTGTCATCCCCACTATAACCTAACCTATTAAGATTAAACCACCTTTCATGATACATAAACCTATGTTCACCCTTGTGTCGCTCTTTGAAACAAAGGGCAATTGTCATATCCATACTCTCATTAACATATTTGTCTATGTTGTCAAAAGTCAAGTGAATTTCATTATGAAATGCGTCTCTTCAACTTTCTAGCAAGTGAAGAACACAAAGAAGATATCCAAGCTTCAAGTGTTGTCAAGCAATCACCACCTCATTTCACATATCCACTCTCGGTCGTCAACCATACTTTACCACCGTTCACCACATTGTTAAAACAAATGAAAAACATCATTGAAACATCACTTGCATTATAAAACGTTTTTAAAGCATCTAAATGAGTCAAGTTAACCGCACCTCCACATTGTTTTCATATAGGCACACACTAGAACATACACATTAAAATAGTCGTTTACTTAGACTAAAATCATCATGCCTCCTCTAACTCACTACGACCACAAGGACACCATCAAGTACCTACCCAAACACCACAAAACCGAAGGTCTTACTCAAACTCAAATCGTTGTTTTCAAAGCCTTAGAAAAACGATATGTCCATAAGGGTAGAACCATTGATCCATCCTTCTTAGAAGGTACAAACCTCTACACGGAACTTGCCACAATCAACTTTGAGTGTCTCTTTGAAATCGACGAGCCTATTTGTTCTAGGTTCATTTTAGAATTCTATACGTCCATCACCCTCTCCAAGGATGAGTATGGTCGCATGTCTATTAACTTTAGAGCTAATAGTCATCAATACTCCTTCACTCTCGAGGAGTTTGCTCAAATCCTAGGTGTCCCAAACCATGGTACTTGCATCTACTCCGACTTGCACTCCCTCTCAACTCTCGACACACTCTTTGACCGCATCCATCCCTATGATACCTCTCTTGTGTCCAAAGATGAACTTCATGACCACCTCTTCATTAGGACCACCAACACTAGGAGAACTAGAACCGGTAATGAGGTCATCAAGGACCCATATGGAATGGAATTCAATGAACTCAAGCCCCAATTCAAGGAACGGGAAGAACTCCTTAGAGCCAATGTAATTAGCACCATAGGAAACCGGGATCACATCAATGTTTGCCTTTGTTACATGCTCTACCCCTTGTCCGTTAGGCAACCCTTCAACCTTGCCTACTACATGACCAAGAGAATGACCGACATTCCCATGCAAGGCACAACGTCTACGCCGTATGGAATGCTCTTGACCCATCTCTTTAGGTTCATCTCTCCCATTCCATCAACTCCTAGAGGTCTTCACCTAGACTACTCTCTTATTCTACACGCTTTTCTCCCACTAAGTGATAGAAGAATCTACAAAGCCCAAGGTAAACATTTTCCAACTCTAGGCTTTGCCCAACTCTAGGCTCCCACCTCTAGAATACATTTTCCAACTTTTGGATATTCCAAATGAGTCGGCGGAGTTCAAGCAAACAAAGGGGATGTTCAAAAACATCGCGAGATTTCTTGAAAAGCTCAAGAAGAAGATTGACCGTCTATGAGAGCGGGTGTATAGGAGTGTTTGGCACTAGGTGCTATTTGAACGATTTGGTCATTTAAACATTACGTGTTATGTATTTGTGTGTTGGTAAGATATTTGGTATTATTTGGAACTTGTAGGAACTAACAATGATGCAGGAAGACAACATTTGGCATGTTGTCAAATTTTCATGTTTATGAAATTTTCACTAAGTATAGTGAAATTCTCGACCCCCCCCCCCCCGGTCAAAGTCCTATGGTATGTGTATTTACATGTCCAATTTTTGCATTGCCTAACCAGATATGCATTATCTTTTTGAGTTTAGGAGTTTTCGAAAAATTTGAAAAACGTCTCGCGGCTCAAAAATGCGGACTGCCAAGTTTTTCAGGTCTGGCGGATCTGGCGGCACCCATAAATGGGTTCCGCCAGTGTATTTTCTGGGCAACCCAGAAATGGCCAAACGGACCAGACGAAACCCAAAACAGGGTTCCGCCTGTGTATCGCGAGGGTTCCGCCAGTCACCTGCAGAAAATTTTTGTCATTTTTCTTAAGTTCAAAACTTGTAAAGTGTCAAACCATTATCCTAAGTGAGAAACATCTTCCATTAACACCAATAACCATATTAGGACAACTCTCACTCACTAAAACAATTAGGAAGTCACTTCCCGCCAAAAATTCAAATTCAAAAATAACTAACTCAAGGAACCCTTTTAAAGGATCCTTCAACCCATTGGAACATTTTCAACCAAATTACATCCCATGATCACAAAGCATTGAGTGCATATGTTGGTCTTTCACTCCACCCTATTCCATTGGATTGACATCAAATCATTTGAAACCTCAATCTTTGTATGGAATACATCAAATCCAAACACTCCTTCCCACAATTCTTTTTAAGTTTGATCACTTTAGAATACCCCAAAACTCACACCAACACCATTACTTCTCTCAATCTCAAAACTCTTGCAAACCAAAGATTTGAGATAACTAAATCAAACACCTCATCGGAATCATCAAGCTAAAACCACTAGAATTAGTGTTAAACCTTGTTGCTTCAACAAAACCATCAAATCAAGCTCTTCACTTGATATTTCTTCACCTATCCAAGACTTCCTTAACCTTACTGCCTCAACACCATATTCAATACCTTGCAACATCAACATGACCACTATTCAAGATTTCCTCAATCTTGCTACTTCAACATCCTCTTCCAAACATGGCAATACAAACATATACATTTTTCAACCATCAATCACCATAACTTACACCAATGGAACTTTTCCATACACCACCAACATCACCACATCCACTATTGGAAACTTTTGAAAACCTATCACCTAAACCATCAAGCCCTCCATCATTGTCACTCTTTGACACCATTGCCGAAACGGAAACCCATCAACAACCAATATTTCAACCAAACGAGTCATTGGATGATGCACCTCATCCACCGTCATTGCTTGAGAGTTTGGCCTACCGTTATGCTAAATCCTCAATTTTTCCAAATGATCAAGGTCATACACACCTACAATCATTTGTGTTTCAGTCCATTCACAAAAACCTTCATGGTAACCATTTACAAATAACCAAGCCTACACCATTTTGTTCAAACAACAACCACCACAACAACAATAACTACCACCACCACAAGAACCTTCCCAACACTTTGAATCTCTATTTTCTTCGTATAAGAAAATAAAAGCATCTCAATGATCTTCCACCAAGACCAACAAAACCACCACCTTTCACAAATGAATAACCAAGGTCATTGCTTGACCAAAATGAGTCTTTCAACCACAACCAACCACCACAACAAGAGTATCACCACCCAAAACCATTGTTGTTTCACCCTATCCAATAAAATAAGGTTTATCCTAAACCACATTTTGGATAGTCTCAAGTTTAGAGTCTCCAAAATGAAACAAAACCATTTCTTTTAGAAATTGTTTCTCATTAAAACCAACAAACCAAGTTTAGAGCACCAACACCACCTCATGTTTAGAGTCTCCAAAATGAAACAAAACCGTTTCTTTTGGAAAATGTTCTACCATTTAAACCAACAAACCAAAACCGTGTCACCTCCACAACATTCAAAACAAAACACGCTACACCCTCCAACACACATTTTGATCCTTAAACAACCTTAGCCTTGTTTTTGGAAAATGTTTCTCATTAAGGAAAATGATGATTTCCTTGTAGCATTTTATGTTCTTAGTCTATTTTTTGTTTTTCTTTATTTTTAAGAAGTAGGATGATTTTGTCCTAATTACTTGTCTTTAACGTTCTAAGAGTCAAAATTTTACATGAAATGAATTTCATTCTACTACAAGGTTTGCATTGTTTGTTGACCATTTAGGTATAATAAGTGAACTATACCTTGCTACGGTAGCATACATATATCTTGTGTTTTAGAAACTAACTTTTTTTTGTAGGATCATTATCCATGTTTTCCTTCCTTGATACTCCATTTAGGGGAGTAATATTCAAGGTGGTGCATGAGTATTGCATTATTCCACTTCACAACTCTTAGTTGTATTCTAGACATGAAATGCTTTCATGACTTGTCTTGTGTGGCAACTAACATTTTATTTTGTAGGGTCAAAATCCATGTCTCCTCTCTTGGCACTCCATTTAGGGGGAGTATCGTCCAAGGGGGAGCAAGTGCATACTTCCGCCTCGCTACTCTTCTTTTTGTTTCGACAACAAGGAGGAGAATTTATATATAAACTTGTTTCAAAATTTTTTTTTGCATATCACATCTTCTTAGCAAAAACAAGTTTTTATACTAACTTTATAAGACTTAACACTAAAACTAGTGACTTACTTATAAATAAAGTTTATGTTTTGTAATCAACAAAAAGGGGGAGATTGTTAATACAAATATCGCCTAAAAACGTTATTTATATTTTAACGATCTTTGCTAAGTTTTGTTAATGACAAAGTACAAACTTTAGATTGTAGTAAAACATCATTTTAGTTTTAAGTCTTGTATAACTAGTCTTTACATTTCTTTTTAAACTTAATATTGTTTTTATTTCCTTAATAAGAAAGTATTTCTTTAATAAGAAAGTGTCACATCTCATCAATGTGCATTTATGGTAAGTTTATGTGTTTGACTATCAATGAAGTTCTTACACACTTTGGATGTTGATACAAAAGATGGGCGTTCCTGATTATGGGCTCTTGCTCTCGTACCAATTCGCTTCTTAGTACTTGTAACCTGCGCACTAAGAAAATAAACAACACCGTTAGGCTTATCGTGGGATTGTCTCCCACGATTAGACTCCGGCGTGAGAGTAAGTAATCGATTTAGGGTTCTCGTAAAGAGTTAGGGTTTGTGAATCGTACCTTGAATGAGAGTTATGTCATTCCTTATATAGGTGCAGAATCCTTGTAGGGTTCGTGCTCCTTACGTTTCGCACCCATAGTGCTTATCCGGGTAAGGATATCTATTCCATAGATAGATGATCCTTATCTATACCGTGTATAGTTTATTTGGGTTTGGGCTTACGTGAGCCTGTTCCCATTATTGATGCGGCCCAAGTTACAATAGCCCACGCATGGTGGTTTTGGGCCTTAGTAATGTTTATCATTTGGGCTCGTGGCCCATATATAGACTATACGTCATCATGTCCCCCCAGTCTAGTGTGCGTGACTCGTAGCCGCGGATGCTAGACTAATCTTAACAGCGGTAAGCGTGGCGGGAGAACATTGAAATATTGCCGCCCATTTTTGGAGTGCAATGTACCTGGTCCTAGATATTTCAAGGAAATACCTCGGAAATCGGGGGTTGTGTCCACATGACCCTCGTAAATCGGGAAAAAGTGCATGTACCGTTTCGGTTCTAGCCATACGTTTTTGTGAGTGGGATCCACGTGGACATCATCTAGGGTTTTTTACTCCCTATATAATAGTCACTGCCCCATTTTTACAAAAACCCACAGTAAAAACACACACTCACCTTTGCTCACTTTTTTAAAAGCGTATTTTTGCAAAGAAAGTACTTGTTTCTTTTAGGTAATTTTTGTGTGCGTGTTTCAGTGAATTAATGAAAATGGTTGCCCAGTTAGAGGACTTTCGCTCTGCGATGACGAAGAATGATGTTACTCAGTTTACCTCTGATTACTTCATTCCTCTGGATGTGCGTCCAGAGGCTCCAGATGTTGATGCGTGTATAGCCGATTTCCCCGAAGGGAAAATAGGATTATACACGCGCTTCTTCGAGTACGCGAATTACCGCGTACCGATATCTATCTTTCTTAGCGATTTGCTCAACCACTATCGCCTCCACATCTCACAGCTGCACTGTATAGGTGCGGCTAAGGTGTCGAATTTTAAAGTAAACTGCCGTTTTCTGGTGATAGAGCCGACTGTAGCCTTGTTCCGTGTCTTTTACCACACAACGTGGTCAAATGGATGGGTGTCTTTCGCGAAGCGCCCAGGGGCGCTTCAGTGTTACACTGAGAAGGTAGATTCCCTTAGACATTGGAGGGAGCATTTTTTCTGGGTTGATGACGTGGTTTTTCCATCGCCCTTTGAGTTTTATACTCAGGATACCTTGCCAAGGGATGGGCGCCCCTCACCCGGTTCCTATAGGCTGACCGATGTGCAGACTCTTGATGCCAACCGCATAGCCATTAACCCTTATCCGGAGGAGTTTTTGGTGCATATGGGGTTGAGTCGCAATTACTTCGGCGCTGCTGACGAGGTACCAACCTTTATAGATGAGGAAGGCCGGGGTGGGTGTTCGTCCCTTCTCCTTCGAATACGTAAGTCTTTTTTATATGCACACCTTTAATAACTAATCCTTTCTTCTTTGTTATTTGTTTATATGCGCAGAGATGGATCTGTTCACCGTTGTTAAGCTGGAGAAACCGAAGCAGGTGACTGTGGGAGTGCGCCCTCTGAGGGAGGGTGAGCAACTACTACTGGAGGCGACCGAGGGCCTTTGTATGCGTCTAAGAAGCATTTGAAAGGGTATCCGCACAGGGATTCTACCTTCCAGTCTATTTCTGGCAGTGGATAGCAGTCCTGTGGACATGCTTTGTTAAGTTCCGTGAAGTCCACGCACATTCTCCAACTGCCATCGCTCTTCTTTACCATAACTGGGTTAGAGAGCCAGTCGTGGTAGTACACTTCGCGCATGATGCCTGCGTCTACGAGCTTATGTACTTCTTCCAGAATAGCCTTTGCACGATCTGGGGCCTGGCCGCGCTTCTTTTGTCGTATTGGGGGATATCCTTGTCGGATTTGTAGCTTATGCTCTGTGATAGAGCGTGGCACTCCTGTCATGTGTTTTGGTTCCCATGCAAAGATGTCCAGGTTCTTCTGCAAGAGTGCGCATACGGCTGCTTTACCTTTGTCAGATAAAGATCCACCAATCGAAACTTGTTGTTCCGGGTAATCGGGATGAATAGCGACTTTTAGGTTTGGTGTTTTTTCTGTGCGCTGTTCTGGAATAGTCTCTACTTCAGTTGTTACCGCATTGAATTCTCTTGGTGGTACTGTTGTGTTATAGAGGGTGACAACTCCTCCTTCCAATGGAAACTTAAGCATTCCGTGCGCTGTGGATGGTACAGCGCGCATGGATGATATTCCAGGTCTCCCAATGATACCATTGTATGGAGAGGGAGACTTTATTACCATGAAATTTATCCATGTTGTGGTTGAGTGTTGTTCATCTCCTACGACCACCAGCAAGCGTAACTGCCCAATGGGCCAGATCTTTTCTCTTGTGAATCCGGTCAATGACGTTGTTGCTGGTATCAATTGACTTTGGATTTCAGGCCGCAGTCTTTTGAAACAATGATCATACAGGATGTCTGCGGATGCTCCTCCATCGATATACATGCGGTGAATATCATGTCCTCCCGTATGTATTTCAATAGTCAGAGGTTCTACGACTGCGTTGTCCGCAAGCTAGAGTAGGGAAAAATATCTCTTTTTCTGGAGAGAATTTTTGGCTGACTTTTTGCTTTATCTTACGCTGCCATGACTCTATCATGTATATGGTATCAGCTTTTTCTTTTGGGGGGTTCTTTCTTACCCCCGTTCCTCTGTTTATCTTTTCCCTCTTTGATGTTTTTTACAAGGTGGTCCATTCTGCCTTCTCTTACTAACTTTTCAATTAGTTGTTTTAGCTGGACGCACTCGTTAGTTGTATGGCCTTTTTGACCATGTTACTCGCATTATCCATTCCCTATGCGCTTTTCCTCTGCGGTGCGCATTGGTGGTGGCTTTGGGAAGTTTGCACCTTCTGTTACAAATATTTCCCTCGGAGTTTTTGTGAGAGTGGTATACTTGTCATTGTCTCTTCCACTGCGGTAATTCCTGCTGCAGTTGTTATTCTGATCGTTAGATTGTCTCCTAGGCTGCTCTTGCTGCCTATAGTTTGAATAACCCTTTTTGCTGTCCGCAGCAGCTGCTTCTCCTTGTATAAAGGATCTGGTGCGCTTTGTTAGCTCATCGAAAGTCTGGGGAACTTTGTCATTTAGCTTTCGAATAAGTTCTGGGTTATTAATCCCATTCATGAACCCTGAAATTTTTAGGATTTCAGGACATGCTTTTACTTGTATGCACTCATCCTTGAAGCGTTCCATAAAAGCACTGGTTGATTCCCCTTGGCACTGTTTTACTCTTGCTAGTTCAACAGGATTTTTAGCGCACTTCTTTCTCTGGGTGAAGTTGAGGCGGAATGTGATGAGGCGAAAAATGATCCGTTTTTAGGGGGTCATTTAAGCCGGAATTCGAATTTATTTGATCAAATATTGCCCTAAATCGTTCCTTTTGTGATTTTAGGTACTTTGGGAGTGAAATCTGTCAATTCGGACGTTTTTGGAGCATAAAAGTGAAGAAAACGCCAAAGTCTTAATTTTCCAAGCTGGGAACAGTAGGTGACGGCGTCAAGAGCAATATCTTGACGGCGTCAAGAGCAAATTTCATGAATTTCCATGACGATCCAGAGCAGATTTGACGGCGTCAGGAAGAAGGGCGTCAAGAGTAAAAGTCATAACGGCCTGGAAATGCAATACACATGACGGCGTCAGAAGTAGATCTAGGCAGTCTGAGAAGAGTTTTGGCGGCGAGGTAACGGTGTCACAAGTTTGGTCTTGACGCCGTCAGACCCCTTTTCCTATATATAGTTTTCTAATTTTTACATTGAAAAGAGAGAAGTTTTGGGAGAAACCCAAAGTACGATTTTGGTGTAACTTTTACAGGTTTTTCAAGGGTTCCAACCCTTGATACCTTTCATGTGTAATCAAGATAAGTGTTCTTCTAATTCAATCAATATGTCTATGTGTTGGTTGTCTATATCTTGTTCTTGTCTTAATTCCATCATGCTAGGCTAGATCTATCTTGTGTTTGCTTGGATCTAATGAAACCTAGATGTTGATTATGTGTTGATTACTTGTTTATTCTTGTCTTGGATGAATGATTTATATGTTAGGCTTAAGAAAACTGGCAGATCTCCAATTGGTAACATGCTTGAACGTCTTAAGAAACATGAACCGACGCGCACTAGGTCTTTAATGGTTGTATTTAATGCATGAGCCACTTTTTACAATCCCTATAGTTGTGTTGGGCATGGTGTAGGAGGAGATAAGAGCTCATAGGATTGGGGAGTTATGTGTGCCACCCCATGAATGGTATTAAGGAATACGATCCGCCATCCATGCAATTATAACAAGTAATTAACGTGTAAAAGATGTCTAGGGAGTAGTGAAATCTAAGTAAATACATTTTCTCCAATTACTGCTCACAACTTTAGTATAATTTAGTTTAATTTCATTTTTTAGTGTTTTATTTTGTTTGCATTTTAGTATTGGGTTAGTTGACTAGCAACTAATTCTGCCCAAATCCTTCAAAACCCGAGATTTTAATTGCTTTTATAAAATATAAAAATACAAAAATAATCTTCCATCTTCTTTAGCACTAGTAATTAGGTTTTCTAATCCTAGCGACACTATTCCTAAGCTGAACGATCAATCCCCCGGTACTTGTCACTATACTATACTACAACGATCAGGTATACTGCCTGGTGGGGGTTGTAAGCTTCTCAAGATCCCTTGAGAGGTAAAGCCTGGTGCGATTCCCACGTATCAAGTTTTTGGCGCCGCAGCCCGGGGAAATAGTTATTGTCTAGGTTAGAATTTCTTTTTATTAGGTCTACTTACTAGAATCCTTTCTAGTGAGATTTTTATTTTTATTTTTGTAGGATTCCTTTAGTCTATCTTTTTCTTTGTGCCCTTTGTTTGTAAAACCATTTTCATTTGTCTTCATGGCGGATGAGATTCCATTTAGATCATTAACAATAGAGGAACAATTAGTTTACTCGGATAGATTTGCTTCCTGTTGTTCCAATGAATTTTTAAGTGATCTTAAATATATACAAGAAGAGATGAGTGTAAAGTTTCATAGGTTTGATGAGTTATGCACATGTGTGGCCTATATTAAACAATCATTGTTAGGATCAATTCCTTTTAGTAAGACCCTTTGGAAAAAATTTGAGGAAAGCCTCCTAACCGTGAACCATGAGTTCAATGAATTGATGGGTTTGTATGCATCACAACTTGAGGAAACAATTAAGGAGGATTTAGCCGAACATGATCATATTGAGCAAAAAGATGAATCCTTTAGGCAAATTGAACATTGTAATCAAGTTATTGAGGAAGGTTCTTATGAATCAGACTTAGAACTTGAAATGGCTAGAGAAGGATTTGAGATACTTAGCAACATGTTTAGGTTAGATTCTACTAAAACACGTGATGATTTTATAGGTGATGTTGAGAAAAGGAAGGATGAGGTAAATAACACAAACCTACAAAGTACCCCACAACTCCCACCATCACTTGAGGAATACACACCACCTGTGACTTACCCGGAAGAAGTAGAAGAGACTATAGGAGCCCCAATAGAGGTAGAACCCTTGTACCAAACACCACTAGAGGATATAGGTTTGAATACTTGTAGTGATAACCTTACTCTTAGTTCTAGGGAATTACCTAGTTTTGATGAACCAGAGCCTCAACCAAAACCGTTACCTAATCTTCCATCCTTGGATGAGAATTTAGGAATTGAAATAGGTCCCGATCCACCCATCAAACCATATAGTCCGGGTAGTCTTAGGATAAAGGTAGTGGACTCTAAGCCTTGTAGAGAGGAAGCCAACATAGGAGTGGAAAATGACCTTACATGCTTACATCACCCATTTATGATTGATCACAAGAAACATTATGGGTTTAAACTGGGTTTATTAGGTCAAGATGGATCCCCAACTAGTAATCTCTTGAAGTTGATTGAAAATGATCCCTTTCTAGGAGAAAATCTTAATCCAACCATTAACCCGATTGAATTAGGTAAGGTTATGATGATAGGAGCACACCCCTTTGAGCATATAATTCATCCACCACTCTTTCCTCACGAAGCATATTTACACCCTAAGGGTGTGTATCGCTACTTTCACCCACACTTAATCCTAAGTGTAGGGAGAACCTCCCCTATTTCCGTTAAATAAGGGTAGAGTCAGGCTCGTGACTCGAACAAAAACAAGCACTTCTTGGGAGGCAACCCATGTTTTGTGTGATTGGTTTATTTTGTTTGTTTGTTATTTGCTTCCGAATGCATGCTTAATTTTTATTGTTGGTTGATCATGTTTCGCAATTGAAAGAGTGGAAATACTTTACTTTGTTGTTTTGGCCTAGTCTTAACTCCACCTAAAAGTATTTTTGCAAAAGATAAGTGTAAGGGGAAACCCCAAATATGTTTTTAAGAAACAAACCGATCATGATTCTCCACAATATTAAATGAACATGTATATTCGTATTTGTTAGAGTCAAATGCTTGTATTGAGTCATAATGAAGTTTTGCAGGATTTTCCAGGAAGTAGGACCAAGTTTTTCCAGAAATTTTCCGGAAACTTAACATAAGAATTTCTGCAGGTCAATTCTGACGGTGTCAAGAGTTTACACTTGACGACGTCAGGTGAAAAAATCTGGAAATTTTACCGGTTTTGTTTTTCTAACGGAGTCTTATGGTTTTTGTTAATTATTAAGTTTTATAATCTCCAGGAAATCTGCAAACTTCATTCCACAAGCATTATATCTTATTTTGTTTTCTAGGATTTAGTTAACTTATATAGGATGCCGCCGATTTTACGCGAGGTTGTCTTGTCTATTTTCTCAGGTTTTACAGGTTATGTATGACAAGAAGATGATTTATATTCTGGAAGGGAAGCTTTGATTGTTCATTTTCTTGGAGGAAGATTTAACCTGGCCACCTATAATCCATACCGAGCGAATCAGGGGAGTATTTGATTTCATTCTCTTTACTTTTTCACTTTTACATTCTTTACTTGAACATTGGGGACAATGTTCATCTTAAGTGTAAGGGGAGGGTAAAAAGATGATACCTTACATATGCACTTTCGCTTGAGTTTGTTTTGTTTAATGGTAGATGTGTAATAAAACTATGAGAAATACTTGTTAGTGCAATTTTAGCGCCAAATTTAAAATTTTTTACAACATTTAGGAGTGAAACTTTAGCCATAGCAAGCGTCTCATGGATAGGAGATCGTATGACTAGCACATAACCGTATATTCAGAAAAATTTTCCACCCAAATATGTGAGGTTCGCCTTTAGATTTGATAGGAAAAGCATTTACTATTAGTGCTTATGAGTGTACCGGTAGCATTTAGATTCTAGAACTTGCGTTAGTGATGCATCCCAAGACCGCTAGTGAGACTACATTCGTGTGGTAGGATTTACTACATGATAAGAGGCATTAGGATCACCCTTGTGTTAAACCCGCATTATGATTACTTGACCATTTAAGTCATATTACTTGGCTAGTTAAGTCAACTAATTTTTCCCACACCCTTAGCGTTGTACTCATTTTTAGTACACGAAACCCCTAGTACACCCCTCCGAGCCTATCTTTTCGTTTCTAACTTTAAGCATCTTACTTAAAGGAAGAATTTGTTACACCCCACTTAAATGTACAACCAAATCGCCTTAGCCTTCCGTGTATGCGCTCATTTTTAGTGCATTATTATTATTTGTTAAACCCTAAGTTAACTTTCTAATTGATTACATGGTTGCTAAGTCGAGTCATATCCTTGTACATATTGTTTTGGGACGATTGGGACTCATGGGTAAAGTACTTATTTTATGGAGTAATGGGGAAGAACATCATTTATTACCCCATATGTGCGTTAATCTTAAAAGTGCTCCAAGTGTTTTGATTTTCTTAATTCGAGTCATTAGATTAGTTAATTGTAAAGTATGTAAAATTCAAGTGTAAGGGGAATTCCCATTCCCTATGATGTATTATTTTGGATGGTAGGGTAAGAGTGTAATCAAAAAAAAAAAAAAAAAAAAAAAGAAAAAAGAAAAAAAAAATCGAAAAATCAAGAAAAAGAAAGAAAGAAAAAAATAGAAAAAGAAAAAAAGAGAAAAACATACGGACTACCATCCTTTTTCATTCTATGTTCATTTTATGTTTTTTGTTATTTTTCATTTATTAGCTTAAGTCGAGTCTAGTCTTGGCTTAGCAACGCCATATTGTACATGTAATTGACTAAGATTGTTAACTCGCCACCAGTAAAACTTCCTTTATCCAACAAAACCGTGTATTTCATATCCCTACACCTAACGTTACAACCCTTTAAAAGACCTCTTTGATAGTTTATCCTAGGTGCTTACGCCATGTGGTGGAGGTTTGATCCTTTCCCAAGCCTATGGTAATCTATTTTGCTATGACAGGTAGTGAGAGATATCTTCCGTTTCCATATTGTAATTTACACTTTATTACACCCGAGAGATGTGAGTACCTAAACACTATTTGTGAGGTGCTAGTGTATGACCTCCGTGCTTGTCTATTGGTCTTTAGTGGAACGATTATTTGTTGTAATTACTTTTATATTAGTGTTAAATGACCCCTAACTTGTATTTTGAGTAGAATAAAAGCGCATTTGCTTGAGGACAAGCAAATCTCAAGTGTAAGGGTATATGATGAGGCGAAAAATGATCCGTTTTTAGGGGGTCATTTAAGCCGGAATTCGAATTTATTTGATCAAATATTGCCCTAAATCGTTCCTTTTGTGATTTTAGGTACTTTGGGAGTGAAATCTGGAAAAGGAAGCAATTCGGACGTTTTTGGAGCATAAAAGTGAAGAAAACGCCAAAGTCTTAATTTTCCAAGCTGGGAACAGTAGGTGACGGTGTCAAGAGCAATATCTTGACGGCGTCAAGAGCAAATTTCATGAATTTCCATGACGATCCAGAGCAGATTTGACGGCGTCAGGAAGAAGGGCGTCAAGAGTAAAAGTCATGACGGCCTGGAAATGCAATACACATGACGGCGTCAGAAGTAGATCTAGGCAGTCCGAGAAGAGTTTTGGCGGCGAGGTGACGGCGTGACAAGTTTGGTCTTGACGCCGTCAGACCCCTTTTCCTATATATAGTTTTCTAATTTTTACATTGAAAAGAGAGAAGTTTTGGGAGAAACCCTAAGTACGATTTTGGTTTAACTTTTACAGGTTTTTCAAGGGTTCCAACCCTTGATACCTTTCATGTGTAATCAAGATAAGTGTTCTTCTAATTCAATCAATATGTCTATGTGTTGGTTGTCTATATCTTGTTCTTGTCTTAATTCCATCATGCTAGGCTAGATCTATCTTGTGTTTGCTTAGATCTAATGAAACCTAGATGTTGATTATGTGTTGATTACTTGTTTACTCTTGTCTTGGATGAATGATTTATATGTTAGGCTTAAGAAAACTGGCAGATCTCCAATTGGTAACATGCTTGAACGTCTTAAGAAACATGAACCGACGCGCACTAGGTCTTTAATGGTTGTATTTAATGCATAAGCCACTTTTTACAATCCCTATAGTTGTGCTGGGCATGGTGTAGGAGGAGATAAGAGCTCATAGGATTGGGGAGTTATGTGTGCCACCCCATGAATGGTATTAAGGAATACGATCCGTCATCCATGCAATTATAACAAGTAATTAACATGTAAAAGATGTCTAGGGAGTAGTGAAATCTAAGTAAACACATTTTCTCCAATTACTGGTCACAACTTTAGTATAATTTAGTTTAATTTCATTTTTTAGTATTTTATTTTGTTTGCATTTTAGTATTGGGTTAGTTGACTAGCAACTAATTCCGCCCAAATTCTTCAAAACCCGAGATTTTAATTGCTTTTATAAAATATAAAAATACAAAAATAATCTTCCATCATCTTTAGCACTAGTAATTAGGTTTTCTAATCCTAGCGACACTATTCCTAAGCTGAATGATCAATCCCCCGGTACTTGTCACTATACTATACTACAACGATCAGGTACACTGCCTGGTGGGGGTTGTAAGCTTCTCAAGATCCCTTGAGAGGTAAAGCCTAGTGCGATTCCCACGTATCAGAATGCTTTCCGTAATTCCTCGAACCCACCGATGCTCCTACGTGGGAGTTTGCTAAACCATGTGCGCGCGTTCCCTACTAACGTAGAATTAAACATGTGGCACCACACAGGCTGTGGCCAGTTTTTGATAGTGGCGGCTGATTCGAAAACTTTTAGATTATCATCCGGATCACCCGTTCCATCATATGTTTTCACATTAGTGGGCATGCGCCTGCGTTTGCGGTCTGAATAATCGCTGATGCGTCGTGTAAACGCATCAACTTTCTGGCGACGCCATGGAAGAGACATATCTTCGTTCTCTTCCTCGCGACGTCTTCCTCTTGACTTCCAATGTCCTGTTTCTTTATCCTCGTTGTCCGAGGAGTCACTGGAGGAAGGGTAGTCTCTTTTGCGGCGCTTGCGCCGGCTTCTTTCAAAAGAAGAGCTTGAGGGACTTTCACTTGGGGATCTTCTTTTCCCTAATCTGTCGTGAATCCTCTTACTCCCAGGTTTGGAGGATCCTTGGCTCGGCGAATGCTGAGGTCCTAATCGGTCTTGTATCCCTCGACTGCCAAGTCTGGAGTGAACGTTAGTGCGCCTCTCGCTATCTTCTGAGTACTGTGAATCAGATGTCGTACCCAGCCTATCGTGGATAGTGGTACGTTCTGCGCGTCTTCCTCGTAGGTGGCGCAGTGGTGATGGTTCGCGTTCAGGACCAAAATTGAGTCGAGCTTGTAGGCTCGTGCTTGCCCTTCTTCTTGCATTAGGGCGGTTAAGGTTTCATAATTTTGGGATACAAAATTTTCCAACGTTAGATTGGGTGTGTCCTCAGTTGCTGCAAGAATGTTTGCCTCAGTATTAGGTACCCTATCTCGGTTAGGCGCGCCTGGTGGCACAGTGTTGTTCACTGCGGGTACAGTTTGGTGAGGAGTAGTGAAGAGGGTGCGCTGGAGTTCCTCAACGCTTGGGACTACTGGGGTGATTTGGGTAGTCCTTACAGGTAGTTCTACCGTTGGAAGAGGTTGGGTTGTCCCTGCCTCTTGGTGACCAGGTGCGCTGGTTGTCCCAGCAACCTGCCTAGGGGTCGAATCTTGTTGATTCTTCCTTTGGGGGTCACGTTTTTCTGACTGCGGAGTCCGCTGGCTTGAATTCTTATTCTTTGTCATTCTAGTTCTTAGTAGGGTCCCACGGATGGCGCCACTTGTTGATACAAAAGATGGGCGTTCCTGATTATGGGCTCTTTCTCTCGTACCAATTCGCTTCTTAGTACTTGTAACCTGCGCACTAAGAAAATAAACAACACCGTTAGGCTTATCGTGGGATTGTCTCCCACGATTAGACTCCGGCGTGAGAGTAAGTAATCGATTTAGGGTTCTCGTAAAGAGTTAGGGTTTGTGAATCGTACCTTGAATGAGAGTTATGTCATTCCTTATATAGGTGCAGAATCCTTGTAGGGTTCGTGCTCCTTACGTTTCGCACCCATAGTGCTTATCCGGGTAAGGATATCTATTCCATAGATAGATGATCCTTATCTATACCGTGTATAGTTTATTTGGGTTTGGGCTTACGTGAGCCTGTTCCCATTATTGATGCGGCCCAAGTTACAATAGCCCACGCATGGTGGTTTTGGGCCTTAGTAATGTTTATCATTTGGGCTCGTGGCCCATATATAGACTATACATCATCATTAGAAGTATTCCATGTTTGGTACAATGCATGTTGACTAGTATTTAGTAGATGTGACATTGCTTGTTTATGTGTTTGACTATCCATGAAGTTCTTACACACTTTGGAAGTATTCCATGTTTGGTGCAATGCATGTTGACTAGTATTTAGTAGATGTGACATTGTTTGTTTTGGAGTGATTTATTGTAAGTTAGGTTGAACAGTTCTGGCGGACCCCTGGAGGAACACGGGCGGACCCCTTCTGAGGGTGCCGCCATGTCCGCCAGACTGCTGACTTCCTTTGGTATAAATACCAAAGCACTTGCAAGAAATCCCTCATCACTTAGAGTCATATTTTACATATATTCTCTCATTATACTCTGTAGCTACTAACTTGTGTGATTCTCTTATGTAGCAAAGGAGTTCACATATTCATCTAAGAAGTTACAAGTTTCAACTCTAAGTTGCAAGACTTGTTAGCTTTGTTGTGTATAGACTTTGGTAGTTTATACTTCATGTGTATCTTGTATAGAAGTGATCGGTTAGTATTTTAGGCCTCAAAATACATAGTGTGTCGGGAGTTGTTGTACCCTTGTAAAAGAACTAACGGGAGTGGTTGTACCCTTGGTAAAGAACTCGACATCTAGCTTAGTGTCGGTAAAAGTGTAAACGACGAACGGGAGTGGTTGTACCCTTGTAAAAGAACTCGACATCTAGCTTAGTGTCGGTAAAAGTATAAGCGACGTTGTAAAGGTTTCTCCACCGGGAAAGGAGCTTGTTGATTAGTGCTTATAACTCTCGAGTTGGAAACTCGGGGTGTGGATGTAGGGCAAGGAAAAAGAGTCCTTGTAGCCGAACCACGATAAACAATCGTGTTGTGGTTTGATCGTTTCTCTCTTTATCTTTGCGTATTACATATTGTCTTTAGTTAGAATTGCTAATCACACGTAAAGCTTTTCAAAGAAGTAAACAAGTAAAGTTGTGTTTATATCTTTAAACAAACATAAAGCTTTTCAAAGAACTAAAACAAGTAAAGGTAGGATTGTTATTTACACGTAAAGCTTTTCAAGAAATTGAACATATAATGTTGTGTTTATATCTTTAAACAAACATAAAGTTTTAAAGGATAATCAAGTTAAAAGATTTTAAAAGCGGTAAACTATTCAACCACCCTTCTAGTTTTCCACAATATTGTTACTTTATAATAAAGTTCATGCGAATTTCAAGGACTTGCGAATAAGTGGTACTGTGTTCATGTTTCGATCGCATAGTTTCCTTCATGTTTCCTATGTCAGTCCATTTTATTCAATATACTTTCTAAATCTTACTTTTTGTATATCACTTTACGCAGTTGATGCGTGGGAATTGCACCAGGCTTTACCTCTCGAGGGATCTCGAGAAGCTTACAACCCCCACCAAGCAGTGTACCTGATCGTTGTAGTATAGTATAGTGACAAGTACCGGGGAATTGATCGTTCAACTCAGGAATAGTGTCGCTAGGATTAGAAAGCCTAAAAACTAGGTCTAGAGGTGAGGGATGATTCTTTTTGTATTTTTATATTTTTATAAAAGCAATTAAAAATCTCGGGTTTTGGAGGAGTGGGCGGAATTAGTTGCTAGTCAAGTAACCCAATAACTAAAGATGCAATCAAAATAAAATAACAAAAATGAAAACAAAGCTAATTAAACTAGTGGTGTGAACAATAAATGGGAAAATTGTGTTTACTTAGATTTCATTACTCCCTAGATATCTTTTACAGGTTGATAGTTTGTTACAGTTGCGTGGATGATGGGTTATATTCCTTAATACCAATCGTGGGGTGGCGTACGTACTTCCCCATCTCTATAAGCTCCTACTTCACTCCTATGTCGAGCCTGCAAGAAGCTCCTAACATGGGATCACTAGAATTCGCTCATGCATTAAATACAACAATAAAAACCTAGTACGCATTGGTTCATGTTTCTTAAGACGTTCAAGCATGTCACACAATGGAAGTCTGCCAGTTTTCTTAAGCCTAACATCGAAATCATTCATCCATTACAACTATAAACAAACAATCAACCCATAATTAACATCTAGGTTTCATTACATCTAAGCAAACACACAAGAGATCTAGCCTAGCATGTTAAAATCAAGACAAGCGTAAGATATATTCAAACAACACATAGACATATTGAATGAATTGAAAGGATACTTATCTTAATTGAACATGAAAGGTTTCAAGGGGTGAAAACCCTTGAAAATACTGTAAAATTCAAGCTAGGGTTTATTCAACTCGTCCTTAAAATTGTCCTCTCTTTTATGAATGAAAATTACAAAGACTATATATACATTTCCTAAGGTGACGGCATCAAGAAGAAACTTCTGACGCCGTCAACCCGCCGCCCAAAATAAAATCGGTATTTTTGCCTAGTCTTAACTCCACCTAAAGGTATTTTTGCAAAAGATAAGTGTAAGGGGAAACCCCAAATATGTTTTTAAGAAACAAACCGATCATGATTCTCCACAATATTAAATGAACATGTATATTCGTATTTGTTAGAGTCAAATGCTTGTATTGAGTCATAATGAAGTTTTGCAGGATTTTCCAGGAAGTAGGACCAAGGTTTTCCAGAAATTTTCCGGAAACTTAACATAAGAATTTCTGCAGGTCAATCCTGACGGCGTCACGAGTTAACTCTTGACGGCGTCAAGTGTAAAAATCTGGAAATTTTACCGGTTTTGTTTTTCTAACGGAGTCTTATGGTTTTTGTGAATTATTAAGTTTTATAATCTCCAGGAAATCTGCAAACTTCATTCCACAAGCATTATATCTTATTTTGTTTTCTAGGATTTAGTAACTTATATAGGATGCCGCCGATTTTATGCGAGGTTGTTTTGTCTATTTTCTCAGGTTTTACAGGTTATGTATGACAAGAAGATGATTTATATTCTGGAAGGGAAGCTTTGATTGTTCATTTTCTTGGAGGAAGATTTACCCTGGCCACCTTATTATCTATACCGAGCGAATCAGGGGAGTATTTGATTTCATTCTTTTTACTTTTTCACTTTTACATTCTTTACTTGAACATTGGGGACAATGTTCATCTTAAGTGTAAGGGGAGGGTAAAAAGATGATACCTTACATATGCACTTTCGCTTGAGTTTGTTTTGTTTGATGGTAGATGTGTAATAAAACTATGAGAAATACTTGTTAGTGCAATTTTAGCGCCAAATTTAAAATTTTTTACAACATTTAGGAGTGAAACTTTAGCCATAGCAAGCGTCTCATGGATAGGAGATTGTATGACTAGCACATAACCGTATATTCAGAAAAATTTTCCACCCAAATATGTGAGGTTCGCCTTTAGATTTGATAGGAAAAGCATTTATTATTAGTGCTTATGAGTGTACCGGTAGCATTTAGATTCTAGAACTTGCGTTAGTGATGCATCCCGAGACCACTAGTGAGACTACATTTGTGTGGTAGGATTTACTACATGATAAGAGGCATTAGGATCACCCTTGTGTTAAACTCGTATCATAATTACTTGACCATTTGAGTCATATTACTTGACTAGTTAAGTCAAATAATTTTTCCCAAACCCTTAGCGTTGTACTCATTTTTAGTACACGAAACCCCTAGTACACCCCTCCGAGCCTATCTTTTCGTTTCTAACTTTAAGCATTTTACTTAAACGAAGAATTTGTTACACCCCACTTAAATGTACACCCAAATCGCCTTAGCCTTCCGTGTATGCGCTCATCTTTAGTGCATTATTGTTATTTGTTAAACCCTAAGTTAACTATCTAATTGATTACATGGTTGCTAAGTCGAGTCATATCCTTGTACATATTGTTTTGGGACGATTGGGACTCATGGTTAAAGTACTTATTTATGGAGTAATGTGGAAGAACATCATATATTACCCCCGTATGTGCGTTAATCTTAAAAGTGCTCCAAGTGTTTTGATTTTCTTAATTCGAGTCATTAGTTTAGTTTATTGTAAAATATGTAAAGATTCAAGTGTAACGGGAATTCCAATCCCCTATGATGTATTATTTTCGATGGTAGGGTAAGAGTGTATGCATAAAAAAAAAAAAAAAAAAAAAAAAAAAAAAAAAAAAAAAAAAAAATCAATAAAAATATATATATATATATATATATATATATATATATATATATATATATATATATATATATATATATATATATAGAAAAGGAAAAAGAGAAAAAAAAACATACGGACTACCATCCCGTTTCATTCTATTTTCATTTTATGTTTTTGTTATTTTTCATTTATTAGCTTAAGTCGAGTCTAGTCTTGGCTTAGCAACGCCACATTGTACATGTAATTAACCAAGATTGTTAACTCGCCACCAGTAAAACTTCCTTTATCCAACAAAACCGTGTATTTCATATCCCTACACCTAACGTTACAACCCTTTAAAAGACCTCTTTGATAGTTTATCCTAGGTGCTTATGCCATGTGGTGAAGGTTTGATCCTTTCCCAAGCCTATGGTAATCTATTTTGCTATGACAGGTAGTGAGAGATATCTTCCATTTCCATATTGTAATTTATACTTTATTACACCCGAGAGATATGAGTATCTAAACACTATTTGTGAGGTGCTTGTGTATGACCTCCGTGCTTGTCTATTGGTCTTTAGTGGAACGATTATTTGTTGTAATTACTTTTATGTTAGTGTTAAATGACCCCTAACTTGTATTTTGAGTAGAATAAAAGCGCATTTGCTTGAGGACAAGCAAATCTCAAGTGTAAGGGTATATGATGAGGTGAAAAATGAGCCACTTTTAGGGGGTCATTTAAGCCTGGAATTGAATTTATTTGATCAAATATTGCCCTAAATCGTTCCTTTTGTGATTTTAGGTACTTTGGGAGAGAAATCTGGAAAAGGAAGCAATTCGGACGTTTTTGGAGCATAAAAGTGAAGAAAACGCCAAAGTCTTAATTTTCCTTGCTGGGAACAGTAGGTGACGGCGTCAAGAGTAACATCCTGACGGCGTCAAGAGCAATTTCCATGACGATCCAGAACTGATTTGAAGGCGTCACGAAGTAGGGCGTCAAGAGGAAAATGCATGACGGCCTGGAAATGCATAATACATGACGGCGTCAAAAGTAGATCAAGGCAGTCCGAGAAGAGTTTTGGCGGCGAGGTGACGGCGTCACCTATTTGGTCTTGACGCCGTCAGACCCTATTTCCTATATATAGCTTTCTAATTTTCACATTAAAAAAAGAGAAGTTTTGGAGAAACCCTAAGTACGAACTTGGTGCGAATTTTACAGGTTTTTCAAGGGTTCCAAGCCCTTGATACCTTGCATATGTAATTGAGATAAGTGTTCTTTTAATTCAATCAATATTTCTATGTGTTGGTTGTCTATATCTTGTTCTTGTCTTAATTCCATCATGCTAGGCTAGATCTATCTTGTGTTTGCTTGGATCTAATGAAACCTAGATGTTAATTATGTGTTGATTACTTGTTTATAGTTTGTTTTGGATGAATGAATTTATATGTTAGGCTTAAGAAAACTGGCAGATCTCCAGATGGTAACATGCTTGAACGTCTTAGGAAACATGAACCTATTGCACTAGGTCTTTATTGGTTGTATTTAATGCATGAGCCACTGTTTATAATCCCTATGGTTTTGCTGGGCATGGTATAGGAGGAGATAAGAGCTCATAGAATTGGGGAGTTATGTGCGATACCCCATGAATGGTATTAAGGAATACAATCCGTCATCCATGCAACTATAACAAGTAATTAACGTGTAAAAGATGTCTAGGGAGTAATGAAATCTAAGTAAACACATTTTCTCCACTTATTGCTCACAACTTTAGTATAATTTAGTTTAATTTCATTTTTAGTATTTTATTTTGATTGCATCTTAGTATTGGGTTAGTTGACTAGCAACTAATTCCGCCCAAATCCTTCAAACCCCGAGATTTTACTTGCTTTCTAAAAAATATAAAAATACAAAAATAATCTTCCGTCATCTTTAGAACTAGTATTTAGGTTTTCTAATCCTAGCGACACTATTCCTAGCTGAACGATCAATCCCCCGGTACTTGTCACTATACTATACTACAACGATCAGGTACACTGCCTGGTGGGGGTTGTAAGCTTCTCAAGATCCCTTGAGAGGTAAAGCCTGGTGCGATTCCCACGTATCACTCATCATCTCATTCATTTTCTCTTGCATCTCCTCCTTTTGTTTATAAACTGCTTCCTCGAATCTAGCAAGCCGCTCAGAATGGGTTGCCATATATTCTCTCATTCGAGCTTCAAATTCTGGGCTAAGTTTTTCAGGAGGAGAATAGGGTGGGGCATAATTTTGAAAGGTCTCAACATTCTCTCTAGAAGGTGATTCTGATAATGGCGTTGGAGTTGTTTTCGAGACAGAATTGACAGCAGCCCATCTAGGACTTAAAGGTCTCCTTTGCCTTTCCTTGAAATAGTCAAATTTTGCCTCAAGTTTGCAAAGGAGTTCGTCAGAGATTTGATTAGTCCCTCCAGGTATCCAGATCGCGTTGATGGCCGCTTCTATAGTGTGATTAAACTCCCATAATTCTTGATTATCAGCGGCAAGTTCGTCAATAATTGCCCAAGATTCCTCGGCGTTCTTATCACGCAATCTACCTCCGGCGGCTCGATCGAAGGTACGTTTAGTGTGATAGTCGACATGGTCAAAGAAGATTTGAAATAATAACCAAAGATTTATACCATGATGAGGGACTTTGTGGAGCAGATCCTTGAAACGAGCCCACGCTTCGTAGAAAGTTTCACCCTGATGTTGCTGGAACATCAAGATATCATTTCTAAGCTTGGTAGTTCTCCCCGGTGGGAAAAATTGAGCAAGGAAACGAGTGGTGAGATCATCCCATGAGGTGATGGATCCCGCGGGTAAACGTTCAAGCCATTGACTAGCTTGATCACGTAGAGAGAATTAGAATAGGCGTAATCGGGTCGGCTCTCTAGTTGTAACATTAACGTCTATAGAATCTACGATTTTAAGGATGTCCTTGAGATGTTGATTAGGATCTTCGGAATGAAGTCCATGGAATGCACATCCGCTTTCTACCAACCGGATGGTGTCGGATCGCAAGGGGGACACATTGGCTCCTTGGGCGAGCTCAATAGTGTTTCAATAGCCTTGGTGGCTAGGTCGGGAATACTATCCTAGGGTTCGGGGCCTAAGAGGTTGGTTAGCTAGTGGTGGGTTTTGTGGGTGGCCTTGTTGTGGTGGGTTGATGGGTTCAAAGATGTTACCACCTTCCATGATGTCAGATGGTAAAGATTACGAACAAAGACACGAAGAAATAAGATAGACTAAAGAAAACCTAAAAATAAAAATAAAATCTTACTAGAAAGGAATCTAGCAAGTAGACCTAATAAAAAGAAATTCTAACCTAGACAATAACTATTCCCGGGCTGCGGCGCCAAAAACTTGATGCGTGGGAATTTCACGAGGCTTTACCTCTCGAGGGATCTCGAGAAGCTTACAACCCCCACCAGGCAGTGTACCTAATCGTTGTAGTGTAGTATAGTGACAAGTACCGGGGGATTGATCGTTCAACTCAGGAATAGTGTCGCTAGGTTTAGAAAGCCTAAAAACTAGGTCTAGAGGTGAGGGATGATTCTTTTTGTATTTTTATATTTTTATAAAAGCAATTAAAAATCTTGGGTTTTGGAGGAGTGGGCGGAATTAGTTGCTAGTCAAGTAACCCAATAACTAAAGATGCAATCAAAATAAAATAACAAAAATGAAAATAAAGCTAATTAAACTAGTGGTGTGAACAATAAATGGGAAAATTGTGTTTACTTAGATTTCATTACTCCCTAGATATCTTTTACAAGTTGATAGTTTGTTACAGTTGCGTGGATGACGGGTTATATCCCTTAATACCAATCGTGGGGTGGCGTACATACTTCCCCATCTCTATAAGCTCCTACTTCACTCCTATGTCGAGCCTGCAAGAAGCTCCTAACATGGGATCACTAGAATTCGCTCATGCATTAAATACAACCATAAAAACCTAGTACGCATTGGTTCATGTTTCTTAAGACGTTCAAGCATGTCACACAATGGAAGTATGCCAGTTTTCTTAAGCCTAACATCGAAATCATTCATCCATTACAACTATAAACAAGCAATCAACCCATAATCAACATCTAGGTTTCATTACATCTAAGCAAACACACAAGAGATCTAGCCTAGCATGTTAAAATCAAGACAAGCGTAAGATATATTCAAACAACACATAGACATATTGAATGAATTGAAAGGATACTTATCTTAATTGAACATGAAAGGTTTTAAAGGGTGAAAACCCTTGAGAATACTGTAAAAGTCGAGCTAGGGTTTATTCAACTCGTCCCTAAAATTGTCCTCTCTTTTATGAATGAAAATTACAAAGACTATATATAGATTTCCTAAGGTGACGACGTCAAGAAGAAACTTCTGACGCCGTCAACCCGCCGTCCAAAATAAAATCGGATTGCCTAGATCCAGATCTGACGCCGTCATGTGTAATGTTGTTCTGGGCCGTCACCACTTTTACTCTTGACGGCCATGCTTTGACACCGTCACATTTCTACTGGACCGTCACCACTTTTGCTCTTGACGCCGTCATCAAAATGCTCTTGACGCCGTCAGGTACTATTCCCAGCAAGGAAAATTAAGACTTTGTCGTTTTCTTCACTTTTATGCTCCAAAAACGTCCAAAATGCTTCCTTTTTCAGAATTCACTCCAAAAGTACCTAAAATCACAAAAGGAACGATTTAGGGCAATATTTGATCAAATAAATTCAATTTCGGGCTTAAATGACCCCCTAAAAACGGATCATTTTTCGCCTCATCAGCAGCATAATACAAGACTATATGAGATAGAAAGACGTAAAGCTCAAAACAGGATATGGAAGCTACAAACGGGACAGGTACTATTATTAGGCGTAATTACAGCTTAGCGCAAATATTGGAATTGTTTCTTTAATAACTAAACTCAACACCTTTTCCATGAACATATTGGAAGTGTGGAACAAAAATTGTGTGTGTTTCCTGCTTTTTGGTTATTTCTCTCTCAAGGGTTGTTTGGTTACTGCATCTTCTAAATATCTTTAGTGTTGGTATCACTAATCATTTTAATTCTGAAATAATATTTATCAACTTGAACCATTAATATAAGTATGATATCTTATTAGTAGGCTTAGGTGGTTCAACAAGTTTGGTATCTATTGTGAAATTTCAGCATATCTTAATGATAGAGCAAAGTGGTCCTCAAAATGGCCTTAAATCTTTATTGCCAATTGTTGGGATCCATAAAAGTAGTAAATCCTCATTACTCTCAAGCGTTACTACATATATTTGATGCTTAAGAATTAACATATTTAGTAATTTTGCCCTTTTGATCATTTGTTTCTTTTTCTATCATGATGTAGCAGTTAATGTTTATTTTGGTAATCAGTACAGTGAGAAGGTTTTGCAAGAATACAATAAAGGTAAGCGACATTAACCTCAGACTAAAGGTTCTCGATAGTGAGTAGGTTTAAATATATAAGCACAACATCCTTAATATATTACGCGTGTCTTTCAAATTGATATTATGAAATGACTCCGTCATCCAAATGTACTACTTTCTATGGTGTGTGTATGTTCACAAGATAAACTTACCATGGTTACTGAGTTACTACTGAGGTAATCCATTTTCTTGCAGATATATACAGAACTATAACCTCATATTGACGAATAAATAAATTCTTAAATTGACTTATATTTATTTTTAGGGTTCTTCATAATAGTATTGAAAATTTAGGTATCAAGCGACGTCATATGATGGCTTCTGATGTTGTAAGCTTTTTATTCTCTTTCTTTGTTTCCTTACTAAACCAGAGTTCTTGCGAGTTTTGCCATCCGTTCAATGGTGTTTGGTTTTGAATCAGCTATGGACTTCATATGATTAAGGGGGTGTTTGGATTACCTTATTTTATAGCCTTATTAGCTGATTTGTATTGGGAAAGGCTCATGCCCAATACACAGAGATTTATACATTAAAGCAACTGTAAGTTCTCACTACCGTAGTTGTTTTTATAGCATATCTAATGATGGTTATTTCGTTTATCTTATTGATAATCTTATGTGGTTACAGATTGTCCGCAAGTTCAGTGCTAAAATGTATCCGAGTGTTTTTTATGCGATGATGTTGTAAAGGTGAGCTTACCATAGTTTGGGTTTCCATCCATACCACTGAGACTATAATTCAGGGGTCAAGTTTAGGACAATGTTTTTTTATTGCAGCCTGTAGCAGATAATCATAATTCCATTTCACATGTTTCATCCCTATACTGTGCTCTTTACGGATGGAATGTTCGGGTGGAATGTTTAATGGTAATGCAGCTAAGATAGAGTACCCAGGTTCTGTTTCAGCGAATGGATTTGGGTTTTAAGTGGGGACTGCGGGTCAGTATGGTGGTTCTGGGGGCTTTAACAATGGAAATAGTGGTGCAAATGGTGAGTGGTAGGGGAATTATCTAACAATTTCATTCTTTATAATTATAGGGTGTTTGTAATAGCCTGTAGAATACTAACGCGTTAGAGAGCGTTTGATTGCTTTAAATATTTTGTGTCATATCGTACAAATAAGCCCATATAGAGCCCTTTCGATAATTAAAACTACTTATTTCATCATTTTTTTTTTGTCTATTTTAGGCAAATATCAGAAACCATTTTCAACTTTAACTCGCAATGCGTTGTACATCGTTAGGATTGGATTAATTACTAATGTTTGATAAGCTTGATGAGTGTAGGGAATGTTTGGGCGAATAGGTGATTATTAGCTTATTGAGCATTAGAAAATGTGCTCTAATGGGTTAAAGATGCACTATTTTATAAGTTTTTAAAAAGCTGGTCATTTAGGGATATATTATGCAAGTAAATAGATCTGAATTATTGTTTAGTCGTTTATCAATTCAAAAAGATTATGACATTAATTTTAGGGCGAATCACACCTATTTTTGTTTATTATCCCATCTCCAGGCACAAAAATCAAAAGATTTTGAATCGCCACGTGAAAAACCAAGAAAAAGAAAGGTAAAAACGATGAAGCAAAGGCGAATGATGAATAAATTGAGGTTGAAACTAAATCAAGAAAGTATAAAAGAATTCAAGCACATGAAGAGGAGTCTGATAATGAAACAAAAAAGAAGAGCAAGGACCTTGAAATGGAGGATGTTCCTATTCTTACTTAAAGTAAGAAGAAAAAGTCGGCAACATGAAGAAGTAGATGATGATGACTGATTAGCTTATCATTTTGTTTAACAATCATTTCTTACATACAATGGTTACATGTAGAGAAGTACTTGAAGGTTTACCATCATCGCAAGGATTAGGTTTTGAATCGATAGGCGCTCACACACATCATTTTTTTTTCGAGTCAATTTATTTTAGATTCGTCAACGCTATGATTGTAAATCGATGGGGACTCACACACGTCTTTTGCTACTCAACACAATAAATTTTGGAGACCCCAATCTTGGACGTTTGTTAGTGTAATTATAACATAAGAAAATTCTTAATTTATAATTGACGCATTGTCTCATTTTTTGTTTCATATTTTATATTGAACAAATTTACGTTATTACTTTTCTTATCATCTCATTTCTCTATTTCTTTAAAAAAAATTACCCGGTGTCAACTGGTCTTCTAAGCTAGTTTACTCTAATAAACGAAGGTTTTTTACAACCCTCCTAAGCACGCATCATTAAAAATCGGTTTAATGTTCTGATGTGGATTTCCAAAATTAGTGATCAATGTACAATGATTCTTTGCTTCAATCAAACAACCCAGAAACATTCAATCATTCCTCCAGACGTTTCAATTTCACTTATTTTTGTAAACACATTGATGAGTGATTTGGTGTTGGCATATATTCAAAATCGAAATCATATCATTGACCAAAATAACATAAAGCTGATTAATATGTGAGTTTATATTTTTTTCAATAATTTTGTTACTTATTTGTTTTTGAATTGCATATAATGTTATAAAGTATTCTTGATTTGTTTCATAATTTTTGTTTTGATTTGATTAATTATAAGCTTAGAAGCCTTGATTATTAACGTGCCCAAATCCCTGATTATCAATTCGATTAGATTAACAATTTAACTGAAACCCTAATATTATTATTGGGGAAAATGGGTTGGATCATTAAGAACATTAGGAGAATGCTTGAGAAAGAAAGGTATGTGTTTTTGTATATCCTCTATCGCTACATCAGTTTCCAAATCAAGATCCTATGATTATAAGTTTAATTGATTGTTCTTTTTTATGATGTGTTTGCAATTGTTTTGTTGTTTTGTTGGTTTACAGGCTCCCTACAATTGTTTTGTTGGTTTACAGGTTTCTCGCCTTTCAATACATTTAAAAAAAAAAAAAAAATCATGATTCACCTATTTCTTTAAAAAAAACTCTGCCTATTCAGGCTTCTCGCGGTATGTGTTTACAGAAAAAATTGCTTGCCTATGTTCTTAATATACCTATATCATATAACTATTTGGTTTTCATTGATGAGTTCTATGTTTGTGTTTTTTGTAGGCATGTCGTTCTTCTGTCTGAAGTTGTGGCTCACAGTACTTTGATTACTCCATGGTCTAACAGGTAACTGATCAGTTTATATTGAATCTTATTTTATTAATCTAAATGTTGTATAAAAATGAAATGTTTTATTTAATTCATAAGCTTCATAGCCTAAATAAACCTAATGGTCCCAAATCAGGTATGCGAAACAATACCCTGGAATAATGAGTTATCAAGATTAACTTTTGGATTTAAAAGGTTTGGTCAAATACATTGGTGTTACATTAATGAATTACTTGGTTTTTTAGGACGGCTCTTCTATAGGATTGCCATATCGATTAATTCTTGAGGAACGGTATAGTATGGCTATGTACACTTGCAAGAAGTGTAAGGTATATATGGTACAGTAGAAATTTTTGCGAAATTTATTTTTAGTGTTTTTTCTATATGATGGTAAGATATTTTTTTCTTTCTTTTCAGAAAATAAGAAGATTGATGCATTTGCTGTTTGGAATGCTTGGGGGATTGCTTTAATCGATGGTACAATAGACTTTTTCAGAAATTTATTTTTAGTGTATTCATCTCTTATATAGTAATTACAATTTGAACTTGGCGTTGGACACATTTATATCATAGGACCTACAGAAAGCCACCCATGAGCTTGAACTGTTTGATGATACCCTGATAACTTTAAAACGGATGAGCTTCTTGATTCGGTTTGGTTGAACTCAGGTATGATTTTAAGTCTATTATGCTCTTATCACATAGGTACTGTTTGATTGTTAAAAAAGTTCTAATCATTATTGGTTATGAGCTGTTTAAAGTGGTATTATTTTTATTGTTGATACCATATTTGGACCAAGGAATTCAATTTGACATCGTTTTGACTTTGGCTATGTATCTTATTGCATTGAACAATTGAAGGATTTAAATTGAATTCATAGCAGCACTCTAACGTGTCTTTTTGACTCTAAGCATCTCGACTTAATTGGTGCCATATAATAAGGTAATAGAGTTGTAAATCGTATTTTCGTCCTCGTACCATAACAGGCGTTTGGATTTTGCCGTTCAATGTTTAGATGCTGATATTTGAAAATTAATATAAAGTCGTTTTTTATTTTTTAGTTACTTTAGTTAAAGAGTGGTTTTATGTGAAATCATTTTTTGATAAACTTTGTTATTCAGAAGGCATGGAGTAAGTCTCCTTCTCCAATGTCTACATGAATTTTACCTTTCACTAATAAAAAGTCAAAAATGTTAGTAACCTTGAAATATACATTGTTATGAAATAAAGCAGCATGTTTATTCTTATCAGGTTTATGCAGATAATTTTGTTCAGTGTATGTTTTCAATTGAAAAACTTTACTTTTGTGCATGCACAGGGTGAAGGGAATGGTCATAATGAATTAGTAAGAATGGCAGCAAAGCTTGCCGCTGCCATTGTTCCATTTGGAGCTGTTAGAAAAGATTACGGTGCTCAGGTGATAATGCACTAAAATATACCAATGCTTTAAATTTATAATGATAATAATAAGACTTTGTGACACTCCTTTTTCTTATCATAAGATCCATGTCCAACTAATCTCACTCTTCATGGTCACTTTAATTCTTTTAGTTGGTTCTTTACTATGATGATGTAATGAAAATCTCTACGCTAAATCTATTTTCTCTAATAAAAGAGACTTTTAGAGAACCCACAATTAATTTTTTCTAAACATAACCTCAAAGCCTGGTGTTTTTAGTGTATTTACGCTTCTAAACTTAACCTCAAAAGACACTTCAATTACTGTATTTGTTTTTAAATGCATTCACGAAACTGGCCATAAATATTCCTAAAGATTCAGTGTCTAAGCAAACAAATACAGTAATTGAACTGTCTTTGAGGAATATTTATGGCCATTTTCCCTAAAATGGAATTAATGGATACCTGTTTTCTTATGGAATTAATGGATACCCGTTCAATGCTTGGAAAGCTTCCAATACATGTTTGGGTCAAAAGTCAAAACGGGTAAATGTTGGTACGGGTGAAAGTGTGAAAAACCTTTTTTCTATGCCCACAAAATATTTTAAACATATTAGTGCCTTAAATATGACTACCAAATCTATATGATTTAAATATATTATATATATGCTTTAGCATTTCATTTTTTATTTATTTAAATGTTTTAGCTGTTAAAAACCTGTGTCTTGCACATCTCCCTGCACCGGCTCCTGCTCCAGGATTTCAATTGGATGCTAGCAACACTCTAATGTGTCTTTTTGACTATAAGCATCTCGACTTAATTGGTGCCATATAATAAGGTAATAGAGTTTTAAATTTTATTTTCTTCCCTGTACCATGAAAGGCATTTGGATATTGCCGATCAACGTTTATAAAACTTTGTTATTCAGAAGGCAAGAAGTCTACTCCGATTTCTACATGAATTTTACCTTTCAGTAATAAAAAGTCAAATATTAGTAATCGTGAAATATGCATTGTAATGAAATAAAGCAGCATGTTGGTGCTTATTTTATTGAAACTACTGCAGTAAGATCACTCTTCAACAAAATAAGCAAATATTGTACTCTTTTCCTATTGATGTGAAAGCAATAGCTTTCTAATTCAAGTAGTATAATTTTGTTCACCAATGCAACACGATATATCTTTTTTCCTTTCCATAACTCCTTTTAGGAAGTTTCATCTATGAACCAGATAGTATGAATAAGTAATTTAAATTCCCAATGCTATTGCTACAAGGGTATTTGTGCGTTTTTAAGTAGTTATATGATATATGAAAATCATATCAAGATAATAGTGTTAATAGAGAATAGTGTTTAAATGTACTTTTCTGTTTTGATATTGTGATTAAATTAGATGTTTAAAGTTTAAAGTTATAAAAATATGGGAGTCTTAATGGTTTGAAACTGATTACTTCAACTTTGCACAATCAATTAGCCAAAAGAGTAATCTATTTATTGATATACTATACATTGATTATTTAGACTGGCTCACAGTCATTTACAAGACGTAAAGCCAAACACCCCCTTAATATAGCGGACACTGTATTATTATAAACATAGGAGAATGTAGTAATACAACACTTGAAATAGTTTTTTACATGACATAGTACGAAAAAATTAAAGTTGCTCAATCGGTTTTGATTGTTGGAGGAGGACCCACTAGAGTACAACTTGCAGGAGAAATAGCAGTTGACTTTCCAGAGAAGAAGATAACGTTAGTGCATAAAGGCGAGTGGTTGCTGGTATTTCTTGGACCAAAAGCTTCTAAAAAGACATTAGATTGACTAACATCAAAGAACATTGAAGTGAAACTGGAGCAAACTGTAAATTTGGAGGACGTTGCAGAGGGACGTAGATTGTTTAAAACTTCAACTTGTGAAATTATACAAGCTGATTGATGCTTTTGGTGTATAGGCAAGCCATCGGTCTAAATGTGGCTCAGGGATACCATTTTAAGGAATAGTATGGATGTCAATGGTTGTTTGATGGCTGATGAAATTTTGGGTGTCAAGGGCCACAAGAATGTCTGCTATCGGAGGTATACAAACATCAAGGTAAGTTATTTCTTTTTTGTCCCAGCTTGAACCCAAGATATCTTGATTGTGGCCACCCTTGATACCGTCAGACCAAAGGCCTATTTTATTTTTAACCAATCATTGAAAAAAAGTAATATTTGTTGCCAGAATGATTATATAGTTGTTAAGATTGAGTTGAAGGTCAAGAAAAAAAAAAGATCTTCAGTAGATATTAAAAAAATAAAAATAAAATAAAAAAATAAAAATAAATAAAAGAAAAAAAAAAAGTTAGTGTGCATAATAATTTAGTTTTGAATAAAGGATTAGGAGTTTTATGCCATGAATTTGCAGTCGGGGGAACTTTCAACCCAACCATTTTGAACCATGTACTTTTAAGAACTTTATTACCCATTCAACCCGTTAGTAAGTTGATGGGACAAAATTGGCAACTCTAGTTTTTTTATTGAAATTTTGATATTTAGCTTGGGCAATTTATAAATTGAAATTAGCATGGATTTTGTTACTGATTTATTATCAAGGTTGCATATTTTGTTTGACACTATTAGTTCTATGTTTCTGAAAGGCCTTAAAGGCTCTCATTGACGGAATACTCAGATTCTTTTTTTAACATCTCATGTAAATGATAGGAAATGAAGCACGGTTATTTGGCTAAAAAACAAGCATCACTTGTGACCAAAAACTTAAAATGTTTCCTGGGTGGATGCAACAAAAGCGAGATGATATCAACTTACATGCTCAGTGTGGCCAAAGCCACTGTTACTCTAGGAAGTCAGTGTATGGTGGCTCAATCACCACTGAATACAATGATGGGATGAAAGTGAGCATAATTGGTCGTTGATTCCTCATGATGGAAAACCGTGGTCAATGGATGAAAAAGAAATTCTAGAATGGATACATGAAATGACAAAATGCGAGGACAAGATTTTGCACTACTATATTGGATGCATAGCAACATTATAACGTGTCTTTTTGACTATAAGCATCTCGACTTGGTTAAAATAGAATGGTTTGAGTATGTTAAATGTCCTCCAAAGTGTTATTAAAATGTTTGCAGTCTTTGAAATTGACCCACCTGACTTGGCCATGTTGCCACCTCTATTGAAATTATTGAGAAGATACTCTATAAAAATTCTTTAATGTGATGTTTAAAATTGTAGTTTTCAATTTATTATGAGTGCAAATCGGTCAATGATTCCTCCCGAACTGTCACTTATTTATCACACAAGCTAACCACTTGTGAATGGTTAACCGTAACATCTAAATGGAGCCCGGGAGGAACTAGCAATCTATTTCGAGGGAGTTAAGTACAGAAAAAGTACGTGAGTACAGAAAAATACATCCCCGGGTCGTTATGTCCCAACGAGGTGTGCGTGATAGTACAATGACTTGTAATGTGTTGAAATAATATGTATATAGAAAAATGGGAATCTGAATGACTAACACTGGAATTTGAATAGTAATAGCTCTGTCACAGCTACTTCATTTAAGAAACGTACAATTAGAAACCCTAAAATATTAAAGGATATTTACAAACGTACGTTTAAGTTTAAATAAACGTAAACGTAACGAATAAAACAAAACATTCCCAAATAGGGAATTTGCATGCCTTGACGGCTTAAATGCAAATTAAAAGAAAATAAAATAACTAACTATATTTACAATATTATTATTATATTAATAAGAAAACCTAGAAACCTAAAATGCTTACGATTACGTAACACTTACGTAATCGTAACAAAATAAAAAGTGAATACCGTCAAATATAACTCCCATAAATGTGAAAATTATATTTTTGGAATCCTAAAAGAATAAGAAAATTATTAGAAAATTAAAAATATTTATTATACACTTATATTAATTTTTATTAATTAAAACCTATTATTTACTATTTAATAATTACCTAAAAATAAGAAAATGAAAAATAAATCCTAAATAAATAAAATAAAAACTTAGAAAAGTTTAAAATAATATAAAAGAAATTTTGAAACTAAAAATATATTTATTATACAAGTATTCTATTTACTATTTATTTAATTACTAATACTATTATTTATTATTATAAATACTAAATAAGCAAACAAAAATTTGAAACTTTTTACAAAATTCTAAAGTACTTATAAGAAGCTAAGAAAAATATAAAAACTATATTTTATATACAAAAATAATAAAACTTAATTAAAAACTATTATTACTTAATTAAACAAATTAATACTAAATTAATTATTATATATACTAAACTGATTTATAAAATTATGAAACTTTTTATACAACTATATTAAAGTAATATAAACTTTATAAAAGTATAAAATTTCCTAAAAACTAATTAATAAGCTAATTTTATAATTAAATATTAATTATTATTAATTACCTATTTAAACTACTTTTAATTTTAATAAATACTAAACTATATTATAAAAATTTGAAAAATGTTATATAACTATTAAACTATGACAGAAACGTGGGAAAAATTTAATATGATACATAAGCTTATAAATAAGCTGTTAAATAAGCTAATCGTGGGATAATAGCTTATATGAAACAAAACCTATATAAAGATATATAGTAAACCCCTTCCAACGGAACTGGTGCCCAGAGCAGTTGGAAGGGGTGTGGGTACTTATGCATGATACTAGCCTTGAGGTCCTGAGTTCGAATCCACCCACACCCATTTTTGCTCTTTATTTTATTTTTGTGATTTTCTTTTTACAAAACTGTACATTAAGTAAAAATATAAAAGTTTAATAAAGGAAAACTTTTTACAAAAGCCAAATAAGCTCTGTTCATGGTTATAGGCAAATAAGCAATAAGCCCTCTAAATAGAGGCTATCACTTAGCCTTAAAAGGTGTTTGGGCTTTTCTTTTTGTATTTTCTGTTTTCTAGAATACTTAGATACTAGTATTATACAAGTATTATGAAAATGAAACTATGCAAACATGAAAATAAGCCAACTGTGAGCTTAAGTGATGAGACAGTTAAGCATAAAAGCTTAACAGTTTCATCAAAGCTTGAATAAGCTCAAAAATAAGCTCATAGTGGAAAAGATGGACTAAGCATGATATAACTATGTATTATGGACAAGTATGAGTGAAATAGAACTGTGCAAACAAAAGAAATAAGCAGTTTAGGAGCATTGGCTTATTCAGTTTCATCATTTGACCCACAGTCAAACCATAAGCTCTAAACAAGCTTGCAAAAGCTGTACAAGGGAAAATAAAGAAAAGGGAAGATGCAAACATGTTTATGGACAAGTATTTATAAGTGTGGTGCACTGGGTTCCACTCATAAGCTCAAATAAGCTGATAAGCTCTTCCAGTGCACTATAAATCTAAACAACCCTGCAACTAATTTCATTGGCCATTTAAGCTCAGTAAACAAGCTGGAAAGGCCAAATTACAAGTTGGAGTAGCAAGGTGGGTTGGGGGGCTTTCCAAAAAGCTCAAGCTCATACTGTGGGACCCACAGATGAGCTTTTGAGGAGCTCATGAAAGTAGTACCATTTCACTGAGTATGCATATCACTCAGCATACTCAGGATCATGGGACAAACAATAAGCTAGTTGCAGCTCCATTAAATGAGCTGCAACATGGAAACAAAGAGCTGGGACTTGGAGTTTGGTGGATTGGCTTCTCAAAAAGCCAATCCACATAAGATAGGGACCACTCAGTAGCTTATTATTTACTTATGAAGTAAGGTGAGTTGATTGGGTGTTCAGCAAACTCACCAAAGGGGACAAGTTAAAAGCTCCCTTGCAGCCCTAGCAAATGGGCTGCAAGGTGAAGTTGGGGCACAGGATCAAGGAGTTGGGTAGTTAAGCTTCTCAGGAAGCTAAACTACACAAGCTCAGGATCATAATTGAGCTTTCTAAGAGTTTATGAAATAGGGGTGGGTTGACTGTGTACTCAGTCATCTCAGAACATGGTGCAAACATAAGCTCTTACATAACTTGCCAAATGAGCTTGTAAGAGCTCAACAAGGAATGAGACATTGAAATTAGTTGCTTAGCCTTGTGAAAAGCCAAAGCAAACCAACTCAAGCTCATTCAGGAACTTTTTACAAGCTATTGAAAAACACTCAACCACACAGGTTGCTACTGTGTGGTGAGGTATGAATGACAAAAAGGTGGGTTGATTAAGCTACTTAATAAGCTAGAAATTGAAAGATAAGCATGAACAGAACAAACATGTCACAAGGGCATAACAAATATACCAATCTCACAAGCTGGGGTCAATTCCATAGGCTTCTGCAAACTTATGGATTTGAAAGCTTCCTGTGAGACAGGGCAAAAACTAGTGAAAATAAGCTAAGAGAAAAGCTATTAAACAAGCACAATAAAAATAAACAAAAATACTAATAGGCAGATAAGCAACAATATTTTAACATCCTAAAAGCATTTAGACAGAAACTAATTAATAAACTCACAGGAAAATTGGACATTTATTCAAAAACTAGAAAAACTGAAAATTTGACTTTTACAAGAACATCAAACTTTGACTAATATGAAATTATAACTAATCCTACTGACTAAATATGGAATATTAAACATAAATGACATGAAATTATGAAAGATTAACAACATTATAACAAATATGCAAGGTTGTTTGATCTAACAGCCATCCAATGCTCAAACTTAGAAAAATCAAATGTCAAATTGACTTTCTTGCTTGCTACACCATTTGGATAATGTCTCACTGAGTCTAATAGATCCCTTAGAGTCCACATCAAACAAGAACTACACCCTAAGACACCCTATACACAGTTTAACAAATAGATCCAAACACCCCTTAAATGAACTTAAGTTGTGATTTTTCATAGCAGTCAACTGAATAAGCATGTTTCATCAAATCTAGGAGTTATGATGTGTCAAATCTAACCCTTTTTAGCCTAAACAAGTAGTCACAAACGTTTAAACCTAGAATTATCCAAATCAAGCATATTGACAGTCAAATGGAATTCCAAGCACAACTAAATTTTAACACATAACCATACACTATTAAATAATAACTTAACTAAATAATAACTCAAGATCATAAAGGAACACAGATCAAAACATATAAATGATTGAAACATAAAAATGCATAAAAGGGTAAAAATTGCTTACAAAGTGACCAAGCTTAGAATCAAAGAAATAAGGACCAAGAACATACCCTACAGTCTCCCATGAGACTTCTAAACCAAAGCTATCCAAATTTCACTTTGCTCCTTGCTGTATCACCATTAAAACACTATTTTTTTTATTTATTTTCTATTTTCTAGATTTTTTTTAGCCATTTTTAATATTTCAAGATTGAAATTGATTCAATGGTTGCTAAAAGCTCAAATGGCTTTGTCAGAAGCTAAGTGAACCTAGGCAGTCCATTAGACAACATCAATCACACAGAAATTAAAAGACATGAAACGTAAATTGGTATGAATTTGAGAAAACATGAAACTTAAAGATAACTTGAGATAAAACTGTAAAGATTGTTTCATTATACTATTTTAAAGTAGAATACAACATTTAACTAAGATATGACATTAATTTAAGAAAGCTTGTAAATTTAAATTACACTACGACAATTGGCTAGCCCAAGAGTGCCTTTCTCTTCTCCTTCTCTCTTCTTTTATAACCAACTGAGTTCCCACTTGAATTTGAGTCAAATCCCACTTTAATTCTGGGCCTTTGGATCACGTTAACACATCTGAGCCCTTGATAAAACTTTTGGCGGGAAAAAGTAGTTTTGACTGCAGAGGTAGCTTGTGCAGGATTTACGGAGCATTTAATGTTCATTGGGACTTGTTTGAGGTGGTGGAGTAGGTAGGGTGAGCTGGGGGGTGAGGTGGTGGTGAAACCACCACTGGTTTGGTGACTCAGCGGTATAAGGTTGTGTTGTGAGGGAGAAAGGATAAGGAGGGAGTGGGGTGGTTTTTAAAACCGGGGTGTTTTATTTATTTAAAAAGTGGGCCGGATCTATTTTTTTGGGCTTGGGGTGGGTTTGATTTGTAGCTGGGTTTAGTTTGGATTTGGATTTGGTTATTTGTTTTTGGGCTTTAATAATTATTAAGGGTCCGGATGGTTTTGTGAAGTAAAAAGCCCAAGGACCAAAAGTGACAATGCTGAATTCTTGAGGGATCTGTTTTGCCACTTTCCAAACTTTCATCTAGGGATCAAACCTGCCAATACACAATTACACAAAGACCAAAAGTATATAATTTTCATGTTTTAAAACTTTAAGGACCATTTATGTAATTTTTGGATTCTTGAGGGACTAAAGTGTAAATTCCCAAAAGTTATTCAAAATTGTTCCATTTTGTAATTCATGCATAGTACAAGGATATTATTTGTAAATTTCCAAGTTTTGAATACCCAGGGACCATTTTTGCCAATTTTGTAACTTGAGGGGTAAAAGTTGCCAGTTTGTATAAACTTTCATCCAGGGATCATTTGTGAATATTTTTGGTTTCCCAAGGACTTAAGTTGACTTTTCATTCATTTTAAACTTTCAGGGACTAGTTTTGACACTTTGTGAAACTTGAGGGACTGAAACTGCCAATTATGCAAACTTTGTACGTTTTTCATCTGTTTTTGCATATTTTGCATTTGAAACATATAAAACACACTTCTAAGATATTTTAAGTATTATGATGCATATTTGAGTGTTTTTGTATGTTCTGGCAGTTTAGATTGGTATAAAATGATGAGTATTTAGACACTCATCAGTCAACCCAACCCTACGTGTAGGGATGGACAGTTGTGTGTGTTATAATAATGTAAATGTCATATATGCAGGTTAGTGATGTAAAACCCGATGTGGCTTGTGGAATTAGCACCTCATTATTTTGAACAAATGACATTTGATGTAAGCTTTTTGGATGCACCCATGTAAATGTGCACATATGATTTTTCAGAGGCAATTATAATGGCACTGAGGTGTTAACTTTGCAATACCAAACACCCTTCTGAATAAATGTTTAAGGGTTTTCGGATCAGCTTATTTTGTTTTAACACACAATAACTCTAAAACATAAGTTTTTGCGCAGGCCTTATTTGTGTTGCACTTAAATTAATATTACATCGTAAAATGTAACACGTTGTCATCATTTTGTTACATAAATTGCTTAAATTACTCTCCATTAAGGTATTTCTTACAATCCGTTCTTTAGATGGTATGGGCGGGGTGATTAATACTTCTCATTGACTTATTACTTATTATTCTCTTCAAAAAATAATGTGATGTTAATGAGTGGTACGAGTGGTGGATGTCTGAAAAAAAGAAAGTAGCAAACAAACAAAGTTTGCTTCAAATTGCTAAAGATGAGAAGGAATATGCTCCATCCAAGGCACGCGTTGGTTTAGTTGAAGTGGATTCGATTGATGTGGCCTTTTATAGTGACAAGGAGAGTTTTGATGCCCTTGATTACAAAAATGTATATTTAGCATTTGAACTGGAGAAATCTCCAAAATTTCATTATTAGCTTTTTATGACGTATAGATAAGTACTTGAATGTCTATCATCAATTCATCATGGCATAGATTGGGTTTTGAATTGATAGGCGCTCACACAAATCATTTTATGTTCGAGACAATCAATTTTAGAATCGCCAACGCTTGGGCGTTTGTTAGTATAATTGTAACAAACTAAATTGCTTATTGGATAATTGACGTATTGTCTCATTCTTTCTTTCATATATTAAATGGAACGTGTTTACAATATCAGCTTTTTTTTATCATTGTAACAGAAGCAATTTCTTATCTGATAATGGAGACAAAAAACTTGGACGTTTGTTAGTGTAATTGTAACAAACTAAATTGCTTATCGGATAATTGACGCATTGTCTCATTCTTTCTTACATATATTAAATGGAACATGTTTACAGTATCAGCTTTTTTATCATTGTAACAGAAGTAATTTCTTATCTGATATTGGAGACCAAAAACTTGGACGTTTGTTAGTGTAATTGTAACAGAAGCAATTTCTTATTTGATAATGGACGCATTGTCTCATTCTATGTTTCATAATTTAAATGGAACATGTTGACGTTATAACTTTTCTTATCATCTCATTTTCTCTATTTCTTTAAAAAATAACCCGGTGTCAACGGGTCTTTAAGCTAGTATGTTTGATAATTTGTATTTCTTATGTAAGGGGTGTTTTAATAAGTGTATTAATTGTATTTATTGACTATTTAATTAATTGTATTTAATATACATACTGATCAATTTTAAGTCATTAATTTTAAACTTTAATGGCAAAAACAAAGTGGTGTGTACTTTAAGCTTCTAAACTTGTAAATGTCTAATTATATTTCATTTATGGTATTAATTGTCTAATTGTGTTTGAATCACTTGTACTTTAAGCTTCTAAACTTGTAAGACTTAATTTTAAGTATTCTAATTATAGTAGTCCTTTATGCATTATAAGATAGTTAGATACATACATAACAAATTTTCTGTAAGTTTGCATTTTAAGGTTGGTAGTAATTGGTACTATGGTGTTTTTTTATTTCTTTGGGTCGTTAGATATTTTTGAGATTTGAGATCCACAAATTTGTTGAACTTTCATTATTATAACGGTCTTGATGCAAATTCGGAACCTACGTGCTCATTAAGGTCATACTTTAGGTCCGTTAAGCCGAAGCCTATTGTTCAGCGCAAAGCCTAAATCGGGCATGTTTCCTTGTTAGGGCCTGGGGTGATATTTAGACAATTTATATATTTTATGCCTAAAAACAATTAAATACATTTAATTTACATATTTTAAATACTACACGACTTTACCCACACATAACAGCGAGGTGTGTATAGGAGCGTTAATTTATTTGTTCATTTTATTTTATTTTTTTGTATGTACATATAGGTGTGAGTAAGAGAGGAAAAAGATAGTTTGTGGTTTAAATTATAATTAACTATTTAAATGATTAACAGATTGTGATGCCTTTTATAAGTTGTGTTATTTTAGTTTAATAACATTGCTTATTTTTTAACTTTATAGTTTTAACCAATTGCGTTTTTTCGCCTCGACCTATCGAAATGTGTTTCTAATTTTATTTAGTTAGTGTACTTACAAATTTTTTTTGTGCACACGATAATGTTTAATTATGATTGATACTGATTAGTCACTTATAAATAGCAAGATATAACTGCTAATCATTATGGTCTAGTGGACTAGTTAATATAAATAAAGATTTTGACGACGACTTTATAGTGGACTAAGACTTTCAGTGTTACACCATGAAACTTCGTAGTATTTTAAAATGACCC
Organism: Artemisia argyi; assembly: GCA_030686995.1. Lineage (NCBI taxonomy): Eukaryota > Viridiplantae > Streptophyta > Magnoliopsida > Asterales > Asteraceae > Artemisia > Artemisia argyi. The sequence continues at coordinate 80,614,915 of CM060691.1, read as the reverse complement.
CATCATGGAACTTGGCTACCAAAATAATAAGGAAATAGTCTTTATAAGAAGGGCAAATTATCTAAAAATGTATTTAACTTGTCATTTTTTATCATTGTATGTAGCCTTCTTTTTTTTTCCCAATCTGTCAATGAACTTGCAAAATCCGTTCATTGCGTGTAGCGGTGACCTGTTTGACCTGCTGGAGCAGGTTAAGCTAACGATCGTTAGGTTTATCATTGCAATGTTAGTCCTTTAGACTAACGATCGTTTATCATGGCTACATAGAATGACAAAAAGAATCAAGTTAGATGACTTTCATTATTTTTAAAATTTATATACGTTTTTTACAAGTTTTTGCACACATTTTTATACATGTATTTATACACGTTTTTATACACGTTTTTATGCATGTTTTTATACGGATTTTTATACACACATTTGTATACACGTTTTTATGCACGTTTTTATACACACGTTTTTTATACACACGTTTTTATGCACGGTTTTACACACGTTTTTAAAATGTTTCAATACATACATTTTTTTACACACATTTACACACGTTTTTATACACACATTTTTATATACGTTTTTATACACATATTTTTATGCACGTTTTTATACACACGATTTTATACACGGGTTTTTATACACGTTTTATAAACACATTTTTATACACGTTTTTATACACATATTTTTATACACATTTTTATACACATTTTTACACACATTTTTATACATGCGTTAATGCAGATTTTTATGCGGACTGTTTTACACACGTTTTTATACACGTGTGTAAAAACGTGTAAAAAAGTTAAATTAAAAAAGTAAAAAAAAATAAATTAAAAGTGTGTAAAAAACTTTACTCACTGTCAGCTCACTCCACAGCCCATATGAGGCGTTTACTTGTAACTATAAATACCCTTTCTCACGCAAGTGAAAGGGTTGGATGTTCATTTTGCTTTGAAGCTAATATATTTCACTTTCTCTCTCTAGAATATCCCAACCTTACTTTCTTTATTTAAGGAATTCGACTTGAGCTTAATCTTCACCTTGTGTTATGATAACCAATATCCTACAAAAACGTATATAAAAACATGTAGAAAGAAGATAAATTAAAAACTTGTGTAAAAACGTATATAAAAACGTGTAAAAAATTGAATTAAAATTGTGTATATAAACGTGTGTAAAAACGTATATAAAAACGTGTAAAAAAATGTAAAAAAGTTAAATTAGAAGTGCAAAAAAAGTTAAATTAAAAGTGTATATAAAAACGTGTGTAAATGTGTGTATAAAAATGTATGTATTTAAACATTTTAAAAACGTGTGTAAAACCGTGCATAAAAACGTGTGTATAAAAACGTGCATAAAAACGTGTATACAAATGTGTGTATAAAAATCCGTATAAAAACATGCATAAAAACGTGTATAAAAATGTGTGTATAAACGTGTATAAAAATGTGTATAAAAACGTGTATAAAAATGTGTGAAAAAACGTGTAAAAAACATACATAAATTTTAAAAATAATAAAAGTCATCTAACTTGTTACTTTTTGTCATTTTATGTAGCCATGATAAACGATCGTTAGTCTTAAAGGATTAACATTGCAATGATAAACCTAACGATCGTTAGCTTAACCTGCCCCAGCAGGTTAAACAGGTCACCGCTACACGCAATGAACGGATTTTGCAAGTTCATTGACAAATTAAGAAGAAAAAAAAAAAAAAAAAGGCTACTTCCATTGTTTCAATGTTTACTAGATAAACACCAAAAGATCATCTAGTCGAATAAAGGAACAAGATGAACCATGAAATGTAAGCTTCATTCACATTAATCTAAGCCTCATTTCATCTAATCTTTAATAATATTACAAGCATTTTTTGTTTTGATCCAAAACTTGCAGGTTCAGCAGTGAACTCGAAAAGGGAAACTTTCTAGGCAGCATGGATTTTCTTGCAGATGCTTATGATGCCGTTTTGAAGACTAGTCCTTCGGCTTATAAGCTTCACACTAGTCCTTCCGGTATCCAAGTTTTGGCTTTTGGCTGTAATTCGCCTGATTATACAACGCGGTTTCTTAATGGAGAGTTCAAGTTGGTATCATCAGAAAATCACAAATTAGTTGACTTTATTTCAACAAAAGTCAACACAAAATTCTTAATTAACAAAGCTGCCATTGTCTTGTTTGAGCCTCTTTTAGTCGAGTTCAAGGAACTTGAAAATGAGGTATCTTCTTTATTTAAAATCGAGATCATGCATAGTATCTAGTGTTCTTATTTGTTTAATATCTGTTTTTCAGATTATATATAAACCGTTGATAGTCACGGGACAGTCTGTAGGGGGATATGTTGCCATTCTTTTTGCACTATGGCTGAACTATGTCATAAGTACGAAAGGGTTTGATAGTTCTAAGAAGGCAATCAGGCCGATTTGCATAACTTTCGGTTCCCCCCTTGTTGGTGATCAAGCTCTCCAACATGCCATCTCCGAACGCCCACTATGGAAATCCAATTTCCTGAATGTGGTATCGAAGACGGATCCTATTCCTAGTTTTCGCTCCTCAAGTGGCGAATACAAGCCTTTTGGTACTTACCTCTTTTGCACACAATCAGGTGGAGTCACTTGCTTTGAGGATGATGATGCCATCCTGGAAGTTCTAGGTGCTACAGCCTCATCATCTGCTGGGAACTTACAAATGCAGGATTACGGAAATAATTTGATGTTGATAAAAGAGAAGGTCTTGTATCGTGGGGTTTCGGCAATGGGTGAACTCAGGTTAAGTTCATTGAAGGCTGGAATAAAATTGCAGTTGATGGAAATTGATTTGGTAGATACGAGTGTTTTGACTGAGAAAATAGAGTCGAAACAAGCAAAGATGATAAGGAAGAGGAAGAGCAGATACGATCCTGCAAGGAAGCTAAATGACGTGAAGATACATATGGTATGCATGGAAAGATACATGATGACAAGGAGACCGACGGTGAGTTACTATGATACCTACAAAAACGCAAAAAGCAGCATTAAAGAAATCGAGAACCAACAAGAAGTCGTGAAGAGTCAACGCTATCTGAACCAGTATTGGAGTGATTTTGTTGAGAAAAAGAATCAAATGCCACAAGAGCAAGGTGCTAATTTGCATAGGCGTTGGCTCTACGGAGGAAACATCTATAGGAAGATCGTTGAGCCACTAAACGTAGCCGAGTTCTACAAAAATGGCAAGAAAAACTACATAGCACAGAGACCGCACCACTATAAGTTGTTAGAGAAGTGGTTGTGTGAAGATAAAAAGTATTTGAAACCAAATCCACGAACAAACAATGCTTCTAGCCTTACCGAAGACTCTTGCTTTTGGGCACATGTAGAGGAGGCATTGATTTCGCTGCAAGAATTGATCAACAGAGGGTCAAACAACAATGCAGCAAACACCGAGAAGGAGTTGAAACAGTTTGAGGCCTATTTGATGCAGGCAATCAATGACTATTCAGTGTCATCAGATATTTTCTTGGAGGAAAGTAGTTTGATGAAGTGGTGGAGTGAGTACAAGACATACAAAGGAGCTTCATATACTTCTCAATTTGTTGAGTACATGAACAGTGGGAGCTACAAATTGTATCAGTATGGCCCCTTGTTCATATACTGAGCAAAGTTGTATGTACTTCTTGTGTATTGTTCGTAATCATTCAATTCCACCATCTCATCAAATACTTATCTTTAAGATCAGATACGCATTTAATGTTTTGTTGTGATGATTGTTTGTATTGATGCCAAGAAGCTATTGTGATTTGATGCCATGTAACTGTTTTTGCTAATAGTTATGGTTGTTTCGATAAGCACATCAATATATTCTGGGCAAAATTTGCTAATAGTAGGAAGTTGTACTTCTGTTGCGTGGCTCCGAGCCTCCGATCACATATTCTGTTTTTTTAGTTCTTTCTTGGTAAATTAAGAATGTCAGATCTATAATTTTTTTATTAAAAAACAAACAAGTAGGTTCCTGGTTTGTGGGTTTTAATATACCAACAACCAGGCCATTATCGTGGGTTCAATTCAGGTTCCAGTTTGGCAATCCGGTCTAAGGGTTCGTGGTCACCGCTCGCCCTTAGAAATAATGAATTACGTTGTTGTTAGCAAAGCATATTCGTCATTTCTATATGCCTATATAGCGTTATCAAGTTGTTGATGGTAGAATAGGATGCGAGTTTTGTATTCTTTTCGATAGCTTCATCTTGGGGTTTCATTGCAACATATGAGCTTCAATTCACAACAGAAACAAAGCCGTTTAAACCCCAAATTAAATTGGTTCGACAATTGAAGAGCTATGTATGTAAGTGTCTTATTACTTTATTAGCGGCCTCTGCAATGACTTTGGGACTTGTGTTTGTTTTCCTAACTCAGAATCACATTGTTTGGTCTATGGTAAACCGAAGTCATTGTATCAAATTGTTGTTTGTTACTGCTGGAAAATATATACGGTACTTTTTGGTTTAATAAATACAGGTAAACATAAAGTGATAAAACATAGGCAAGTTCAAAATATCAAGATTGTTGTTTGTGTGCATGTAATCTTTTGTGATGGCTATCAAATTTAGTATTCATTGTTGATCACATTATTTAACTGCTTAAAATATAGGATTATATCAGTTAGATGGTGACCAATGACTTGTTCTTAAGAAGAAAGAAAGTTTTTGTTTTTTTTTTTTTTTTTTTTTAAACAGTTCCTTGAAGTATAACCAACATCAAAAACATGTAAGCTTCATTTTAATCAATCAAAAACTCATCTTATAGAGATTTGATAGAAATACAGAATATTGAAAAAGGTAACTATAGGTTGAGATATTTTATTAATTGTATGAGTACTAATTAAGTTATTATTCTAAGAACTTGCAGGTTCGGCAGTGAAATTGACCTGAGCAATTTTTTGGCCAGCACAGATTTGATTCAAGATGCATATCATGCGATTTTGGAGACTCCTTCCACTTACCAAATTCACACCAGTCCGTCACGGTTAACTATTTTGGCTTATAGCTGTCGCCTGATTACACTACTAGATTTCTTAATGGAGAATTTGATCTTGTTTCATCAAGAGATCACAAAATCATTGACTTCATTTCCACTAAAGTCAACCCTTCACTTTCCATTAACAGAGCTGCTATTGACTTGTTTGAGAGTCTTCTCTTCGAGCTCAACGAGCTCCAAAATGAGGTTCCTTTTCTTTCATACCCTATTTGAAAATTCAGATTAAGGTATTCGTTCTAATCGATTTCAGTTGTTTGTTTTTCAGCTTATGCATCGTCCGTTGATCATCACGGGACGGTCTGTAGGTGGATACATGGCCATACTTTTCACACTATGGCTGCAACATGCTATAGATGTTGAAGAATCAAATGGTTATCGGAAAGCTAAAAGACTGATTTGCATAACTTATGTTATGGTACGCCCCTTTTAGGAGATGAAGCTCTCCAACAAGCCATCTCCGAACGCCCGCAACGGAAATTCAGTACTTGAATGTGGTCGCTAAGTTGGAGCCTGTTCCCACTTTGTTCTCATCAAGTGCTACATACAAGCCTTTTGGGACTTACCTCTTTTGCAAAGAATCAGGTCAGCATGCTACTTTCAAAGATCAAGAATTGGTCTAGGCAATACTAGAAGTGATGGCCTCACTGTCTGCTAGAAACATAGAAATGCATAGGCAATCCCAGTTCGATACCGGTCTTGCTGCACTTCGAGTTAATGACGGATAGCCCGCTAGGGACTGCTTGGCTTGTTAGCGAGAAAGCGCATAAAAGAATGCCATTTATCGATCGATAAAAGAGGCTCAAGTACATTAGTCTGTAACTGCCATTTTGACTAGATGGATTTTTCCTTCTAGTTGACTTCTTTCTGCCGGATACCCTAGTTAGAGCAGTGAAACCTTTAAGGCAAGAGATGCGGGCAAGTCAGTCGCTAGAACTCCCAGATGCTAATAACTCGCTAGAAGGGGTAGAAAGCCTGTTCTTTTGGTACAAATCCTCTTTATTGAATGAAACTAGCTAGCTGTCTTTGAAGTCAAGTACTTAGCCGGAAAGGCCGTGAAGAGGCGCACTGTGATACCATTGATGTCCAATAGCTTTGATAGTAATGGCTGGATTTACTACTACCTCGTCCATTGAGTATAAGAGAGCAAATGATGGTATAGCAATGAACATCGGGATGATACTAGGAAATATGGTCCGAAGAATCTCGATAGTAGTTCCATGAACAATCCTTTGCGGGATTAATTATGAAGAAGATTTGATTTCAGTCAGAAGGATGGTATGATATCTTGGCGGAACAGAATTGGGAAAATCAAAATTTAATTCCTTGAAGGCAAGAATCACATTCCAGTTACTGGAAGTCGGTTTGGTAGATACACTGAACAATGGTTTGATTGACATAATTGAAAATATTGAAGAAAAGCAAGCAATGATAGTTAAAAGCATGACAAGTAAATACGAGCCTTCAGATATATCAAGAGTCTTGATAGCTATGCCATGCATGGGATGGTACATTTTAGGCAAGAAACTGAAAGGAGGTTGCAATGGCACAAATTGAAGGTTTGAAGAAATTATCAAAGATAAACGTATCATGGACCAGTATTGGAAGAAATTTGTTAACAAAAAGGTTGCAATGGCACAAATTGAAGGTTTGAAGTTGGGTAAACGTTGGCTCTATACTGGAACAGACTATAGGAGGATGGTTGAACCACTAGACATAGCCGAATACTATAAAAATGGCAACAGAAACTACATAGCATTTAGACCAAACCACCATACCTTGTTAGAGAAGTGGTTAGTTGAATATCAACAGGGTTGGCATACTTAGCAACCAAGTAGTGGAACAAATGAAACTACAAGTCTTACAAAGGATTCTTGCTTCTGGGTATATGTGGAGGAGGCAGTTTTATCTTTGAGAGACTTGGAGGAAGGAGGATCAAGCCAAAGAGTGGCAAGATCAAGCAGGGATTTGACGGGTTTGAGGCCAATGTGCAGCGTGCACTTGCAGTCGTTCGTTCTCGCTGGATATAATCATGAGTAATTGCAAGGTGCTAGTGTAATAGTGTACCATGCAAGAAACATGGCCAGCTTCTTGTAATAACAATTAATTGTTTTTACTTGCTGGTTGATCTTATCGGACCCAGACATGCCAGCTTTTAAGTAGAGAGGTTTCTTTAACTGTTTTCTTTCTTTCAGCTCAAATTTCTAGCCTAAATTTAAAAAAATCAGTTAATCTACACCATTAACAATAACCTTGTGCGATCCGACCAAACCGGCAATCAGACCAATGTGATTTGTAAAGTCGACAAGGAGCAATCACAGTAAAATATTGACTGGTCATGCAAAAATCTTAAGATCCCTTTGGTTAGATGAAAGACATAACTCTTGTCTAATACTACATATGGAACAATCTTGTTTTATGCCCAACCTTATATAAAGATCAACTAAAGTAGAGAATGCAACATATGTAAGTGAAGTCACTGGAACTAACCAAAGGAGCGTCAAAATTTCACAGTAGAAGCTTCAGTTCATCAATGAAACCAGAATTATATCAATCCAAATGCTTTACAGAAAGACGCTAGAAACATATATCCATCTGCCTCCTCAGTGAATGTAATCTGAGACCAAATTCAAGGGACAATGGGCCAACTGCCAGTACTTGATTTGGAGAAAACATGAACTCGATCATACCGGCCAACATTAAAAAGATTGTATCTGTCACCACACGTTATCCAACCTCTTAGACCTTGACCACTAGCTAACATTTACAAAGACAAGCAAGAATCAGTTCAAACTAAAATGAATCCACTCGAAAATCTTTATTTACACTGGCCACTATGCTTTTCTATGCACACAAACAAAGGGTGCCCAAAAGTACCCAAATTACAGTCACCAAATTACATAAAAATGATCACAAAACAATGCCCAAAAACTGCCCACAAAAAAAACCTTAGGTCCAGTCATGAGTCCATATGTCACCCTTTACCATAAACAAGCTCGAATCGCGACCTAGTAACCTCATCCGTCTTAAGCAAAGCCTCCCAATCGACCGTCTCTTCCTCCTCATACTTCTGCCTCATCACCTCCAGTATCTTCTTTGCCTTCTCTTTACATCGAACCGTCCCCATTTCCTCTTCTTTCACCAACAATTCCTCCGCCCCAGCCTCCTTCGCAAGCCCTTTAAACCTTAACCCACCTTGACTCAAACCATACAACGCCCCCAAACAACACTCCCGTGTCGACTGATCAGAGTCAAACTCGCCACGACTCAGTAACCCTAATAAACATTCAACCGCACCACCATCCAACATCGCAGCCTGTCCCTCCGCACTCCCAGCCAAGTTACACAAAACCAACATAACCCGACCCGTCATATGACCCGACTTTACCATATTCAAAAACAACTGAACCGAACCAAGCTTAACCAACTTCGACCTATTACTTTGAACAAGCGATAAATGATACAAAGCTAAAGCCGAATCATGACGACACCTATCCGAACCTGCTCTCAGCGCGTGAAGCAATGGAGGCAAAGCACCAAGAACTCCTATAGCAGTCTTGTTCTGATCATCAAGCGCCAAACTAAACAACGCGCCAGCAGCATGATCTTGCGCCTCAGGAAACCCGCCTCGTAAAACCTCGATCAAAGGTGGAACAATTCCTGACCGTACGATCTTCACTTTGTTATCATTTTCTAGCGACAAATTCACCAAAGCAGCAACAGCGTTCACTTGTACGGACAAGTACCTAGAAACAATCAAATGTCTTAAACCCGACAGTAACCTCGTACTACACAAACCAACCCTAGATTCTTGTCGTGTCCTAGTTATGTTCCTTAACGTCACAACACCATTTTCTTGATCAGACATTAATCCACTTCTTAACATACAATAAATCTCATCGTCTTCTTGTACAGGATTATCTATCTCGGACGAAGAAGACGATGAGTAAACGTAAGGAACAACCACAAAACATTCGCCGCTGGTGCCAGCACTAGCACCAGCGACGATAGAATCTTCTGACGTGGAAGATAAACAGCTCGATAAACGAACAACAACCGGGTCGTTATTAATTTTCGATTTAACAATACTTAAAGCTGTTTGGATATCAAGTGGCTGTGGAAATGGTGTGTAAGAATTCGTATGACACCAGTTTAAGATAGCAGATTTAAGAGCTAGATTTGGAATAATGGTATTGAAATCTACACTGTTTGGTTTAAAGGACAACGATATGCATGCAAGTACGCAGCTACGTTCAAACGTTTGACCCGAGGAAACAATCACGGGGTCAGCCATGAGGTTGTTGGATATAGGACATATGAATTCTGGTGGTGGTGGGGATGGTGGTGATGATAGTTTTGAAGGTGATTTAAGGAGACTAAATCTCCATTTTTGCTTGCTAGTGCCCATGTGAGTTAAGAAGATTGGTTGTTAGTGGGAAATGGTGAGATTATGAATGTGATTAGAATGAAGAGGAGAACCACGTGGAATTGTGATCGGAGTTTGAAGAGGAAAAGGAAAGGAGAAGAACATATTGGGAAAGAGAATAAAGAGAATCGTGAAGAAGATTATTATGCCTGTGATTTATGGGTCGTATAAACACATGAAGATAAAGGTTGATCATACCACCCACTTAATATTCATTTTATATTATTTCCTTTATCATACATTTCCTTTTCTAACCTTCTCTATATTTTATTTTTTTTAATGGTTTAAAGTTTAAACGAATATTTTCTAAGAGCACACGGTGTAGGCTTTTCGTTGTCACGTGGTGGCTCAACGCCGAGCCGTTCCTCTTCACTACATCACCTAGCCTTCGTCGTTCCTCCCCGTTGAATCCCTCTTCGTCTGCACGAAGAGGAGATGATCTGACAACCTTCCCTTTTTTTTTTCTTTTTTTTTTTCCCTTTGGCCTTTTATTTTGTTGTTTTTAAAAATGTATTTGTATATTTTGGTGTTTTTAAAAATGTATTTGTATATTTGTAAATGTAAAAGGTATTTAGAGTTTGAAATAGATAATTGTTTTCTAAAAATGTAAGGTGTAAATACTAATGCAACTATATTAAACATAAGATTGACATAACTTGAAACAACATACAATTATTTTACAACTACAATTACAACATTAAACTAAGAAACGGAAGGTAAAAACCCTAAACTACCATACGATAATAAAAACTACGAATCAAGACACTGATTCTGTGCCATATCCCTCGTCACTCGAATAGGAGGCACTTGAATCGTCATCACTCGATGGCACACGTGAAAGTCCCATTTTCCATTGTCATTCTGCTCGTTGGTATCTCCGATCCTCTTTACCTTTTAAGTACGCCTCAAGCTCCCTTGACTGACGTTCTTGCTCAGCTTCAAACTCTAAAAAGACTTGCATATCCAGCTCGTACTGTTCTTCCTTAGTCAACCCAAAGGTATTGGGTTGTTTTATGGTGGAAAGTTTGGTGGTTGATTGTTTGGGGGTGGATTGTTTTCTGGTGGGAACATAACTTCTGGTGGAGTGGCAAGTGGTAGGTTGTCATATTGGAATACTGGAAATAGATCTTCTGGTGGAGTGTTTTGTGGGGAATTGTCTTCCGGTGGTGTGTTGTAAACCGATTCGTTATCAGGTGATGTGTTGTGCCACATTGTTACGTATGAATAAGAAAAGTGAATTCTTGATAATTTGTGTATGAATTGTGTGTGTTTTTCAGCATCTAACACTAGGTATCTATAGGATGATTTTTGGAATTTGAAATTTAAACGTTTATCCCGCTTTCATTTTGAATTCGAATTTTGAAGGTATCCCGCTTTCATTTTGAATTCAAATTTTGAAAGTATCCCGCTTACATTTTGAATTTAAATTTTGAAAGTATCCCGCCTTCTGTTTGAATTTTGAATTTAAAATGTATCCCTCCTTCTGTTTGAATTTTAAATTTAAAATGTATCCCGCTTTCAATAAACCCCTATTAATACCATACCATATGATACCATTCAATTTTTCACACACTTCAATATCTACATCATTTTACAATGACTAATCGTTGGTCAATGGAAGAAGAATACTTGCTAGCTAACGTATGGCTTGAAGTTCACGATTCTAGAGACCTTGTGAATGAACGTTCTTTTTGGAATGAAGTTATACAAAGGTTCAACGATCAGACTGATGGTGAACATCGTAATAAAAATAGTATTACGGCTCAATGGAATAGAATCAACCTTGAATGTCGCAGATATAATGCTATTTACAAAGAGTTGCAGCGTACAAGTCAAGACCCTTGTCGTCTCGACAATGCAAACCGAATTTATCATGAACGCCATGGGAGAGGGATTAAATATCAACATGTGTGGTTCATTCTGATAAACACGTTGGCATGGGACAAAGACGATGAGTAACGGTGTTTTATGTTAACTATTTCCGTATCGTGTTTATTTTTTTTTTCGTATCGTGTTTATTTGTTTTCCGTATCGTGTTTATTTCTTTTCCGTATTGGTGTAATGTTGATTTTATGTATTGTTTTCCCGTATTGGTGTAATGTTGCATTTGAGATAATCAGCATCGGTCTAGAACTCTTTTAAGAAATGATGAAACAGATTTGCAACTTCAAGTCGCGTTGAAAATGGTTAAGGAACAAGTGTTGCAAGTTTGGGAAGAAAAGTCAGCACTCATCGATAATTATAAGTCTTTATAAATTCTTGATTTTGTTGCATATTGTATTTATCCGTTTCGTTATTTTCATATCGTATCGTATGTTTTTTTTTTTCCGCAAATCGTATTGTTTTTTTTCCGTATTGTAACTTTTTTATTTGGATGAAATAAAATTAATATGTTGTGTTATTTTTAACACTAATGCTAATGGTGACCATAACTTCACCCAAGCAACCCCACCACCTCAGCTTTCTCTCTCCACAACTCCACCCCAACCATAACTAGCTAGTGGTGACCACAAAAGCAACCCCATAACTTTTTTTTAATTAAAATTTCATGCAATAATAACATAGATTGAATTATTGAATTCCTCCTCTTTTCAGCCCACGTATTTAGAAAGGAAAATGTAGGACCGAAAATATAGATGATTCATGTGGTTCGGGAGGTCGAGGTTGATCAAAGAATATGAAATCCATGACTAGTTTTAGAGAGAGAAAGTAGAGAGAGGGAGAGGTGAACAAAGATATTATTATTAAGAGAAAATGGTTACACACTCACACCTCTCAAGTGAAGACTTGAGGGGTATATATAGGGCAAACATAAGAAAACTATTACAATATGACATTAGTAGTCTCTGCATTATATGCATATTAGTTGTCTACTCCAATTCACGTAAATATCGCTCAGCTTCATTTCTAACAATCTCCCTCCAGCTGGAGATATACGTGAATTGGTTACAATGATTCCTAACAAGTAAAATAAAACAATCAAAGTAAGCGCAGCAATGCTGAGGAAGACTTCATAGCTCTTTATCTTCATAAATATCCCCAGCAATCTTTCTTTACTTGCAAACGAATCATGTACTAATCTAATTGGGTTATTTCTCCCTCCCAATTAGTAAGCCCTTTTCTTTTACATGCTCCCTCCCAAATTGACAACCCGTTAGATATAACCTTTATGCTTGTAGAAGAAGTTTCTCTGAATTATGCCCAAATTATCTTCAGTCTCTTATCTTGTCATGCACAGCGGAAAATGGATAATAGACTGATAAACTGTAACTTCTTCACAGGTTTGTTTGGGGAGCATCATATCGACATCTTCAACTCACTTAGAATGCTTCCAGATCTTCAATAAAAGCGCCGATGTACACATTTCTCCCTCCAGGATGATGACAATCTTTCGGAATCATCATAAATATGTGTACATAGAAATATCAACTGTAAGCAACATACAAATCAATATCCCATGAGTTGATGTCGACAACTACTCTCTCTACAATTCTCCTCAGATCAACCTCTTATCAAACCTCATTTCACTTCCACTGGCTAATAGTAAGTGACCACGTATGGAGACAACCCGATATGACAAACTTGAGAATGAAGTAAAATTCCCAGACTTGTGACTTACGCTTGTTCTAATGTGTGATTAAGAACCTATTGAGCACAACAATGTCACTCCTTACAATATAGGTAGTGGCATATACCCAACCATCCATCCTTTATTGTATATCCGCCTCTTGAACAATCCACAACCTTTTGTGACACTGAGCACTACAACGTAACTCCTTAAAGTGATAGCTATTGTGAGCATTAAGAACCAACTTATGCATTTATAGATCTCACACATAACTAGATGTCCAAGTCTTAATCACTATTCAATAAATGCTCAAACAAGGATCTTCAAAAGTCTTGCATCCAACCAACCCCTAGACTTTGAGATACTAAGTACACGCACCCGTGAAACGTCACTTCAAGCTCAAATAAGTAATAAATAAATAATCCCCGTAGTCACATTTCGATAACGTTCAAAATTTAGCCATGAAAGTAGCATCCCCGTGAAAATTAGCAATACTAAAATACCACTCTTTGTCCAATAATTAAAAAAAAAATTGTATCCAATATTGTTGTAAAAACAAATTTCGGATAACAATTTATTTTCAGTGTAAGTCCATGAGTTTTAAGAACACATCAGCTCACAAGCAATTCCAACAGCCCACTCCACTAGTCTAATCTGATTACAGTTCGAGCCCAATCCAAGTTTTTATCATTTTCAGTTAAGCCCATAAACCAATAAACGGGACCAACCCAAAAACCATGCTCGTCCAGTCCAATAAGCGAATCATAACCTTATCCCACACCCTCCAATACACGGTTATGATATATCATACCCTAGTTTATCTCAAATCCTCTAACCCTACATAACACCATCCGCCTCCCATACCTAACTCACTACACGCTCCTGTCAGATCAAAAAAAAAATTTTTTATCGCATCTCATATTATTACAAACTCATCTCCATATCATCACCATCATCATCTATCATCAATAACAAAAGCACAGTCACCATACGTTAACCTTTTTCTTCATTTACTGCTCAAGAAGAATCAAGCAACCATCTTTCAAGGCTTCAAGATCTTGTCACAACCAAGGTCTCAGGTAGGTTTATGTTTTTCGTTTTTGTTATTGTTTATATTGGAACGAATGAAAGGAAGAAAATAACAATCATGTTATATTTCTTATCTTGAATATTCGGATATTAACAAGGTCTGTGAAGATGATCGTTCAACTCAAAAGAAATCTTTACAAGATTATAAACAGAGTTAGAACCTTTCTGAGATCATTTTATGTCGTGTCTTGTTTGTTTGAGGGTTGAGGAGTGGTGATGAGTATTGGTTGAGTCTCACTTGGGTTTCGTTAATAACAGGACCTCGTAATCATTTTATCTGAAAAATGTTTTTGGACTGATGATGTACAATATGCTGAGGTCACATATGAGATGGTAAATGGTTTTGTGGTCAAGGTCTTCATCGTCTCTTCATTATCTCCCTATTTCTGTTTTCGAAACTTTTTACAAAAGATTGCGAAACATGGTAAATCTTGTGTTTGCGAAAGATTTCTTTGAGATTTATCGAGAATAGGTATTTATCGAGAACATGTCTTTTCGAAAACATGACATTATCGAGAACATTCATTTTATCGAGAACATGGCTTATCGAGATCATGGTTAACGAGAACATGATTTCGATAATTTTAGGGGTTGTGTTCTCGAAAACCACATGTATTCTCGAAAACAGGTACATATCGAGATTTCTTATACAAGAAATTCCGATTAGATTTCGGCGACCATTTCCCAATTTCCGATGAGTATCCGATGAGTTTTGACCATTTGTTTCCAGCTTTTGAGACCATGTATATGACCATTTTTCACACGATAAGGTACAACAAAAGTCATACAGATGTGAGTTGTGCTAAAATCTGAAAGCTTGATAACTTGGACTAAAGAAAATACACAAGAAACCGTTGTATCATGACTGTTTGACCACATGGGATACATAATAAAAAATGTATAGAAACTTGTTAAACCATAAAGGACGAGAAAAAAATTCTCAGATCCGAAAAATTCGGGTAAAAACAGCTTCAAACACATGATACGAACCACAAAAATCAAGAAAACAAACACCGTGGCTCTGATGCCACTTGTAGGACCGAAAATACTAGAGATTCATGTGGTTCAGGAGGTCGAGGTTGATCAAAGAATATGAAATCCATGATTAGTTTTAGAGAGAGAAAGTAGAGAGAGGGAGAGGTGAACAAAGATAATATTATTAAGGATAAAAGGGTTACACACTCACACCTCTCAAGTGAAGACTTGAGGGGTATATATAGGGCAAACATAAGACAACTATTACAATATGACATTAGTAGTCCCTGCATTATATGCATATTAGTTGTCTACTCCAATTCACGAAAATATCGCTCAGCTTCATTTCTAACAGAAAAAACTTAAAAACACACACCACCACGTATTTAGCTAGTGGTGCCATCTGTATAAATATTATATTAGTTCACCAATATTCTCATTTATCTTCTTCCTCTCATTAAAAACACACACCACCACAAAGCAAAACACACACTAAACACACACACGTAAAAATGGATGCCCTTTTTCTTCCACCAGATCACAGTTTAAGGTTCGCTCCACTGCAGATTCTTCATCTTTAAGGTTTGGGTTTTTGTGTTTTCTTTATGTATTTTTGGTGTTTTCGGGGATGATTTTTTTTTAAAACCAAGGCCAAACGGTAAAAAAAAAATGGGGTTGCATGTTTAATTCTTTCTGTTGTTTAAGCAACCGAAATATTTGTTTCGTTGCCAAGCGACGCGTCGGTTGGACAATTGCTAACGGGATCAACGCGTGGCTTTTGGGGTCACTTGGAGAAATCTGACGCCCATTAGCACTAGTCTAAGTATTTGTGAAATGAAATTTAATTTATTTAATGAAATGAATAAAAAATAAAGTTGTACGTGGTGGGCCCAAATGAAGAAGTTGAAGTTTGTTGTTTGGTGAGGAGAGGTTAGTTGTGAAGAGGTGTTGGATGATGTGACACACGCGAGGCTCAAATGAAGAGGTAAACCTCTTCATCTACACCTAATGCTCTAATCTCCTATATATATATATATATATATATATATATATATATATATATATATATATATATATATATATATATATATATATTGAAAAAAACACACAAATGAATGCAATTAGATTTTGTAAAACAACATATACGCCATAGCCGCTATAGGCAAGTAATCGTCTAATATATATCTATACTACATTATAATTCATTTGAGATTATTCTATAATTAGAAAAACTTAAAATTCAGATTTTTTCTTGCTTATTATGAAAAGATTTCAAAATTAATTTGTTAGGAAGCAAGTTTGTTAGGAAGCTGTTGATTTTTCAAACTAAAATTATTTGGTTTAACCATCTCTAATATCTCTAGTTATAAAACATGAAGACAACTAAACGTGTAACCAAATAACGCAAAATATAATCACACGGTACCCGCCGCCGCATTACGCGAGGACCGTTCTAGCTTTTATATATATATATATATATATATATATATATATATATATATATATATATATATATATATATACTAGAAGGGTACCCGCGCAATGCGGCGGCGGGTACCCGGTGACTATTTTTGTGGCGAGTATATGTTTTTCATTTTAAACATTCCTTATTTAGCATGTCCCAAATACTTTATAATGTAGTAGATATATGTTTTTTCAAAAGTAAAACGTTAAAATTATTAATAGTGTAAACAGTTAGCACTTTACTTTTCAAATTTTAGCATTAAATTGGTGGTTATTTATAAGTTTAGTGAGCTTTTCTTGTAAACAATTCTATTGAAATATATCAGTATTGGATTGGGTTACTATATGGTTTAAATAAGACGTAAATTATCAAATTTTACATTAATTTTCTAATTTTCCTTTTATAGTAATGTTTTTTGTCTTAAAATTTTAAGACTTCCTTTTATAGGAAGTCCCAAATGCTTTATAATGTAGTATAGATATATATATATATATATTTGGAAATGGGAATATAATGAAATATGGAAAAACATTATTATTAAGTTTGTTTTATATATATATATATATATATATATATATATATATATATATATATATATATATATATATATATATATATATATAACAAACTCAATAATAATGTTTTTCCATATTTCATTATATTCCCATTTCCAAACCTTTTATATATATATATATATATATATATATATATATATATATATATATATATATATATATTAGGTTTGGAAATGGGAATATAATGAAATATGGAAAAACATTATTATTAAGTTTGTCGAAATTGAGATCTAATATACGATTGTTTTCATCTTTACAAGATCGAAATCGTAAAATAGTGTCAACCTCTTAAAATCTTATTCTAATGTCATTTTTGTTAGCTAATAAGGCCTATAGGCCCGGCTCGTTGTTTAGGCTCATCTAGTTTATGGTTAGGTTCGTTTGTTCTTATTTATTCTAGATGTATTCTTATTTTTTTTTTTGTGTATCTGAATAATATATTTTTGATATTCCCTCTGATTTCTATATGTCAGAGCTATGGAGAGAAAAAAGTTTGTTTGTTTGTTGGATCTGCACCTTCAGTGTCGAATCATTTATGTTGGTACTAGTATGGGATTTTGAATTGGGAATTGGTTCTGTATTGGTGATGGTGATGTATGTTAGCATTAATGAAATGTATAAAGAAGTGATGGTCATTCTAGATTAGGTACTTTGTAATGTGTCGTACAATATATAATAGAATAGTTAATGGGCTCATGGATTGGGCTAAGCTAATAGGTTAGTAGTTTAAGTAATATTAGCCTTATATCTTATGTAATCAACAAGCCCAATCCACTCCATGTAAAAGCCCACAACGAGGCGCATGGCAAAGCCCATGTGGCATATTAGTAGAAGTATAAATAGCATAACACATCTCATTTGTGTGTGCGCTTGAAGGCGTACGTGTATGTGTTTTCATATAGTAATAAAAGTTCTCTTTCTCTTCCTCTCTCTACTATACCATTCGATATACATATTGTCCATCAAGTCACCATAGGAGCTAAATATATAGAGTAGCTAAATATATAGAGTGATAAAGTTGATATATCTTAGGTCCTACAATGTAGCAATCTTAACTAATCTGACTACGTCTTGAGTAGTTATGTGTTGCATCTCGGCATCAACAATATGTTTTGGTTCTGCCCGATTTCGCTCTGATTCTACATTTGGTTACATTTAGCTATGCATCTGTCTGATTTTATCTGGTTTTGTTTAGTTCTAAATCTATCTGAATTCCACCCTGCATCTGGTCTATTATGGTTATCCATCTGTCTGGTTCTGTCTACCTGAAACTGCTCTGTCTACATCTATCTCCCTGAATATGCTCTATCTGTATCTGCCTGTCTGCCTGTATCTGCTTGTCTGCCTGAATTTGCTATGTATGCTCTTCATGTCTTCCTGAATCTGCTCTATCTGCATCTGGCTGACGTAATCTGCTGTCGTTCATCTCCGTAATTATGTTGCTCTGATATTGGTTTTTCAATGACTTTGGTTCATTTGTTCTATACTTGACTATTGTTGCCTTGTAACAATTTTGATTGCATCGGATTAAGACTCCTTTTAAGGCCGAGTTTGTACTCTAGGACACTCCGCTATCCGTTTATTTTTCAATTTTAGTTTATTTTTCATTTGAAAATCTTTCAATGTTTACCGATGCAGCATTGCAAGTTTGAGAGGTGATGTTAGCTAATAAGGCCTATAGGCCCGGTCAGTTGTTTAGGCCCGTCTAGCTTAGGGTTAGGTTCGTTTGTTCTTATTTATTCTCGATGTATTCCCATTTGTGTTGTGTATCTAAATAATATATTTTCGGTATTCTCTCTCGTTCCTACAATTTTTAGTCGACGTTGTAATATTATGCAAATTTACAAATAATTATATTTCAAACACAAAATTATATAACAATGTTAGGCTATATACATGGATGAGTAATAATAGTTGTGATCCATAAATAAATAAACTATCATTAAAGTCGTTCATAATTTAGGTTTTCTATAATTTTTTTTCTCACAATATTGAACATTGGGTCATTGATAATATGCTTATGTATCAATTTAGGACTTCATTTACTCAAAAGATAAAGATACGTTAACCAAATAACAAAATATAGAGTTTGTCTTAAGTTCTTATAGCATCTTCAATGGGGTTGGTACTTTATAGAAAAGGTTTAGGGTTGTAAGCAAATCTGATGAATACGAATGTAACTTTATTCACGTTCGTTTGTTTAATTTTAACCTAATTTTATTATTCATGTGCGTTTGTTAAGAAAATGAGTTATTCATTTATCTATACTGCATATAATGCATGAAACACTTTCTTTTCAAAATTTTCAGATTTACAAGAAATAATGCATGGTTTACAACACTTCAATGCACCCAATTTTCAGAATTACAACAAAGTAAGCATATTGTACAACAAAAAACAGCGTGGTGTCGTTTTAAGACTAAAATTCTACCAAACAACATTAATGCTATTAAAAACACTCTTTCACCAAAAATTACAACCATTTAAGCACAATGTACAATATTTTTTAAGTAAATACAAGTTATAAAACACAAAGCACAAGTATGTAAACTACATTAATTTTAAGGTCAACAATCTATTCAACACATATAATTAATTCACTAATTAATTCACCCATTCACCAAAATATACAATCATTTAACCATAATATATAAGCTAATCAAGCTACTAAGCCAAGTACTTAAAAATAAAGTCATTAGGCTGGGCACAGGGGTCGGTCGACCGGACTGGTCGCCCCTGCGCTGACCGAGTTGCCGCCACTGCAACCACAAGATCGATGAAGGTCGAACGGCTCCAAAATTCACAAACCAGTCACCCCTCTCAACCAATTAATGCATTCAAAAGAAGAAGAAAAAAATGTACCGTTACATATCAAAACAAAAACGAAGATGAAACGAAAGAAGAAAAGAACAATCATCAATCAAGCAAAAACAAACATCAAACTTATTCCATCTATGGTCCATGAACGGAAAGTATACAGCAACAATAAAATCCAACATCTACATCTACCTCAGTTCTAACCCCATCTCAAAACCACCATCACGGTCAACACAACATAAGAGTTTTCTTTTGATATTCAAGAAAAGGGTCTGATTTTCTTGCAAACATAGATTGTTGGTTATCTTCGGTTATCAAGATAAGAAAGAAAGGAAGAGTACGTGATGTTTGTGTGGCTGCAAATCATGGCTGCGTATTTTTGTGAGGGAAATTACGGCAGAAATGAGATAATTTAGGTTTTGTAAATGTATTTATAAGTCCTAACATTTAGGTTATATAACGGTTTGGCTGTTAATTGGGTTGGCCAAATGATATCACAAATTATTTGGTAGTTTTATCATGTGCCTTAATAGATATTGATGATTAAAGTTTGTTTAGGCTGAAAATGGTTTTAGACTAATTACTAATTGAGCCGTATATTGTTTGTATGGTATAGTTGATTTTGAGCTAATTTTGATATTTGGTTCATGTGAATAGTGTATATTAAAAATGAAAATGTAGGGGATACACACACACACACAAATATATATATATATATATATATATATATATATATATATATATATATATATATATATATATATATATATAGTGTAAAAAATATGATTTTTTTGAAATAAAAATAAAAATATAAATGTTGGTCGCCTTATTATGCCTACTCCTACCTAAAGGTAGAGAGCCTGCTTCCAGTTCTATCTAAGATAGAAAAGGACATCCGGCCTTTTGTAGGGAGTGAGGATCGAACCATTGACATCTGGGTTAAGATGCAAAGGGTTTTCCAATTGATCAAACCCTAAAATTATTGTTATTTGTAAATTAATCATTAAAAAAATATAGCCGCATAACATCACATTACCAGAAAATATAGTCACAGGGTACCCGCCGCCGCATCGCGCGGGTACCCTGCTAGTGTTCATTTATTAACACACTAAACGAACAAAAATGATCGAACACAACTGAACATAGACAAACAGCCATAAACTTTATTAAGTTATGCACAATATATTGTTTTAAAAGTATTATTTGTTTAAACTAACCAATTTTAAAAATTATATAATTAAAGTATATGATATACGAACATAAATAAATAAATGAACATTAACAAAAGCATAATCAAGCGTTTATGAACATGAATGAACAGACGCGACTTTTGTTTATATTCGTTCGTTTAACTAAACGAACATAAAATATTGTTCATGTTCACTTATTTAATAAATAAATGAACATAAACGAACTTTTTATCGAATGATTAATGTTCACAAAAAGTTTAGTTCATTTACAGCCTTAAGAAAGCTTATAGTGACATGAAGGTGATGTCTTACCAAATATATAAACTTCTCAATTGCATAAACTATTTCATAGAAGTTTATAAAGGAAGTATAAAGTTGGTTCATTGGTATAAACTTGTATAAACTTAAGAGCGAGATTATAAGTGGGTCTTTTTTGCATGATTTATGTGACCTTAGGGGGTGGCAACCATGTCTAAAGCTTTATGGAGTTTCATTTTAATTGATCAATAAAAAGCATGCAACCTATTTTTTTGCCTAAACATGCCTAAAGTTGGTTTTTTAGTGGCAATGACATGCCTAAGCATGCCTAAATCTTTTTTCATTTTAATTGACCAATTAACTCCTCCAACGTTCCAAAGTATTAAATGCTTCAAGATGTTACCGATTCGGTAATAGTTACCGAATTGCATGCCGAAAAGGCCATGCCGAGAAGATGGCATTGGGGATGCCGATCCATGCTTAGCTATGCCGAGTATCATGCCGAAACGTTGCCACTGCACCCCTTATTATAAACTTGGTAAAGTTTATAGGAGTAAATGTAGTGGGTCTTTTTGCATGATTTATGTGACATTATTATAAACTTGGAAAAGTATATACTAGTTAGTGGTTTATAAAAATTAGATGTGGCACAACTACAAATTTGTGAAAGTTTATAGCATTGATGATGCTCTTTGGATTGTAAGATTGCTTACTCCGGTCATATGTTATTTAAGATCTTGCTCCAAGGCTGCACATTTTTAAAAGTGGAAAAAACTCACGCTCTACGCTATTTACGTGACTTAATGTTGTTTTTGGTCATGATTTTAATCTACAATCATTAAGCTTAGCCAGTAGCATTCTTATAAAAGCTATTAAGCCAAATATATGTTAATTATGGGTTAGCTAGAAAATAAAAAAGTAAAAGTTCTACAAAATGAATTTTAATGATTTTGTACAGCTTTAATTTCTTTTATGATATGATGAATTATTGTTGTATTTGAAAGTTTGGACATGATGTTGTTTTTAAAGAGAAAAGCTTGTGTTGAAGGCGAGTAGGTAAGAAGGCACAACAACTTCTTATGATGTTTTTGCAGTAACTTAGTTTAGAAAATGTTGTTCATTTGTGGTTCTCATCTTTAATGTAGAGTGATTATTTCATTGTAAGTTTGGTTATACGTTTTTTTTTTTTTTTTTTAGTTACATCCGATCTCTTATTAGATCAGTTGTATTTATAGCTTCAGCCAATTTTTAAGTTTTGGTGTTGTACCTAGGAGAAAACTTAAGCTACCCATAGGGTAGTCTACCCACTATGAACTAAAACACAATAAAAACACAATTAATGACTTGTGGGAGGAAAGGGGTGAATATTATTCATTCTCTCCCAATGAATCAGTGTCACCTCATCCGGGTAAACTACCCGGTGGGTAGGTGTATCCATGCTTACGTAGTTTATTACTGAAATTTAGATCTTTATAGAAAAATTTGGGAAAATCAAATATAGTAAATAATAAATATATTCGGTTTTGTGTAATAATTTATTGGTTTTCTTCTCAAAAGAAAGAAATAGTTGACCACTTTTCCATGGAGACTCAAAACGTGGTCAGAATATTAAATAGCAAAATATTAATGGAGATATGCATGTATGTTTATAATGTATTATTTTGCATGCGTTGCTTGGTTGCTAAGAATGTCGATTGCACCAATGAGTACGGTTTTTAATCATTGAATCTAATGGATTTCTTTTCTTTATTATTATTAAACCTTAAGCTTACTCTTCAATCCTGTCTTTTATTCATAGTATTAGTTCTTTGGATGCAATAATTGGCCTTGAATGATGTGTTTTGATAAATTCCTAATTACATTTTGACAAAAACAAAGATCTTTACAAAAGAGATTATTTTCCTTGACTTGAAATACCAATGATAATTAGTTTCAGCCAAAATAATGAGCAAGAATTCGTTAAATTTAGTCAAGTGCCGCACAAATCCTATTAAACGACACACGCTAAAGAGATTAGATAGCATCAATGACTTCAAGCTTAAGGTCCATTGTGAAAGACGATCTCAATTCACATTCACATAATAAAAGAAGGTGAAGCATAAGACGATTGATCACATACGAAGTTTGAGCATGGCCACAGCTATGGTTGTATAGTTAATGCTACACATGAATGCCTACATTCATGTTCAATTCTATTGATAATACGACAACACTGCATTTGCTTTTTGTTTCAAACTGCCCCTAAAACATCATAGTTGACTATTTTTCTTCTTAAGACGCGTCTAAAATTTCAGAAGTCGCATTATTCAACAAGCATGACTTTTAACTCATAACTTGTTTTTCCTGATTCAAAGAATGAGTTAAATGATTTTGATACCACCTAAACACATTTATAAAGATCTATACTAAATAAAACACACATGTTATTTATCAACTACTTAACATTTTGAATATTACATGTCATATGTTTAGTAAATCGCATGATTGGCAACAAAATACTAATGTATACCCGATTGTACACAAAATTACGTGAATGCACATGCAAACAAGCACATTAAACATGCTTAATCCAATCATATCTGTAATCAAAATGATCAAATGATACCGACAGTCTTACCAAATCTATACAATTAACGTTACCCATCTCATATAAACCCCCAATTCAGAATCTATATACTCCAAAAACAAAATGACAAATGTTAATTGATGTTGTACCCCCCATGTGCTGATTCTAATGTTGACATTTGAGAGATTAATCAGGCCTAGATTTTCCAAGGTCATGTATCAATGGTTAAACCAAAAAGGTACAAATCTTTGAAATTAGTGAGTGATTTTGGGACCCATTTGATTATGAAATATGTCTCTGGCATCCACTTGATCTTGTTTTTTTTTGTATTCTTTGATTAGTTTTGAGGTTCCTTTTTTTCTGTTCATAGCTTCTTTTCCTTCTGGAAAAGTGCCACAATCAACATCTAAAAAGATCACTATTCCTGTATGCCAATATACTTTAAGATTTTAATGTACTAGTAATACATAATGGATTAATGGGTCTATAAGCTAGGTTTGTGAATAATGGTTTATACTAATATATAATCAATCAGATGTTAGGATTGTGCCACCTAATTGCTTTAATTTTACAACTAGATGTTGGTTGCTAATCAAAGAAACATGCATGAAGGAAACAAATACAGCTAGCAAAATGTTACGGTTGATCTACAGGTTGAATACTAAATGGAGTATTATTTGTTTTCAGATTTTGCTAACATTGTGTTGTCAAGTGTGTTTTGGAAAATGAAAATGAAAGAGAGTGCAACTAAAAAAATGTCTTCTTTTTTAGTTTTTGAAAGAAGCAAAAGCAAAGAAAAATGAGATGAAATGGTTAATCTTTCTTATGTCTTTTTCTATAAAACTTTCACCTTATATTTGAGATAAACCATGAAGAAAGAAAAAGAAATAAACAAAAAATAAAAGTTTAATAACAAAAATACATCTAGTTATGTGAAGTACAATTTGTTTTAAAGGGTGGAACTTGTGGGTTCAAGTCTTATTAGAGATATGTGAGATAAATGACGTGGGTTGTAAAAATTTGACGTTAAAAAAAATAAAGAATAAAAAACCATTATTCACTCCTTCCGATGGTTTAAGTTACAGAACTCAAAAACTATATCAACACTTGTTTCCTTTGCTCCCCATTTCTTTAAATTTCTTTTCTTACTTTACATTTTTCTTTAAAAAAAAACTCGAAAACCGAGTGCAAGTGTATCTTAATACTCTGTATGTAAATATAAGAAACTATTGGTTTATTTAAGAAATTATTGGTTTATTTAAAATATAATAAAGAGTTAACTACATTTTTGGTCCTCGTGGTTTACCGGGTATAACAGTTTTGGTCCAAAATTTTGAAATGTAACGGATCTTGTCCAATATCCGCTGACCCGTAACACTTTTGGTCCAATTTCACTAACACCGTTACTTTGACTTTGTTTGACCGTTAATTAAGAGGGTATTCTTGTCCTTTCACATTATATAACACAACAAAAACACTTCATCTTTTTCATTATATAACACAACAAAAACACTTCACAACCGGCCACCACTACTATTGGCCACGACATCACCACCAACCCACTTCATCTTTTTCATTCGACTCACCACACCACACCACCAACCCACCAACCCATCACCACAAACACCCCCTGCCACAAAATCTTGAACATATCCTTTAAGATCTTGAACCAAGAATCGAAACCCATCATCGATTTTGAAAACAAATCGAATAGCAAAACAAAGACAACCTACCCGAGACCTTGTTTATACAAGATCTTGAAGCTGATGACTCGTTTGAGGTTTTAATTGTGGGGTGATGAAAGGGACGATGTGCTTTATGTGTTTTTGACTCGTGTATTGGGAGGTGGGGATTTGTGTGTCTGATGATGGAGGTGAGAGATGGGGATTTGTAGATGAAAAAATTGAAGAAAAACATAACTAAATAGGTTATATTTGATGGGTATTTGAGTGAGTGGTTATGAAGTTATTTTAAGGGTTGTGGGTGGGGAAGAATGAGAGTGTGGTAAGGGTTTCGTGGTGAAGGGTTGATGAGATAACACCGCCAAATGAGGCTGATCCACGCATAAACATCGAATCTTTGTTGTTGTGGATATGGAGGTAGGTTTGAGGGTTGTTGTAGTTAGTTGTTGTGGTGGTTTCGTGTTGGGATGGCGGTGGTGAGGATTTGGTGATGGTTGTGGTAAGGATTTGGTAATGGTTGTGGTGAGGATTGCGGTGGTGAGGATTTGGTGAAGGTTGTGTTTACCGATTTGGTGATGGTTGTGGATCTATGTTTGTGGTGATATGTGGACTGCCCAGAAGATGTTTTTGGTGATGGTTGTGGTAAGGATTTGGTAGTGGTTGTGGTGAGGATTGCGGTGGTGAGGATTTGGTGATGGTTGTGTTTACCGATTTGGTGATGGTTGTGGATCTATGTTTGTGGTGATATGTGGACTGCCCAGAAGATGTTTGTGGTGATGGTTGTGTTTACATATATTTGTTAGAGTGGGATTTATTCATTTAGTGGTTTTTGGTCGCCGGAATCTCGCCGGATTCTGGGTTTAGTTGTCCGGGAAGATGAAGATGAAGAACACAAATCTCGCCGGAATCTTTGTTGTTGTGGATGTGGATATGTGTTATTGTTTTTAAATAATAATAATAATAGAATTAAGTAAATAATAATAATAATAATAATAATAATAATAATAATAATAATAATAATAATAATAATAATAATAATAATAATAATAATAATAATAAATGGAGGAAAGGGCATTTTAGTCATTGTACATCAACATTTGAGGGTATTTTAGTCATTTCGCATGTTTTTAACTAGTCAAACTAGCAGTCAACAAAAATTGGACCAAAAGTGTTACGGGTCAGCGGATATTGGACAAGATCCGTTACATTTTAAAATTTTGGACTAAAACTGTTATACCCGGTAAACCACGAGGACCAAAAATGTAGTTAACTCTATAATAAATGAATCAAAGATGAGAGACCATTTACATACCAAAAAAGTCTTGCATACCAAGAGATCAATTATAGTCACTCCGATCCGTTTTCAAATTAAAATTACAAACCCACTTTTCACCCCAATACTTTTAAAAATTAACATATTTTGATCCATTGATCGTTAGGTCAAAAAAATTACACATTCACGACGAGTATTTAAAAATTCCTTTTAATAGATACTTTGATATACTTTTGACATTTTCTTTCTTTGTCGTTTTTTCATCATTTTTTATTCTCGTTGTTGAAACTTGCATGAGAAATCATACGCGATTTAACATTAATTTGAATGTTTGAGTATTTAAAACATGTTATACAATAAACATACCTCTTTCTACAAAATTATAAAAATTTCACCATTTTTTCCTTTCGAAACTAGATATTCATAGTTTTCCAACCACATACAACACAGTTTATTTCAAATTCTAAATTAGTGCAGTTAACTCATCAAAGTTAGACAAAATACATAAATCACATGAGATATTTACCATATATTATCTTTATCACATGTGATTTTTACTACATGCGATCATTTTCACATATGATTATAGAAATTTCATAAATAAGCTGCTATAATCTAGAATTCAAATACAGTGTATGATATGAAAAGCCTGAATGTGTGTATTCCATTGCAAAAAACGGAGAAAGCCTTTGATTTATGCATAAATACTTATGTCATTTTTCGTACAATAGTTTGGTGTTCGTACTTTTATATTAGTATTAAATCACATGTGATGTTCATCATGCGAATTTGAAAACTAAAAAGAAAACTTAAAAAGGCCGAGAAAAATAATTCGTTGAAAATATATAAAAGTGTCTGTCTGTTAAAAGATAATAATATATTCATCGCTGATTGTATAAATTTTTTGCCTAATGATTGACGGTTCACGAGACATTTAAAATTGGTGTAATTACAATAAAAAATTAATTGTTTTTTTTTTTTTTTTTCCTTAATAAAAAATATATGACTGAAATTTATCTTATAAATGCAAGTAACTTTTTGGTATAAGTGCTCTGCTCATCAAAGGACTTGTGGTCTAGTGGGTGGGGCTTAACTCGTTAAGCGAGCCACAAGTGGGAGTAGTACCGGATGGGTGACCACCCGGGAAGTCCTCACTTGTGGTCCACTTGTAGACCATATTGTTCCGGAGATATATTGCAATGATGTATTTGAACCCTTGAGCCACTTGTTGCGGGGGTTCGAATCTTGAGCATGGCCCGGTTTTCATCCGGCTGTTTCTCCAGCAAGGTAAACTTGTGTGGAGGCAGTTCGGTTTCCGGGGGAAACCCGTTACCACCTGAGATCAGCGTGGACCCGGTTCAGACAACATAGTTTGACGGGGTGGCGATGGGGCATTCGCTGTCCGCGAAGGTGGTCGATTCTAAATTGAAATTCACCTTGCAAAAAAAAAAAAAAAAAAAAAAAAAAAAAGTGCTCTGCTCCTAAATTAACTGGCTATAACATTCAAACAAATTATTGGTTGTTCCTAGACCCAACATAGTCTATTTTTAACTCATAATTTTAAATTGTTCCTAAACATGTCCATATTAGTCTATTACCACTTTACTTGTAAATTAATACCTAAAACACTAATTATATGATAATGGCGTTGGACGTATTGTGGGGCATGAATAACAATAACGCTTGATTGAAATTGGTTTTTCTTAATATATAAATAAAAAAATTAAGAATTGGGGAGGATCATGCTTTTAGAACTTTATAGAAAGGAGAGGGTATTATTCCTTGTCTTTACAATTGGGCAACTTTCCCTTTTGTTTGCTAAAAGTCACAAAATACGCCTTCTTGGGAGATTCAACGTAACACACCTTTACTATCATTATATCTTGTGGTTAACATTATTTTCGTTCCTTTCAACCCAAAAGTTTGTAGGACATTGCTAAACTTGGACATAATGTTAAATTGTTAATCTTCATCAATGCTAAACGCATGTTATCTCATTAACCATAATTCTAAAGGATATGTCTTAGCAAAACGCATGTTATTAGTTGAGGTAAACTCAAACATGATAGAAGAGATTGACAAAAAAAAGTCAACCTTCTAATTGTAGAAAGTTTGAGCCTTGGCCTCACAGTGTCGCTAGTTTTGCATTTACCACTCTTACATAGTTAGCGGCTGAGTGCTACGACAAAGAACTATGGAGACAGTAATTCCTTAATTATCATGTTTGAATTAACTCTCTCAATTGTAAACCTAAGTGGATACAAAATAGAGGGATATTTTTGTAGTTAACTATATGTATTTAAGCATAATGTAGTGATCGCATTGAGAAATAAGTCATGAAATTGACATAAAGGATAAAGTTCGTCGTGTTTGTTAGTGAATGATTTAATTCAAACACGATACATAGTTAGAAGAGTTAAACCTGATGCAATGGGCCAAGCCCTTAACTAACTTTGCAAGGTAGGCTTGAAGACAACTAATCAACTAAACAGCCTAGCAATCCGTCAAAGCAAAACTATGTACACCACCCTACTTTTTTTTTTTTTTTTTTTTTTTTTCACCACCCTACTTTGTTTCCAAGATTTAAGAATAAGGTGCTATTTGAGTTACTTAATTGTTTTAATCTGGAAAATTACTTAATCTAATAAATTGGTGAAAACCTGTTCGTTATAAACTTAATCTAGAAGGATGACTTAATTAAAAAAATCAAAAGAGTGTAGTTTTATTAAGTCACTCACTTGCATTTCTATAATAAATTATAAATAATTTATCTACAAGACATCATCTATATACAGACACCATAACTAGGAATAACTTGATAAAATTTTAAAACAAACAAGGTGTATGACTTGCAAAATTCAAATTCGCATATTCTCGGTTTCAAACAAAAGGAGAAAAAACCTTCAACTTCACTCAAATCGCCTTTTGACACAGGTTTATATTTCTCTTGAAGAAATTCTACAAACTTGAAACCATCGAAATCCGAATTTTGAGTTTCTAATAAATTTCAATTTATTCTTTTTGTAAACGATCGCAAATTTTGGGTTTAGGGTTGATATTTTATCAAATTCAAATTTAACAATTCTAAAAACACAAGTCCATAAAGAAGGCTTTCTTTCCTACCACAATTAAGCCCACATAGGACTAGCAAAGCCCAGCCCGGCCAACCCATCCAGCTTAATTTAAAAGAGGCGCACGTGTTAACGTGTCCTTCCCAAACACTCTTTATCCGCGTTGACAAAAACGAGAACATCCTAGAAGTATTCAAACACAACGTTTACATGTCTAATGTCTTACTCCCCAAGACAAACCAAAGCTATATAAACCAACCCAACAAACATTATCAGCAAAAAAAATCATACTTTCTTCAAACATTACTTAAATTGTTCTCCAAGTTAACCTTAATCTTATTCTAAGAATCAAAACCATGGGTGGAGGAACAGAAGCTTTTCCTGATCTAGGCAAGCACTGCCAGCTTTCGGATTGCAAACAGCTCGATTTTCTTCCTTTTAAATGCGATGGCTGCCAAAAGGTAATTTCGTTATATCTTCAAATAACTCGTCGTTTTCGTTTGTTGGATATTGGCTGATTTAGCTATTTGTTGCAGGTGTTTTGTGTTGAGCATAGATCATACAAGTCCCATGAATGCTCAAACTCGGATCATAACAGCAGAAAGGTTTTGGTGTGTGAAACGTGTTCCATGTCGATGGAGATTCCACGAAACAGCAAGGGAGGAGAGGACGAGATGGCTTTGATTTTGGCAAAGCATGAGAAATCGGGAGATTGTGATCCGAAGAAAAAGAAGAAGCCGACTTGTGGGGTTAGGAGGTGTAAGGAGATTTTGACGTTTTCGAATACTAGTAGTTGCAAGTCTTGTCAGATTAAGTTCTGTTTGAAGCATAGGTTTCAATCTGATCATGATTGTAAAAGTAAAACCATGCCAGCTGTGGCTGCTGTTGCGCGTGTTGGTGGAGGTGCAAGGCCGTTTTTGGTTGCTTTGGCTTCAAGAATGGGTCAAGATTGTGGCAAGAACAATGGTTCTAAGTCAACTTCGACGCCTTTTACGTCTGTCAAAGCTTATTGAGATTGTTGATTAATTATTATGCATGTATTACATTCTAAACATTGTTATAAATTCTTCCTTATAAATGCCAAAAGTGATTGAAGTTAGTTGCTTTTCATTTTTATTTCTTGGCATTTTGTTTCGTGCAAAATGTGATTAAATACAACAAGATTGATGATAATATGATGATTTAGCATACAAATATACATACTAGTAATTCTGTTTAGAGCGAGATGGGCAGCTACATGTTGGCAGTCAATTCTTTGATTTCATCCAAAGAAATAGCCTGCACCAAGAAAAAATAAAATAAAAATCACTGCGCAGAATATACACAAATTTAAGGGGGTGTCTGGGTTTGCTGATTTATTATGCCTGAAATAAGTTCTGAATACCCAACTGTCAAAATGTGTTCGAAACATTTGTAAAATATATATCTTCTTTGTAGTAAAATACAGTGTTTATGTTTTAGCAGTAAAAACAAATGTCTAATCCTACTCGAATAAAGGAAATTGTTACATAAGGCCAACGGACTATCTAGGTAGCAAGATGGATATAAGTTGGGTTTGAATCAGGTCAAAACGAGTTACATTGGGTTTGATTAGAATGCCAAACACTTGTTTCGACATTACTTAAATAAGCTTTGAGTTCGCTATTTCAAAATACAATAGGTACCATAAGCAATTCTAAATTCTAAGCACCCAAACACCCCACTACATATGGATTATTTGTGAGCTTGTATCTTCTTTGTAGTATCAACAATACAATCTTATTGAACATGTTTATGTTCTAGCAGTAAAAACAAGAATACCATTCTATATCAACAACAACGCTACCCACTAGCATTTAATTTAGATAATAGAAACTGTTATATAAGAGAAATTAAAATAGGGTGGGTGTAGGCAGTGAAATATCAGCTAGGTTGGGTTTTTGGATCAGGAGAAAATGAGTTTATTTTTGGTTGGGTTAAAAATGGCAAATGCATTTTTTTCAGTTTCGTAGATACTTAATATATTAAATAGTTTAATTGTTACCCATTTGACTCTTTAGCAAGGATATATAACCCAAATTGACTCATGTAGCACGTTGATATTGCTCCCCTTGCCTTTTAAATTGCATAAAGATTCTTATTTTTTAATGGAAAACTAATACACATCCTACATCTGCACAAAAGAGAGTTAATGGGCACCTTACCTACACCTTTAGGTCAAAGGCCTTTTGGCTCTTTTATATAAAGTTAAGATGGTGTAGTTACCTGCTCGTTACCAGCAAAGTCGTTATCGGGTGTGAGGAAAAGCATGCAGTGGCACTCCTTCCTGATATGATTAACAAGGGAATATTTTGAAAGAAAATCAGAAACCTTGCATAAACAAACTGAATGCCAGAACGTAATCGAATTTTGGATCTTAAAACCAACTAGAACTTACCTTTCTCTCATGGGTACACAAGGACAATTCCAAAATCCTTGTTTTGCTTCGGCTTCTTTGTCATCATAATGTCTGTAATAGCAAATAATATTACTTAAAATACAGGGCGTAAGCAAAAAACTTTTAAAGGCATTCAGTTAAGATCTGCAAACTTGCCTACAAGGACAAAGGGGTGCACCCAAAGAATCTCTATGATCAGCCAATCCCTGTGTTACAAAGCATAATTACCTTGATGTTAAATACAGGGAGAAAAAAGAAAGTATAACCGATACTCCATTGTATGATATACAAGTCCATTCCACGTCTTTTTTTACAAAATTTGTCAATGTGCTTATTAATGGAAAAGGAAGATACCTTGATAACAACAGATGTAACGCTTTTGTCAACGCAGAAGAATGTGTCAGATTTACGAGCATACTGCTCTGAGAATTTACGCATTATCTCAACAGACTTGTCTGACGGCTCAGCTGAAAAAAAAATAATAATAAATAAATAAAAATCACAGAACTTAACAAGCAGCTATACAAATAAATACTAAGAATTACAGTTCCTAATTAGCAATTAGAATATGCGACCTACATATAAAGTTCAACCACCACCAAATGGCCTTGTGGTAAGGCACCTGACTTCCTCACAAGAGGACAAGGGTTCAAAGTTCAAACCTCACTAGGTGCACACTTGAGTGTGGCCAGGTAAGGATTAGAAAGTCACGGGGTTCCCCGGTTAGGATGCGTACATTTGAGTCAAAGACTCGCCCTACCTGGGTAACCTCACAAAAAACCTCATCAGTTCACCTGATTTTTTAACCTACATATAAGTACGGAGTACCTTATAACTAGCATTACTTTTCTATGTTAGTTGGAGTAACTATTTCACAGCAAATAAACCCACAAAATTCTGAAATAAAACAAGATTGCTAGAATTTTCTTATGATCAATCACACTTATAGAAATCAAAGTCTTGAGTACTATTGAAAGATCGTGATTACTGAAACTACGTTTATTACGCATCTTCTAGTAATCCAGTAAACGGACCATTAGTAACTTTTCAAATTGTTGCCTAATTTTAGTTGATACTCGTCGATTATGGCAACAGATGACAATTTTTTGTTTTCTAAATCAAATCCTCTTTTCGCTCTAAAAATTGTTATTTTTCTTCCAAACGGCTGCATTCTTTGCTATATTCATTCTACATCATATCACAATTCTTAAAAACACGAAAAGTTAAAGCCTAGAAACACTTCTCTTGTTTATTTTCCTTGCCATTGACACCGCGGTCCTAACAATAACAACTTCACATCTTTCAAACTATTCGCACTTATACGATATACTCGTAACTTATAAATCTACATAACCTAACAATAACAACTATTCACGCATAAGGGGGTGTTTGTTTAAGCTAATATTTTTAGCTATCTGATTTGGGCATACATTTCACAGGCCAACTTTTTCGGTTTGTTTTGATACTTAGGTGGTGTTTGTTTAAGCTTATGGCTCATGAGCTTATTTGTTTTCCGGCTTATTTTGAGACTTGTGGGCTTATATAAGTTTATTATAATACAATAAACTTATATAAAGCCCATAAGTATCAAAATAAGCCAGAAAAAAATATAAGCCAAAATCAAATAAGCTTATAAGCCCACATATAAGCTTAAACAAACGCTAATCTATAGAATGAAAATAAAAACTAGTACCTTGAGCGGTTACGACACGGCGGGTAAGGAGGCGCGTGGGAGGAGTAACGGAAGTGGAAATGCGAAAGGTGCCGGAGTAAAACGACGTCGCCGGAATTGATGATGTCATAATGTCTGTTTTTGAGTGAGTGTGTTGTATGGAATTAATTTTCATTTTTCATCATCTTTTATGTTTAAGCAGCGCCACTCGTTCTCATTATCGGAACAACATTTTTATTTCTAACTCATCATAAGTTTTCAAGTTTTCAATTTTAGTCCTTCATACTTTGGTTTAAGAAGAAAAAAATAAAATAAAATAAACAAAGGATTTGAATGTTTATATGACAAAAAAACGGCAACATACTCCTATTTTTACCTCTTCACAAGATTTGGACACCTTTTATTTATTTATTTTTACTAAATACAATCATATACATATATAGACCCACTACAAAATAAATGACATTTGCTCACTAACACAAGTGTGAGCAAAAGTTTAAAAACAGTCACTAAAAATTAAGTTTTCAACTCCCACTAAAATGAAAAGAGTAAGTAATAAAGGGATCACTAAATGTATTTTCTTACTAAAATTTTAGTGAGCAAAGGTTAAAAAAGAATCAGCTATTAAACCCTTTTACAAAGGTTAAAGAGTACACCAGTTTCTTACAAAATCACTAAAATGCCAAAAACTTTTAGCCAATTTCAGTCAGCAAAAGTCCCCAATACCATTTTAAGTTAGGATGATGTCACAATTTACTTTATTTTAATTATCATACAGAAATCTAAACAATTTCAAATTCAACAATATAAAGAAACCATGTTTATAATTTTATTGCTGGAAAACACATGTTTATAATCTGATACAACTTTAAAACCAACTTCTATGCAAATTGTGTTGCATCAGTAAACATCGAGAACGTATGTGTGATCACTTTTATCTTCGATCTTGGCACCATTCTACGTGCCATAACTTGGCTTCAACTCCTTTGACAAATGCAACCCCTTAAGGTATCTCGTGAACTAGCTTCCCTACGTATCCATACATAGAATAGTGCCTGTAGTGATAAATTATGTTAACTGTTAGAAAGGTGTGTTGATAAATTAAACCAAACTGACCCGTACTACAAAAGTGACCCAATGACCCATTTCAAACCAAACCCAACCTTTTTAAACCAAACACAGTTTGCTCGAGAAAATGTGTCAAATTTAATTTCAGACATGTAATTAATTGCAGACTTGCAGACTGAATTCAAGCTTTTGGCTTTTTAATCTTAACATCAGTCAACGACCAAAAACCTACCCATTATCACCATCGTTTTCCAGGCACAAGTTTGTCAATAAAAGTTAAGAATACATACCTCTGCATAAACTCCCACTTCAACAGGTATTTAGTGTTTGCCTCTGCTCCTCGAATCTATTTAAAATTGATTAAAGTATTTGGGTAAGACGCTTGCAACACATATCAATTTAAACATTAAATGTTTATGCACTGATACGTGCGAATTGCACCAGGCTTTACCTCTCGAGGGATCTCGAGAAGCTTACAACCCCCACCAGGCAGTGTACCTGATCGTTGTAGTATAGTATAGTGACAAGTACCGGGGGATTGATCGTTCAACTCAGGAATAGTGTCGCTAGGATTAGAAAGTCTCCTAAACTAAGCCTAAAGGTGAGGGATGATTCCTTTTGTATTTTTATGTTTTATAAAAGCAAGTAAAATCTCGGGTTTTGGAAGAGTGGGTGGAATTAGTTGCTAGTCAACTAACCCAATAACTAAAGATGCAATCAAAATAAAATAACAAAAATGAAATGAAACTAATTAAACTAGTGGTGTAAACAATGATGGGGAAAATTGTGTTTACTTAGGTTTCATTACTCCCTAGATATCTTTTACAGGTTGATAGCTTGCTACAATTGCATGGATGACGGGTCATATTCCTTAATACTAGTCGTAGGGCCGTGTACAATATTCCCTAACTCTACAGGATCCTACTTCACTCCTATGTCGAGCCGTTAGAAGCTCCTAACATGGGATCATTAGAATTCTCCTACGCATTAAATACAACCAAATATCGTAGTACACCTCCGATCATGTTTCTTAAGACGTTCAAGCAAGTTACCAATGGAAGTCTGCCAGTTTTCTTAAGCCTAACATTGAATACAATCATTCGTAACAACTATAAACAAACAATCAACCCATAATTAACATCTAGGCTTCACTACATCTAAGCAAACACAAAAGTAATCTAGCCGAGCATGTTAACTTGAAGACAAGTGTAAGATATATTCAAACAACACATAGACATATTGATTGAATTGAAAGAGTACTTATCTCAAATGGAACATGAAAGTTTCAAAGGGTTAAAACCCTTGAAAAATCTGTGAAAATCGGCCTAGGGTTTTTTCCCTCAAAGTTGCACACTAATGAATGAAATTTGGAAAACTATATATAGATAATACAGGATGACGGCGTCAAGATGAATTTGTGACACCGTCAACTCGCCGCCAATGATAAAATCGTATCGCCTAGATCTGATTTTGACGCCGTCATGTGTAATTTTCTTCTGGGCCGTCACTAGCAAATGGACCATGACGGCCTAGGTGACGCCGTCATCTCCAATGCAAAACACACTCTGGACCGTCACGTGTATCATCCACTTCCACCCCTTTTGTAACTCTTGACGCCGTCACTTGGAGACTCTTGACGCCGTCAGGTACTGTTCCCAGCAAGGAAAATTGAGACTTTGCCGTTTTCTTCACTTTTATGCTCCAAAAACGTCCAAAATGTTTCCTTTTCCAGATTTCTCTCCAAAAGTACCTAAAATGACAAAAGGAACGATTTAGGGCAATATTTGATCAAATAATCTCGACTTCGGGCTTAAATGACCTCTTAAAAATGGTTCATTTTTCGCCTCATCATGCACCTAAGCTAACAACTAGCTAATCAACATAATAGTTGAGTTAAGAAAGCCAAATACCATAATTGCAATTTTGACTTGCACGAGGTCGCTGAACAATGATCAGACACAACATCAATCATTATCTACCTGAATTCAATTAACATTAAAAAAAATACAATCAGGCAACCAAACAAAATCATAGTTTTAAATGTGTATACATGTACAATCATATATAGAACACCATGTATGTTAAACAGGTCCACAGGTTAGTTTGTGATTAAGTTGCGACTATAAGGTACTTATTATGTTTGATCAAGTTATGTAATACCTATTCTCACCTTGAAGCAAATGTTTCTTATGGTAAAGTTATGATCAAGTTGATGCAGTTCCGCAACAGCACATAAGAACATCAACAAGCCTACCCACTGCAGAAGTTCAGGGATAGTAGACTTAAAGATACTGAAATACAGAAACAACAACTACAACACATATAACTTTGAAAAGTTACAGTATATTGATTATTGTTTTATTATATAATTGTAATATATGCAACTAAGGACCAACATGTGTCTATCAAACATTCACGGTTTAGCAAGTCTCTTCACTATTTACATTATAAAATAACTCTCATTGATGCAACAGAAAACAATTTTTTGCAGGAAACTACTTGCATTTAAATAGCTAAACGGTTTGTCCACGGCGTACCATGATCAGTGTAGGCTTGTGATTCTGCTATGATTTCCATATCCTGAAACATGTATAAAAAATGTGAATGTTAATGTTACTTACTTCACCATGTTAGGAAGCATATTGTGATATTGTTTACTTGTCAATAGAATAGAACAAACTTCCCGATTCATGTAACATATAACCAAATAAAAGTTTATATAGAGGAGAGTAAATTAACAAAAAAAACTTACAAAACAACATTATGGTCAACTCATCATGTTTTAACTGAAAAAAGTACATCATAAGTGATAACTTCATGAAACAAGAATCGAGGAGACATCGAGAAAACATCGAAAAAAATTAAACTGCATGAAGGGAAATGCTTAGGGTGTTTACGTCTAAGAAGCAAGCTTAGTTTATTGATACTTTGATCAAATAAGTCTCCTGATCGATCTTGTACGGGTAATACAAGTAAATAAACTTGTATTATTATGTAGGCTTACCTCGAAACAGGGTTATTGGACAGTTCTTCAATCAACTTGATTGCCTCTGCCTTCTTGTTTGGTTCTAAGCAGAAGATCATCTCAGCTATTGCTGCTCTGTGCATCAAAGAATCTGCAAAATTATAAGCATGGTGTATTAAAGAGGGTATAGAGGTTGTAAATTCATGGACATGTCATCAAGCCTATAACCACTAGTGTAGAAAGAAGATGACCTTTATGTTGCTCGAGGCAAGCAGTATTTGCCTCTATCAAAGATTTATCAAGTTGCTCACTATAAAACAGAAGACAAACTTTGAAATTTTAATAACTAATCAGTTGATGAAATGGGGAAACATACATTAAATACACAAAAGATATACATGAATGATAACCTGAAAAGTTGGTCGTTCTGCTTCTACCACACCAGAAATGAGCTTTTCAGCATCAGTTGTATGAGCAGACATTGATGCCACTTTGAAGAATCTTATCTGTAAAATACCACAATTCAAATCAACACTTCTTTTAGAAATGAAATATAACATACAGTTATCAGAGTTATTTGCATTGTTAGGTAGGAACGACATACCAAGCAACGATGTAGTCTAATCATAAACTTGTTATCCATAACATTATTTAAATCGAACTAAAACATTCGCAGGCATGTGTATAAATCAGCATTTTTTTAGTGTCTACTTCATTTAATAGATATACTGTACATCATTAACTGCATATACTATTTGCGCACAGTGGTGAAACTGAATCTCAAAAACTGAATGTATAAGCCCTACAAATTTGGCATTCAGATAGATACATTGGCTTGTAGTTGTTTAAATTTGGAATACATACAAAGTATTGTTTTTATAGCATAGCACATGAAAGATACTCCGTATTAGAGATGATTTTAGCATCGCTAACTCACACGTTAAAGGAATCATGATCTCTAAATGCAAAAAAGTTATCATTGATGAAATCTCCATAGCAAAGTCTAAGACACTAGTGGCAGGCCTACCATTGGATACCAAATCTCCTAGCCTAAACTGAAATGCGCCATTCTTCAGGGGAATCCAAATCGTATGCAACATTTTATACCTAGCTCCTTACACATTCATATTCCTTATTAACCTACCTAGTGTCATGGATCGAAAACTTCTATCACAAATACTTTCGTTAAGCAAACAATACATTTTTCATCTATAAACAATACGTTTCTCGTCAATTCTAAAGCAGTAGCACATATCCGACTCAAATATCGACACACGACTTATCATGATCAAATACAAACTACTCACTTCAACAACTAATTTCATAGAGAATTACATTAATAAATTCTGCAATTCAACCCCTAATTAGTATAACAGTCAACAAAAGAATAATTCATCCATTGATTTATGAACACATAATTAGCTGTAAACAACATATCGATAAAATGTAAATGAATCGTTCTATTATACCTAACTTGATAACGGTGATGGTGGTGACGGTGACGAAGTTAGGGTTTCGATCCAAGACCAGACAGAGATAGAGGCGGTGATGATGGTGCCGGAGTTAGGTTTTCAATAACGATGGTGCCAGAGTTAGGGTGCCGGAGGTGGTGAGACGGTCGATAACAACGGTGGAGTTAGGGTTTCGATGGTGGTTGTCAATAAGGACGGTGTAGGTGTGTGAGAGTTGGAAGGGATGAGTGTGAGAGATTTGGGATCGGGGTGGAGTAAATCTTATTTGGGAAGGATGAGTGTATATTTGTTGTCTTAATTATTATCATCATTTTAATTTTTTTAAGGGTTTTGTTAAACACAACATAGGGTTGTGTGTAAGTATTCCAAACTTATGAAAATGACAATTAATGAACTCATATAGTCCATAATTATATACTTTTAATAATTATAAAAGAGGTAAGTGATGTTAATTATGGAATGTTCAGAGTTCATTAAGTGTTCATTAAATGTTAATTATATATTTATAGAAGGCTTATACACAACCCATAGGGTTGTGTTTAACAAAACTTTTTTTAATAATTATTTTGATTTGGTGACTTTTAAAAGTTATAGTGGGCAAAAGTTTTAGTAAGAAAATGTCATAAATTTTGTAGTGACTTTAGTCTGCGTCTAGTTGGTTGAGGAAGGTGCGGCTCTACGTAGCCCAGTTAGGGTCTTCAATCTCATCATCCATGCCTTCCTCTTCTAATCTGGCATCTTAACTACTTATAATGTCTCAATGGTCAAAGTAAAATTATGAAATCCTTAAATTTAAGTCAATCCCCATTTTACCCTTCTAAACAAAATGTCAAGCAATGAATGAAAACTATTAACATTTCGAAATGCATGAGAAGTATTCATGGAAAAAATATTAAGGCAACTTTGTAAATTTAATTAATTTAGGAAACTTTATAGGACTGATTCAAAGCACTTTGAGTTGACTTCTGTTTGTATAAATGGCACCTATATACACTAATTAAGATATATCTTAACTACACAATCGAAAGTTGACTATAAAATTAAAATACGAATTACGTTTCATTTGTATTAAAGTTGATTGAAACTTATTTGTAGTAATGTAGTAGTAAAGTGTAGTAAAGTTGATAAGCATAGGAATGATTTATTAAGATCTCAAACTGACAATGCAAATTCAGTGTTAATCGTGTATTTGTAATGCTTTCTAAAATTAATACTTTCTAAAACATATTCTATATCAACACCACTATCCTCATTTTCATTTTCAACTTTTACTAATTTCATGGTTAACTTTTGCCATACCTATTCAGATGATTGACAAGGTTCAGGAGGAAACCAAGAACCGCACTGGTATGCTTCGGATCAAATTTACTAACTTGTAACAAAAAACAATATCTTCAGTCTGTGTGGACTTAGGTTTTAGCTACCATAAGAAAATGTTTGTATGATTTTTTTGATTGGTTGTTTATTCATTGTTTTGCTCACAGATAGAAAACCACCAGGTGTAGGACGTGGAAGGGGAAGAGGTGGTAGGGATGATATTGAAGGTGGTAGGGGCAAGCTAAAGGTGGTATGAGGGGACATGGTGGCATGGATGAAGGTGGTAGTGATAGGAACCAAGGAGACGCTATGGCGGGAACCCAAGTGGCAATAGAGGTAAATTTCTGACTTTTTAAAGGCTCTTTCTTGCATTTTTAACATATTGTGATGACCATTTCAAGTTGTCATCACTCAAGGAGGGTTTGTTTTTTTGTTGCACTAGGAGGTTGCGGTCGTGGGTGATATTTGACATATTATGTGACTGGATGTTGCATGAAGCTTAAAGCCTTATTCGATGTTTCTTTTATTGTCTGAGGCGTGTAATGTTTCGTTGGTACATCTATGGAATGTAGACATTGTGGTTGCAAACTATTAGTCTTGAAAGGGTTGGAGGATTAAGTATATATTTGTCTCTTGTAAATCCAAGTTAAATGTGGTTTCAGTTTGGTT
This sequence comes from Artemisia argyi, assembly GCA_030686995.1. Taxonomy (NCBI): domain Eukaryota; kingdom Viridiplantae; phylum Streptophyta; class Magnoliopsida; order Asterales; family Asteraceae; genus Artemisia; species Artemisia argyi. The sequence goes on along the minus strand of CM060691.1, from coordinate 80,573,386 downwards.
TTATACTGATTGGAAAATTTATGGAATATTATCTATGAGTTGGAGAATTAAAATTAGGTGTGTTTCGATATGTGTTTTAAAAGTAATTATGTGATATAATTTTATCAAAACCAAAAGGTCATAATAGATATTAGATTGTTCAGAATTAGTTAACATAGTTGTTTTAGTGTTTTGTACAACAATTTTTACATGAAACTTCACGTTATAAAAAAGCAATCGAATGTGAAATTTGGTCTATTCAACAAGTGCTTTAACATTCACCCGTTGAAATGAAAAAAATAAGATATACGAGTCTTATTAATGGTCCTGGTTTCTTAATGTAATTGGATACAGATTCATAAAGAAAACATGTACATGTATATCTTCTTTACTCTTTACTACTTATAATGGGTGCATGCCAATTCTTAAAAACTTATAACTTAATCTAAGAAACTATAAACAATATGCTAATAAAAAACTAAGAAACTGTTTTGGTCATGTACAATTTAGGAAACTATTAACAATATGTCAATCAAAAAGACACTGTTAATAGTAATTTAGGAAACTATTAACAATTTAATATCACTTGAATGGAATGAAATAATAAGATTTTATGTATATATATGATTTCGTTTACGGTTTACAACCCACAATTTGAACACTTTTTATATGTTTCCAGATAAATTATAAAAATATTCTATTACTTGAATTATCATATATTACAATATTATTCAATTAAACTTTGATCATTTTGCGTTGTATGCATAAATGTTATATAAAAACACTTAAAAAAAATATTACAACTATAATTATCTATCACTATAAAATCTCGTTGCTATGCACGGGTACTCGTCTAGTATACCAAAAGTCTCGATCTGTAAATTGGTTTAATTGGTGTTCAATTTGGGTAAAATAGTAGAATATGGAGCGTTGTCAAAAAAAATTTCCTAAGTTCCACAAGGCAATAGCAGTGTGGAAAAATAGAATATGAGGTTGAATAATTTTTACTGTTTTAAAATTATAGTTTTGATACTTATTGTGAAATCAAGCAATAATAATATAAACAAAAGTAAATGCAAGACAATCAATAAATAATAAAAATATCAAGTCGACACACAAGTATTGATGGTGTGGTTTTGTATTATTGATGGTGGTTAGGGGTGTAAACAAGCCGAGTACTGCCAAGCTCGAGCTCGGCTCATCATCTTAAACTCGAGCTCGAACTCGATGAAAAATCAACATATCAAGCTTGACTCGACTCGATTTTCTGACAATTACATAACAACATGCATATAAAAGGTAAAAGTGTTATATCAATGAAGCTCGATAAGGGCTCACAAGCCTTACGAGCCAAGTATTTTCGAACTTGAACTCGACTCGAAAGTGTACTCGAGTAACTCGAGCTCGACTCTTTTATACCAGATTCGATTTCGAGTAGTTTACGATTGCTCACGAGCAATCTTGTCTCGTTTATACCCTAAGGGTGGGAATAGTAATAGTAACAAGTATAGTAATATTCTATCGATCCACTTTCATCAACGATTGAAAACAGAAGAATAAAAACAACTTACGGTGACAAAGAGTACAAAGGAGACTTAGCTGAGGCCGATTAAAAGAAAAATAGGGTTTTGTTTGATACTATGTTCGGAAGTATCAATTGACTTGTCCATTAATTTACTCAATGTCACAATATATAATATTTAAAGATTATTTTAGATACATATCATAAACTGGGCTAGGCCGATTAACAAATAACAAAGCCCGAACAGGGGCTCGTGTTCATTGTGGAAAGCAACAGACTGCAAATTCTTGGATTAAGAGTTAAAAAGTCAGTGAAAGTTGATCAAGTGGCAAAGAATTGGATGGTTGATATGACTGTTTGCAGAGTTAATCAGCAATAAAAAGAAGAGACTGTCATTATGTGCATTAAGGGGTGTTTGGATTAATGGTTCAGGCTGCAATTAAGGAGTGTTTTCGATTAGATTGATTCCAATGGCAGAACAATTTGCAGGCTACTACAGTGGATCATTCTTTGTACTTGGAGTATCAAATGGTGTGACTGTACCTTTTCAAGATCCATAAGCTCCCTGTTTGGCCTTGGGAGGGAATTGGTGAGTTTATGGTAAGGAAGGAGGTCTAATTCATAGTAGATGTACCATAATAAAGGAATGGTCACTGTGAAGGGTAAGTAGCTTGGGTGGGTGGTGTATGATGGGTGGAATAGAGAGGTGTGAAAGATTAACCTTCTTAGTCCATCAAATACATCATTATAGGAGGAATGGTTGGGCTTCCCTCAAGGTATGTATTTCCAAACAACTGAAGCCATTCTTAAAAGATGGAAATGTAGGTTGTTTAGAAGAGTTCTTGACTGAAAGGGTAGAGGGTTCCTAGTGATGCCAGCACCTTTTCCTACCTACATTAATGTGGATGCTGGTTGAGTGATATGGTGGGAAAGGGAGCTGGAAATGTAGCTAGATGGTTGTGCATAAAAGGTGAATTAAAATGCAAGATATTGGCTCGATCAGTATATAGCAATGCAAGGAAGTATCTAGTCTATTTGAGTATTGTTTGTTTAAGTCTTGTAGATGTCTGATAAGTTCATTAGACATTAGTAGTATAGATGTTGTTTGTATCAAGGTTTAGGGAATGTCCAAATCTGTGGCTACTTGTACAAAGTTTGGAAGTAATATAAATTCACCTTTGCACCAAGAAAAGGGGCTCGTGTTCATTTCCTGCTTAGAAAAGTATCCCTTTTTTCTTTTTCTTTTTTTTTCCTTTTACCTTGACAGGTTAATAAAGTTAATCCCTCAAATTTATAACTCTTTAAAAACTATGACCCCTAAAGTTTTGGGTGAGGATCCTCTCAAGTTTAGTAAAACATGACTAATGTTATGCCTAATACAAACAATTAGATTTCATTAAGGTTTAAATTTAATGAGTTTCTCTATTATTTATTATTTCTTTACCATATTTCTTTTTACTAAACCCACTTTCAACTACCATGTGTTTTTATATGGCTTTTGAGAATATAATTTAACCATATAAAAATGTAATGTTTAAGAAAAAAAATGTTGTTAAATTGCCCATACATTGTTAAGTTTAACAAAGAAAACTATGCGTCATTGCCTATTTGATCACCTACATACATATATGCTTAACAAATTAAAGTAAAATAAACAAAAATTAAAATATATGTTTACATATACGTGTTGGTGTGTTAGGGTAATTGTTGTGGTGAATCAGATTCCTCTTCCAAACTGTTTTCGTGGTTATAAACTGGATTCATTATTTTCCTATTAGTTTTGCTTTGGATTTCAAAATGAAAATATGTGTTCACATGAGTTTAGCATTGTTAGAAAGTAAAAGGACGTCCACACGTATTTTTAGATGAGTTGTTACTCGTTACTTGGTCATAGCTTTTAAAAACAATAATTAAAAGCGAAAAAAAAATTCAAATTGAAAAGAGAGAAAGTTATAAAATTTTAATCTTCACCTTTAATTAAATCTAATGGTTGATATTAGCCTAACATGACTAGTCACGTTTAACTAAACTTGAGAGGATCATTGCCCTAAACTTTTAAAATGTTTGCAATTTGCAAATAACTTATAAAGTAATGCCCTGTATATTCTAGAAAAGTTTACAAATAACTATTTCTTTGTATTGGCCCGAATTAAATGCACTTCTAAACTAAAATATGACTCGATTAGAAAAAGTATACTCATATCATAGACCCTATCGTAATGCAAGATAGGGTAAAAGGTTTCCCCAGTAAAATAATCGTAATACAAGATATGTCATCAATTAAAAGATGTATAATTATTTACCGTCGCAACGCACGACATACCATACTCGTTGGTACCAAATATCATTGCAAATACATTCAAATATCCTACATACTAATTTTATGAGTGAGGAGAGTGTTTAGCAATGTGGTTTAGAAAATACCGGTATGTTGAGTGTTATAAAGATGTGATTAAATATTCCGACGGTTGCTAACCTGAGTTTGCCGGTTGTCACACGGTCATACGAATTCATGGAAATGTGTAAGTTCAAAATACTTAAGTTCTTTAAATGTATTTCCGTGCATATGACTTATTGATGAGGCGAAAAATGAACCACTTTTAGGGGTCATTTAAGCCCGAAATTGAATTTATTTGATCAAATATTACCCTAAATCGTTCCTTTTATGATTTTAGGTACTTTGGGAGTGAATTCTGGAAAAGGAAGCATTTTGGACGTTTTTGGAACATAAAAGTGAAGAAAACGGCAAAGACTTAATTTTCCATGCTGAGAACAGTACCTGACGGCGTCAAGAAGAAAAACTTGACGGCGTCAAGAGTAAAATCCGTGACGACCCAGTGAAAACCTGAAGGCGTCACAACAAGGGCGTCAAGAGTATTTTTGGTGACGGCCTGCATAAGGAGTACACATGACGGCGTCAAACCCAGATCTAGGCAGTCCGAGAAATTATTTGGCGATGAGATGACGGCGTCAGCAATTTGTTCTTGACGCCGTCACCCTTCAGAATCTATATATACTTTTCTATTTTTCATTCATTAAAGAGGAACTTGTGTGGAGAATACTAGGGTCGAACTTTGTAAACCCTAGGTCGTATTTTACTGTATTTTCAAGGGTTTTCACCCCTTGAATCCTTTCATGTTCAATTGAGATAAGTTTTCTCTTAATTCATTCAATATGTCTATGTGTTGTTTGAATATATCTTATGCTTGTCTTGATTTCAACATGCTAGGCTAGATCTATCATGTGTTTGCTTAGATGTAATGAAACCTAGATGTTAATTATATGTTGATTACTTGTTTATAGTTGTAATGGATGAATGATTTCAATGTTAGGCTTAAGAAAACTGGCAGATCTCCGTTGTGTAACATGCTTGAACGTCTTAGGAAACATGAACCGATGTGTACTAGGTTTTATTGGTTGTATTTAATGCATGAGCAAATTCTAGTGATCCCATGTTAGGAGCTTCTTAGCCGGCTCGACATAGGAGTGAAGTAGGCGCTTATAGGATTGGGGAAGTAAGTACGCCACCCCATGAATGGTATTAAGGAATACAACCCGTCATCCACGCAACTGTAACAAGTAATTAACCTGTAAAAGATATCTAGGGAGTAGTGAAACCTAAGTAAACACAATTCTCCCATATATTGCTCACAACTTTAGTTTAATTTAGTTTTATTTTCATTTCTAGTATTTTATTTTGATTGCATCTTTAGTATTGGGTTAGTTGACTAGCAACTAATTCCGCCCAACCCCTTCAAACCCGAGATTTTTACTTGCTTTCATAAAAATATAAAAATACAAAAAGAATCATCTCTCATCTCTAGACCTAGTCTTTAGGTTTTCTAATCCTAGCGACACTATTCCTAGCTGAACGATCAATTCCCCAGTACTTGTCATTATACTGTACTACATCGATCAGGTACACTACCTGGTGGGGGTTGTAAGCTTCTCGAGATCCCTCGAGAGGTAAAGCATGGTGCAAATCCCCACGCATCAAGTTTTTGGCGCCGCTGCCGGGGAATAGTTATTGTCTAGGTTAGAATTTCTTTTTATTAGGTCTACTTGCTAGATTCCTTTCTAGTAGGATTTGATTTTTATTTTTTAGGTTCTCTTTAGTCTATCTTATTTCTTCGTGTTTTTGTTCGTAACTTTTACCATCCGCCATTATGGCAACCGACGAATTCTCTAACCTTTGGATCACTAGGAGTCGTAGTTCCGCTAGAGACCTTGTCTTGCCTTATGTAGAACCCGATAGAGAAATGCGTAGGCTGAGACGATCTCACTCAACACCTGAACCATCTAGCATAGCCATCGATTTTGATGCACCCCTTTATGAAGAAAATTCGGAAAACCACCTTACAACCCCTAGCTCCCAATCCAACAACAAGATGAGTATCCCCGCAATTCCCACTCCTAAGCGCCTTAAGGACTACTCCTTCCCAAACCCTCGTGGCTTCTCAAACGCCATTGTCTACCCAAACGAACACACCAATGAGGTCTTGCATGCGACCGATGTTTGGCTTGTCCAAAGTGTGTGCAAGTTTTGTAGGTTAGATGATGATGACCCGATTCAACACATTAAGGACTTCTTGAAAATAGTAGACACCCTCCATACGGATGGGGCTACTAGAGACACGTCTCGATTACGATTCTTCCCTTTCACCCTCTATGAAAAAGTCCAAGAGTGGTATGATAAACTTCCTTCTGAATCTATTTTCACATGGGAACAACTCATATCCAAGTTCTATGAGAAGTTCTTTCCACCTGGGAAAACTTCAGCGTTTAGAGATAGGATCCTCCGCTTCCGAAAAGGGAAGGACGAACCCTTCCATAAATCGTGGATTAGATTCAAGGATTTAGTAAGACAAGTTCCCCATCATGGCATCGAACTTTGGCTTTTGGTCCAAATCTTCTACGACAATGTCTCCTCAAATGATCGGAACGGAATCAACAATTCTAGAAAAGGGAGATTAGCCAATCTTAGTGCCGAGGAAGGATGGGATAGGATTGAGGAATATGCTCAAGACCAGGATGACACTTGGGATGAACCTGAGTCTACTGTCAGCGTGTCTGAAATCACTTCAACATCTTCAGATCGGTTAAGAAAAATTCACAAAAGAATGGAATACCTAGCTGGGTCGCAGTTACCTAAACAACTTTCAAATCCTTACTTAATCTGCGACTACTGTGGGGGCCCGCATGAGGTAGAGGAACGCGGAGGAGAAACCACGACTGAACATGCATGCTTGTCAGGAGGTGACATCTCTGATCCCTCCCTTTTGCCTTTTTACCAAAACGACGATTACACCCTCAGGGGAAATCTGGTAAAAAGAAAAGAAGGAGAGGAAGGTCCTGAATTCGAAATCAGGAGCACTTTTGAAGATGACCTTGGTCACTACACTCAAGAAAAAGGCTTACAATTAAAAGGTCTTGATGAACTTGTCGATGAGCAGCAGAATGACATTGGAGAATGGTTCAACAAGCTTAACTCCACCCTCGATAACCTTGAAATGCTGTCAGTAAGCCAAAAAGACCCCATGCTCGCGATAACCACTCGAGCTGGAATAACAACCAAGGAACCCCTTACCCGAGCTCGTACCCTATCACCCCCGATCCAAACAAGCCTCGCGAAGAGGAAGGGGATGTGAGCAGCGAAGCTCCAGAACAACCTCCCTTAGCGATCCCCTCCCCATCAACCCCACCTAACCAACCTGTGAGGATCCCATTCCCATCCCGACTAAAAAACCAGAAAACTGAGAATGATAATAAGAGATTCTTGTCATATCTAAAAGACTCAGTAGTCACCATACCCCTCCTTGATGCTTGTTATCACATGCCGAAGTACAGCGCATACTTTAAAAAATTACTCGCCAACCAAAAGAAACTCGAGGGTCTTGTGACCCTGGGGGAAGAATGTTCGGTGGTGACCCATCGAGGGCTACCAAAGAAGGTAGATGATCCAGGCAGCTTCACCTTGCCTTGATCCATAGGATCTCTATCAATTAAGAATGCTCATGCCGATTTGGGGGCGAGTATCAACCTCATGCCTCACTCTATGTTCCTTAAACTAGGATACTCTGGATTGAAGCCTACCCGTATGAACATCCAACTAGCCGATAGATCAGTCAAATACCCCGTAGGGATATGCGAGAATGTGCTAGTCAAGGTTGGGAAATTCAAATTCCCGGTCGACTTTGTAATCTTAGAGATGGAGGAAGATGACTTGGTACCCATCATCTTAGGGAGACCATTTCTTGCTACCGCTCGTGCAGTCATTGATGTTCATGATGGCAAGTTAACCTTACGAGTAGGAACCGATAGCTTAACCTTCGACATTAAGGACACTATGGATCTCTCTCTCGAAGCAGCTAACCGGCTCTATTTCTTTGGAGAGGTCGATGAACTCACGGATGTCATTGATGACTGTGTTGATGAACAGATCGAGGAAGGCTGGTTACGGGATGAGAGTTTTCTCCCCTTGTTGGAGGTGGAAAAGATGGAGGATGTTGGTGCAGTCTCCTTCTACCCTAGACAAGAGGCCACTGAGCATCTCGAGCTCCGAAAACCCGAAAACAAGCTTAAGCCCTCTATTATCGAACCCCCTGAGCTAGATCTTAAGGAACTTCCTAACCATTTAGAGTACGCCTTCCTTCAGGGAGAGGACCAACTACCGGTAATCATAAACTCCTCCCTCGAACATGAACAAAAAGGTAAACTCTTAGAGGTCCTAAAGAAATATAAGGGAGTGCTTGCATGGAGTGTATCCGACATTAAGGGGATTAACTCAACTTTTTGCACGCATAAGATTCTCATGGAAGAAGATTATAAACCTACCGTTCAACCCCAGAGACGGGTGAACCCCAACATTAAGGAAGTGGTAAAGAAAGAAGTCATCAAACTTCTGGATGCAGGATTGATCTACCCAATCTCGGACAGCCCGTGGGTTAGTCCTGTACAGGTTGTACCTAAGAAGGGTGGAATGACTGTAGTTAAGAACAACAAGGGTGAGATGGTACCCCAAAGAACAGTTACTGGATGGCGGGTATGCATCGATTATAGAAAGCTCAATGATGCCACGAGGAAAGCTCACTTTCCCCTACCATTCATTGACCAAATGTTAGAGAGATTGTCTGGGCATGAGTGCTATTGCTTCTTGGATGGATTCTCAGGATATTTTCAAATTCCCATAGCATCTGAGGACCAAGAAAAGACCACGTTTACTTGCCCTTATGGAACATTCGCCTACAAAAGAATGCCTTTTGGGCTGTGTAATGCCCCCGCTTCTTTTCAGCGATGCATGACCGCAATCTTTCACGAACTTATGGAAGACAGCATGGAAGTTTTCATGGATGACTTTTCGGTCTTCGGGAACTCCTTCGACCGCTGTCTTGCTAATCTAGAAAAAATGCTTAAACGCTGTGAGGAAACCAACTTGGTGTTAAACTGGGAAAAGTGTCATTTCATGGTGAAAGAAGGGATTGTGTTAGGACATAAGATCTCTGGTAATGGGATAGAGGTGGACCAAGCTAAAGTTGAAGCTATATCTAAGCTACCATATCCCACGACTGTTAAAGCAATACGCAGCTTCTTGGGGCACGCCGGGTTTTACCGGAGATTCATCAAAGACTTCTCCAAAATAGCTTCGGCCAATGACTCAATTGCTAATGAAGGATGCTCCTTTCGATTTCTCTTAAGAATGCAAGGATACATTCGATCTCTTAAAAAAAGGAGCTCACACAAGCTCCAATCATGATTACACCCAACTGGGAGTTACCGTTTGAAATCATGTGTGACGCTAGCGATTTCGCTGTCGGGGCTGTATTGGGCCAACGGCGTGACAAGCTATTCCAACCTATTTACTATGCTAGCAAAACCATGAATCCCGCTCAAGAGAATTACTCTACCACCGAAAAAGAATTGTTAGCCGTAGTGTTCGCATTCGACAAATTCCGGCAATATCTTGTCCTTTCAAAGACAGTCGTTTTCACTGATCGCTCGGCTCTTCGATATCTTTTTGCTAAGCAGGATGCTAAGCCACGACTAATTCGGTGGATCTTGTTGTTACAAGAATTTGATGTTGAGATTCGTGATAAGAGGGGGGCAGAAAATCTGGTCGCAGATCATCTATCTCGTCTTGAAATCCCTTGGATGAGCACGATAGAAGTGAGATTCGGGATTCATTTCCTGACGAACAACTCATGTCAATAACTGATTCGGAGCCTTGGTACGCCGATTTTGCCAACTATCTCGCAAGCAGACTCGTTCTGGAACACCTGACTAGATACGAAAGGAAAAGGTTCTTTTCTCAGTTAAAATACTACTTCTGGGATGAATCATTTTTATTCTGAAGGTATCCTGACCAAATAATCAGACGTTGTGTTTTGGAGAGCGAGGCAGTAAAGATTATGAGGGAATATCATTCTGGCCCCTCTGGAGGCCATCATGGGATAAGCACCGCCGCCCGAAAAAATTTCGACGCGGGATTCTATCGGCCCACAATTTTCTGTGATGTCAAAGAAATGGTACAAGCATGCGATGCATGTCAACGAGCCGGGAACATATCACAATGGGATGAAGCACCTCAGAATTTTATACAAGTATGTGAGGTTTTCGATGTCTGGGGAATTGACTTCATGGGACCCTTTCCATCTTCAGGAGGGAATGAATACATTTTAGTTGCCATCGATTATGTTTCAAAATGGGTAGAGGCACAAGCCCTTAGGACCAACGATGCCAGGGTGGTTATTCATTTCCTGAAAAAGCTTTTCGCTAGATTCGGGATTCCTAAAGCCCTCATTAGTGATAGGGGAACCCACTTTTGCAATGCGCAAATGGAAAAGGTCATGAGGAGGTATGGGGTTTCCCATCGGTTTTCCACCGCCTATCATCCACAGACCAATGGCCAGGTCGAAAATACAAACAGGGCTATTAAAAGAATACTAGAAAAAATGGTTAGTCAAAATAGAAAAGACTGGTCATTTAAACTCGACGAGGCCTTATGGGCATTCCGAACCGCCTACAAGACACCTATTGGAACGACCCCGTTTCGCATGGTGTATGGTAAGGCATGTCACTTGCCAGTAGAGTTAGAACATAAGGCTTATTGGGCGCTTAAGGCATGTAATTTAGACTATACAATTGAAGGAACCAATAGGTTCTTACAATTACACGAGCTTGATGAGCTTAGATTAGAAGCTTATGAGTCCATCATTACATATAAAGAGAGGGCAAAAAGATGGCATGACCAAAGAATTAAGAAACCCAAGGAATTTTTAGAAGGAGACAAAGTCCTATTGTACAACTCTAGGTTAAGGTTATTTCCAGGGAAACTCAAGTCTAGATGGTATGGACCATTTATGGTGAAAAGTTCCTCTAAAACTGGAGCCGTTGTGTTATTAGACGATGAAGGTAGAGAATTCACTGTCAACATACAATGTGTAAAACATTATCAATAAAATAATAATGAAATGATTAATGAGGAGGATGTAACGTTTGATGATGAGGTCACGTAGTAACTCATGACCTTGAGTCTAGCTACAAGACTCGTAAATAAAGAAAAGCGCTTCTTGGGAGGCAACCCATGATTTGTGTGATTTTTATTTTTGTTTGTTTGTTATTTGCTTCCGTATGCATGCTTTATTTTTATTGTTGGTAGATCATGTTTCAAAACTAAAATAGTGAAAATACTTTATTTTGTTGTTTGACCTAGTCTTAACTTCATCCAAAGGTATTTCGCAAAAGATAAGTGTAAGGGGAAACCCCAAATATGTTTTTAAGAAACAAAACCGATCATGATTCTCCACGATATTAAGTGAACATGTATATTCGTATTTGTTAGAGTCAAATGCTTGTATCGAGTCATAATGATGTTTTGCAGGATTTTCCAGGAAGTAGGACAAAGTTTTTCCAGAAATTTTCCGGAAACTTAACATAAGAATTTCTACAGGTCACTTCTGACGGCGTCACGAGTTTACTCTTGACGGCGTCACATGTAAAAATCTGGAAATTTTACCAGTTTTGTTTTTCTAAACGGAGTCTTAAAGTTCTTGTTGAATCATTAGTTTTATAATCTTCAGGAAATCTGCAAACATCATTCCACAAGCATTATATCTTATTTTGTTTTCTAGGATTCGTTAGCATATATAGATTGCCGCCGATTTTATGCGAGGTTGCCTTGTCTGTTTTCTCAGGTTTTACAGGTTATGTATGACAAGAAGATGATTATTATTCTGGAAGGGAAGCTTTGATTGCTCATTTTCTTGGAGGAATATCTAACCTGGCCACCTTAGTATCCATACCGAGCGAATCAGGGGAGTATTTGATTTCATTCGTTTTACTTATTTCACTTTTAAATTCTTTACTTGAACATTGGGGACAATGTTCATCCTAAGTGTAAGGGGAGGGTAAAATGATGATACCTTACAAATACACTTTCGCTTGAGTTTGTTTGTTTGATGGTAGATGTGTAATAAAACTATGAGAAATACTTGTTAGTGCAATTTTAGCGCCAAATTTATTTTTTTTTATAACATTTAGGAGTGAAACTTTAGCCATAGCAAGCGTCTCATGGATAGGAGATTGTATGACTAGCACAAAACCATATCATTCAGAAAAATTTTCCACCCAAATATGTGAGGTTCGCCTTTAGATTTGATAGGAAAAACATTTACTATTAGTGCTTATGAGTGTACCGGTAGCATTTAGATTCTAGAACTTGCGTTAGTGATGCATCCCGAGACCGCTAGTGAGACTACATTCGTGTAGTAGGATTTACTACATGATAAGAGGCATTAGGATCACCCTTGTGTTAAACCCATATCATAATTACTTGACTATTTAAGTCATATTACTTAGCTAGTTAAGTCAATTGATTTTTCCTACTCCTTAGCGTTGTACTCATTTTTAGTACACGAAACCCCTAGTACACCCCTCCGAGCCTATCTTTTCGTTTCTAACTTTAAGCATCTTACTTAAAGGAAGAATTTGTTACACCCCACTTAAATGTACACCCAAATCGCCTTAGCCTTCCGTGTATGCACTCGTCTTTAGTGCATTATTGTTATTAGTTAAACCCTAAGTTAATTATCTAATTGATTACATGGTTGCTAAGTCGAGTCATATCCTTGTACATATTGTTTTGGGACGATTGAGACTCATGGGTAAAGTACTTATTTTATGGAGTAATGGGGAAGAACATCATATATTACCCCCGTATGTGCGTTAATCTTAAAAGTACTCCAAGTGTTTTGATTTTCCTAATTCGAGTCATTAGATTAGTTGATTGTAAAGTATGTAAAGATTCAAGTGTAAGGGAAATTTACATTCCCTATGATGTATTATTTTGGATGGTAGGGTAAGAGTGTATGCAAAAAAAAAAAAAAAAAAAAAAAAAAGATCGAAAAAATTAAGAAAAGGAAAAAAAATATAGAAAAAGAGAAAAAACATACGGACTACCATCCCGTTTTATTCTATGTTTGTTTTATGTTTTCGTTATTTTTGATTTATTAGCTTAAGTCGAGTCTAGTCTTGGCTTAGCAACGCCATATTGTACATGTAATTAACCAAGATTGTTAACTCGCCACCAGTAAAGACTGCCTATATCCAACAAAACCGTGTATTCCATATCCCTACACCTAACGTTACAACCCTTTAAAAGACCTCTTTGATAGTTTATCCTAGGTGCTTACGCCATGTGGTGGAGGTTTGATCCTTTCCCAAGCCTATGGTAATCTATTTTGCTATGACAGGTAGTGAGAGATGTTTTCCATTTCCATATTGTGATATTACTTTATTACACCCGAGAGATGTGAGTATCTAAACACTATTTGTGAGGTGCTAGTATATGACCTCCGTGATTGTCTTTGGTCTTTAGTGGAACGATTATTTGTTGTAATTACTTTTATATTAGTGTTAAATGACCCCTAACTTGTATTTTGACTAGAATATAAGCGCATTTGCTTGAGGACAAGCAAATCTCAAGTGTAAGAGTATATGATGAGATGAAAAATGAACCACTTTTAGGGGGTCATTTAAGCCCGGAATTGAATTTATTTGATCAAATATTACCCTAAATCGTTCCTTTTGTGATTTTAGGTACTTTGGGAGTAAATTCTGGAAAAGGAAGCATTTTGGACGTTTTTGGAGCATAAAAGTGAAGAAAACGGCAAAGACTTAATTTTCCATGCTGAGAACAGTACCTGACGGCGTCAAGAAGAAAAACTTGACGGCGTCAAGAGTAAAATCCGTGACGACCCAGTGAAAACCTGAAGGCGTCACAACAAGGGCGTCAAGAGTATTTTTGGTGACGGCCTGCATAAGGAGTACACATGACGGCGTCAAACCCAGATCTAGGCAGTCCGAGAAATTATTTGGCGATGAGATGACGGCGTCAGCAATTTGTTCTTGACGCCGTCACCCTTCAGAATCTATATATACTTTTCTATTTTTCATTCATTAAAGAGGAACTTGTGTGGAGAATACTAGGGTCGAACTTTGTAAACCCTAGGTCGTATTTTACTGTATTTTCAAGGGTTTTCACCCCTTGAATCCTTTCATGTTCAATTGAGATAAGTTTTCTCTTAATTCATTCAATATGTCTATGTGTTGTTTGAATATATCTTATGCTTGTCTTGATTTCAACATGCTAGGCTAGATCTATCATGTGTTTGCTTAGATGTAATGAAACCTAGATGTTAATTATATGTTGATTACTTGTTTATAGTTGTAATGGATGAATGATTTCAATGTTAGGCTTAAGAAAACTGGCAGATCTCCGTTGTGTAACATGCTTGAACGTCTTAGGAAACATGAACCGATGTGTACTAGGTTTTATTGGTTGTATTTAATGCATGAGCAAATTCTAGTGATCCCATGTTAGGAGCTTCTTAGCCGGCTCGACATAGGAGTGAAGTAGGCGCTTATAGGATTGGGGAAGTAAGTACGCCACCCCATGAATGGTATTAAGGAATACAACCCGTCATCCACGCAACTGTAACAAGTAATTAACCTGTAAAAGATATCTAGGGAGTAGTGAAACCTAAGTAAACACAATTCTCCCATATATTACTCACAACTTTAGTTTAATTTAGTTTTATTTTCATTTCTAGTATTTTATTTTGATTGCATCTTTAGTATTGGGTTAGTTGACTAGCAACTAATTCCGCCCAACCCCTTCAAACCCGAGATTTTTACTTGCTTTCATAAAAATATAAAAATTCAAAAAGAATCATCCCTCATCTCTAGACCTAGTCTTTAGGTTTTCTAATCCTAGCGACACTATTCCTAGCTGAACGATCAATCCCCCGGTACTTGTCATTATACTATACTACATCGATCAGGTACACTGCCTGGTGGGGGTTGTAAGCTTCTTGAGATCCCTCGAGAGGTAAAGCCTGGTGCAAATCCCCACGCATCACTTATGATAAATCCTTTATTTTGTGTAGTTTTATTCCTTCTGATATCGTGACACGTAGCATCACAAGCATTTGGAAAGCGCGGTTCACAGGAGCATGGGATAAGTGGACTAGTGTTCCACAAGAAGATATATATTTGGTTTGTCGCTTTCAAGGTATTAAAAAGTGAACATTAAAATGACTGTATATTTTTCTTGATACGACTGTAATGTAAACCATGTAAAGGAAGTTTTGTGTTGGAACATGGTTTACATTACAGTAATGTAGCTATCCTTGACATTTGCTTGGTTTTCACAGCTATTAGTGTGTTTTTGAAAATATTTCAAATTGCAAATGAGATAAATATTTCACATAGAGCAACATATTCTCATTTCAAAAATGCATGAGAAGATGTCCTTGATGGGTTTGGTTTAATCAGAAATACCATGCATATGATCTTTCATTAGTAGATATCAGCATGTTTGGTTATTCATAAGATGTACATGCTGTAAAATATTAAGAGACTAGATGATTACAGAAATAGATGATTACAAAAATACAAGATTTAGAGACTAGGTGATTTGTTGGGGTTAATTGATCTTTCGAATATTTCACTTTATCTTCCGAACTTCTTTTTATTCCTCTCTTTTGCAAACACTTGCTTGGACAATGGAACAGGTTAAATGGGCTGAACGGGTCAAAAAGTTTGAAGTCACCCAACTTTTCTGTAAGATGTTGATTGCTACATACAGTATTAGTTACAGTTTTTGTTTTCTTTAATTAACAGACTGAATACAAGTGGGACACAAGGCATGAAGATGATGTTCGGCATGTGTTCAAAATAGTAGGAGCAAAGAGCTTACGAAAGTTTATGTTTAAGCAAGGAAGAAGCGCACAGAGAAACCGGAGTTTATGCATATCGGTACATGGCAAACACTCTGTAAAAGGTGGAAATTTCTAGAATTTATTTCGGAATCTAAGAGAGGGGCAGTTGCTCGCCAAGCTAATATAAGATTGCATACTGGTGGTTCGGTCTCGAACATTGAGCACACAATGCGACTGGTATACAAAAAATTGCTTCATTTGCTACTTATTTATATACTTATTTTGGAGTTGGACTTATATGTAAAATAATGTTTCATTTTGTATAGAAAAAGGTACTGAAATGTGATCCGAGTGCTGCCGAAGTCTTTGAGAGAACCCGTAAGAGGAAGAATGAAACTTTTGTTAATGATGAAGCTAGGGAAACATGGGTAACTTTTTATCACCGACTGGTACAAAAAGTAGACGAGCTTATGGAATCTCAAGCATCATATGAGCGAAACCCTTTTAAAGTTGTTGCTGAAGAAACTTAAACCTCTTGAATAAGTAGTTCAACATACCTAATATGATAACTAGCTAAGATGCTTGATGTTTGAGCTTTTTAGTTTACTTTAGATGATAACATTTCATACTTTTAGATGGTAAGGGACCTAGCTTCTCTCTCTCAAGAGGCGATTTAGAGAAAACCTAAAAAACCGATCGGTTAATCCATTCTTGCTCCATTAGTCGTCTAATGGGCTTCTATAATTGAACACCAATTACTTTGTCATTTACTGGATACATTAAAGTTACCAATTGGATTATAGAAGCTAGTTTCCTTACCACGTGAATCTCCATTGATTGAATTAACTAATACCATTTACGTCTACCTTTATTGACTATTAAGTCAATTCACTATTAAATTGGTTCTTTATTGTTCGTGGTTTAGTGTTCCTAGTTGTGATATATTATTCGTTTGACGTCGGGTGGTTTATTATGTGACGATTTTAATTCAACGTGTATAGAACCTTAACTCTCAGTTAGGGTTTTTTTCCTGCCGAATATTGGTTGCTGCTGCATGTTGTGTCTTCATTCTTTATCTGATATTGGTTTGGTATTTTGTTCGTGGGGTTTAGAGAGATGGAGAAGGGGTTTCTTAATAACACTAGCGCATCCAAAGGTTCTAATTCTGGTGGAATACCTTTGGGTGGAAGTGATGATACGACCAAGGTAACTTCAGCTAGTTTGGCCGATCAAACTAGGACTAATGTTGTTGCTAATGAGGGGCCTATTATTACTGATCGGACAGCTGATGACGGTGATGTTAACTTGGATACACGTGTGGACACGAGTGCCCATGACACGTCTATGCATAATACGGATGCTTCTACCTCTCCGAAGGTGACGAACTCATCTTTTGCTAATGTCGTTAATGCTACTCGTAATGTCCGAATTGTGAACTTTAGAGCATTGGTTAATGAGGATCGTGTGGATAATCATGATACGATGCTTCCCATGGCTACTATGAAAAAGGTTTTAAGTCGGTATGATAATACCCTTGCTGGTTACTTTCTTGGTAAGACCATCGCTTTCCCTTTAGTTCAAAATTATGTCACTAATACATGGGGAAAATTTGGCTTGCAAAAGCTAATGAAAAATAGTGATGGTGTGTATCTTTTTAAGTTTGCTACCAAGGAGGGTGTGCATGGTTAATTCATAACTCGCCTATTATTCTCAACAAATGGACTCCTACTTTATCCCTTAATAGGAATGAGGTTAACAAGGTACCGGTTTGGATCAAAATGCATAATGTTCCGTTGCTTGCTTATTCAGAGGATGGTTTGAGCTTGATTGTTACGCAAGTAGGGAAACCTATTATGTTGGATGCTTTTACAAGTTCTATGTGTGTCGATTCATGGGGACGTATTAGTTTTGCTCGTGCTTTAGTTGAATTAAGCGCGGATTCATAACTAAAAAGTCATGTTACAATGGCAATTCCAAATGAAGAAGGTAATGGTTTTAGTACTGAAATTATTAATATCGAATATGAATGGAAACCTCCTCATTGTGCTAAATGTAAAACTTTTGGACATGCTTTTATTGAATGCCCACTACGTGTTAAGGAGGTTGTTCGTAGTAATACTAATGTGGCTGCAAAAGCTTCTGATACTTCTGCTACTTTGGTAAAGACGGATGATGGTTTCAATGAGGTAATGAATCGTAGGAGTAGGGGGAAGAATGTGACTGCTCCTTCTCGGCCTATTGGGGGTGTTCAGCTTAATAATCCTAAACCAAAATTTTGGAGACCTGTCTCGAAGAAGCAGGTTGCTACAAAGGAGAAAGTCACTAATGAGGCAACTATGAGTGGAAATATTATTACTGCATCGAACCCATTTGATGCTCTTGATATGGCCGATACTGATGATAATTGTATTCTTTATGCAACAAATGTTTCTCTTAAGGATGGGGATGATGTTCGTAGTACGAATGACACTAAAGTAGCTGATGAAGTTGCTAGTTCTTCTAAGGGTGGAAATGGAAGTACTACTCCTATTGTTGAGAAAATTGGGAAGATTGAAAAACTAATGATTGAAGGGAAAGTTACTCTTATGGATGATGATGGTAAACCTCTTAAAAAGGTTAATTCTTCAAATAAGGTAGGTAACCCATTCTCTAAGGTGGGCAATGTGGTAGTTTCTAACAGCGATGATGATGAAGTTTTTGATGATCACATTGGCACGTTGTATTCTGGAAGTGGAGATAAGGAGCAGAGTCTTTATGAGCAATGAAAAGTGGATACAGGTGACGACAACAATTATAATGATGATGATTTTGACCTCTCTCCTGCACAATTAAAGGCTGCTGGAATTCAAGATTTTTGTCTTAACTAAGTTTTATAGTTTTTGCATAAAATTTCGGATGTATTTTATTTTATGCTGGTTTTGGTTTGGTGGTCTTGTTGGTTGTAGCTAGTTGTCATTTATGGCCTGTCATAAATGATTTAGTGGTTGTGTCAAGCGATTGCTTGCGGTTAATGTGGTATAAACGTTTTTTTTGGAGTAATATATTTTACCGGGTGGATTACCCTTTACACACACAAAAAAAAAAAAAAAAAAAAAAAACTTTTAGATGGTGACTAGTTCACACGTTGCTGCTATTTTATTTGATATGGTAAAGCAAGGTTTTTGCTCTATGGATTCTATTAAATGTATGAAATAACTAGATGATTATAGGTTGTCTGATTATTGATTTGTAATCAGAAGGCTCTTTGTAATTAATTTCCTAATTAATGGATCGATATATCTGATCCTTTACCAAACACCTCATGGTAGCCGGGATTGGTTAAACTGACATATACGGAGTATAAGGTAACTGAGTAAATAGCTCCGGGATTGGTTTGTCCATAAAACCCTTTAAATGCGTCAATTCATATACCGTATATAATTTTGAACAAAAGCGTTTTAAAAAGTTTGGAATCTAAATCAAAGGAGGGAGAGATTTTAGTCAATCAGGACCAACTGAATGAACATTTCCTTTGTAATGAAATTAAGTTTTTAATGTTACGTTCAATTATAAATAGCCCTCGCTCCAATAACTTGAAACATCAACAAAAACACCAAACACGACCACTAATGGCATCAAAATCAACCTTTTTGTCCATCTTATATTTTCTCATTCTCTTCCAAATTACCAAGAGTGAAATTGCTAGCCAAAACTCCGATTCATCAGCCTTTGAATTCATAAAAAACCTTCAAGGATGTTGTCAAAAGGGCAGCAAAGTTCAAGGCCTCCATGACCTCAAACTATACCTTGCTCGTTTCGGATACCTAAATTATCAACCTGCACGTAACCAACTCAACGCAAATAACGAAAGCTTTGATGACGAGCTTGAATCCGCTCTCAAAAGTTATCAAAAGTTTTATCATCTAAACATCACCGGAACACTAGATGGTCCTACGATTTCAAGAATGGTCATGCCTCGTTGCGGACAGCCAGATATAAAAACTCACCAACAAATGCCAAAATGGTTACACACCGTGTCTCACTTTCAATTCACACAAAACAACCCTAAATGGCCCGTTGATAAAACCAACCTAACCTACGCATTTGCTAAAAACTTTTCAGAATCATATGTCCCTTCTGTTGTTCGTGCATTCAATACATGGGCTGCTGCTTCGGGCTACTTCACATTTGCAAGAGTTGATGATTTTGCAAATGCAGATTTAAAGATTAGTTTTGAAAGAGGTGACCATGGAGATGGGGCACCCTTTGATGGGCCATACAATATACTAGCGCATGCTTCTTCGCCAACAGATGGAAGGTTACATTTCGATGCTGATGAGAACTGGTCTGTGGGACCAGAACCCGTCCCTGATACTATTGATTTACAATCGGTAGCACTTCATGAAATAGGACATTTACTAGGTCTCGCTCATAGCGAAGATGAAAACGCCGCCATGTGGAGTATATTCCCGAGAGGATCTCTAAAAGGATTAAATTCGGATGATATCCAAGGTGTCAAAGCTCTATATATAGTTACTTAAGTAGTAATTAAGTTAATATGCATGCATGCATGCATTGTAGGAAGTATGTTTTAGATGAATTCGATCTTTAATTGTTACGTGATATATGTCGTAGGCGGTTGATCCTGTCTCTATATGCATTATGTAATAAATTTAAAGATATGAAATGCAGTACTGTTGGTTTTTTCATATATATACACTAGCGGTTTGTTTAAATAATTTGATTTGTATCATGTTTTTAATCTTGAGTTCAATTACATATATGTAATGGTTTTTAACGTTTCTACAATACCAGCAAGAGTGGGTTTTGACATATCTTTTGATTAAATTATATCACCACTTTAGTCCCACATAACATGACACTAACATTTAGTAAAATTTCATTTTTACTTCACTTTTTTGTTATGTCGATCGAGATTACTTGGTTCAAATTTATGTACTTCAAACTGAAAATACTAGTTTAGTTTGGCATGATTCCATATTATACTTTCATGTAAAATTTATATTTATTTTGGTATTATGATATTGATTTGCTAGTTATGTAAGTTAACGAGGATTGATAGCTCGCCACTAGTACAAAGACAACCTCCGGCGTCGACTTTTTTTTAACCGTGCCGACATCATGACGTCGGCAACATACCTTATCGACGTCATGTCGTCGGCAGCAACTAGTCGACAGAGCCGCGTCGGCAACGTCCCTACCGACGAATAACGCCGACGACAGTGTGGGACCCACATGATTTTTGGTCAAACGAATGGATGTGTCCAGCATTTTGTTACCGACGTCAGGTCGTCGGGAATGTAATAATTATTTAGCGCATTAATTAGATTAACTTAATTTAGTCAACGAAAGTCAATTTTTTTTGTAAATGTTGCCGACGACATATAGTCGGTAGAGTTTGAAATTAGTCAACACATGCGTTATTATGCCGACGACTGGTAGTCGGCACCGTTTGAAAATAGTTAATATGTGTATTATATTTCCGACGATATATAGTCGGTACCGTTTGAAATTAGTTACCATGTGCGTTATTATGCCGACAATCTGTAGTCGGCAACGTTTGAAAATAGTTAATAAGTGTATTATATTTCCGACGACATGTAGTCGGCAAGAAGTTATACTGCAGCTGCACAGCAGCCTGCGCAGCTGCCCTGCCCAGATTTTTGCCGCAAAATTGTGCAGCAAAAATCTACCAATTCCAGTTTCATGTCCTGCTCTCATAACAACACATTCCAACACAAAACAATGGCTAAAATGACTATAAAGTTTATAACGGCTAAAACGGTTATATATAACCACTAAACAATTAATAAACTTTACAAAACGGCCATAAACTTTATAACACCCTCAAAATACATCATAAAGTTTACAAAACGGGTGTTATAATCGCTAAACGTAACTACTATATCTACAAATGTTGCAATATCCTAAGTGTTCAAAGATAATAAGATTGGGGTCGTCCGGACATAGTTCCAAAGACAAAACAACACAAAATAATACCTCTACAGCCTATCGTCGTCATACAGCCCCTCGTCATCATCCTGATCATCATCAGAACTCCCGCTGCGAGAGCCACTCCCGCTGCCAGATCCACTCTCGCTGCCAGAGCCACTCTCGCCGCCTGAGCCCTTCGCGGGAGCGCCTGCGCCGCCTCCAGCTGCATGACGAGAACCACTCTGGCTAATAAACGCCTCCCATGTTGGGTTTGTCGAGACAAAACGTGTCAACAACTCAAGCTGCTTCTCAGTTTTCTTGGCTTTCTTTCTTTCTTTCTCCTTCTCTTTCTTAGCTTCATCCACTATCGTTTTAAATTCATCAATCTTCTCCTGAGCTTCAGCAAGCTTCCTGTCAAGCTCGGATGTACCTATAAACGAAATAATCAAAATTTAAAAACGGTCATTTCAATACATAAGATTATCCAACTTTAAATACCTATAAACGAAATAATCAAAATTTAAAAACGGTCATTTCAATACATAAGATTATCCAACTTTAAATACCTGGTGGAGCTGGAGGCGGCAAGTCTACCCGTGGCCTCTTCAAGAAGGGTACCACCTTGCCGACGCCGGGTATATGGCCACGCTGCTTGCCCCCGATTACCCGAGCAAATATCTCCTCCTCCGTGAGGCACGGCTCGTCTGCCGGCATATCGGATCTAGGCTCCCGTAGTCGGACCATCTCTTCCTGTGTAGTTGAAAAAAAATGAGAAAATTAATATATTAGTCGGGTTAATTACTATATTATGTTTCAATAAATCACTAAGTGCGTGTTTGGAAAAAATAAATAAATAAATAAATAAATAAATAAATAACGATACTTACAAACCGAGCACGAGCCTCGTCCTGCAACCAAACACCATTCTTGAAGTGGGTGTCAAGATAGGTATCGAACATGGACGGATACCGGTGGTCCTCGCTGTTCTCGAACTGTATAAATATATACACATGCATATAGGATGAAACAAATTAAAATGACTAATCAAACACCATATATATTTTATTTAGTATAAATACTTTTAATTAATATATTATTAAAATTAAATAATCTTATAAAAATAAAATGTGTCTTACATATTCGTGTCGAGATGCGGCAAATGATTTCGAACCGTGGCGGCTGAGAATCTTGTTCTTCTTTCTATTCTCTTTGTTCACAGCCGATCGTGTCTGGGCCTTCTCCGTCATGTACTGGTCGACATACTTGTTCCACTCAGCCGGCTCCAAGTTCGGAGGAGGATTTCTTCTGATCTCGTCCACTCTCGCAGCCCCACCCTTTCTCGTAAAGTAATCGCGTTTCAGATCATGTTTATTGTCACGGTATCGGGTGGCGAAATATGCTGTGAGCGCCGACCGAATGGTCTCCCACTCCGGTCTGGTCCTGTGGCGCTCCAAATTGAACATACGCTGCAATCAAATATAGTTAAAATTAATATAAAGATATAAATAAATAAAAAAATGTTAATAAATGTACACATTCAAATAATTAAATATAGAGATATAAATAAATAAACAAATTTAAATAAATATGCACATTTAAATAAATAAACACGGTAACATAACAATATATATAAAAGGAAAATGAAATAACTGACCCCGACGCTTGGAAGGAAGTTAGCCGTCAGCTCCGGTTCTATATCGTACCAGGAGTCATAGTGTAGCGGCAGCTGTCGAATGAGCTCGCCGACGTAATTGCCAAACCATGCTTGGTTCGGGCCCACATGAGTGTAAGTCCCCTTATCACCAATCTCAAAGTCAATAGACTGTAGGCCACGAAGTCTCACGGCAGCCTTGAGCTTCACATTCTTATTTTCTTCGCGTGGTCGTTGCCTACCGCCATTCTGACCTCCCCTACCCCTGCCTCCCCCCCTGGCCCGACCTCCTCGGCGGGGTCGCCCTGATCCTGCAGTTGGAGTGAGTGAAAACGTCATAAAGTAACTTATATAGATATATGTATATATATATACACATATATCTATATATATACATAATATGTGTATATATATATACATACATACATATATATATATATATACATATATATATATATATATATATATATATATATATATATATATATATATATATATATATATATATATATATATATATATATATATATATATATAATCTAGAAATTCTTACCACTAGCACGGTACCCGCCCTCAATCTGACGGGTAGGGGAAGGTGGTGGATCATCGGCACCGTCACCACCATGACTCCGTGCAACTGCTGCTGCCATCTATAAAAGTAAAAGTTGAGTAACATATAGAAATTCGGGAACAAATTAACATAAGCATGCACACATTCAAATACATACACATTCAAAAGAAATATACACTTTTAAACAATCCATAACAATTTCATTAAAATAAGTGTCGTTTTACAAGTTACATTTTAAGATCAATCTGCACAATCAAAATCACTATCATAAACAACATTAGTCGCAACTTCAACTTCATCATCAGAATTGTTTGCGACTTCATTATCAGAATATGCTAAATCATAAGGATCGTCGTCTTCATCATCAATAAAATCATCGTCATCATCAACAGGAATGATTGGTGGTGGTGGTGCCTCAACTAACGTTGATTCACCATCGATATTTAAGGTTCCAGGTTCCAAATCATTCAAATTAGCAGACAGTTGGAGATCGGATGAGTTGTTGCCATGTATCACATCATCATCGTCTTCTACCACGATGACATCCCAGATTGTATTGTGATTTACTTCTTGGACGACCTTCCAATGGAGTGGTCGTCTGGCAGGATCTTCAAGGTAGAAGACTTGTTTTGCTTGTGTTGCGAGAATGTAAGGTTGATCTTCGAACGCATAGCTACATGCCAAAATTTGTGTCATGTTGTTTCTAGTGGTAAAACGTTGGACTCTACGGTTTTTGTTGCTTAAGTCGAACCACTTAACTCGAAACAACACAACTTTGAACTGGGAATATGCGAACTCCAGAATTTCTTCTAGTTGACCATAATACATTTCTCCCTCCTTCTCACCAGGTGAACAAATTCCGCTGTTCTGAGTTGTACGTTTTATATCGCGGCTGTGTACGACAAACCTCACACCGTTGACTACGCAAGAGTTGACTGAGATTGGGGTCGGTGATGGTCCACAAGCCAAAGCGAATAAGTCGGGAGTACAGCTTGGGTCATCGGCTATGTAAAGTTTACGAATCTATGAAAAAAGAGAAGAATAGATGGAGATGAGTAATACTTGTTATTTATACATGGAAATACATACAATAAGTTTACCTTCGTCTCAAACCAGCTCGGAAATGCTTGTTGCATGTCGATATTAGGAAATTCGCTGAAAATGTTCATGATATTAGAATAAATCGAAAAGATAACTTGGGAAACAGAAATTTCAAAATATAAACGCATACCTCTCGAACTCGTCCATGTACTTGTCGATCTCAGGACTGTTGTGAAGTACATACCATATCACTCTCTTCATTTCTGGGAGACCTAACTTAATCAATGTCTCTTTACCAGAATTGGTACATATTGATCGGAACACCTGGAAATCACTGGTTGGGCGAGGACGGTCCTGAGATGCAGCGGGATGATTAAATTTTGTCCCAACACCACGAAAATAACGAGAACAGAAAGTTAATGCTTCATCTGCAATATAACCCTCCGCTATTGAACCCTCCGGCTTAGCTTTATTTCGGACATAGTTTTTAAGCTTCTTCATGTATCTTTCAAATGGATACATCCACCGGAATGAAACAGGACCGCCTTGAATAGCCTCTTCAGGTAAATGCATAATCAAGTGAATCATAATGTCAAAAAAAAGCAGGAGGATATATTTGCTCGAGACTGCACAAAATACTGATCAACTGGTCTTTAGCTTTCTCCATGTCTTTCACCATCAAAGTTCGGGCGCAAATTTGCTTAAAGAAGAAACAAAGCTCGATCAATGGTGTATAAGTCTGTGCGTCCAAGTATTGCTGAAGTCCATAAGGAAGTAACCGTTGCATCATTATATGACAGTCATGAGACTTCATGCCTGTTATATTGTTATCATCTTTGGTCACTTTTGACTTGAACTTGGATCCGAACCCATCTGGTAGCTTAACTGTTTTGATGTATTTACAGAAGAGTTTTCTTTTATCGGGTGTGAAGGAGTACTTTGCATGAGGCTTCGAGCACTTCCCGTTTTTTTTGTTTCCGAGCCACAACTCCTGTCGAATGCCCAGAGCTTCCAAATCTTGTCTTGCCTTCGCGGTGTCTTTAGATTTGTCATTCATTAACAAGGTGTTCAAGATACTCTCCAACACATTTTTTTCGATATGCATGACATCTAAATTGTGTGGTAGAGAAAGAAAAGACCAATATTGAAGATCGTAGAAGATAGACCGTTTAGTCCAGTTCAGCTCGTCGTCATGATTACGTTTTATCTTCCCACCCCCATAATCCGGATGTTTCCCCGGCACACGTGTGGGCAATTTCGCAAGTTGAGTCAAGATATCAACTCTGGTATCTTTTCTAGGAGGCTCTCTATGATCGGGTTCACCACTGAATGTAGTATCGTCCCTCCTCCATTTATGGTTTTTTTTTTAAGAATCTTCTATGACCAACATAAGCTGTTTTGCTTATCACACGCGTAGCTGGAGTGTCTACTTTGCATGTAGGGCAAGCGAAGTAACCTTGCCCTTGCCAACCAGACAAACTACTTCGAGCAGGAAAATCATTGATGGTCCATAAAAGCATCGCTCTCATGTGGAATTGAGTGCCTGTAGCAACGTCCATAGTCAAGATACCTGGTTTTTTCCATAATTTCACAAGGTCATCAATCAAGGGCCTCAAGTAAACATCGATGTCCTTCGCCGGTGATTTAGGGCCAGGAATCAACAACGTCAACATCAAAAAAGTCTCTTTCATGCATAACCACGGAGGCAAGTTGTATGTTGTTAATATAACCGGCCACATGCTGTAAGTCTGACTAAGGTTTCTGAACGGATTGAAACCATCAGCAGCCAACCCTAATCGAACGTTTCGTGGTTCTATAGCAAAATCCGAATATTTATTGTCAAACTTCTGTCATGCTTCACCATCAACCGGGTGTTGCATCTTACCGTCCGTAGACTTTCCAGTAGCATGCCAAGTCATATGTTTTGTAGTGTGAATAGACTTGTACAAACGTTGTAGTCTAGGAATGATAGGAAAGTAACGCAACACCTTGTTAGGAACTTTCTTCCCCGTTGTTTTATTGTCTTTCCATCTACTCGTTTTGCAAACCGGACAATACTCCAAATCTTCGTAATCAACCCCCCGATATAGAAAGCAATCATTTTCACAAGCATGTATCGACTCGTACCCTAACCCGACCTTTTTAAATGTCTTCTTTATATGATAGTATGACGGTGGGAGATTGTAACCTAACCTGGGCGGAAATACCTCCTGGAGAAATTTTAGCGTTTTGTTAAATGAAGTATCACTCCATTTACCGCTGACCTTGAGATGTGTAAACTTTGCCATAAAATCCAATGTTGTCATAAAGTCACAACCCGGGTACAGAGGCTGGTTGGAACTTGCAAGTAACTCTTCATACTCGTTACGCAGAGGAGGTGTCGCTGCTTGAGTAGGCTCGTTACTTGTCTCGCCAATATTTCCGTGAGTCGGCTCATTATTCGAAGGAATATCAAGAATAGCATTTTGATCATTATTCGGAGGAATATCAAGAATATCATTTAGGCACGCACCCATGTCACTCATCTCACGTTGTGTTGTGTTATCAAGAATAGCATTTTGATCATTATTCGGAGGATCCGGTTCATCGTGATCCTTCCATTGTGTATAAGTTGGGTCCCACCCATTTTGACCTATGTGGTTTTTAAGACCTTCGAGAGATACCCATGGAACATTACAACAACGACGACACAGACATTTTATTTTTCCGGAATTATTCAATAACGGTTTGCAATGATGGAGGAAGGCGGCAAGACCATCAAGAAATTCTTTTGAACAACGATGATCTATACGGGTCCAACTCTTATCAATTATCATAACTGCATTTTTATGATGCAATCGGTTATTATATGCACTTAATTAATGATTACGAGTTGTTTTGTTCACCTAGCGCAACTATGGAAGGCAATCCTAACCCACTCTTTGAATGATTCGTCCCATATATGAATATGTATAACTGATTTACTATTTGAGAAAATTTCGGCAGCATTTCCCCTCAACTCCCCAAATATGTGCATTAAGATGGACATATTCGTAGGAGTAAAGGAGAAACACTGTCGAAATAATCTCAAATAGTAAATCAGTTATACGCATCCATATCCTAAATGAGACAAAACATTCAAAAAGCAGTCCCAAACAGGGGACTTTCCGAAATTAATTTCTAATAAATTAATTCCGGACGGGTTTTCTATAGGATGATTAACTTCGGACGGGGACTTTCCGAAATTAATCACTAAAATCCTAAAACATTCACAAAAGTCTAACAATAGCATATATTTTAAGTTAAACAATTAGAATATAAACAATTATGAAATATAAGCCGAAAACAAAACAATATAAGCCGAAAACCAAACAATTAAAGTTAAACAATTATATAGTTACTAACAAACACACTCTAAAATCACACTATTTTTTTTCTTTCTTTTACTAGTTTAATATTTGCAACCTTCGGAATATCCTACTTAATACATACCTTGGTTGTGTCGTTAAAACCAACCAAAAAACTAACCAAACGCAATATCCTACTTAATACTTAATCCGTAAACTAATACTTAATCACATTTCACAATCCGCAACAATTAATCCCTTTTATATCAAAACCTAATATACTAAACTACAACAAAGCATAAAAATGAAAAAAAAATAAAAAAATAAAGGAATACATACTGTCTCGGCTGTGGCTCGGCTGTGGTATCGGCTGTGGCTCGGCTGTGGTATCAGCTGTGGTATCGGGCTATACTAAAAGAGAGCAACAATTAATATATATCAAAAGTTTAAACAAAAAACTGTTGTCGGCGACATGTCGTCGGGATACCAAAAGTTAATAAAAAAAAATAAAACGAGGTACATTACCTGCTGTCTTGGTTGTCTCAGCTCTCACCCTCGGCTCTCGCTCTCGGCTCTCACCCTCTTTACCTGCTGTCTTGGATAATAACAAAAAATAAACAAAAATTAATAAACAAAAAATAAATTAACAATAATAATAAAAAAAATTAACAACAATAATAACAAAATTATTATTAATAGTTTTATAATAACAAAAATTAGAAAAAAATGTACCTGCTGTGTGGTGTTGAAGAAAGGAGGGTTGGGGAAGAAGAAGAATTAAACAAAGGAGGGGTTGGGGAAGAATTAAACGAATGAGGAGGAGGAGGAGGTGCATAGTGGTGCTATTGTGTGGAGCTGCGGTGAGGTGTAGTGTGGTGTGGTGGTGTACGTGGTGTTGATAATCGCCGGAGGAGGAGGAGGAGGAGGTGGTGTACGTGGTGTTGATTATCCCCGGAGGAGGAGGTGGTAGTGGTGTCGGAGGAGGAGGTGGTAGTGGTGTTGATTATCGCCGGCGGAGAGGAGAAAAAAAATTATACGTTTTTTTTTCTAAGTGTTGACCCCAGATCTATTTTGTTATATCCTTTAATATTACCGACGACATGTCGTCGGTAAAGTAAAGATATTTGTCGTTTCTAGTTTGGCGGGATGTATGAAATTTTGGTAAAAATTTTGGCGGTTATATTACCGACGACAAGTCGACGGTAATATTATAAATACTTTTTATAAAATTAAAAAAAAATTAAAAATAGTTTTATAAAATAAAAAAATAAGTAGTTAAATTTTTTATTTATTATAAATACTTTTAGAAAATTAAAATAAAAATAGTTTTATAAAATAAAAAATAAGCAAGAAAATTTTTTATTTATTATAAATACTTTTATAAAATTAAAAAAAATTAAAAATAGTTTTATAAAATAAAAAAATAAGTAGTTAAATTTTTTATTTATTATAAATACTTTTAGAAAATTAAAATAAAAATAGTTTTATAAAATAAAAAATAAGTAGTTAAATTTTTTATTTATTATAAATACTTTTATAAAATTAAAAAAATAAAATAAAAATAGTTTTATAAAATTAAAAAATAAGTAGTTAAATTTTTTATGGTTATACACTAGATGATTAACGAACAAGCCGAGATGTTATGGTTCTACACTAGATGATTAACGAACGAGCCGAGATGTTACGGTTCTACACTAGATGTTTAACGAACGAGCCGAGATGTTATGGTTATACACGAGATGTTTAACGAACGAGCCGAGATGTTATGGTTATACACTAGATGTTTAACGAACGAGTCGGATGCAATGGTTATACATGAGATGTTAAACGAACGAGTTGAGATGCAATGGTTATACATGAGATGTTAAACGAACGAGTCGAGATGCAATGGTTATACATGAGATGTTAAACGAACGAGTCGAGATGCTATGGTTATACACGAGATGTTAGACAGACGAGTCGAGATTCTATGGTTGTACATGAGATGTTAAACGAACGACTTGAGATGGTATGGTTATACACAAGATGTTAAACGAACGAGTCGAGATGCTATGGTTGTACATGAGATGTTAAACGAACGACCCGAGATGGTATGGTTATACACGAGATGTTAAACGAACGAGTCGAGATGCTATGGTTATACACGAGATGTTAGACAGACGAGTCGAGATTCTATGGTTCTACATGAGATGTTAAACGAACGACTCGAGATGGTATGGTTATACACGAGATGTTAAACGAACGAGTCGAGATGCTATGGCTATACACGAGATGTTAGACAGACGAGTCGAGATTCTATGGTTCTACATGAGATGTTAAACGAACGACTCGAGATGGTATGGTTATACACGAGATGTTAAACGAACGAGTCGAGATGCTATGGTTATACACGGGATGTTAGACAGACGAGTCGAGATTCTATGGTTCTACATGAGATGTTAAACGAACGATTCGAGATGTGATTGGGGATAAACCGTCAGATATTATTGATATAAGAAAATTATTGAAAATACTTTAAGGTGACAGGAAATTAAGAAAATTATGAAAATGATGAAATTGCTTATTAATAAGCTAAAAGGAAAATTAAAAAAAAAAAATAGAATCTATTAAATAGAAGCTATCACTAATTTTAAATTTGGTTTTTTGTTGTTTTTCTTTTTGACACGAGATGTTAAACGAACGACTATGGTTATACAAGAGATGTTAAACGAACGAGTCAAGATGCAATGGTTATACACGAGATGTTAAACGAACGAGCATGGTTTTCCCTACCTAACAACTCATCCTCACAATATAAACACACACACACATACACACACACACACACACACACACTCGTCTTACTATCTCTCTCTCACACACTCTAGCAGTTTTCGTTTTCCGGCGACACCATCAGTTTCCGGCCGTCAGAATCTTTTCCCGGCCACCACCTTTTATCACCTCAACTTGTAGATCGGGCCACCCCAGTCACGATTCCACCACTCACAACCACTCAACCTCACAACCACAAACATACATTGTTATCATGGTGAAGAAGATGGCAGAATTTGAAGCTTTTCCTTGTCCTTGTGAACGAGGAGACGTGATTCTGCGAGAATCGTGTAAATCTTACTCCCGTGGTAAACTATACTATGCGTGTCCTTTCTCGCAGGTGAACAATTACATATTTTTTCTTTAAATAATTTGGTTAATTAGTTGTTAAAAATAATAGTTTTTACTCTTTAACAGCCTGGGACAGAAGACCATGGATGTAATTTTTTTTTATGGAAGGAGGAACGACTCGCCAAAATGATCGGTTCTCTGGGAGCTTCAACATCAAGCGGTTCTGGATCTGCTCCAAAAAGGTGCTCAAACTGTCATGAAAAAAATCTTAGAATAAACTTGCTGGAGGCACAAAAACAGGTGTTGGAGGCACAAAAACAGGTACTAGAGACAAAATTAAGGGTGCTGGAGGCAAAACTTGACATGGCAACGTATCCCAACCACGACCACGCATGTAAGTCGGATGCAATACTCCGTGACCTTGTAGGTGACATGGATAAATTTCATATGTAGTACTGTTATCGTTGTTCTTGCTGTTGTTTGTTGTTGTTGTTGATGTTTTTGATGTTTAATAAAATGTTGTTGTTGTTGTTGTTGTTTAATAAAATGTTGTTGTTGTGGAGCAATAATTAGAACTGAAGGAGCAATAATTATCAAACACAAAGGCAAACTGTTTATTTAAAACAAGCAAGAGTTCTTAACCACATGCATTTTCATACAGACTCAAACTAAACAACTCGACAACCAAACTAAACAACTCAACAACCAAAGGAAACAACTCAACAACCAAAGGAAACAACTCAAACTAAACAACTCGACAACCAAACGAAACAACTCAAACTAAATAACTCGACAACCAAACGAAACAACTCAAACTAAACAACTCGACAACCAAACGAAACAACTCAAACTAAACAACTCGACAACCAAACGAAACAACTCGACAACTAAAACAACAGATCAAACGAAACAACCCGTTTATTTTTTTTTGCGGCTACTTCCCGCTTTACTCGAACTCGCACCATCTTTTCCCTTCCTTGCTCTCATTTCCTTGATATGTGCAAACGTAGCTTCAAGATTTGTGATCCTATTTCCCAGATTATCAACTTTTGTTTCCAACGTACTTTCAGCTTCGTCGTCACCTCCAACAGCAACAACTTGAGCTTCAGCAGCATCTAGCTCGTCCATGTACTCTTTGTAGTACGGCTTTTTCCTACACCATTCGATAATCTTGTCTCTCATCCACGGTTCAGCATCCTTAAAATCACCATATTCCTCATAAACTGAATGACCAAAAGTTAACATAACTTCATTAAAGAGGAGCTCGTGTGACAAGATTTTTGAGTACTCCTCTTCAACTGTGCAACCACGCCAAGTCATGTGTGTCTTGTAAGAATTGACGATTGAATTATTTGTGAGATGTGTAAAATGAGACGGAAATAATTTTGTGAAAATGTATATGTAGATGTGTAAAATGAGACGGAAATGATTTTGTGAGAATGTATATAGGTAAAAAATGAGACGGGAATATATTTCTTAGGTTATATATAGCCTGAATTTTGGGAGAGATAATCCCGTCGACATGTCGACGGGAAAAAAACGCGGGAAAATTCCCGCCCAATTATTGGCTATAATGTACACGTGGTTAAAATAAGTGCCGACGTCATGTCGTCGGCGTCGTTAAGGCGGGAAAAAACCCCGCCCAATTATTCGCTATAATTCACTAAAGGGAAAAACCAAAATTTTGACTCAAATTGTTGCCGACGTCATGTCGTCGGCGTTTTTAAACTAGGGGCTATTAATTATTAATCATTGGTTAATCCCACGCTAACCACAATTATTTGTGTATTTATATATCACCGACGACATGACGTCGGCACGTTTTTTGGCGGTCAAATTCCCGCCTTTTTTTTCACCAGGTTTATCAATAGTCAAACATGTTGTTATTATACCGACGACATGACGTCGGTATAATTCTAGATTAAAAATTCAACGCAGCCTTGTCTGGGTCAAGCCAATTTTTTGTCGTTTAGCGCATGGTGCCGACGACATTGAGTCGTCGGCATTGTTCTCGTCGCCTGTTCTCCTGATTCTTGTAGTGCGCGTATTCCGTCGGAGCATGTAAATACAAAAGTAATGTAGTTTGAGTAAATTTAAAGGACGAAACGCAGCAACAGGATTTGCTCAAGGACGAAATGCAGCCGCACCTCATACCGCCTTTTCTGTGATCCACGAACATAGTTGGTAGAAAGTGATCTTTCACAAAGTTTTCAACATACGCCAGCAATCCAATCATTTCTGTAACATAACGCGTAACGGTGCATAACGACAGACCTAAACATAGAACAAATAGTATATTCAAGAAACCAAAGCTTACCCTAGTTGAGAGTACTTTTGATCGACGCAGCATTGACGCAAACACCATCAGGCACATGAATCGTCCTTTCTCTTTGATAATGAAATATACACACTGCACAACACTTGCACTCACCGGTATTCGTGTAAAATTGGTATTAATAAATTTTATAGTCCAACATCTGTATAAATGTTTCAATTAATGGCTCTACATATGTTGCTTCAAATGATCTGGTTTCTGGAATGAAAGATCGCATTCCTCACAGACATTCATCTTCTTACCCATTTCCTGGGATTCTTTATCGCCTTCTTTATCCTTAATTTCATCCTAAGTTATCACATACATTACAAACTTTTAATCCTCACTTATACAAATAACTAACACAATTAGTTAAAGTTAATTATGGGTGGTTGGATTAACTTATTTAATACATCTTGTGCTTGTTAGTTTAATAACCTCCTTTAGATAAGCACATCCAAAGCAGTAAGTTGTTCAAAATATAATAAGGTATCATGTTTCTGAGATTGCATATCTTTTAGTGGTTAATAACATAGGTAGCAACGTGCTTATTCTTAAGTGCTTATTTGAGTGTAAGATTAACAAATAAGCAGTCTCATCATGCCCTCTTTTTTTATAATTTGCAACATCAACAATCGAGAACTATTTTTTCATATTTTAAGACTTGCTTAAACCTTTCAACTGAGGCATTTGGTCTTCGGTTATTGATGCATATTGCACGGTTTTAAATTTATAAACACGATTACCAAACCAATTAACTATTGAATACACACGGCCAAGTATACCCTATCGTTTATAGTGGTTGTAAAGGTAATTCGAGATCGTCCAAGGGAATTATCTATTGTGGAAAGATTTCTAAGCACGAAAGGTAAGATGGTTGTCATAGTCCAAAGTACCATAAAAGTTGTTGTAAATGGAATTCAACATAAATTGCAATCGAATAATAAAAAGCACTTGTTTGGGACAAGATCACTATTTCTGTGGCGTGTTCGAATATGGATAAATACATAGCAATGGTGCACAAATCAAAGTGACACAATTTCAAGTCAATTGCGCATATCATGAAATTGCGTATATAATGGTTTAGATTAACGAGCCCTTTCGACGTATACTCTTGATTAAATTACACGTGAGCACTAACACGTGGGTCAACAACACCAAAAAGAAAACAAAAGATCCAATTGGGGTGTTTGTAGTTTGTAATATTGATGGGATGGTGGCAATAGTAATAGTCACAAATATAGTAATATTCTATCGATCCATTTTCACCAGCGAGAAAAAAGAGAGAGAGAGAAAAAATAAATAAATAAACTGTCACAAGGAGTACAAAGAAGACTTAGTTGAGGCTGATGAAAAGAAGTATCGATAGACTTGTCTATTCTGATTAGCAAATAACAAAGCCCATTGAGTGGCCAGTGTTCATTTCCTGCTTAGCAAAAACTTTTGTTTATTTGTTTACTTTGCGAATAACATGTTAATAAAGTTAATCCCTTAAATTTACTCCTAAAGTTTTAAAATGTTTGCTACTTGCGAATAAGTTATAGAGTAATGCCCCTAGTATTCCATAAATGTTTACAAATAATCATGTCTTTGTATCGGCCCGAATTAATTATTAAACACAGGTCTAAAAAGAAATACATCTCCATTAAAAAAATATATAATCATATCATAGACCCTATCGTAATGCAATATATGTCATCACTTAAAAGAAATATAATTATTAACCATTGCAACGCACGGCATACCGTACTCGTTGATACCAAATATCATTGCAAATACATTTAAGTATCCTACATTCTAATTTTAGGAGTGAGGAGAATGTTTAGCCATAGGCGGAGCTACTTGAAGACTAAAGAGTGTGGGAGCTCTTCTAGAATCTCTTATAGTACGTGCATGTAATTTTATGCTTTTCATGTGTAAGAAAAAAATATAGTTTAGCCTTTGACAATCTCATCATACAAGTATTGCATTGTATTGCATTGATGGCTCTTTCAAAATATTTGGTATAGCTCGGCTACTTTGTTTACCAATGTGGTTTAGAAAAGACTGGTATATTGAGTGCATAAAGATGTGATGAAATATTTCGATGATCAAGTAATTAATGTGTATATGATCTTGTGAGTTCTTTACCACTTATTATTATTTTCTGCGTCAAAAAAACTAAAATGAAATGTTAATTTACCCTTATATGATTTTGTGAGTATCTTTTACCATATTGCAATCGTACCTCAGCTCCCATTGCATGTGGATCCTGTTTGACTGAAATATATAAGGTAACTGAGTAAATGGCTCCGGGATTGGTTTGTCCATAAAAACCCTTTTAATGCATCAATTCATATACCGTATATAGTTTTGAACAAAAAGCACTTTACAAAAAAATTGGAATCTAAATCATATTAGGGAGAGATTTTAGTCAACTAGGACCTAGTGAATGAACATTTCCTTTGTTAATGAAACTAACTTTTTAATGTTAAGTTCAACTATAAGAGCACCCGGTGCAACCTCTTTGTTGAACCTCGCCGTCCGACGTGTACAAGCCAATGGAGAGCCGAAGCTCGCTGCTACACCACGAGTGCCTCGCCGTTGCTCGTTGTTGGGTACCTCTTCGTGGTCACGGCGAGAATGAAAAGGAGTTGGTTTGCAGCTTTTTGAATATAAATGTTGCATAACGTTTAGAAAAATAGACGTTGGTCTTTTTTTTTTTTTTTTTTTTTTTTTTTTTTTTTTTTTTTTTTTACCATAACATATTTACCCCTATATATACTACACATATTTCACACATTTCATTCCAAAAAACTTAACCATATAAAAGCAAAAACCATGAGTGAATCATCTTATTCCGAAGTTAGTGACTTTGAAGAGTTAGAGGAGCTAGAGCTGATTATCTAAGAGTTTGAACACGAGCAAGCGTTGCAAAATCAAGAAGCCGGTCCTTCACATCGTCGTAGATACATTCGGCGTGAATGTGAAGTTGCTGAAGCACGTCTACGGGCCCACTATTTTGGTGACCAACCAAAATATCTTGAAGAAAATTTTCGACGTCGTTACCGTATGAGCCGTAAACTATTTTTATAAATAGTCGAAGGTAATGAAACATATATTGAAACTCATCATCCTCTTCCTGCGCATTTTGATTTCTTTAGACAACGACCCAATGCTACGGGTCTAATGAGTTTTAGTGTGATTATGAAATGCACATGTGCCCTACGCCAATTGGCGTACGGGATATCACCTAATTTATTAGATGAGTATTTACAAATAGGTGAACACTGTGCACGCGATTGTCTAGATTTTTTTTACTATGTGCATAATCCATTTGTTTGGGAAGGAGTTTTTAAGAAAACCAACTGAGGATGACGTTCATAACTTATACCAAGCACATAGCATGGTTCATAAGATTCCGAGAATGTTGGGAAGCATCGATTGTATGCACTGGGAATGGAAGAATTGTCCAAAAGAATGGCAAGGGCAATTTCACAGAGGTGATAAAAAGTATCCAACTATAATGCTTGAAGCTGTTGCGCTGTATGATTTGTGGATTTGGCATGCATTTTTTGGTGTGGCACGTGCGAATAACGATCTGACCGTTTTATATAATTCTCCGTTATTCGACGACCTGATTGATGATATTGGCCCTCAAGTTCCGTTTGAAGTATACGGATGTACATTTAACAATGGGTATTATCTAGCAGATGGAATTTACCCACAGTCGGCATCGTTTGTCAAATCCTTTACAGTTGCAAGCAACCTAAAAAACGCCGCATGGAAAGCGAAACAAGAAAGTGCTCGAAAAGATATCGAAAGAGCTTTTGGTGTCCTCCAAGGTCGTTGGCATATTATTGCCCAACCGGCGCGTGCATTTACTGTGGGCAAGTTATGGAGAATCATGTACTCGTGCATCATAATGCATAACATAATTTTGAAAGATCAAAATTTTGCGATATCCGAAGCTGCCGAAATGTATATTCCTCCGACACCAAATATGCAACAGTCATGGGTTGAATGTTGCGCAACGCAAAGAAGAAAAACCAAAGAACTACACGATAAACGCACACACACAAGGCTTCAACGATGTCTCATCGAGCATGTTTGGCAACAACAACAATGGGAAGAAATTAAACGAAATAGGAATAATTAGGTTCGTTTTTTTTAGTATCGTATGTGTTGTATTTTTTTTTTCGTCTCGTATTTTTTTTCCGTATTGCAACTTTTTTATTTGATGAAATAAAATTAGTATGTTGTGTTATTTTTAAGTATTTGTGAAATGAATTTAATTTATTTAATGAAATGAATAAAAAAATAAAGGTGTAAGTGGTGGGGCCCTAATGAAGAAGTTGAGGTTTGTTGTTTGGTGAAGAGTGGGTTTGTTGTGAAGAGGTGTTGGGTGATGTGGCACACGTAGGACCCGAATGAAGAGATTAAGCTTGTTGTCTGCACCTTGTGCTCTAAATAGACCTCGCTCCAATAACTTGAAACATCAACAAAAACACCAAACACAACCACTGATGGCATCAAAATCAACCTTTTTGTCCATCTTATATTTTCTCATTCTCTTCCAAATTGGCCAAGAGTGAAATTGCTAGCCAAAACACCAATTCAACCGCCTTTGAATTCATAAAAAACCTGCAAGGATGTTGTCAAAAGGGCAGCAAAGTTCAAGGCCTCCATGACCTCAAACTATTCCTTGCTCGTTTCGGATACCTAAATTATCAACCTGCACGTAACCAACTCAACGCAAACGAAAGCTTTGATGACGAGCTTGAATCCGCTCTCCAAACTTATCAAAAGTTTTATCATCTAAACATCACCGGAACTGATAAGGCGAAAAATGATCCGTTTTTAGGGGGTCATTTAAGCCCGAATCCGACTTTATTTGATCAAATATTGCCCTAAATCGTTCCTTTTGTGATTTTAGGTGTTTGGAGAGTGAATTCTGGAAAAGAAGCTATTTTGGACGTTTTTGGAGCATAAAAGTGAAGAAAACGGCGAAGTACCAAAAATCCATGCTGAAGATACAAGGTGACGGCGTCAAGACTACCTTCTTGACGGCGTCAGACATGGAGAATTAAACATCGTAGCTGGTGACGGCGTCAGATGGACTGGTGACGGCGTCAAAGTGGCAAAAATATTATACCGTGGGTGGTGACGGCGTCACATAGGCCGTCATAAGTGGATCTAGGCCGTCCGAGGAAGTATATGGCGGCGAGGTGACGGCGTCAGAATTAACTCTTGACGCCGTCAGACTGTTTTTCCTATATATAGTTTTCTAGTTTTTTCATTAAAAGAGAGAGAAGTTTTGGTGAAACCCTAAAGACGATTTTGGTGCCTCTTTTACAGGTTTTTCAAGGGTTCCAAACCCTTGAGACCTTGCATTGTAATTGAGATAAGTGTACTTTCAATTCAATCAATATGTCTATGTGTTGGTTGTTTATCTCTTGTTCTTGTCTCAATTCCATTATGCTAGGCTAGATCTCTCTTGTGTTTGCTTAGATCTAATGAAACCTAGATGTTGATTATGTGTTGATTACTTGTCTATTCTTATTTTGAATGAATGATTTATATGTTAGGCTTAAGAAAACTGGCAGATCTCCAAATGGTAACATGCTTGAACGTCTTAAGAAACATGAACCGAGGCGTACTAGGTCTTTATTGGTTGTATTTAATGCATGAGCCACTGTTTACAATCCCTATAGTTGTGCTGGGTCATGGTGTAGGAGGAGATAAGAGCTCATAGAGTTGGGGAGTTATGTATGCCACCCCACGAATGGTATTAAGGAATACAATCCGTCATTCATACAAGTATAACAAGTAATTAACATGTAAAAGATATCTAGGGAGTAATGAAGTCTAAGTAAACACAATTTCTCCAATTACTGCTCACAACCTTAGTTTAATTAGTTTAATTTCATTTTCATTGTTTTATTTTAATTATATAATAGCTTTGGGTTAGTTGAATAGCAACTAATTCCGCCCACTCTTCTAAAACCCGAGATTTTACTTGCTTTCATAAAAAATATAAAAATACAAAAATAATCATCTCTCACCTCTAGAACTATTAATTAGGTTTTCTAATCCTAGCGACACTATTCCTAAGCTGAACGATCAATCCCCCGGTACTTGTCACTATACTATACTACAACGATCAGGTACACTGCCTGGTGGGGGTTGTAAGCTTCTCGAGATCCCTCGAGAGGTAAAGCAAGGTGCGATTCCCACGCATCAGGAACACTAGATGGTCCTACGATTTCAAGAATGGTCATGCCTCGTTGTGGACATCCAGATATGAAAACTCACCAACAAACGCCAAAATCATTACACACCATGTCTCACTTTCAATTCATGCAAAACAACCCTAAATGGCCCATCGATAAATGTTGCACGCTTTTTTTTTTTCTTTTTTTTAAGGTGAGAAAAAACTCTCCCCCACCCTTGGCGATTTCTGGCAATCTGAATAATCCCTAATCCCTTCACCTTTTAATCGATCCTAATCCTACTTATACAATCTTTAATTGCGTATTATACCTTGATCGTTGCTTGTATCAGTTTGGATTTTTATCGTACCGTTTGTTTAGGGTTTTTTTCAATCGCTTTTCTTCAAATCGCTTCTTAGGGTTCATATTGTCGGTTCTGTGTGCTTTAATTATCAATCATTGTATCATTACTACTGACTCGACATCATTAATTATGGGATTGTCCTACATGCTACATTAATTATAAACCCTAGTCTTGATACTAGGGTTTTACACACTTTACTGTTTGACGTTTTTTTAGATCTGGTTATCTCGAATCTGTTTTATTGGTGCCTAGGGTTTGTTTCTGATGTCGAATATTGGAGAGAAGAATAAAACTAGTTTATGTCCTGTACCTAGTGTTAATAGTGAGGAGTTGAGTGAGCTGGGTAAACGTTTGAAGGGGATTAACCCTGGTGTCATGCAACCCAGGCAGGCTGTTAGGGTTGCTACGAATGCTAATGATGATGCTAATGCTCAAGACCCTACGGTTAGTATGTAACACCCCCAAAATACCGCAGCGGAAGACTGTGTCATTGGGGTGCTACTTCATAATACAAAGTACAAGTTATAGAAAACGACCTCTAAATGAGACGTTTTGAAAAGTTACCATTCGATTAATGAATTCAAAGTTAGAAACATGAGATTCCAAATTATGATACATAAATGTATACAAAGTTTTGAATGGTAAATGCTAAAAGCGTACGTCTTCAGAATATGCAGCTTGACTCTATGTTCCACGCACTAGCTATCGCCTTACTAACCTGAGATAAACATGCTAAAGTGTCAACACAATGGTTGGTGAGTTCATAGAGTTTGTCTTAAAATAGTTGAAAAGCCTATAAAGAATGTTCACACAGCAAAGGCATTGTGAATCCACTCAGTTGCAAGTCCCGCTCATAACAACACTTGCAACCTGTGAGTTCACAACCCACTGCTAACATATATAGTATGATTAAGACATGTATAAGTTCATCAAAACAATTAAGCAATTAGTAGTGAGTCTCTAATTCATCTCCGAAGACCTCACTTGGGAGCCAATTCCCAAAGACAACTGGGAGCCAATTCCCAAAAGACAACTGGGAGCCAATTCCCAAAGACAATTACTAGCCACTAAATAGAATAAGGCAATTAAGTATAACACAGTCATGTATGTATGCAATCAAGTATAACACAGTCAAGTATAAACGTTTTGAGTATTTGTACAAGTAAGCAAGTAGTTGAGCATGTATCTTCCCCAAAGAGTTAAAACAAAGTATGAAAAGAGTAGGGGCTATGACTCACCTTAAGCCTATGTAATGAGAAATGAAAGTGGTAGTCGAATCGCGAAAGTCTCTAAGAGCAGCCTATAATAGAACGTTGCGACTTAGGTTTGGAGTAACGTCTAAGAATACGAAGAATTGCCAATATATGTCTTGCATAATGTTCATGATGTAGTACTTAGTATATAGTGTAAGTCTTTGAATATAAATGGTTTATGAAACATGTATAGGTTGTATATCTCTTACTACCGTTCGGGCCGACATAATTCAGAAGTCATGGAGTAAACTTTCGAGGAGCCAGGACACTTTAATTCGTAAATCCACAACTCATCTCGACGGCTTACTTAATGAACTCCTCACATGAGGCTCCCTACTATTGTAGTATTTGATAACATATATATATATATATATAAGTTTTGATCTTTAAAAGTTATATGGTCTTTAGCCGTGGCTTTGCCGTGACCTTGGTCATTGTTACCATAGTCTTGAGACTCAACCTTGGCTTTAGCCATGGTTGTGGTCTTGGCTTTAGGTCATTAGACCTCTTGGTCTCATCTAATTATAATCATTATATAGTAACTTTGGTCTAAAAATGGGCTGTTAAGAATTTGAAGAAAAATATCACTCGGAAAGCGTTTTCAGGGCTCGAGTTTCTTTGAACCTAAACGAAAACGGCGTTCCGGACAACTTTTGTGTTTTAACTTTTTGATGAATCGAACCAGAAGGGCACTTTCAAAGAGGTCAGAATGCAAACAGTAGGGTATTGGCAGTTTCGGCGTTTTGGTTTCGCTAACTTCTTATGGCCATAACTTTTGACTCGTGTACTCGTTTTAGGTGATTCAAATTGCTATGTTTTCCTTTCAAAACCCTCTTTAACAGTATGTAAGTGTTTCATATCATAGTTATACTATTTTGGTCGTGGTTCTCCAAGAAAGTTACTAGTTTACTTGTTTAAATAACATAAGTTAATATATAGTTTCCATAACTTGTTTTACTAGTTTTTATACATCATGAACATAATACAAAGACCATATATAGCATGAAAGAAACATAATAAGCATGAAAATGATATTGAGCAAGAAAGTGTAATAGGAATTCTTACAACTTTTGGCTTTCTAAAGAAAGGAAGTCAAGTATGAAACTAGGACACTAAACCTATGCTTGCAAACCCTTCACCACAACTCTTGTAACCCTTGCTAGCCTTGATATAGACCTTGTGAAAACCATTTAATTTCAGCCCCTAATTACCTTGTGTAGCTCCTAATTCAACCATGGAATCACCAAACAAACTTAAGAACTAGGTAGAGAATACTAAGACCTTGAACTTTGTAGTGTAACTTGTAGTTTGAAGATCAAAGGATCATGGTGCTAGGGATTAATGGTGTGGCGTTTTTAGTGATGAAGAAAGAAAGGAAAATGAGTTTTCTAAGTCATGAATGAGTATTTATATAAGCTAGGATGAGGAGGTGCAAGTATTATATATTTTTCTTAAACTTGGAGACCAAGTTCAACATGTGTTCTAATCCTAGGGCTAGAGTCATGAGATTAAGCCACATGGGCTGATTCCCCCCCCCCCCCCAGAGGCGGTTCACAATACTTGGGGAGGAAGTGTTGGCTTTTGATGGTATTATCCTACTTATGTGACTAGTTTTGGACCCGTAAAATGTTAACCGTAAGTTGTTAAGTCACGAAACGTAAAATCGGGTATCCTAAAAATATGAAACTTATAAATATGCTAGAACTTATCAATATACTCCATAATAAAATATAAAATGATTGGTAGGTTCTATTAGGGTGCTCAAACTCTGCTAAAACTGGAAACACGGGTCTAAAACGCGTAATACGTAAAACGTACGAAAGTTGCGTAAAATTTAGAAAAGTAAAATGTAACTTTTCTAATAGGATACTAATGACTTATAATGTCTAGGCTGGGCTCAGTCTAGTGTCGGTTGGTATTTAATGTCTTTAAACTTAAAACCGTAAGCCTAAAAATCAAGGAATGATTTATAAAATCAAGGAATGATTTTTGGTCAAAGGAGGAGGGAAAAATATGTTGACTTATTCCAAAAATGTGAAAACTCAAATTGTCTTAGAAACACGGTGCAGGTATAGGCTAAGGTTACGGCTAAGTAAAAGTGCTTAAAAACGAGAATTCCTGTTTCTCACAGCCGAGGTTTATTTGGTCATATTTTTCTTAGTCATGATTAATTCTCTAATTAATCATGAGAGTACTAAAAATTTTTCTGATGCGGGGTCACTTAACGCGGTCGAGTTTCGTTGTGCGTAGAATTTTTGAATAACGTTTTACCCTAAAACGTGTAATTCCTTAATAACTTTCACGAAAATGATTTGATGAGTGTCAAACTTTTAATTTGCTATGGAAATGATTTATCACTCGAGGCCAAGAAACAAAAATCAAATTTTGGGAAAAATGAATAGTAAAAGTGAATAGTGAAATTTTCCGAGAATAGTAATTAACCTAAAATTGCGAATTGTTACATAGTATTGGTGAGTCGATCCCTCAATCGACTATGACCCCTTCGTGTGGTTTAGCATCTAGTGATAACAAGTGTGATGGTGATGGGAGTTGTGTGTTGACCAAGCAGCCCTAATCAAGTGGTGAGTTGAATGCTAATTTGCTAAAAGGTGATGATGTCCATGTTAATAAGAGTGGAACGGGATTGAAATCGGTCTCATATGCGGGTGCTACTTCTACTAACCAAAATAAACATGCGTCCAACTTTCGTAGGTTGGTGTGTAGCAATTAAAAGATTAGCGTTGACCTTTCTGTCCCAATGAAAGTTGTTGAAGAAGTGAACATCAGATTTGAGAATACTCTCTATGGTTATTTTCTTGGCAATCGCATTGCTTTTCCTGTTGTTGATTACTATGTACGCAATGTATGGGCTAAGTATGGATTACAGAAGGTTATGATGAATGCCAAGGGGTTCTTTTTTTTAAGTTCAGTTCGAAGAAAGGTGTTGATGATGTTCTTGAAAATGGTCCATGGCTGATTAGAAATGCACCTATTATCCTTAAACCATGGACATTGAACACCAACTTACTTAAAGAGGATTTGACCAACATTGCGGTGTGGGTTAAATTTCATGATGTTCCTCTTGCCATGTTCTCTGATGACGGTCTGAGTCTTCTTGCAACATTGATTGGTACGCCGAAAATGTTAGATGCATATACTAGCCAAATGTGCAAGGAATCATGGGGCCGTAGTAGTTTTGCAAGGTGCATGATTGAAGTGAAGGCAGATGAGGTTCTTCGGGATAGCCTCACTGTTGAAATACCTGTGCTTTATGGGATGGGTTCGACTATTGAGAAGATTCGGGTTGAATATGAGTGGAAAACGCCTCGTTGTGATAAGTGTAAGGTATTTGGTCATA
The DNA here is from genome assembly GCA_030686995.1 of Artemisia argyi. Classification (NCBI taxonomy): domain Eukaryota; kingdom Viridiplantae; phylum Streptophyta; class Magnoliopsida; order Asterales; family Asteraceae; genus Artemisia; species Artemisia argyi. The sequence continues at coordinate 80,528,564 of CM060691.1, read as the reverse complement.
CTCTTGTTGATTGTCCTAATTTTGTCCCAACTACTACTCAACCTACACCGAGTGTTAATGATGGTTTCCAAACGGTCAATAATAAGAGGAAGAGTAATAGTGGTGGTCAATCTGGTCCTAATAAAAGAGGTTTTACAAAGCCTAGTGTGGGTAAGAAGATGCAATATAGACCCAAAGCACCTCTTCCTGAACCCAAGAATGTGGATGCCAACAAGAAGAAGAATGCTGATGTGCCATGTACTAGTGGAGCAAGGATTGGTACTAGTGGTACAAAGATTACTCCCTTAATATGGATGATACAGATGATTTTGGTATTCCTACCTATGTTAAGGAAGTGGAATCTGGTACCACAGTGGAAGCTACAAAGGATGGGTCTTTAAAGACTGGCAATACCTCACAAGAACCTATTGTGAGTGCTTTGAAAGAGAAGGACTAGGTTGGGGCCCCTAAGCCTAGTGAGGATCATGAGCCTACGCCTATTGCTGATAAAATTGGAGAGCTTGAAAAGTTACTTATTGATGGGAAAGCGACTCTCGTGGATGATGATGGTCATCCTATTAGAAAGGTTGATTATCCGGCTCAGCCTATTTCTTCTACTAAGAGGGTTATCCCATTCTCTAAGGTGGGAGAGATTGATGTTTCTGACAGTGATGATGAGGACGTTAAGAACACTTTTGATGAGTCAACAAACCTATTTGGTGGTGGTCATGATCGTGAAGATGATTATGATGAATATGAGTATGATAACTATGCGGCTCAGTTCTACGATCTTCCAGGGAATTTCAAGTTTCAAGGCCTTCGAGGGAAGTGAGTTAGTTTTATAGGAGTCTAATGTTATCTTTTAAGTAGTGGTTTATTTTCTTGTTTAGAGAATAGGAAGTATCTTGTTATGTAAGCTTTTCTGCCTATGTAACGGGCTGAGATATGGGATTCACCCATATCCTTTGTACTCAAACATTTTTTGGAGTAATATATTTACCGGGTCTTTTGACCTTTTACCCAAAAATAAATGTTGCACGCTAATTGCATAAGTCTTGTTAGATAAAGGACCTAATATGTATATTTGTTAGTTAATAACCGCTAGTTAGTTAATGGTAGTTAGAAGCGGTTAAAGTTAGTTATTGGTAGTTAGAAGTTAGTTATTTACACCGATTCATGAATAGTCACAATGGTTCATGGAACCGGTTAGAAATCTATATATAGGATACAAATGTAAACGTTTTAAAGTGTGTCAAATACAATGTAATCAGATTATGTTGTAAGTAAATAATGAATCATTCTTGTTCAAATCTTGTGCTTGTTGATTGTGCCAAGACCTGTGCGTGCATCGATTATCAATAAAACTAACCTAACTATGCATTTGCTAAAAATTATTCAGAAATATATGTACCTCCTGTTGTTCGTGCATTCAATACATGGGCTGTTGCTTCAGGCTACTTTACATTTGCAAGAGTTGATGATTTTGCAAATGCAGATTTAAAGATTAGTTTTGAAAGAGGTAACCATGGGGATGGGAGTCCCTTTGATGGGCCACACAGTATATTGGCGCATGCTTTTTCGCAAACAGATTGAAGGTTACATTTTGATGCTGATGAGAACTGGTCTGGGGGACCAGAACCCGTCCCTGATACTATGGATTTACAATTGGTGGCACTTCATGAAATAGGACATTTACTAGGTCTGGCTCATAGCGAAGATGAAAACGCTGTCATGTGGAGTTCATTCCCTGCAGGATCTCTAAAAGGATTAAACTCGGAAGATATCCAAGTGGTCAAAGCTCTATATATAGTTACGTAAGTAGTACGTTGCATGCATGCATGCATTGTAGGACGTATGTTTTAGATGAATTCGATCTTTAATTGTTACATGATATATGTCGTAGGCGGTTGATCCTGTCTATATGCATTATGTAATAAATTTAAAGATATGAAATGCAGTACTATTGGTTTTTTCATATATATACTAGCTGTTTGTTTAAATAATTTGATTTGTATCATGTTTTTAATCTTGAGTTCAATTTGATGTAATGGTTTTCAACGTTTCTACAATACCAGCAAGAGTGGTTTTTGACATAGAGCGGTAAATATCTTTCCCAAACCCACAAATTCTCAAGTCAAAATGTTGAGACCCATATATTTTCTTTGATTCGTTTACGAAACGAATATATTTAGGACCATTCTGCACTTCGGAGTTTTATTTGAAATATTCATTAAAAGAAGTTTACTTATTTTTTATCAATAGAATTTACGTGAAACCAAATTGCCATCGACATATCTTTTGATGAAATATATCACCACTTTAGTCCCATATAACATGACACTAACATTTAGTAAAATATCATTTTTACATCACTTTTTTTTTATTATGTCAGTTACTTGGTTCAAATTTATGTACTTCAAACTGAAAATATACTAGTTTAGTTTGGCATGATGCCATATTATACTTTCATGAAAAATTTATTTATTTATGTTGGTATTATGATATTGATTTGCTAGTTATGTAAGTTAACGAGGATTGAGAGCTTGCGCGTTCCATCAGAGCATGTAAATACACAAGCAATTTAGTTTGAGTAAATTTAAAGGACGACCGAGCTAAGCATAGAACAGAAATCAAAGCTTACTCTAGTTGAGAGTACTTTTGAGTTTTGAGGCAGCATTGACGCAAACACAATCAGGCACATGAATGGTCCGTTCTCTTGCATAATGAAATATACACACCGCACCACACTTGCAGTCACCGACTCACCGGTATTCGTGTAAAATTGGTATTAATATATTTTCTAGTCCAACATCTGTATAAATGTTTCAATTAATGACTCTACATATGCTGCTTCAAATGATCCAGTTTCTGGGATGAAACATCGCATTCCTCATAGACATTCATCTTCTTACCTATTTTCTGAGATTCTTTATTGCCTTCTTTATCCTTAATTTCATCCTAAGTTATCACATACATTACAATC